>OZ024908.1:26114603-26842103 GCA_964017125.1 Flabesymbios commensalis | reverse complement strand
TGTTAATTAAATTCACGTAACTTTCTACGTACGGACACAAACCATACTATACACTAACCTGCTAACTATTAAGTTATTGAGATCATGATAATTTCACAGCAGCACCCGCCATTAAACTAATGCTAGTTTACTGCTACTCCACCGTCTGTGACGATGGCCCGGCAGTCAACCAGCATTAGTTAAATGGTTTGTGTTTACTGATAATATGATAATATGTTCACTGATAACGTGTATTATGCTGAATCAGGAAATAAGATATCGACGTCATGTCTATACTGCAGTGCAAAGCCAAAAGGCACTAAATGACTGTTTTTTTTGGAAATTGGCAACAATCTAATGCGCGCGCTGGGCATAAAAAACACATGTTTTTTTTGGTAATGCGCTGCCTAAATCTAATGCGCGCGCTCATCTAAAGCGGAGAAAAAAACCATAATGGCCTAAGCAGCTAGGCCTACTGCATTTTGGCTTTGCACGGCAGTATATGTCATGATATTATCGTTACTCCCTTTACATAAGTACCATCGTGACTAGTTTACTTGTCAATATGGTAGTATGTATTCCAAGGTATGTGTGTAATATCATCTAACTTCCTAGTAACTAGATATTCATGCTTTAACCTATGAACGTGTGCTGTTGAACTGCTTGTTTCTGTTTTAGTCATTTAAAACGGGAATTGCTTCAAATGACTATAAACTTTAGTATTTATAAAAAATAGACATCCCTGATATCATGTTTTTGTTAACTGAGCATCTACCACAAACTATTTTATAAATTTAAATGACGTTTTTTGGTATTTAAATTGCTTAAAACCGTATACTGTAGATCTGGTAATATTCACGAGGTTTTAATTTTCGCGAATTTCGCGAGGAGGGCAAATTCGCGAATTTAAGAATTCATCGAAAATCATTATTATGAGCGCTATCTATCATCGAAATTAAAAATTGCGAAATCTAGACTTCGTACAAAATCCCAAAATCACAAATTCGCGATAATCTAAACACGCGAAATTTTACAGATCTACGGGATATAATTATGCTCTTAATTAGCAGCAGAAGGGTTAAGTAGATTTACCCATTGATCAAATGAAAAATACATCAGGAGAGAAAAATATAATTTAATTTTTATATCGTTATCAGCCGCCATCACACCAATTCAACACCATTTTCATGCTTAACCCTTGAAGCGCTGAATTATTTTTATATAAGCCATGTAGACCAAAGATATTTTTTTTTAATCTGAAATCATCATGAATGTCTTACTTGGCTCTTTCTGCTTCATTTGAAACCCTATGTTATGGGTCTACGACCGTTAAAAATATTTTAATTCTTTCAATGCGGGGGACCGCTTTTATACGTCAGAATCTGACGTCTACAAACGTCAGATTCTGACGTATAAAAACGGTCCCCGTGCTGAAAGGGTCGCACCTTTAGCGAAATAACTAACTAACTACCAGAACCATGATAATTTAGACACTAGCCATCTCATAAAAACAGTATATTTCTTATCATGTCCCGTTGTAAATAACCAAGTGTATTGCTAATAGCTCGTATAGTAGTGAAAACACCGCCTGGAATGTACAAATAAATACGTATAAATACGCATTTATACTTGGGTGGAGTGAAGCATGTGAGAGCCTTGCCCATCGTGTCCAAACGTTGAGAAGGGAAACGAAGCTGAAGCGATATTTAATTTTATTTTAAAAAAAAATTTGGGGGGGTGTAGGATACCGATATATCATTCACCAGCATGCTTATCCTATTAATTTTATCCATGTACTTCACAAAAATACTTACATTTATACATAATTATACATGATTCTTAAATTTTAAGACGATGTCTTATAAATGCGAATTGTATGATCATTGCTCAACACACACATGCGTGGGTATTGTTTGTCGGGAAGCAAAACATCTATAGGCGATAAATACACTTTGTAAAAGAAGCGGTTATGTTGATTTATTTACCCAACCATTATCCGACAACCCAGGGCCCGTATTCTCGTACAAGTTACGATATATCGTAGGCTTCTGATTGGTCGAGATGGCCATCTCGACCAATCAGAAGCCTACGATATATCGTAACTTGTACGAGAATACGGGCCCAGCCTGACACCGGGGCTATTCCAGTGCGTTTACATATCAGATGAACGATTTAGCTATCTACATGTATGGAAGCTTTTATATAATGTATTTTGAAGCTCATATAAACACATAGAACATTTGTAATTTAAATTAGGATTGCATTGTTTGTAAGTTTGGCAGTGTGCTATGAGTTTATGACTGGTAATTAGTGGCCATCTGAACATGCGTTGCGATCAACCAGACTGATGAGTCATCTTCTATTGACAACCAGTCAACCGTTACTAGCATCATAACATTGCCAAATACTGAGATATCGTGACTAAAGAGAACGATTTAATCCCTGCAGTATCCCCGATAGCTATCAACCATTTCAGCGCGGGGACCGACTTTAGACGTCAGATTCTGACGTCCAAAGTCGATCTCCGCACTGAAAGAATTTAAAAGATTATAATGGTCGTAGACCCATAACATAGGTGTTCAAATGCAGCGGAAAGAGCTAGCTAAGACATTTATGATGATTTTAAATTGAAAAAACCCTTTGGTCTCCATGGTTTATACACAAATATTTCAACGCTGTGTGGATTAAATGACAAGCTATAATCACCACAGGTTACAAACAAGCACTAAATTGTTGATGGACACATTTGTCGCTATAGTTGTAACGTTGATTGGTATTTTTATAACAGCGTGAATGCATCTAAATTATAATAATTATTTTGCATAATAATTATGTTAGTCTTAGTATAGCTATAAATATCTACGAATTCTAAAGATAAAATACTGCATCACAGATTGGCCAACTGCAAAATTAATGAAATGTCTGGTTCGTCATATTCACTTATTTTGATATTTTACGAACTACCAAATTCATAATTCTGTGGGAGTATTGTGCTGGGAGAGAAGGGGGCAGGGCGACTTGCCTGAGAGCATGTACCCGGGTTATTTTGCTTAGCTTGCTTCCCCCTCCAGTTGTCCGATCACGACTCATAACGCTATATAAAGGGTGTGATTAGATAGGTGGGGATCGAAAAGACACGGCGTTACCTTAATATACTTCTAGTTGAGTACAGAGCTGGGAAAGATATTCAGTAGAATCATCCTGATATAAGTGACCATGGCAGGTTGGAATCTTGTGGTGGTGGTGCTGGTGGTGATGCTCTATCAACCACAAACTACAAATGCTCACGGTCGTTTGAGAACACCCCCCAGTAGAGTCTCCATGTGGAGAGATGACTACGACACTCCTATTGACCACGATGACAATGAATACAACTGTGGTGGATTTTACGTGAGAAACTTGTATTTTAAATTAAAATAACCGTGCATGTGTTTCTCTGTCGCTTGCATATTTTTTATTTTGATCTGCCTGCTAGAGATGACTAGTGGTCCATTTTTTACCATTTGCTCAAATTTTTCATACCATATTAACCCTTGTCCTGCTGAATTGTTTCAATTGTAGTTTTCATTCATTTGAAGCTGGAATTGCTAACGCAATATCCAGCTTCAAATGACGAAAACTATTACTATTTTTGAAAAATAGACATGTCCAATAATAAATTATTGGATCAACTAAGCATCTACCAAAAACTATTTTATTAAATTAGGTGATCTTTTTATTGGTCTAAAACATCCTTAACCCCGTATATATACGGGACTAGCAGGACATGCTATACCCCAGGCACTCATGTCCATCAATTGTGGAAAATGTTGGCATCCTATAAATATCCTTGTAACTCTTTATAGGCTACTCAGATCGTTTTCAACGAACGATCACATACAGCTATCTAGTGTTCACATAAAATGATAGCATGAGTGTGGGATGATCGGACATGGTGGGTTATTGAAAATATATTTTCCTTTGGGTTTCGCTGAGCAATTTAATGCTGAAATACCTTGACATTTCGTTCCGCTCTGCTGTCCTCGGGTAATATAGTCCCCAGAGTAACAATAGTTAACGGTAAATTTAAGCATCTCTTGATTGCTGATCCAATTTCCAGCTTCGAATGGTAGATGGTTAATTGTATGCTAAATATCAAATCATTGAAACACAATGTATAGCGTCCCTTGTATCATATATTATGGGACTAAGAGTGATAACATATTATTGTTTCAGCACCAACATGAAGTGATGAATCACTCCTGTGGTATATGTGGTGATCCCTACGATGGAGAAAGACCCAGTGAAGCTGGGGGTCCCTTCGCCAACGGGATCATCGTAGCCTACTATGACAAGGGAGCCACCATACAAGTCCAAGCGGAGATCACTGCGCTCCACCTGGGATACTTTGAGTTCAGGTAAGACAAAATAACAAATAAAATAGTGAGAGATTTGGAGAATTAATTGAGTCTAAATCTGAAAATAAAGCAGCCCAGGTGCCGTTCTGATGGTAGCCAGTATATGAGCTTCTTCACTGGATATTGCTCGTGTCCAGATCTCTATATTTAACATGTTTAGCCCTTGTCCTTCAGAATAATCATTGTCAGGTAGTATAATTGTCATTGGGGGCTGGAATTGCTAGCGCAATTTTCCAGCTCCCAATGACGAAAAATAGTTCTACTTACGAAAAGGCATCTCCCAAAATAGTCTAGCACACATGATTTCACTAATTTCAGTGTGGTTTATTTTGTTGGAAATGAATATAAATGCGATCTAGCAGGACAAGGGTTATCACAGTTTATCCATCAGACTTATCATGGTGGTGTGTCGCCACCGTGTATATCTATGTTAGGATGGGGCTTTGGTTGTGTGTTTCAAATGGGTTACTGGTTTCTGGGAAGCAGACAGACACACAGGCTTTGGGAGTAGCCTGATTCTACTGGTGGGTTTTGGTGGGTTTGGTGTACCTAGTGGCCTATTTAGTATGTATGGCCTATTATATTGTTGTAGTAAACACACCATGTTGACCTTCATGATGGCCGTTATAAAAATCAAAATCAAATTAAAATGTAAATAGTTTGTATGAATATGTAAATGTACAATATAATTATGTTTTGTATGGCTCTCCATCTGTCTTGTGACGGTGAATGAGTGGCTCATTATGAACGTCCTGTATGCTCTCGCAATACTACCTTTTTGACGGTGATTTCAGATTATGCCCTGTGAATGATTCCACAGTAAAAGCCACTGTGGAATGCCTGGACGCCAATCTGTTGGAGTCGCCCACAGGGGCTACCCAGCACGGGAACGTGGCCTTGGGTTTCAACACAGTGACCCTCAATCTACCCCCAGATATGGTGTGCTCCCAGTGTGTACTGCAATGGAAATATCGCGGAGGTGAGTCTTTCAGAATATTAAAAAATAATAACTACATTTTAACTGCCAACGTTTTACCATGTAGTGTTTGTACAACACTGGTACATTGTTGGTCAACATATTTTTCATTGGGATTAAAAGGTGCTAAACTGCCACTTTGCTAAGCGGCAGTTTAACACCTTCTCTAAGGTTTGAAATTATTATGATACTGTTCTACATTGGAAAATTCATGGGTGTGTGAGCTATTGCAATTATATATTTGGTGGAACGGTATGATTGTTGGACAAATTAACTCCAGACATGTAATTAAGCCACACTTCCTTACCATGAAATCAATTAGCAAAAACGTTTGTTTCAGGAAATAATTGGGGTGTTTGCGAAGACGGAAGCGGGGCGCTTGGGTGTGGGTATCAAGAGGAGTTCTACGCATGCGCGGACATCGGTATCGGTGTTGTTCCACCCACTAACACAACAACCACAACTACCACAACTACCACAACTACGACAACCACGACAACTACAACGCAGGCTCCGGCAGCGCCAGCACCCGGAAGAGAAGAAGAAGAAGAGGAAGAGGAGGAAGAAGAAGAGTCACCAACGTGTCACGCGACGGCGGTATATGGAAACATCCCTACAATGGACGCTTGGTGTGTCACTAACTGCAACCATAGTCCCCCCTACTGCCCACCCAGCCATTGCATCTGCGATTAAATGGAATGGAGAAACGAAATGGCTAAAAAACAGTAAATTCCTACTTGAAAAGTAAACTTCCGACTTTAAACTGCAGTAACATTGAATAACATTAAAATTTATATCATGTCTTATAACTGTATGTACATTTGCTGTAATTGTGCCACAACAAGATCGCTTTCATTTCTGACAATTTGTCTATAATCCTCATGACACCACGTCAAATCAACTCGCCGGGTCAATGCTCGTGTTCATTTCTGACATTTGTGACTTCACTGTCATATTTAGCTCTTAGATGGACGTATTTAAATTGTAATCTGAATTAGCTCTACTATTCCCAATTTTGACACACCAACAGTCACCTTGATTGACTCTTGATTCTGATTCTGCTTTGATTATTGTTAATATAAGAACAAAAAGATATATAAGCTGTTTGTCATCCTGTTGTATACAGCTACAATTGATATTATATTATATAGCGTCATGTATCGTACTTACTATAAATAATGACAGAACTCAATTTTTGAGTACAAAATTACGATGTAAAGATTAACTATGCTGTTATAATCGTAGACTGGATTGTCTAATTAGCAATATAAATCCATGTATTTGTAATCAATTGTATTGATATATATTGAGTATACCGTGACTGTGATTTGTAATAAATTGCTATTAAAAGGCTAATCATGTAATTATTGTCTTGTCAAAATATATTATTGTAGGCCTGCTCAACTGAATAAATCACAGATTCATTTTTTTCGTTATTCATCAAAATACATTACTTTTCATTGCAGCAGGTTTTTGACAGTTGAAGTGCCTTCAGCTTAGTGAAGTTATCGAACTATATGCCACAATTACTTGTTCTGTGAATAGCAATAAAATGTTAGCCCACTACTTGATTTTCCGTTATTAACAAAAACGAAGACTGGAAACTATTTCTGTCCTGGGTGAAGCTTCAATAAATGACATCACACACAACGTTCGCGCATCATTCACTCTGTATAGGATAAAGCCTTTACATTCTTAGCTAAGAATGTAGAGCTCCGAGGGTTTTAATTACTGACCTGAAACACATTTAAATTTTATGGGGATCCCTCATAATCATTAGCTCGGTCACACCTGACTGATTTTTATACCATATGCATACCATGATAATTGATCTGTATTGGGTCAACAATAACTCTCCATTCCCGGCTTAGAATGTAGTGGTCAGACAAAGACAATAATGTAGTGGTGTATTTTAAGGCCAAATAGAGCATAAGTTCCCATGCAGTGTTCTACGGTACAGACCCAACATTGAAGCGGTATCTGCATGGTCAACTTCTTCATGTTTTCACGACTGCACATTACACGAACAAGTTCGGATGGGGTGGAGATGTGTTGTACAACAACCGCTACATGTAGGCTGAATCACCCCGATGACATCACCGCAAAGCGAGTTGGGCAGACTGGTCATGCTGGGCAGGCTACATGTACATGTACTATAGCGGATCCAGAGAATCGACCCAGTGTGCTAAAAAGTAGGCCACATTATATTTTAAAAATAGAATGAAGATTAAAACTGTTTCGCTTATTTTATTCAAGAGATTAATTCATAGAAAATGGTGTTTCAATTTTACTCTTCCGGTTGCTGAGTTATTAAGGATATAAGTTTGACAATTTGTAAACAATGTTGCCCCATCAAAACAAAACTAATCACAGCGGAGTAAGACACACACTCTGTATAATAAAGACACTAAAGTTACCAAGTAGCAGATAACGAGCATAATTAAAAAAGAATGAAACACGTTCAAAATTATTCTTATTTACAAGTGATTTTAGATACATTCCAAAGTTTACATTCTCATGTCAATTAGGCATATATAGGGATTATCACGTTGTGTGATATGGGTGAAATATGCATATAATGTTGCAGATAATGTCACTCAATTGAAAAATAGGACTCTCCTGTTTGTATTGTACATGTACTTTTGAGTGTGGGCCAGCATCTGAGCATTTCGGCCGCCTCTACGACGCTCTCCCCTGACTGTGCGAAATTGTAGTCGGGAATTAACGCCAAATCGGTGACGTAAATCATCTTTTTTGCTCTTTTGATTTTCGTGATTTTCTTAAAAAACATTTGCAGTTTATTATTTGATATATCATGGGCATTTCAAAATATAGTCAAAATTCCATTACACAATATCGGACTTTATTTTATTTTATCGTCAGTCATCACATGCGGTGATGTAAATCGCGAAATGCGGTAAAATGAAATAATATTTTAATAAATAAGACTCTACTGTAACTGATTTCAGATAGGGGTCTTCACCCAGTCTCAGGACATCAACGGCTGGTTAGCTGGCTAGTGTGGGTGTGGTATCTAACACGAGGCATTGACCCAATGCAATCTAATGTTGGCCCATCGTCTATGGTCCTGGCCCAACATTAGACCAGTTCGGTTCAACGTCTTGTGTTTGCTATTAAGGCGGTTTGCTGTTGGCCAATGAAACATTATAGTGGCCCATAATTTTAGCACCATCACATATAAATTGTACACAGATTTACTACTTCATATTACTTGATAGTGTATCGCATGGTGAGCTAATTCAGCTACATCTACCTAGTTTTCGTGCATTTATACGGATCTATCGAAATAAACAAAACAGTTATGAAGCTTGACCTTTGATCAGAGTTGTTCTGGGGACGGCACTTATAAGCTTTATGCAACCTACAATTTTAACAAATTTCTGTCAAAGTAACAAAACGTCTAGTCATATAGCACGTGTGTGTTTGGGTGTGTGTGGGTGATTCAGTTAAAGGGAATGTAAACACTCGATGTGATCAAATGTTTTATTGATGCAACTACAAGCAATACCACATAATACAATAAGTCTATTGATTTCATTATCACAAATAAGGGGAACATTTGCAATTTGCCTTCAGGCACCCATAAAAAATAATGTCGTACTCAATATTGTCGTTTTGAGATCAAAATGTTTCGTACTAGAAATTTAAAGAATGATAAAATTACAGATTTTTTATGTTGTGTAAATTTATATCTATTAATATTTAAATAATAAATATATATATGATCCGATATGGCAAAATGAGTTGTGAGTCGCACTTTAACAAACGATTGTAATTTGATTTCACGTATTTTCAATTTTTACATATTTTTTATTTCCATATGATTACTTTCGAATCCTAAAATTCTGTGGCATAGAGTGATGTAGACTACATGTTAAAAAAATAGAATTTTAAGAAAATCTGTTATTGTAATTTTATTCTCAATTACACTCGAATCAGTGATGTATATATTTACATGTTACCATAGAGACAGCCACTAATACGTAGGAAATATTGGCACAGTGTGAAACTCCTGCATATACTTCTAAAGTTTACGAGAAAGAACCAAATTCGATAGATTCGTAAATCTGAATGTACGAGGCGCGCAGCGCCGAGTATATTCAGATCTACGAATCTATCGTAATTTAGTTCTTTCATCAACTTAAAATACACAAAATATGTACATGTGCTCCAATAATTGAGATAAAATTGTCAGTGTGGTTACCCAAAAAACATTAGGCATTTGTGTCATGGTTAAACCTGTATAATAATCACTGTGCCCGCCCGCGCCAGTGTTCTAACAAAAGACTGACGTCACCGGTGTATTTAAAAAAATGATATATCTATACGCTTGTTATTTAAAAATGGGGTCGAAATGAATATTTATTTTATTTCCTTAATTTTGATCCAATTGTGTGTTATTTTCAAAAAGTGTACAAAATGTTTTTTTTAAATTCAAAGGCCATTTTCTCAAAATGACGCAATTTCGTACTTCTTATTTCTGTGAGTTAAGGGAGTTTTATTTTCAGCGCTAACCATGTTACAGCGTTATGTGATATACCATTTTAAAGGTAATTTTGTGTAGCTTCAGAATCTGTTAATATCTCTGATATTTAGATATGCGACTTACGACTCACTTTGTCAGAACGGGCCACATATTTCCAAAAGCAGGGTATATCCATTATTTGAACTAGAAATTCATATTAAACCATTTTTTAAATATTTAAATTGCCATGTTTTTCGAGGTGTAGTACATTTGATAATCATATTGACAAAGTTAGTATATTGAGGTAGGAATGTAATGCGAACATCTGTCGGCCGTCGTTTTGCACCTGAGCTCGAATCACGAATCGCGACAACCGACAAATAGAATTGTGTATCAGTGACATGGCATATAAGGGAAGCCTTTAGGCGATACTGTTGATGGTTATTGAAATCTTCAAATATTCCATAAGACGGAAAATAAGTTAAAGCAATATATTCACGTAATATAATATTTGTGGACTCAATATTACCTCTGAAGCTATTTTCCAGGTCAACAACAATTACAATAAATTTATCTGTCCTGTGTATAGGCCTGTAAATCCATATCCATTATCTTTAAATCAGTCAGCTAGAAAAATCGCTATATTTAGTAGGGAGCTAACAAAGAAATAATTTATTGATGCTGTCCCTCAAATTCTACTTTCAAACAATCTGCGAAGACTTATCTTTTTAATCGAGTCTATTGTTGATGCCTTATTTTTGACTGTTTAGAGCGCCTGCGAACGGCCGAAAAGGCTGATGTATGGCGCTTTATCAAATGCCTTATATTATTATTTATTGCATATATAGGCACAGAAAAACTTGTGGCCCTTCTCATAGAAAACCCATCTGTTCCTCGACATAATGATACTTATATTAATAGTATTATAAAATTATCCATAAATAAAAAAAATGACACATGAATTTCAGCCTTTAAATAATTGTTGTAATCACTTGCGTCTCGCTACCGCGCATTTTCATGGCAATATGTTTGTGGAAGTGGAGAGTGAACGATTAGAATTGGTGTTGATTGAACCCATAATTCACCAAGACAAATTAATTTGTTGTCCCAATGAAAATGTTCAGATCGAGAGCAACTAAATCACATAATTAAATTGGGCGCTTCTTTTCTCGCATACTCGTTGTGTGGATGTCAAATGTCTAATTTGGTATCAAGAAAAAAATATGCTTCCCTCAAAACCATCTGTGTTGGACAATGCCGTTGAAATCCTGTATCGTATTTCCTGCCGCTAATTGTAAACATATAGAATTTGCTTATTTGACCTATTTCGGCTTCGATAAATAATTTATCATATCATTATCTCTCTAGATTTTGTGTTTACTTTAAAGGACAGAAACACATAGTGATCGGACAAAATGGTGGAGTGAAGTGACAGTTGACTTGACACCAGGCGTCCACCCGGACGCTGCCCTGCCATGGACCTATGGCCACACAGGTATCAGGACTGGCGGCATCGGGAGAGACAGTGGTGGTGGTGGTGGTGGACGTGGACGTCACTGATACAGGGGGATTCCCCGTGGACGCCTTTAGGATCTCTATATCCGCACAGCCATAGAACTCCTCTTGTGGTCCACAACCCAGCTCACCTCTACCGTCTTCACATATACCCCAGTTGTTCCCTGGAAAAAAAATAGAATACAACGTCCCAGTGAACACAAAACATTTGTATAACATTTGTACAACGTTGGACCAACGTCGAAGACGTTGGGCCAACATTGTACAAATGTTATACAAATGTTTTGTCTTTGCTTGGGTCATACATAAATCTTCATGGTATCAGAAATTTGTTCAAATGTCACTTGAAGTCAAAGCAGGAGGAAACTGGACGTGTGGCAGTTCTGTCTTGCAAAATCAAACTGCTTAAAGCAAGTGTGTCGTTTGACTCATTCAGCCATAATATTTACAATAGGGCAGACCCAATCCTGTGGACGTAACCATGACGCGCATTGTTTATTCAGCGAATCATGACGACCCACCTACTTTAAGCCTCGGTCATGAATGTTCGTGCTACCAAAACATTCGTAGGAATATTTGTTTCCTATTTTTTAGCATTCGTACGGCTTCACATACATGTAATTTCTCAAAACTTCTTACGAGCTTGTTACGAGCTTGTTGGTACATACGCTAGAAGAGGCCCGTAGTAACAACTTGTTGAATGAATGCTGCATGATTACCATGCTTATGATCACCGTAGAAGTACTATTATTGAGTTCTGTTGTATAGTGCTATCTTGAAAAAGCTTTAGCACAATGACCTATACGAGCGCTGCAACAACGATTTCGGGAGTATTTTCTTCTTAAGGTGTTCGTAAGGAAAAGGTGATTCTCATCCCGTTCTTAAGCTCGTAGCCAGGTATTGGACATGTCTAAGAACTGTACGACATGTCAAGTATTGTGAAATTATTGTGCAATTTTCAGGGTAGTCGCCGCATCACTAGAAAATAGTGCTTGCAAAATTTCATGAAAATTAATTGAGAAGAGACTTGAGTAATCATCAAAATATGTGTTACATAATTTAACCCTTTCAGTGCGGAAACCGTCTTCATACGTCAAAATCTAACGTCTGTATACGTTAGATTCTGACGTATAAAGACGGTCCCAGCGCTGAAAGAATTGATATATTTATAATGGTCGTAGATCCATAACATAGGTATTCAAATGAAGCGGAAAGAGCTAACTGAGACATTTATGGCGAATTCAAATTGAAAATAACCCTTTGGCCTCCATGGTTTACACAAATATATCTCAGCGCTGTAAGGGTTAATATAACTTATAATATTTAGGACTCACCTGCTCTGTATCTCCACTGGAACACACAGTGAGAGCATCGGAGTCCTGCCGGTAGTACCAGGTCTATATCCGTGTATCCCCTCACCACAGGCTGGTACCGAGTCCCTCCACCGGCCAGCTGTAGCACGTGCTGATCCAGACACGTCTGGGACGCCTCTGTATTCACGTCGCTATGTGGACACACCCTGAAATAATCATAACGTCATTAACCCCTATTACAGTGCTAACGTATTTGTATAAATACTAAATGTAGGCTCTTTTAATACTCTGAATAATTTAAAATAGTAACCTCGTGAAATTTCATATTTTTTCGGAAATTGGCAAACATCCAATGCGCGCAATGGCAGAAAAAAAACACATGTTTTTTGGTAATGTGCGGCCTTATTAACATCTAATGTGCGCGCTTATCTTAAACATCGAAAAAACCATAGTGGTTATTTACAAAATCATTAAAATTATTTTCAATTCAGGAAAAAATGTCTTAAATTTAAACAAAGATTTTTTAATTTCAAAATGTTTCAATTATTTATTTTTTCCAAATTATATCAAAATTATTAGAAAATAAAAAATAAATAAAATATTTCGTAGAATAACATAAAAGAAAAAAAATTAAATGAATAGGGCTTTAGGCCACCTTTGTGCACATATCAGGCTTTGGGCCAAAGTACTTTTAACAAGTTCTTACAAGTACTTTACGAGTACTAGTCATCTTAAATTGATCCAAAACAGCTCACAGACAAATCATTATAGCGGGATATGAAACATTCAGTTAATGATTCGTTTTCCACTCATTTACATATTATATTGAAAAATAATTTAATTAATACTTTGAAATTATTTCAAACTAGTCCAAGTACTTACATTAACTGATAACAAAAGTGCACCTTTTCACTATATATCATGCTGCTTATTGCTTGTTCTACCTTGTATATACAAGTATCCTAGTGTAGTTCACAAAAAAAATAATAAGCTATTCTTGAAAAAAAGACAAGAGACGTTTCTCTGGAAAACAGGCATACATGTTGATATATAGCATTTACACGTGACTATACTATACGGTAGGACCAGTAACCATTAAAAGGGGGGAAGGCGTGATTTCAACAATGATGTCGCGCCAATTTAAAATCACACTTACAACACACCTTCCGTCGTAGCTAATCCACAGCCAACACGAGGCATTTAACCAATGGTGGTATAATGTTAGGCCACGTTCTCGTCTCGTCTCGTGTTTGTTAGGCGGGGGCCCTAGGGTAGTGGTTAGCACCGCTGCCTTTCACGCCAGAGTTCGGGGTTCGTATTCCGGTCTCGGCGGTTTGAAAGAAACAGAAAATGTTTCTTCCCCATCCACGTGTGAAAGTCAGTATTGTGGGTAGCCTCCGTGACCGAGAGGTAGCGTGCTCGGCCTCAGACCGCCAGGGCTCGAATTTCGAATCCTGTGTCTGGAGGACAGTGTCATCTCAATCATCTCACCATCCTCAGGAGGTTCTCCTGGCCCAGTTTAGCCTATATGTGCACAAAGGTGGCCTAAAGCCCGATTCATTTCATTTTTGTCTCGTGTTTGTTGGGACGATCAAACGGTATTTGCATAATATTTGCACAATATTGGCCCAACTGCGTAGACGCTCAGCCGATAGTTCCTCAGCACCGGACAAATAATGTCACGTGAGTGAACAAGTAGTTTATAACTACCAGTATTATCTTATAAAACAGTTGAGACTCGGTGTGGACTAACATATAATAAAACTGACAAAGCTCATACAGCTCTGTACCAATGTTGTGTAAGTACCAAAGCGCACGACCGCGACAACGCGACGTCTTATCTACAGTGACCTTACAATGCCGGTGTCAAGCCAAATCTAATGACCACGCGAAATCTAATGATCTTCCGGTCTCGGAGCAGATCTCGCGGGATTTCGTCAGAAGTTATAAGAACTGTGTCACATATAGAATGCATAAGCTTTAAAAAATATTCATTTAATAAATGGAGACAGCCAGCTAATTATACATGCATTCCAGCGAAATTAGATGAACGCTGACCAGCGCTATGCATAGTTAGCTGACTGGCACAATTAGATGTCATTGACCAGCGCTGTACATATAGTTAACTGACTGGCGTAATTAGATGACCACTGACCAGCGCTGTACATATAGTTAACTAACTGGCGAAATTAGATGACCACTGACCAGCGCTATGCATATAGGAAGCTGACTGGCAAAATTAGATGACCACTGATCAGCGCTGTACATATAGTTAACTGACTGGCGAAATTAGATGACCACTGATCAGCGCTGTACATATAGTTAACTGACTGGCGAAATTAGATGATCACTGACCAGCGCTATACATACAGGCCTAGTTAGCTGGTCGGCGAAATTAGATGACCACTGACCAGGGCCATACATATATTAAGCTGACGGCGAAATTAGATGACCACTGACCAGCGCTGTACATATAGGCCTGGTTAGTTGGTCGACGTAAATATACCATCTTAAAAGCCTACAAGTGCTTTATACGCCCTGTCCTTGAATATGGTTCACTGATAACTGGAGCTTTAAGGGAATCACAAGTGAAGGAAATGCAGATCTTTCAAAACAAGTGCCTGAGACTAGCACTTGGTGTAACCTACCTGGACAGAATGAGAACAATAGATCTGCATGACCTCACTAACGTCCCTATGATCAAAACTAGGATGACAGCACTGGCGGTTAAAACATTTAGATCACTTGAAAACACACAGTGTTTCAAGGATCTGGTGTTGAATCATGAGATCGTTCAAAAACGATCAGGCTCTAATACAATTCTGGATCAATTGCTGGCTGAAATCCAGGCTGACGCTTAAACACGGTTGACGGTTGACGGTTGACGATTGACGGATAACGGTTGAGCTCCTGTTCCCACATAGAACAGGGGCTCTGGGGGCGCCGTTCTGTGTGACATACCAAAAGCGGGGAGTTCCCTATCACTCCACTGCATGAAACAAGAACACGGTTGACGGTTGACGGTTGACGGATATCGGTTGAACTCCTGAACTCCTGTTCCCACAGAGAGCAGGGGCTCTGAAAGGAGCCGTTTTGTGAGACACATAAGGCAGTGTGCTTTCAATCATAGCACTGAAGGAGACGGATTCTGGTCTTAAGCAATGAGCTCTCTATCATTACATTGCTAGCTTGGGTGATGGCACGGCGGACACGGATGGTTGGCTAACGATGACGGTTCATGATGGTGGTTTCAAACACACTGCTCAGAAAGCAGAGCACATTTCAAAGGGTCAGTCCTTGCCCTTACTCTGGTGGCTGGTCGCCTCTTCCCTGGTTCCTTGTCTCCTGGACTTCTTCTTGCCATTGCTTGTACAATCACCTACCTCACCAGGTGAAAAGAGAGAGGCACTATAAGGTTTATACCAGAACTAGTGCATAATCTCGCGTCAGCCCTCGCGCTGCGCGCTCCTCTAGTCGACGTAATTAGATGACCACTGACCAGCGCTATACATATAGTGGCTGAATGGCGAAATTAGATGACCAGTGAACAGCTTGTACATATAGTAAGCTGACTGACGAAATTAGATGAACACTGACCAGCGCTATGCATAGCTGACTGATTGGCAAAATTGAATGAACTATCAAATATTGTTGTGTGTTGTTTTTTTGGAATTAGCCTATATTGCAACGCATTGAATTCCGGTAGTTCTACTGATTATATAAATATACATTTAATCATAAGTAATTTTTCAGAACAATTTAATTAATAATATCTTAATATCTCCACTATTCAATTCACCGCATGTCGCATATATAAATGACATGCGTGGTGGGCGACATGAAGATGCAGCCCATTTGGTAGAACTTATGTGAACTGTTTTACAATTTATTTTGTGGAGGACATACATTTTAAGGATTAGATAATTGCATATGTGAAATGGGATTGCAAAGGGTTTGCTTATTGCACGAAGTCACGAGTCATTGGTAGATCAAAGAATGACGTAACAGGTCGTTGGGCATAAATACTCCTAGGCGTAGAGGCACTATAAGGTCATTCATTCATTCATTGATTCGTTCTCTGGCTTTCAACCAGTGAACATCTTACCAACCCGTGGGGGCTCTGGTAAATCCGAGTTTTGACGGGCTGTCAAAATACGAAATTGGCATAAAGCTATACATTGTAATATACGCAATCTGATCAGGGATTATCAATCAATCTCAGAGATTTAAAAACGGTGACGGCATACAGCATCAACACCCTACAGGGGCTCTGTTGTTGCTGTTTAAATCGCTAGATAGAGGCAATAATCGCTTTTAGTAGATCAGCATTACCAAATTAGATACATTATACTATCTAAGCGTGCTACCTGTGTTGTACAGCTTGTCTGTACACAGGTACACTTTTCACACCTATTAGTGAGCGACGCGTCATCACTCTCCTGAGTGTGACTGACAGCTTACACATCCCACTACATACTGTACAGTATAGTACAGTAATACGGGACAATTAAATTATCAAAATTCTTCTAAATTCTTTTTAACCTTGCCGCTAGCATGCCTAGTGGCAAGGTAACTGCTGGGGATGGGTCCCGCCCTTCTAAGGGCGTGCAGGGCGGCACTACCAAGAGTAGTACCGCCCTCAAGAGACTCCTGAAGGAGATCAACGGACTCTCGTCCGTTGACAAGAAAGAGCTGGCAACAACTCTAATGGGATTAGCCCTGATAGAGGACGAGCAGCGTGAAAAAAGTCTTAGGACTGTCAGCAAGCCAGGTAAGTCTGCACCTAAGGGAGCCAATGGGGGGGCCATTCCAAAGAAGAAGTCATTTGCGGGAGCACTCTCGGGTGCAAATAAGGGTGTTGAAACTCCACCCAAAGGTAATAGTGGTAGGTACGAGTGTTTAACAGAGTCACCAGTACAGATGACTCCGAGAAAGTCAACAGCCAAGAGGAGGCTGTCCGACGGCCGGCCACAGGTACTTAGACCTGTTGACCAGGCCCAGATAGGTCACAGGTCGTCGCAGCTAACGACCTTGGTAAGAGTTGCCGAAGCAGAGCTAGGTTTAGGGGGCTCACCAGCGAAGAAACAAAGGACGGCATCTCCAGTGCAGAAGACGCCTGAGAAGAGAGAAGAGATGGAGACCGTCGTTTCTCCACCTGAAGAAGTTCTGGCCACCCCCCTTCCGGAGGCAGAAGAAGGAGAAATCCTGTCCGACGGAGAGCGCTCTGACTGGACAACGATTCCAACCTCCAGGGAGGAGAGAGAGAGGAAAGAAGCTAAGAAGCAAAAGAAGAAAGAAGAAATGAAGCGTCGCGACGCCGCTCAACAGCCCCCTGCAGCAACAGGAAATAAGAAGACTGAAGTAAAGAAGAATGAAGAAAAGAAGAGGAAGACAACTGTTCAGCCAATCGTCGGCGTGAAACTGCCCAGTTCAGTCAATGGACCAAACCACCTAACTTTCATACAATGGTGCAAACGTATGGGAGTAAAGGTAAGTGAGACCAGGAGGACAATGGGAAAAGACCTACTCATCTTTCCTGAGACAGAAGAGGACTCGAAGAAGATCTACGAGTCCATGAAAAGAGAAGACAGCGGCCTCATGGGGACCTCAGCTGTCTTCAGACCACCAAGAAGTTCTACCGAGGCCAAGGTAGAAGACTCCCTCAGCGTGGTAGTGAAAGACGTGGACACCACAATAGGAGAGGAAGATATTGAGAAAGCCATCCTAGAGAAACAAGGCCTGAAGGTGAAGGTCATCCGATTCATCAACAGGACCTCAGGACGTGGCATCCCGAAAGTGAAGGTCACTTTCGAGAAGAAGGAAGAGATGGAGGCAGCGATCAGCAACAGCCGTCTCTTCATCGGAACTCGCTCCTGCAGGACGGAGGAGTACAAGAAGAAGAACAGAATCCTGCAGTGCTACAGGTGCCAGAGATTCGGCCACGCCCAGGACTCATGCAAGGCAAGAGACATCAGATGCGGAAAGTGCGCTGGGGCCCACAGGAGACAGGACTGCACGGCCAGAGCAAGCTACTGCGCCAACTGCACAGGAGATCACCTGGCATCTGACGGGAGATGCCCTAGAGCAATAGAGGTGAAAAGGAAGATCGCTGAGAAGAGAGAAGGCCAGCGACATCGCAGCACCCAGGAAGTCAACAGGAGATCCCAGCCAACTCAGCACCGAGAGCACCAACGTCAGGGTGAACGCGCCGATCAGCCCAAGAAGGCCTCAGGAGGTGAGAGTGAGTTACCACTAATTAGATTAGCAGATAGTGACTTAACCCGTCTTGCCCTTCTCTTTTCAGCCCACACGGTCCTGTACAGCAGAACGATCCACAGGAACGAAGGAAAGTTGGAGTGGGATGACATACCCCACCTAGCCAGCAAAGCAGTCGGTTGGGCCTTCAGGAAAGACATCTCCCCACTGATCATCAGAGACTACCTATCCCAACTTCCTGAGAACTTGTAAGTACAACCTAAACCTAAAGTAGAAAAAGTAGGGCCGTTTTTACTAGGTCTAGTACAGTACAGTACTCACCAGTAAAAACCTAACTAAAGTAGGAAAAACTAAAGTAGGGCTAAGTACAGTACAGTACTTATAAAATATGGATAATAGTCTACCACCAACTAAAAACGTTCAAATTATTCATGCTAACATTAACGGACTATATAAAAGAAGGACTGAACTAATTAACTATTTAAATGAATATAAACCACATTTTGTGACTTTAAATGAAACTAGACTTAGAGAGCAAACTAGAATCAGAATTCCAAATTATAACATTATCAGAAAAGATAGAAATATAATTTATCCTAATGGGCGCCTGCAGAATGCAGCAGGCGGTGTAGCTATTTTAATTAGAAAAGATATCAAATTTAATGAAATAGATACTTCAGATTTTAACGAAGAATTTTTGGCAATAAACTTCAAATCACAAGGTAAGACAGTGGCATTAGCAACTATTTATAACCCGCCAGATATTAAACCAAACATAGAGAATTTCAGGCATATAACTAATTTATATCCACTTTCAATTCTTATTGGAGATTTCAATTGTAAGCATACTTTTTTCGGATGTAAAGTAGGAAATACTAACGGAGACATTCTATTTAACATAATTGAAGAATTAGACTTACTAATAACTAACGACAGCACTGCAACTTATAGACCAGGGACGTCCTCTGGCGGCGATCTACTAGATCTAGCGCTAGTTAGCCGCCAGATGGCGTCACGCATCCAATCATGTGATGTAGGCGATGACATTGGTTCAGATCATTTGCCAGTTCATTTAACTTTAGCTTCACCTCAAATTCAAAAACAATTTCAGAGAGAAATTCTACAATATGAAAAAACAGATTGGAACAGGTTTAATAAAGAAATAATAAATAACTTAGATAGACTCGAACCTGAAACACCAGAGGAACTAGACTTAGCTAACGAAAAAATAAGCAATATAATTAAAGAAGGGCTAAATAAAGCGTGTCCTAAAGCAAAACGTAAAGATAAAGCACTTTTTATCTCAAATGAAACAATGAAATTAATTAAATTAAAGAGACAAATTAGACGCTTAGCTAGAAATACGCAAAAAGCAGAAGATAAAACTCTATATAATCAATTAAACAACTTAGTAAGTAAACAAGTAAACAAAGATAGAGAAGAATTTTGGAATCAGCAAACTAAAAAACTAGACGAAACTAAAGACTCTAAAGAATTTTGGAAAACTATCAATAGTATTAATGGTAAGAAATCAGGCGGCGCATCCAAGCCAATAATTAAAGAAAATGGTAATTTAACTCAAAACGACTTAGAAAAGGCAACCACGTTCGCTGAATCTTTAGGCAAAATTCATAATACTCACACAGGTGAAATTTTTGATGATGAATTTAAAAATTTAATAGATAAAGCTATAAATGAAAAATCGCAGCTTTTTTCAACTCTAAAAGAAAATAAAGTAGAAGATGGCGACGATAGTATACTACTCAGGGATATCTCGATTCAAGAAATAAAACTACAATTAGATAGGACCAAAGGTAGGTCTGCTCCAGGAGCAGACGGAATTAAATACACTATAATTAAAAAATGTCCAGAAATAGTATTTGAGAATTTAAAAACTATGTACAATCAGTGCTTAAAAATAGGGTATTTTCCAAGTAAATGGAAGGAAGCTCAAGGAATTATGCTCCCAAAGCCTAAAAAAGACAATAAAATTCCAACTAACTATAGACCAATCAGTTTATTAAGTTGCATAGGCAAACTTTTTGAAAAAATAATTGCTCATAGAATGCGCAGTAAATTAGAAGAAGAAAATTTCTTTAATAAATGGCAAATAGGCTATAGAAATAAAAGATGTGCTATGGAACACATTCTCAGACTAGCTGATGATGCGCACATAGCACATAGCCGTCACCATAAAGGAGCTGCAATCTTTATAGATGTAGAAAAAGCTTTTGACTCCGTATGGCACAACGGACTAAGATATAAATTAATGAATACAAATTTACCAGATAAAATAGTAAGATTAATGTCTTCATTTATAACTGACAGGAAAATTTCAGTTAAAATAAATAATGAGACTTCAGACAAAATTTCACTTAATGCCGGCACACCTCAGGGCTCGGTTCTCAGCCCACTTCCATTCCTAATCTATGTAAATGATATTCCAATAGATCCCTTCAGTAATACAGTAGGGGTCTCTCAGTTCGCAGACGACCTGGGATTTTGGACTTTTGCTAAAAGTGAAAAAACAATTAAATATAGGCTAGCCAAAGTTTTATCAGACCTAGAAGCATGGTGCTCCAAGTGGAGAATAAAACTAAATGCTAAGAAAACGCAGCTTATAATGCTTAAAACTAAGAAAAATATAGAACTAGAACTTTTTGGCGAAAAACTCACTGCAGTACAGCAAGCAAAATTGCTAGGAGTAACTTTAGATAAGAAACTGACTTTTAATGCTCATATAGATGAGAACGCTAAGAAAGGAAGGCAACGCCTTGGTCTGCTCAAACTCCTGAGCGGCTCAAAGTGGGGCTGTAAACCCAAAACACTAATGAGACTATATAAAAGTTATATACGTCCAGTATTAGAATACGGCGCTCCAGTAATTTTAGGAGCGTCAGAAGCGTATATCAAGAAACTTCAAATCATTCAAAATAAGGCCATCAGAATAGCCTACAAATTGGATCCACTTTCGCACACTGAAGATATTCATAAAATTGCTAAGATCGATCTGATCAAAGATCGATTCCAAATTTTAACGTATAAATTCATAGATTCGCTCAAAGAGCATTCAGATCTTTTCAAACTTCAAAATGAATTAAGAGCTTCAAGAATTAAAAGAGGGCATAAAACACATTTGGACAAATTAATATCAGAATATGCCGAAATTTATGATGAAAATTGAGACTGCTGTGTGAATGCGGCTAGAGTTGTGCCAATGCCGGTCCGGCGTCAACAGCGTTGGGCCGACATTGACGCAACACTGGCAGCGTTGGCAGCATGCGTGAGTGACAGAAACACCGAAGTGCTTTCACAGTGTGGCTACCGCGGTGCCAATGTCGGTCCAGCGCTAACAACGCTGAGCCGGCATTGGCGCGACGCTAGCGGCGCTGACAAGCTCTCGTGAGTGTGATAACAGCGTTGACGCGTTGACGGGCCAACACCTACGGCGTTGGTCAGCCACCGCGTCACGATAACAACAGACGTCACAGTCTGTTGACACTCACCACATGTCACCGCAGGGGGTGATAATCAGCATAATTGTCACCCCCCGCGAGGACTGTCATGGTGAGTGAAAGCAAGGGTTTTAATCCCCTGGTGGCTCTGAAAAGAGAACAAGCGAACTTTCTTAATTTCACAATTAAGACGACACGCTTCTAGGAATTTTCTATTTCTAAAATTATCAACTTTAGACACCTTTTAGACCATTCCACCCAAATTCAATGAAATTACATAACTCTGACGTTCTTTCTCAGGGTATGCGGGAGTATGGCGATGGCACACAGATAGTCAGGCAAACAACACGAGGTAAATTGATCACATTTGATCCAAAATTCAGAACGCAATTTTAAGTATGTCAAACATACTAAGTGAACTTAAGTGTACACGAGAGGCATAGGTTTAATAAAAGAAATGTCTCAAATGTTCATTTAAAGGATCTGTCAAAACTAAAACTTTATCGGCCTTTTTCATCCAGATTTCAAGAGATAAGACACGAGATATAGGGTAGCTACCGGCTGATTCAACACCTCATTTAGACCACCGCGACCCTCTGTTCGCCGAGGGCGCATCAAAATTAATTAAATTCTAACATGCTTCTGTTTCCAGGTTCCTTGCCTCCCTTGCCAACCAGACATTTTCTAATGAGTATTATATACTAATGAAATATTTGGATAGGCTAAGAGAAAGCTTTCATACAAGCTTCGAATGCCTTAATCCCACTCTCAGCACCCTTCGGGTGCTAGGGTTCACTCAGTCAGCACTATGAGGTTTATACCAGAACTAGTGCATAATCTCGCGTCAGCCCTCGCGTTGCGCGCTCCTCTACTATTAACTTCATAACACATCCGTGACTTGATCTTCAGTCAATCCTAGCAGGCATATAAAAAATAAAAAAACGATGACGCATCGGGAAGTAATCAAATAGAAATAGCAATTATTGATAGTTGTGTGTATTTAAATGCATAGTATACGTTATACACTCATTCTCATGTCAAAGTATATCATACAGGCTATTATTTATCACATGCAGTAATTTATACTAAAACATATCCTGCTTCAATTTCACGAGTGTGTTATTTTCAGTTAGCACTTCTATGCACGCGGTTACTTCAACAAAAAAAAAACATTGTTCCTTGTAGTTGACAAGAGTTTGCACGCGATTTAAACAGTTCTAGTACCACTTCTGATAGCAAATGAATGTTGACTTCCTTCGATTAAAATCGCAACCATACATGCTAAGCTAAGAAAACATTGTTTGACAGCGTTAAAACTACTGATGGAATTATGTATTATTCCATGCAGAGAGTTGTGATATAGCTTCTTAGTTATTGAGCTATGTATTTTATATTATTCTTTAATCGGCGATAAAGCACTCTCTCAAGTTTAATTCGTTTTTTTTGTTAGCGAAAGGTGGCGGGCGGATAAAATCAAGTCACGAGCGCAAACACATATACAGGAGTATACAAGAAGTATAAAGGGCAAATTATCATCATGTAACTTTCATTGCACAATAGTCGACCGTAGACGGTCATTATATAACCCCATGGTTGCGAGATCCCTCGTATGTACACATTTATAATATTTACACTAGGGTTGGGCTGAGATCATTATTTAACATTAATAAATGCATTACAATAATATTATAATTTTTCAGGAAATTCCGATGTCTCATTTTGTGAAAATAATTAATATGTCATTATAAACAATCAACAGAAAAACAACTACTCAAATGTCTTAGTGGCGGAAGGGTTAATTGCCCGATTGGTGTGTCGCTTCAGTGCACCCGATGTCACTGGGCCGTGTTACGAGTTAGCAGGTGTGATAATAACTGAGGCCACTCTTATAACCCTTTCAGTGACAAGAGCCGATATATTCGCCCTTATAGAAGCGTCAACGGGAATTAAATTTTCTTATGGCTTGATAAGTAAATTGTTAAATATAAGGAATTTAATTTGGACACAAACTAAAAAAAAACCTTAGTATGTCGTATTCAGTGTTCAACTTACTATTAGAACAAACAGCTTTTGATCTTTGAGCTATTTCCCTTGTGCTGCTAAGACCGTATATATACGTTTTCAAGCAAATAATATTATTTTTTATTCATTTGAAGCTGGAAATTGCGTCAGCAATTCCAGCTTTAAACGAATAAAAATACTCACAAACAATTCAGCAGCATAAGGGTGTACTTTTAATAGCTAATCATGTTACTATCACAAACATATTTCTGAGCGCTGATCATCCACATGTAGATGATATTAAAAGAAGCATACCATAATTAAATGAGTTGTTTTAATATATTAGTCAGTGAACAACAATAGATATAGTGTGACAAAAACAATACTTTTGTGTTGAGTTGATTTAGTTTCATTTTTTTGTTGTACATATATTTATTATTACATATCGATAATTACGACAATGTACTAGGTAGCTACTTGGCCACTGTATCCAATGTACCACAGTATATTTGAAGAAAATATGTACTTATACTTGATCATTTTGTACTTGTATAAGCAAGTAAAATGTATTTACACCCAACCCTGCTATATACCAATATGAGATTATTTTTATATCTGGATTTGGCAGTGGAAACATGCATCATGTATATTATCTTTTACACTAGATCTATAATCATTTGTAATTATCCGTATGCAGAAAATATCGGCAGTCATGTATACAGATTTAAACACCACACACTTCCTCTAATCACCCCTCCACGCGTAGTCATGGCTCCAACGCATGCCAAGTATAGGATGGGGTGGGGCAAAACGCCCGGGTGAGGCAAAACGCCCACCGCTATTATGACGTCATTCCACGTGATTTTATAGTCTCATGTATTTCTTAAATAGCTGCTGCCACGTTTTCAATGAACTGTTGAGAATGTCGACCATTTCGAAAAAACAGTGTTGTGTATACTTGCTAAGTACATAATGCAACACTATCCTTATTAATGCGAGCAGTACTATGTAGTCTCTCAAGGCCCAAGGAATACTAGGAGCCACTAGCAACCGGGGTACATCCGAAGCTACTAGTGTTGGTCACCGATGCAATGTGGTTTCCATTGAAAGATATACATGGTCACGTGACAACATTTAGAAACTTCCTCAGTTTCCAATTGGGGCAAAACGCCTACCATGGTGTGGGGCAAAACGCCTATGTGGGCGTTTTGCCCCTTTTGACTATCAGTGTTGTTGAATAAATAATTTAATGGATGATCATGATCTGGATTCGTAATCAGGCTACTGGCATGTCTCACACTTACTACTACTGCTTGCCCATCTCACCTTCAGACTACTGCTGGCCCATCTTACACTCAGGCCACTGCTGGCCCATCTCACACTCAGGCTATTGCATGCTGGCCCATCTCACAATCAGGCTACTGCTGGCCCATCTCACACTCAGGCTACTGCTGGACGATCTCACACTCAGGCTACTGCTGGCCCATCCCACACTCAGGCTACTGCTGGCCCATCTCACACTCAGACTACTGCTGGCCCATCTTATACTCAGGCTACTGCTGGCCCATCTCACACTCAGGCTACTGCTGGCCCATCTCACACTCAGGCTACTGCTGGCCCATCTTACACTCAGGCTACTTCTGGCCCATCTCACACTCAGGCTTCTGCTGGCCCATCTCACACCCAGCCTACTGCTGGCTGATCTCACACTCAGGCTACAGCTGGCTCATCTCACACTCAGGCTACTGCTGGCTCATCTCACACTCGGGCTACTGCTGGCCCATCTCACACTCAGGCTACTGCTGGCCCATCTCACACTCAGGCTACTGCTGAACGATCTCACACTCAGGCTACTGCTGGCCCATCTCACACTCAAGCTACTGCTGGCCCATCTCACACTCAGACTACTGCTGGCCCATCTTATACTCAGGCTACTGCTGGCCCATCTCACACTCAGGCTACTGCTGGCCCATCTCACACTCAGACTACTGCTGGCCCATCTTATACTCAGGCTACTGCTGGCCCATCTCACACTCAGGCTACTTCTGGCCCATCTCACACTCAGGCTACTGCTGGCCCATCTCACACCCAGCCTACTGCTGGCTGATCTCACACTCAGGCTACAGCTGGCTCATCTCACACTCAGGCTACTGCTGGCCCATCTCACACCCAGGCTACTACTGGCACATCTCACACTCAGGCTAGCTACTGCTGGCTCATCTCACACTCAGGCTACTGGCACATCTCACACTCAGGCTACTGTTGGCCCATCACACTCTCAGGCTACTTGCACGTCTCACACTTAGGCTACTGCTGGCCAATCTCACCTTCATGCTACAGTTGGCCCATCTCACACTAAGGTTACTGGCCCATCTCACACTCAGGCTACTGGCCCATCGCACACTCAGGCTACTGCTGGCCCATCTCACACTCGGGCTACTGACCCATCTCACACTCAGGCTACTGCTGGCCCATCTCACACTCAGGTTTCAGCTGGCCCATCTCACACTCAGGCTACTGCTGGCCCATCTTACACTCAGGCTACTTCTGGCCCATCTCACACTCAGGCTACTGCTGGCCCATCTCACACCCAGCCTACTGTTGGCTGATCTCACACTCAGGCTACAGCTGGCTCATCTCACACTCAGGCTACTGCTGGCTCATATCACACTCAGGCTTCTGCATGCTGGCCCATCTCACACTCAGGCTACTGCTGGCCCATCTCACACTCAGGCTACTGCTGAACGATCTCACACTCAGGCTACTGCTGGCCCATCTCACACTCAAGCTACTGCTGGCCCATCTCACACTCAGACTACTGCTGGCCCATCTTATACTCAGGCTACTGCTGGCCCATCTCACACTCAGGCTACTGCTGGCCCATCTCACACTCAGGCTACTTCTGGCCCATCTCACACTCAGGCTACTGCTGGCCCATCTCACACCCAGCCTACTGTTGGCTGATCTCACACTCAGGCTACAGCTGGCTCATCTCACACTCAGGCTACTGCTGGCTCATCTCACACTCAGGCTACTGTATGCTGACCCATCTCACACTCAGGCTACTGCTGGCCCATCTCACACTCAAGCTACTGCTGGCCCATCTCACACTCAGGCTACTGCTGGCCCATCTCACACTCAGACTACTGCTGGCCCATCTTATACTCAGGCTACTGCTGGCCCATCTCACACTCAGGCTACTGCTGGCCCATCTCACACTCAGGCTACTGCTGGCCCATCTTACACTCAGGCTACTTCTGGCCCATCTCACACTCAGGCTACTGCTGGCCCATCTCACACCCAGGCTACTACTGGCACATCTCACACTCAGGCTAGCTACTGCTGGCTCATCTCACACTCAGGCTACTGGCGCATCTCACACTCAGGCTACAGTTGGCCCATCACACTCTCAGGCTACTTGCACGTCTCACACTTAGGCTACTGCTGGCCAATCTCACCTTCATGCTACAGTTGGCCCATCTCACACTAAGGTTACTGGCCCATGTCACACTCAGGCTACTGGCCCATCGCACACTCAGGCTACTGCTGGCCCATCTCACACTCGGGCTACTGACCCATCTCACACTCAGGCTACTGCTGGCCCATCTCACACTCAGGTTTCAGCTGGCCCATCTCACACTCAGGCTACTGGCCCCTTTCTCACACTCAGGCTACTGCTGGCCCATCTCACACTCGGGCTACTGACCCATCTCACACTCAGGCTACTGCTGGCCCATCTCACACTCAGGCTTCAGCTGGCCCATCTCACACTCAGGCTACTGGCACATCTCACACTCAGGCTACAGTTGGCCCATCACACTCTCAGGCTACTTGCACGTCTCACACTTAGGCTACTGCTGGCCAATCTCACCTTCATGCTACAGTTGGCCCATCTCACACTAAGGTTACTGGCCCATGTCACACTCAGGCTACTGGCCCATCGCACACTCAGGCTACTGCTGGCCCATCTCACACTCGGGCTACTGACCCATCTCACACTCAGGCTACTGCTGGCCCATCTCACACTCAGACTACTGCTGGCCCATCTTATACTCAGGCTACTGCTGGCCCATCTCACACTCAGGCTACTGCTGGCCCATCTCACACTCAGGCTACTGCTGGCCCATCTTACACTCAGGCTACTTCTGGCCCATCTCACACTCAGGCTACTGCTGGCCCATCTCACACCCAGCCTACTGTTGGCTGATCTCACACTCAGGCTACAGCTGGCTCATCTCACACTCAGGCTACTGCTGGCTCATATCACACTCAGGCTACTGCATGCTGGCCCATCTCACACTCAGGCTACTGCTGGCCCATCTCACACTCAGGCTACTGCTGAACGATCACACTCAGGCTACTGCTGGCCCATCTCACACTCAAGCTACTGCTGGCCCATCTCACACTCAGACAACTGCTGGCCCATCTTATACTCAGGCTACTGCTGGCCCATCTCACACTCAGGCTACTTCTGGCCCATCTCACACTCAGGCTACTGCTGGCCCATCTCACACCCAGCCTACTGCTGGCTAATCTCACACTCAGGCTAGCTACTGCTGGCTCATCTCGCACTCAGGCTACTGGCACATCTCACACTCAGGCTACTGTTGGCCCATCACACTCTCAGGCTACTTGCACGTCTCACACTTAGGCTACTGCTGGCCAATCTCACCTTCATGCTACAGTTGGCCCATCTCACACTAAGGTTACTGGCCAATCTCACACTCAGGCTACTGGCCCATCGCACACTCAGGCTACTGCTGGCCCATCTCACACTCGGGCTACTGACCCATTTCACACTCAGGCTACTGCTGGCCCATCTCATACTCAGGCTTCAGCTGGCCCATCTCACACTCAGGCTACTGGCCCCTTTCTCACACTCAGGCTACTGTTAGCCCATCTCACACTAAGCTACTGACCCATCTCGAACTCAGGCTACTGCTGGCCCATCTCACACGCAGGCTACTGGCCCATCTCACACTGCGACTACCGCTGGCCCATCTCACACTCAGGCTACTGCTGGCCCATCTCACACTCAGGATACTGCTGGCCCAGCTCACACTCGGGATACAGCTGGCCCATCTCAAACTCAGACTACTGTTGACACGGCACATCCCACACTCAGGCTACTGGCCCATCTCACACTAAGGCTACTGCTGGCCCATCTCACACTCATGCTACTGTTAGCCCATCTCACACTCAGGCTACTGCTGGCCCATCTCACACTCAGGCTACTGGCCCATCTCACACTCAGGCTACTTCTGGCCCATCTCACACTCAGGCTACTGGCCCATCTCACACTTAGGCTACTGCTGAACCATCTTACACTCATGCTACAGCTGGCCCATCTCACACACAGGATACTGTCAGCCCATTTTGCTAATGCTGGCCCATCTCACACTCAGGCTACTACTGGCTCATCTCACATTCAGGCTGCTGCTGACCCATCTCACACTCAGGCTACTGTCCCATCTCACCATTACTCTACTGCTGGCCGATTTCACACTCAGGCTACTGCTGGTCCATCTCATACTCAGGCTACTGGCCCGTCTTACATTCAGCCTACTGCTGGCCCGTCTCACACTCAGACTAAACCTACTGCTGGCCCATCCCACGCTCAGGCTACTGGCCCATCTCACACTCAAGCTACTGCTGGCCCATATCTCACCCTCAGGCTTTTGCTGGCCCATCTCACACTCAGGCTACTGCCCGTCTCACACCCAGGATTTTGCTGGCCCATCTCACTCAGGCTACTGGGATCGCTCACGCCCAGGCTACATCATCTCACACTCAGGCTACCGCTGGCCCATCACGCACTCAGGCTAATGCTGGCCCGTCTCTCACGCAGGCTACTGCTAGTCCAACTCACACTTAGGCTACTGGCCCATCTCACACTCAAGCAACTGCTGGCCCATCTGAAACACATGCTAAGCCTACTGCTGGCCCATCTCACACTCAGGCTACTGACCTGTCTCAGGCTGCCGGCCCATCTCACTCTCAGGCTACTGCATGGCCTGACTCATACTCAGGCTACTGCTGGCCCATTTCACACTCAGGCTACTGCATGGCCTGACTCATACTCAGGCTACTGCTGGCCCATTTCACACTTTCTATTGAATTTGCTTTAACCACACTGATAATATGGTCAAATAAGTAAGGTCATGGACAGTGTATTATTATGTTAGGTAGCGGATGGGGCAAAACACCCACCATGGGCGTTTTGCGCCTGCCAAAAGGCGTTTTGCCCCATGGTGTGAGGCAAAACGCCCACTTGTGTCTTTTTGTATTTTTGCATTTCGAGAACAAAAATAAATAAATAGGGAATGTAACATCAGGGTAGGGGATAGTGCCATTTAGTATCCAACGTATGCTGGACTACATGTTTTCCTAGAGGTTGGTAGTACATAACTACAGCTTAAAATGCTTACGGTAAGCGTTTTGCCCCACCCTACCCTACCCCCTGCCTGCCCCCACCCCGCCGCCATATTGGTGTCATTAGATTTAGCTGATCATTAAATTTGGCTCGATACCGGGCTAATGTCCATGACATTGGGGCAAGAATTAACCAGAATTGTACCGAGAAGACATAGGATTAACACCTGGTATAGCAGTACTGTTCAAACACAGATGACCACAGTAATTAGACGGCAAACATCACCCTTTAACTGCGGTACACCACTATTATTTATAGGCCTATATCATTATTACAAATCATTTATAATGCGGTCCATCAAAAAAAATCGGATAGCTGTACATACGAAAAACAAGACAAAAATAAAAGTAGACGAAAGTATGTACAAGTTTACAAGACGTCAGGTGTCTAGCGAACTAAATAACCTTAAAATGTACAATATTCATTGCGTCAGGTCACCAGTAAGCAGCAGGTAAGTTAAAAAATTGTTTTTTTATTTGTCTATTTTTTGTAACCGTGATTATGTAGCTCGTCATTTGAAGCTAGAAATTGAGTCAGCAATTAATTATAGCTGCAAATTAGAGAAAGATATAATTGAACACGTTAGTGTCGCGTAAGGGTTAAAGGTGTGAGGTTACATAATGAGTCAATTGTAGGCCTACGGCGGCTTTATACAACCCTTCCCGTCCCCGAAATGCGATGACAGACCAAGTATAAAAATAAATACAACAGTGAGGTGCTCCTCCTGTAAATTGCATAAAAGTTATTTTTAAACTAATAATAGGATAGTATGTCAGCGTATGCCGGGCTGAATCTTGTAAGGATATACATGTATTATGGTGATACATTTGCTTTTATATCACCAGTAACTAATGTGTGACTGTTATCGCAAAACAATTCTGTAGTGCAAAGCCTTGATCTTTTTCCTGACACAATGTGTGTTCAGGCTCATTTGAACGTTTTTTTTATAGTGGCGGCCAATTGTTGCCGGCACTAGCCCAAAATTTAAACTCCAAAAAGTTCAACTCCAAAAATATGACACGACAAACTCAGAAAAATATGAAGTATGAAATTGCATCATTTTGATAAAATGGCATTTGAAGTTCAAAAAGGCAATTTGTGCACTTTTAGAAAGTGTAATTAAAACATTGTATTAAAAAAATAGAACAAATAATCATTACTACCCCCATTGTCTTAATAAGCATTTGCCAAAGTGATTAAGATTCGTTTTGCCAGATCGGGTCACATATATATCCACATGAAGTAACATATATCATAATCATTTTTTTATTGAATACATTTCATATAATTAAGTTTTACAACCAAAGTACTCGGTACTTGTACTCAAGTACTTTTAAAGTACTTGTACTTGTACTCAAGTACTTTTGAAAATCCAGTACTTGTACTTGTACTTGTACTTGTACTCGTCATTTTTTCAAGTACTTGTACTTGTACTCGAGTACTTTTGTCTAGTACTCGCCCCAAGCCTGGCACATATAGGCTAAACTGGGCCAGGAGAACCTCCTGAGGATGGTGAGATGATTGAGATGACACTGTCCTCCAGACACAGGATTCGAAATTCGAGCCCTGGTGGTCTGAGGCCGAGCACTCTACCTCTCGGTCACGGAGGCTCCCATTAATTAGCTCTTTCTGTTTAATGTGAACTCCTATTTTATAGGGCTATGTCATTTCTAAAAAAAAGTCATACTCTGCCTTGAAAGGGTCAATGATGAGTTGTAAACATTAATTTAACGTCACTATAATATTATGAGTGAATGTAATGTAACGGGTCTACGTTGAAACTAGTTTCAGCGTACCGAGGGGTACGTTAAAACTAGGTTCAGCGTACCGGGGGTACGTTAAAACTAGTTTTAAAGTACCCCCCCCCCTTGTATTTTAAAACCGAAAAAGTTCACTTTTAATTACCCCCCCCCCCCATTTAGGCCTATATGGCCTATGATTATTTCTCACCTTATAAGTACCGTTGAAGCCTAGATTAAAGAATATGGGTCGCCACGATTCGCTGAGTACATATATCTACACATTGAAACCACATACGCATGGTCAATGCCCAATCAAGGTCAGGGTTTACCCTATAACCGCCAAATTATTTCATTGAGATTTTCACCCGCTTAAAGTGAGTGAAAATTATTCAGATTTGCAAATGGAGGTTACAAACGATCAATTGTAAACATTTATGTCATATGCCATATGACATGTGACCCATTACCCGAGCCACATAATTTGACTGACCAGTATGTGGATATAATTTTTATAAATTGGCCCATTGTGAGAAAATTAACCCATCAGGAAAAGATGTCTTAAATTTAAACAAATATATTTTTATTTCAAAATGTTTCAATTATTTATTTTTTCCAAATTATGTCAAAATTATAAGAAAATAAAAAATAAAGACAATATTTCGTAGAATAACGTAGATTTTTGCCGTTCGTATTCGTCTTCGTATTCGTACATATGTGAGAAAATTAGCCCATATTAGTATAGCAGTTATCTCATGAGGAGGCACTTTTAATTACGTGTCTGAGCTCGAAAGGTTTGAGAATTGTTTCTAAATCAGAACTTCTTGCTGATTCCGAAAGTCTATGTCATAAGACGTTGAGTTTTCTCAAAAACTGACATTTTCCGATTCTCTTCTACGTTTTATACAAAAAATAGTCAAATTAATTTTTAACTCAAGCCCCCCAAAAAAATGAAGACTTCATATAAATGTAAAGGTGAAAATTATATTCTGATATCACGTCCGAAAATCCCTTAGCCAACATAGTCCGCTGGTCACGGGACCTGTTCATTCATTTCAACTCCAATGGGAGCATAAAATTTGACACAGCTTCAAATATATCTACAAAACTGACCTGAACTCGTGATAACCTTGATGCTCAGCTGTGATCTCTATCCGGACCGTGATGGTGGACCCTTCAGTGTAGCTGCCAGTCAGGATGCCGTTAGCGTAGAAACCACCAACCTCAGCAACAGCTTGCCTACCGTAAGGATCCCCACATATCCCACATCGCATCCCTTTACTCAGCTGGTACTACAGGAAAAAAAGACATGTTCATCAGTAGACGATAGTATGATTTACAATAACTATGGTGAATGATTTTCGCTGATTCCTCAGTCAACGCTCAACAAATTTTATTGAAATTTTACAAAAACTATTTTCTAAATGATTGATAAGTACAGAGACGTTTCAGAGAAACAGCATTGTTTCTCCCTTCTCAATGTTAATGGCGGCCTCGTCGAGTTAAGGTTGAGATCAGTGTGTTGACGTTAATTTCGCGCATGGCCCCGCGCTGCGCGCTCTTCGCATTATGTCACACGCTTTTTACCCATTGTGGCTGTCATAGAGTATCACAAAACAGTTTTACCTCGTGTCCTGGATAAAGAAAACAATACATTCTTAAAAATTATTCTTAAAATTACTCACAAAAACGTTCCCTGTATCACTTACAAAAACGTCCCTGTATTTTTTTAATCCACCAGAGGCGAGGACAAACATATAAAGCAGTGATTTATTTATGGAATCTTCAGGAGACATCCCCTTGAATTTCGTCTAATTTAGGGCGGTGAGACCTTAATATCTGGTTTGTCATAAAAATTGCGGTTATCTTGGTTTCTACGAATAAAATGTAATGCTCTAACAAAATTCTAAACAATCTGTAAAACAATATCTGCGACGCTGGCCCAACATTAAATCAACATTGTTTTAATGTGTCGTGCTTGCTGGGACATAGGGTGTAGGCCTACATCTTGTGTGACTACCCCTTACAGCGCGGGAATGGAATTTAGACGTCAGAATCTCACGCCTGCAGACGTCAGATTTTGACGTCTGAAGTCGATCCCCGCAATGTTCAATGTATCTCCATGGTAAGAGTACAAATATTTATAATGATCAAAGAAAACCATATAGTCCAGGAACATTAGGTTTTGAGGTGTAGTAAATTCGTAAGAAGCTGATTTTTCCAGGAACTAATCAGAATACAGTCCTGAAAAACATAGTAAAAGTCTCCAAGAATCCCACCTCCAGAAACTACCAAAATTCAAGATGGCCGCCAAAATCCAGTTTCGGATAAGCGAAATTACCTAAATACTATAATTTTTTTCACTTGCACTTTGCCATTGGTATTAAAAGGACACAAAATAACTCGTCTATATTAGTGTGAATATAGTAAAAAGAAGAGACAATTAATTTAGTTTTAATGGCCCAATATATCGATGAACAATTTTTTTTTGTTAAAAACTGAAATAAATATTGCATTTTTTATAACTTCTTGCGAACTTTTAATTTGACAATTATTACTATTGCCAGCATAATAAACATAATAAAGGTAGCCGTGAATACCACCTGTGGTAATTTCAAAATACATAAATCCAAAATGGCCGCCGAATACAAACAAACATTTATAACAGAGTTGAGAGGTTAGATGACAAGTACAGCTAGTGCTTCACTCTCACCTATTTTTAAATGTGTGATCAAAGTATTTTCTTTGGCACAAACAGCAAATAAAATAAACTTTTACATTGGAATATATTGGTCTATGATATATTGGTCATATCATACATGCATAACGCTGAGCGCATTTACACAAAAAAGCTTGATTTTACGGAACAAAAAATATGGGGGTTTTTCAGTTTACTACCGTAAGTAGTTCTCCGGCATATTTAATGTGATGACTAATCCAAAATGAAAAGGTTTTAGAACATATATAAGTAAATTAATTATTAAAATCTATCGTAAAACTAAACTACTGTATAGGCTAATAATTTAAATAGTATTACATTTTAACTATTGTAGTTACGTTTTCTTTCACAATTGTAAATTATTGACAAACCAATGGATGTATTAACAATAATAATTTTATTATATGTGTAAATTGAATAGCTTATAAGCTTAACGTTTACCAAAATATATTTGTATTGCCTAAAAGCAGCTGAATAGGGATCGAAACTCGACCCTACGATGTTCAGTGGTCATGGGGATGTTCCTCGTTTATATCCATGCATACTGCCCAGAGGGTCATTCAAATCACCGATCGTGAATCAACATGCAAAATTATCAATATGACTGCGCACAAGAGGGGTAGTGACACAAGGCTATCCCTATACTGCTTAAATTGTTTTATATTTGTAAATCCCCAGAAACTTGCCTTCTTCTGATCTGTGTATCAAGGATAATGGTTTAAAAATTGTAATCAACCTACTGAATAAACGATATTTACATAGGTAGGCCTACGTTTCTCCAACTATAATACTATTTAATCAAAGCGCTTAATATTGGCACATCTACTTATACACAAAAATTAAAATTAAATGATAATAAATAATAATAATAATAATGATACATCTGTATGTAGAATCCGATGCCTCGTTTACTTTACAAAAATAATCTTATCAGATGTGTATTAAAGCTGTTCTTGTAAGTTTATCGTATATGATAATGAAAAAATATACTGGTGAGAGTGTAACAACTCCTATTTAAATATATAAATACTGCATAAGCCTATGTAGTAGAAAGAGCAGCCACTCTTATGGGGAGCTAACCCGACTGACCAATCTTCAAAATGATATTCTGTATACGAATGACAGTAGCAAGTCTAGAAATTGACAAACGGAGGAGGCGCGGACTTTTAACAATAACTTTTACACTCCATGTGCACATGTGGCACAGCCACCTTCTTAATTGCTCTATAAAGCTTCAAATGGGGCATTCTATAGCATATTTCGACCCAAATGTGGGCGTTTTTTAAATGTGAACTAGGCTTTTGGAAGCGCCACTGAATGAACCTCCTATGAACAGTCACCTGTTTCGTATGGTCACTTTTCCTGTGGTCCAAGGGTGGCTATTCTTAGCAGGTTCTATTGTATCGTTTTTCAGAACAATCCTTTTTTAAAAACACAGTATAACCTCGGTTCCGAACCACCTCAATAAGCGAACCACCTCGCGTGTCGGATCACTTTTGTCCGGTCCCAAAGTTTTTCAATTGACGTTATGCTTAAGGATTAACATTTGGCGGACCACCCCCGCTATTCGGGACTCGGATCACTTTTTTGCACCAAATCAGTCTCAACCTCGCTAAGCGAACCACGTGGGACATCAAGGGTCAGTTTTTTGAACCCCTTGGATCACTGACAGAGCATTCACACCTACGGTGAAAGTCGCGCCTCCACGCTTGGATGCCCACAAGCAGCACCTGGATAAGTCCATATAAGTTCTATGGTCCTTGTGAACGCCCTGCATCGTGCTATTTGGCTGGAAGTCTGGTGAGCCATTAAAATTGCCATGGGCCCTACATGGTGAACGACGCGCCTCCACGCTTGCTTGCACACAAGCAACGGCCATCTGATTGCTCAGAACTAATCATATTTTATGTTCATTTAAATATTTTGTTAGCTTTTAATAAAACAAAACTGATAATGATAATATTTGTTCTTTATTGTATACTGTTCGTCTTGCAACTTTTTTAAAAAATTGCATCACAATAAGCCACTGAATAAAATTATAATATAATTATCGTCATTACTCGTAAGTTGCAACATTCTTGCATCCTCCTGCGGGAATTTGACCATCGGAGCTCAATATATCAACGTTATATACTTTTTGTGCACTCGAGAGATCCACTAGTAATTATAATTCTGTATCTGTATTTTTACTAAGTTTTATGCTAGCTGTTAAGTATCTGGGTTGCAATGATCATATTATTATTAATTGTATTACTGATCTGTATACGACCTAACAAATAAACTGATTCGTATTTGTAATAAGAGGCGGCAATTAGGCGTCTGATTTATCATGTTTATACGCCACATTCCGTAAATAATTGTTGAGCATCAATATGGCAAAAGCTAGACGTAAAAAGCTCACGCTCAAAGACAAAATAAATTTCATAGATGCAACTCGCATTAACATTCAGCAACAATTACCAGATGACATGAAATAGATGGTGACCGACAATAGGCTTAAACATTTTCCAGATACTGTAGAAGGGATATATTCTATTCTAAAGTTCTTTTGTGATAATGTTGAGAAATTGATGACTGCTCAAGATAGTGTGCGTGTTGCTGCTGTAGAGGCAGCATACAAACTGCGGCAAACTTCAATGAATGATTTCTTTATTGTAAAATAAAAGTTTTATTTAATTTAATAATAGATAGTTTGCGTGTTGCTGCTGTAGAGGCAGCATACAAACTGCGGCAAACTTCAATGAATGGTTTCTTTATTGTAAAATAAAAGTTTTATTTAATTTCATTAATTATTTTTATTGTTAATTGAATGATTATTTTTGTTATTGTTTTTGTTTGTTTTGTGTTCGTTTTATCAAGGAATCTGGTTTTATCTCTTATCTACGTAGTTAATATAGTACACATACTGTAGTTAGAGCTGTAGTTAGTGCATATATTATAAGGAATAATGTAAAATTTCACTTAGGGGACCACCTCGCTAAAGGGACCACTTTTGTGGTCTTTAGGTGGTCCGTTTAACAAGGTTCTACTGTAGTAATAATAGGCTTACATTGTATTGAAATATGGAAAATACAAAACATTATAGATGGTCTATATTTTTTTTCAAATATTTACATATCTGCTTTCAGAAGTATCAAACATTTATATTAGTACATCAATCAATATGGTGTTAGATACAATATATGTAGACTTAATCAGGGATAGCAGGTGAAGCGCAGAGCTTGAGATCACATTTCAGCCCATACGTAGAAGCCCACCTGTAAGTAAACATTGTTTTTCTGGTGTGTGAATAGCCTGATATTACAGATAAGATGTTGTTAAATCAATAAGTTCAATGACAATAAACCCGGTTGATTTATATATTTTTTAAGGTCAAAATAAATTTAGAAATTATTGAATAGTCTCATTTTTTCCTAACAAAAATGAACAATTTTATACTAATTTAACCTAACAAAAACAAACAAAAGATAATTTTTTTCATTCACACTGACAAATATATGTTAATTAGCAAATTGGTGCCACCAATGAGACAATGCACATACAAATATTTATGTATTAAACAAGTTATGCTTATCCAAAACTGCATTTTGGCGGCAAAAGAAAAACAAAAGAAATATATTTTGAATCTCTACTTCATTCACACTGACAAATATATGTTAATTAGCTTACTTTATGCCACCAGTGAGACCATGCACAGGAAAATATGCATGTATTTAACAAGTTCTGTTCATTCAAAACTGCATTTTGGCGGCCATCTTGAATTTTATTATTTTCCCGAACTGGGATTCTTGGGGACTTTTAATATGTTTTTTCGGGACTATTTTCTGAGTGAATCGTGAAAGAATCAGCTTGTTACGAATTTATTCCACCCTACAGTGAATTATCAGGCTAATGTTCCTGGACTAATAGGTGTTCAAATGAATCAGAAAGAGCTAACTAAGATATTTATAATGATTTGAAATTGAATAAAACCATTTGGTCCCCAATTAAGGGTTACCACGCACGTTGAAGCCTCCACAGTTGAACTCGTTGTCTGTATCATGTTCAGGGTTGTTATATCCTTCTCTCCACATGCTAACCCTGCTCGCAGGATCCAGTAAACGACCGTGTCCATCTGACAAGTAAAACAATGCCACAAACACCAACACCCGATATTCACAACCTGCCATGATCAACTCGCAGTGCCCAGTGGTACAATTATGTCGTCAATTTTTTTTATCTCCACTATGTGGTGACATGGAACTAATCTGCTCGCTTGTGTCTTCGGTGATAGACCTATCTTCTGTTTTTTTCTGGTCGTGAGATCTCTACAAGGTGGTGACCTCGGGCCTATTATTGCGCTTGTGAGTAGCTTGGCTATCTTCTTGCCGTTATATACATCGCCATTGTGTAGAAAAGGGCGAGGAGTTTTCTGACACTCTGGTGTCTAGGTCGATGTTTTACGCTTAGAGACAAAACATCCGTTGGGATTATCGTAACCTGGTAAAAAGAAACTCTCAACGGAAATCACAATTTTAATTACTAACATTCTTCGGACATAAAAGAGCAGATTACGTCATTTAACTTCCCAAGTGTAAAAAAATGTAGATTTCAACTGATTTCAATTGCACCGGTGGAAATTACACATTCCCTGCAAAGAGTAGACTTTCCCGTGCCCAAGATTGAACCTGGAGTAGTTTATATCTGATAATGTCCACAATGGGAGGAAAGCGGACAATTACTTAGTTTCTAGTTGCGGACCTTAACACCTAAAAAATAAGAAATTCAGACTTCAGGAGAGGCGATCATCCGACCCCGACACCCTCTGAGTACGAGCCTGAGAAATTGGCCCAACGCTGGGCAGACGTCGCAGACAGTGAACCAGCCATAAATCAACCTGTCATGTTTGTTGAGTTACTGTAAAAATATTGACTACGAGTTACCAGGTTCATGGAAAACGTTTTGAACCACGTACAATAAGGGTGCCTTTTGGGTGTCTCCCTTGCATCAATTATTTAAACAATATAATACTTCAACAGATGCAATAAATGTTCCTGGAGCATAAATAAATGAACTTGAATTTAAATATATCCTACAATTGAGAAAACTTTAAATCATCAATAATTACATTGCAACATACTTTGTTGCACATAAGTTGTCTTTTATATATAGTATCTGTTTTTTGGATAAAATGTGCTATATCCGCTGCTAGTAAAACAGTTTGTATAATCATCCTCAGCCATCACAATGCTGACATATCTTTGTATAAAACATGGCTACTAAAGGGTTCATCAATTTGAAATCATAATAAATGTCTTAGTTATCTCTTTCCACATCATTTGATACCTATGTTATGGGTCTACCACCTTTATAAGTTGTTAATCCTTTCAGTACGGAAACAAATTTTAGATGTCAGAATCTGACGTCTATAGACGTCAAATCTTGACATCGAAAGACGGTCCCCGCGCTGAAAGGGTTAATGAAAAAAAACACGGCGGCCCATCACTAGAAAATTTTACTATATAACTTTTAGTTATAATTTTCGAAAATAGGCCCTAGTATACATATAATAGAGCAACAGGGTATTGATAACTAAAGAACAATACAATGTAAAACTTTAGTATTAATTTCGGGTGTATTCACATTTACACTAAGATATAAAATAAACGAATGGGTTTTATGCCATTTTTGTGCAACACTGTCTACTAGTCCAGAATAAACTACTGAGGATGGTGAGATAAATATGCCTTCCAGACACAGGAGTTTAGCCCTGGACGTCCGACAAATACTATTTTAACGAGTGGGCGGGAAATAAAAAAGTGTTTCTTTGAAACCAGAATACCAGAGGGAGGGACGAGCCCGTAATCTCTGACGTGACATTCGTCGTAACCACTACAACAGGGCCCCCGACCCGAACTAAGATTTAGATAAGAAATGAGTGCCTTTTATGGGAACCGTTAGGTTTTGAGCTCAAAGGCACTAAGTATCAATGACAAGTCAGGTGACACGACAATTGTCCTACATTCTCCTGATTTTAGACGTATGTGGCTCTGAGGTGTCAATTGTCGGTGTTTTATTTGCACTTGCTTAACCAGTTTTTAAAAGTGAAATAATAACACATTATGTGACACTCATACAACATATCTTGACTTAAAGTTTTATAAATTGAAGTATATTTAGGTCACTGGAAAGACACAACCTCAAGTGATTGATTTTTAATTTTTTATTCTAGAGCTCTAAAGGTTAAACGTAAACATACCAACATCACTGTGAATTTCATTTGTATAACATAGGAAAGAGCGATAGCGATCCACTGAAGGTGACATATAATTATCTGCATTTAATCTTTGTATAACATTTGAGCGTCTCGGACATGCTGAACTATATTAAAGTAGCACCGATAGAAAGATGCTTTGTGTTGTGTCATAGATGGCTGATTCAATAGAAGTACCAGTCAAGCACAAATAATTCAAGGTCCACTTGTCTGCTGTAAATGAATATATCGCCGTGTTCTGTTGGCAAATATTACCTGCAACACAGCGTATCCAATTTCAGCGTGACAATGCACGCGTCTAGGATATAATGTGCGATAGAGCGCCAGATGATATATTATACATCATGCTCAGCGGTAATCTACAACAGTTCTCCAGAAATATCTATATAATAGTCAAGGACATAACTTTTGTGCTAACTTGAAGAAATCTTCATTGTGGACCAGAAGTCGTGGACACAACTGAACAATGGTTTAGGCGGTGGCTTATCCATTGCCACTTTAACCTCGTAATCTTTAGGTATTGTGTTTGAATCACGGCTGGGCGGGGGCCAGGGTGCAGTGGTTAAAACTGCCTGCTTCGAAAGTATGAGATCTCGGGCTCGTTCGCCACTCAGGCCTTCAAGTTTCTTCACTCGTAAATACTCAATGTTGTGGGGAGCCTCCGTGACCGAGAGGTAGCGTGCTCGGCTTCAGACCACCAGGGCTAGAATTTCGAATCCTGTGTCTGGAGGGCAGTGTCATCTCATTCATCTCACCATACTTGTTGAAAAGGGGGGGTATATTCTGGGAGGGGTAGATTCTGGGAGGGTCGCATAATATTATAGTTGTTGAAAAGGGGGGTATATTCTGGGAAGGAGGGGTAGATTCTGGGAGCGTCGCATAGAGTGGTTGAAATGGGGGTATATTCTGGGAAAGAGGGGTAGATTCTGGGAGGGTCGCATAATATTATAGTTGTTGAAAAGGGGGGTATATTTTGGGAGGGAGGGGTAGATTCTGGGAGGGTCGCATAATATTATAGTTGTTGAAAAGGGGGGTATATTCTGGAAGGGAGGGGTAGATTCTGGGAGCGTCGCATAGAGTTGTTGAAAAAGGGGTTTATTCTGGGAGGGAGAGGTAGATTCTGGGAGGGTCGCATAATATTATAGTTGTTGAAAAGGGGAGTTTATTCTGGGAGGGAGGGGTAGATTTTGGGAGCCGAATACACTTCACATAATCACAATAAAAGGGGGTAGATCCTGGGAGGGAGGGGTAGATTCTGGTAGCCACCGTAATTTACCCCGGGGGTATTGTTCAGGATCTACACCGGGGTAGATTCTGGGGCGCCCGCAATCTACCCGGGTATAATCTGGGAGGTGGTATATTCTTTACACTTTACACCGGCTATAATATGAAATATGTTTTTTTTTATTCATATCAGTCAAAGTTGGAATTCCTAACGCAAGTTCACGCTTAAATGACGCGAAATATTACTTTTTATGACAAATGTACACCATCCGTATGTGAATATTGGATTAACTATTAATATCTATTAGTACTATACCAGAAAATATTTTTAGTGGCATTCGATTTCGTTTGAAACGTGTTTGAAAATGCAGATATAATACGGTTCCAGCAGGACAAAGGCTATCGAAGATATTCTTTTATGTGTTAAGTGTTTTAAAACTTATTATTCATAACAACAAAATAATCGACAAAATTGAGTGTTAGACCTATGTTTTTGTTATTCATTATAAAGCTGGAAATTGTGCTACCATAGGTTATTTGAGTGATAAATGTATATGTTCATTGCACAATTTGCAATAATACATTGAAATGAACTGGCTGTGTAATCTCAGGTCTGCCCCTCTGTAAATCACTGTAGATTGATACGGCTCTTCAAAACTAAAAACCTGAATACCTGACTTATAGGCCCACCAGAGCGGAGGCCGCAAGCTTTGGCATGACAGGCATTCGGCGGAACCACAACGCAACTATGCATTATCAGCAACTATACAGAATACGGCGTTAGCTCATCGGTGGCTCGAGCTAAGCAACGCCGGGCCCGATCCACAATTGGTTGGGTGACCGCCTCGGACCACCAGGTGCTGTATACACTAGGACATGCGTGCAGCGATGTTTTGTCGTGGGGCTCAGAGAACCACGTAAATCAGATGGCTCATCTGACTAACCTAGAGTTTGACGTAAAATAACCTCAATGGACGTAGGCGCAGTTTCCATCCGGCGAGACCCCAGAAAATCCACAATGTGTGAGTACTTGGCACATAAGGCAAATTTGCTTGGAATGAAAAATAGCTTGATGGGCCTCAAAAATGGCAGCTCAGCTGTATATCTCTCAGGAGACCTTGCTAAGGTATTCTCGATGTTCAGCGCTTTAAACAGTTTCAGTTGGATACATGCGCTATATAAGATTTCATTCATTCATTCAAATATTGACACTTTCTCAACCAGCGACCCAATTTAAAGTCGATGTCATGTCATTAAAGTTGTTCATGGAGTCGGGAAGGCGAGATGGGCTCATCACAAGTCACCACATCAAGCCCGAGCCTTTAGGCGAGGGCTTGACGTGGTGACGGGTGCTGAGATCAGCCCATCTCGCCGTATGAACGATGAAGTGTGCATTTTCTCGTACGAATATCTATCTGAAACGGCAAAATCAAACTATTCAGAATGGGTAGTACTGTGTATGGCTGCCTAGTTCAGGACCATATAGCCAAATCATTTTAGATGGTAGTAGTAGTAGATCATTGCTTCACGTCATTTTTCATAACAAAAATTAATGGTCTTTTTAGTGACATTGTAGTACGATAATAACGTTGTAGTTAATTGATGAGATGAATGATGTACAGATGATGATGTGAGGTGAGTTATTGAGAGCGTTTTCCTTCGCTCGCTTGATAAGTGTATTCTGGGCATGTCTAGGGGATCTACCCCGAGACATTCCCAGACGGTCGGAGACAAGGGTTTTTAGATGGTCATTTCTGCAGTGGTCTTCCTGCCCCCCCCCCCCCACTCAATAATGTGTTGCTACGGGTTAGCCCCAGATTAACAGTTTTTGACGTTTTGTGCAGATTGACCCCGTACAAAATCGTGGGACGGTCATATGTAAGATTTGTCCCCGAATAATCAGGTCGAAAATAGTTTTTTTCAGAATCAGTAACATTTCATTTACATGCCCGCATGCTCAGTTCATTAAAAAGGTACGGGCATTTTTCGGACCTTGGGGTCAAGATTGCTCTTAGCCACCGCCGTGTTGAATTTTTCGAGTAAAGCAAATACATCAATCCACGGCCTCGGAGAGGATGACACGGCTAGCTACGGGCCTGTAGTTAACAGAGAATTGGAAAAAGTAGGCCAGGGACCTACCTCAATGTAGGGTCATAATCACCAACGCTTTCAAACATTAAGACAGCGCGTCTCAACGAATCAGCTGTTCGCATATAATACAACATTTCGTACTTCAAATCATGCCTAGGTTTAGGCCTACTGGTAGGCCTACTGAAAGAAAACAGTGAAAAAAATGAGTGGATGAAAATTACTCATATTTGCTTTATTTGAGACCAAACAAATTTAAACAGTTTAAACGAACATTTAATTAGCAATAACAGTGATTTGATCATTTAATAAAAAATTAATTTTTCTATCATTATTTGACTATTAGACATGCGTGACAATAATTATTTGGAAGTGCGAATATATAGATATCCCCGGTTTTATGTCTTCACCATTGTTACGTTCAGCATGTTTACCATTATTATATTAGCATGATTAGTGAGAAGGTGATATTCACTTCTAGTGATGTATTGTGAGCATGCCGCTTTGATCTGCTGTGTGATTCGTCGTCATGAAGGTCACGTTGTTGCGCTTTTGCCTTTCGTGGAACAAAATGTAAATACGGTTTATACCTTCTGTTGATAAATATATAGATCTACGCCTAGATAATTTGTGTTTGTAAACACAGAGACGGTGCAGAATAAAACGAATAACACATTTCGTTATACCGTGATTTCATGTGAACATGCGCGAAGGTCACAGCATAATAATGAATAGAGTCCCTAACACAGTCAGCTCTATTTATTTGTGAATAGAGATGAGTTAAATTTTATTGTAGCACTGTGGCCAGATGTACCATCATCACAGTCGAAATAAATCCATATTTACCAATGCTAAATAGGCAACTAATATATTATAGAGCTATTCGTTTCAGATTTGTTAAAATAATAAGGATAAAATATCAGAGTATTAACACTTCCACTTTATTATGTATCTATGAAAACAAACATTTTGTATTGCGGTTATTATGGTCTATGTAGAGAATAATATTTGTTACATCGAATAAAATATAATATTTGAATCAGTGAAATGTTATGCATCAATCAGCAGAAGCAGGTATTGATAGGATAACCGGTCATTTTGGCGACTTCCTGCACGTCCCCCTCTTAAAATGATTCAAGATTTTTTTTATTATATATATATTTAAATAATTCATTATTTTATTGCACGTTTACACCCCCGCCCCAATATAAAAACGGCGGATTGACTCGAACTTATTCTCTAAGTTTCAGTAGTGGTGTAATTATGGTATGCCATTTTTCATATCCGGCTAACATGGATCAATGAAGGTCAAAGTTCTGTATCTTATATAGTCATAGCAACACTGAGGTACTTGATTAGCTATACTAATACATTATTCACTGTTACAACTCAAATATTCATTCTTTCAAGGATATTTTGAAAATATGGTAAGAATTGTTTAGTTTTCGAGTTGGTAGGCCTACTATGCGCTTTATTAGCGCTCCAAAATCAAGTCATTGGAATTTCGTGTGGATTTTCATGGTATAGTGTAACTGAAATATTAAAGGTGGTTTTGGTCTCAAATTAAACAAATAAGAACATGTTTAATACCTCTTTGTCATGGGATTTTGACTGAAAAAATATTTATAGTATTATTTTGGGGATTCAAGGTCATTTTCAAGGTCGAAAGGTTAATTTCATAGTAAAAAATTAGGAAACACAAAAAAGGTCAAATGATCAATTTCAAGGTCAAGGGAAGGAAAATATGATTTTTAACTAATAATGCTAAGAACATGTGTAATAACTCTTTTCCGTGGGATCTTCTATTATATTGGTGATTTAAGGTCATCCTCAAGGTCAAGAGGTCAATTTCAAAGTCAAGTATGATTTTTAACGTCTCCTAATCACACTTAAGGCATTCTCATCGCCTCTCTGTCGCCCTTTTATGCATCTCCATCGACATTTAACTCTTTTTCTTCGCATTTTAATACCTTTCCGTCGCCCTTTGATGTCTCTCAATCGCCATTTAACGCTGCTTCGTCGCCCTTTTGTGACTCTCATTGCCATTAACACTTTCCCCTAGTCTTAAACGCTTATTCGTTACCTTTTGGCGTCTATCCATTGCCAATTATTGTACTTCTATTGCTATTTAGCACTTCCTCGTCACCCTCTAACGCCGTTCCATAGCCCTTTAATGCCTCCCCGTCACCTTTTAGCTAATCTGGTTGAACTTTAATGCCTCTTCTTCGCCCCGTAATACCTCCTCGTTGTCCTTTAGCCCTTTCACTACTGGTAGTAATGCCCCTGCCCAGCACTGGGCCCAAATGTATGATGTCATATAATTGGGCCGTCGTGGTCTTGGTGGTGATGATATTGATCTTGGTGGTGATGATGCTGGTCTTGGTGTTGATGATGTTGATCTTGGTGGTTATGATGCTGGCCTTGGTGGTGATGATGCTGCTCTTGGTGGTGATGATTCTGGTCTTGGTGGTGATGATGCTGGTCTTGGTGGTGATGATGCTGGTCTTGGTGGTGATATTGTTCATCTTGTTGGTGATGATGCTGGTCTTGGTGATGACGATGCTCGTCTTGGTGATGATGATGTTGATCTTGGTGGTGATGATGTTGATCTTCGTGGTGATGATGCTGGCCTTGGTGGTGATGATGTTGATCTTGGTGGTGATGATGCTGGTCTTGGTGGTGATGATGTTGATCTTGGTGGTGATGATGCTGGTCTAGGTGGTGATGATGCTGGTCTTGGTGGTGATGATGTTGATCTTAATGGTGATGATGCTGGTCTTGGTGGTGATGATGTTGATCTTGGTGGTGATGATGCTCGTATTGGTGGTGATGATGCTGATTTTGGTGGTGATGATGCTGGTCTTGGTGGTGATGATGCTGATTTTGGTGGTGATGATGCTGGTCTTGGTGGTGATGATGCTGATCTTGGTGGTGATGATATTGATCTTGGTGGTGATGATGCTGGTCGTGGTGGTGATGATGTTGATCTTGGTGATGGTGATGTTGATCTTGGTGATGGTGATGTTGATCTTGGTGATGCCGCTACTGATCTCGCTGCTTGTGGTGCTGCTGTTGATCTTGGTGGTGATGATGTTGATCTGGGTGGTGGTGATGCTGGTCTTGGTGGTGATGCTATTGATCTTGGTGGTGATATTGTTGATCTTGTTGGTGATGATGCTGGCCTTGGTGATGATGATGCTCGTCTTGGTGGTAATGATGTTGATCTTGGTGGTGATGATGTTGATCTTCGTGGTGATGATGCTGGCCTTGGTGGTGATGATGTTGATCTTGGTGGTGATGTTGATCTTGGTGATGCTGCTACTGATCTCGCTGCTTGTGGTGCTGCTGTTGATCTTGGTGGTGATGATGTTGATCTTGGTGGTGGTGATGCTGGTCTTGGTGGTGATGATATTGATCTTGGTGGTGATGATGCTGGTCTCGGTTGTGATGCTGATCTTGGTGATGCTGCTCCTGATCTCGCTGCTTGTGGTGCTTCTGTTGATCTTCGTGGTGGGGGTGGTGATCTTTGTGGTGGTGATGCTGATCTCATTGTGGCTCTCTCATTTTGGCGGATCCACTGTGTCCATGAGAAAGTTCTTTATATCTAAGGTTGCCTGTGCTTCATTCATTATTTCTTTATCTTCTATGGCTTTATCTATACAATCATCAGTCATTTTATTCATAGTGTTTTTCTTTCAACTCATCTGTCGCGGCCTGATTGTCAGACACTGTTTTAAGGTCTCTTTATTTTTGCGTGATAAAGTGCTACTTTTATCTCATTTGACGCTAATCTCATGAGTTGATGCTTCCTATTTGTGGGGTTTTTTTTAAATATATTTACTTATTTTACAACACTCGTGCCATGATATCATATCAATTAGGGCCTAGTAATATCATACGAACAGACCGCTCCTAATATGTTCAACTGTCAGATTATATTGAAGATCATTCCCTTCTATATTGCCGTGCAAAGCCAAAAGGCAGTATCTGCTTATTTTACAGAAACCTGCCTCTTGGCTATGGAGATCTGTATATCTGAATATGACCTGGGTATGATTTGGATGATTTAGATAGATGTACATGGTCTCCAAACATCTGTTTCAGCGCATCCGTTAGACAGTTGATTTTATTGACAGATAATTGTGTTACAAAATAAGGTTTCTCAACGTTGTATTGTAGTTTTTATTCGTCTATTTTTACTTCTAGTAGTTTTTATTGCATTCTAGTATTGTAGGTTTGCTTAATACCATATGAAAAGTTTACCAAAATCTGACCACGCGAAAAGCAATTTTTTCCAGATGGCGTCCAAGATGACCGCCCAATCCTTAAAATCTCAATTATTTGCCCTTTAATCATCAGAGTCATTTTTATGCATTGCCACTTGTTTTAGCTCTCAGGTACTTCACACACACCACAATTAAAATAAAAATGAAATCCAAGATGGCGGACCAAAATGGCCGCCAAACTGCAAATATCAAAGGAATAAATAAGAATAATCCAATTTCATATCTACGATATTACTGCAGGAGTTAACTACGATTGAGTAGGACTGTCGAGGCCCATCAGGCTTGGGTTTAAAATTTGATTATATACTGTCTGGACAAACGGCAGATGGTAAATTGACCTAAATACGTTGTCAAAGGTTTTAAAAATCAATAAATTTAGATCTTTGTTTTATAGTCATATTTATAATCAAATAATCAGAGATTTAATACTGACTACTAATATATATTATATGATATATACCTCATATTGCCGAGAAAGATATAAACAAAATATCACGCAAATATATAACATGCATTACATTGCCAAAAATATCAATAATTTGATTTTTTTATGCACATTTAGGGTGTTTTTCTTTAAATTCTTGTGAAATATTGTGTGCCACAACAAACGGCCCAAGTGTGATATTCTAACCCATATGTTGAATAGCAACTGAATGATGGCGGTGAGAGGCCGATCTCGTCATGTGACAGGCTGGGCTACTCTCTGATTGGTCGGTGGTAGAATACTAGACTTGGTCCCAGCAATCTATCTTAGGTGCAGTGTTTTTCTTACTTTTTTATGATGTATCTGTGTTGACCATATTTGGGCATTATGGTGGTGCTGATGGTACAGCTTAGTTTATTGCAATCAGACAAAATTCACACGGTATGCTATGCATCTAAATAGCAACTGAATAACGAGCGGGACATAGCTGATACCGCTGTGACAGATTGAGTTGATCTTTTACTGGTCAACTATGGTATATATTATACTGCTACTCCTATACTATTAGCCTTCGTGGATTAAAATAATTATTTCTTGACTTCCATTCCGAAGAGAAAATGCGGATTTAAAATAATTATTATCTATTTTTTAGATCAAATGCATTGACCCACGGTTTGATCCAAGACTTAATCTGAATATCAATTACATGGGGTTCTAGTCATCTGTATTCGTATCCTTATATTTTATTGAACATTTTATTGAACATTTCACATGTCAATTGTAAAGAATTTATTTTAGAGTGGGGTAAGTATACGCTGGAAAAAAATGAGCACAATAGAACAACCACGTTATCATTACTTTAATTTTTTAATATTTTTTTAATACATTTTAAACAATTTCAAATCAAATCAAATAAGCTTTTTTTCAAGAGGGTGTGCCATTTAGCACTGTGGCATTACATTGCAATTGGCTTAAATCAGTCACAGTTAGTTGGCCACCATTTGGCTTTCATCACATCAAGTTCTCCATTTGTTTGTAGTGTCAATATAGCCTTACTAACCATATCACCAAGTGCAGCGCCCTTGCTCACTGCCCAACCATGGAACTGTTCATATAAGGGGAGTTCTAGAGTAGTAAGCTGGCACGAAGTCTGCTGAATGAACTTGTTAATCAAAGGGAACTCGGTGATAAATCCATAATTCCCATGTAGAGCTCTTTCTACGCCTTCTTCTATATTGTTAACTTGTCCATATGATTCAGAATCCTGTACAGATTTCCACAACTGTCTCAAAGAGTTAACTGATGACGTCATCAAGGCTTTTGACGTACTTCCACCCTGTATGACACCAACTTTAAAACCTGATTCTAGAGCTTGTGAAACAGAAGTGAAGTTCTGTCCTGAAGAACGATATAACATCACCCTTTTAGAACTCGTAAATGGAACTGTGAAGTCTATGGCGTTCAGTCTGTTTGCTGTCATAGTGATAGGTGCCACAGCTAAATCCGCTTCCTGAAGCATGAATAATATACACTAAATATTGACACTTACGTGGATATAAAGAAAATAACAGTTGATACCTACACAAATATACAGAAAATAACAGTAAAGACCTACACGGATATACAGAAAATAACAGTTGATACCTACACAAATATACAGAAAATAACAGTAAAGACCTACACGGATATACAGAAAATAACAGTTGATACCTACACAAATATACAGAAAATAACAGTAAAGACCTACACGGATATACAGAAAATAACAGTTGATACCTACACAAATATACAGAAAATAACAGTAAAGACCTACACGGATATACAGAAAATAACAGTAGAGACCGTTGTAGCAGTACATGCGATGACACTCAACTATCTTATCCAATAAAATGAGGTAATGAACTCACTCCTCTCTGTACTTCTCCGATCATTCCAGACCACTGATCATTCTCTAAAGGAGCACCATAACGTCCATCTTGAACCAGCCTCCACTCATACTGAAAGTCAGCTATCTGTGCCACTCTGTCTAGTAGATCTACCAGAAATCCTTGACGGTTTACACAAACAGATGATGTCAACTCTTGTGACTGCTGGTAGTATGGGTCAGCCTGAGTAGTAGTAGTGTTGTCAATGTAAATTTATCGTATAAAATGATTATAATTGGCTTTGAATGTTTAATTTACAAAATAGATATCATGATAATGTCTCACTCACCCGTATAGTTGTTACAACCACTTTCTGTTGGGCTACAGCCTGCAACAAAACGCACAGAGTAATACTAGTAACTGTTACTAAGGGATGTTATTATTTTTCTTACTTGAATAAATGATTTTAACAAAAATGGTGAACTTTGTTGACGCCCAAATGTTTATAGCTTCAGTTCAATTCAATATAAAATCTAGATACTACCATTGTGATTCACCCCATAAGTTTTGGTTTGTCGAAATATAATTATGTGAAAAATATGAGCTGCGAACTTATCTATTACGTACCAAAACTGATAAACCGAAGAAAATACATCTTTGTAGTAGCATATTTAGAGATTGTTCCTGGTTTCGCAACACTGATAGATTCTGGTGCAGTTGTTATCGTACAGAATTTTTCTGAATGACGAAAACATGGTTGCTTGCACTTTATATAGCTGTTCTTTAAGTGCACACTTGATATTATAAGTATCTATGCTCTTCTTTCGGTATTACTGCACTGAGTAAGACTTCTCTTGTGGTCCACTTTCAATACGTCACTCTGAGAACTACGGCATATTTCCATTTTGCAATTTTTTTTAATTATTTCGAATGCTACTATCATTATATGAAATCAAATATGTTAAAATCCAATCCAATGCAGTTAAAATGATATACATATACAGGATATCAACATTATATGATTACCAAGACACCCATAATTATCGAGATACAGTCGTTCCCTTTGACATACAGAACAAGCCTTTGAGCCAAGTATAGCAGTCTATCCAGACCAATTAAATACCAGCGAGAATCAGCTAATCACCGAACGTCATCCAGTTGTTATTAAAGGGGTACAAAATCAGAAATTTGAGCTGAATATTAACAGTGTACTCTCAGTGAAAGGCGATATACGTATAATAATCCGATGTCTTACTCCAACAGTAACAACCAAGTGGTACACTTATAACAATATCATCATGATAAGTGGCATACTTGAGAGTTGAGATACCAACTACATGATTTTTTTGTTTTTCAAATAATTCAACTTTTGTACAATGTGCTCATCTCAAGTGATAATAATATATAGGCGTGAAAAGCATGTTGTGCAATTCATATTTGATTTATGTCCTAGTGATAATTCCACCATTGTGGCAACGTCTGGTTATAAAATAACCCAACTTGACTTGATCGGCTCAGTACAATATAAATGTAAATGAAAATTCAGAAATATGATAGTTGGTATAAAGTTTTCCATGTCCAAATTGTACTTATATGTAGCTCGTGGGTCACTGTTACCCCACGTGTAACCCCACCCCACCCCACATCACACCCACACCATTTTTTGTAGTCTCTGTATGTCCGATAAATACAGTAAAAGATAGGGACGAATATTTTGCCGACTTGGTACCTCCAAACCCGTCTAGAATTGGGGGGAGGGGTAATGTTACATATAAACGTCTGTCGTTGTTGTTGTTGTTGCAGTCAAGGAATATATTATATGCAATATAAAATATAAAATGGTATGAAATTCCCGCTCTCATGGTGTAGATAAGAAATGCTGTTCTTACTATTTCGTTTAATATTCGCAGTTTAACGGCCATTTTGGTCCGCCATCCTTGATTATAAATATTATATTTTGACTGTAGTGTGCGTGAAATACACTATTACCATATTCGAACCAAAAACAAGTGAAATTGCATCAAAATGAGTCATTTCGGACGATTAATTGGCACGTAATTGGAATTTTATTGATTTGGCGGCCATCTTGGACGCAATTTTGACAATCATGATTTTTGTATGGCAAGATTTTGGTAATTTTTTGATATGTTATTAAGCACACCTGACTATCATTTAGTAAACTGAATTTATCTATGTATTTATCTAATCTTTTACTAAAAAAAAATTTTCTAATATTTTTGAAAACTGTGATAACAATACAACAATAAACAATTGAAAAATCGTTTGTAGTATTTTTTCAGGTAAGGTGGGTTTCTAAATATATAGCCTACAGCAGACTACATAGCCGTAGACAGCTTCACACCGTAAAGGTGTGGGACGGATTTTGTTTTTCAATGAAATTAACATTTTGCACTTTTATCTTTCTCTAAATGCGGACAAAAAGATGGGTGAACGAACAAACGGACGTAGAGTGCCCAGTGGGTAAACTCTAAAAGTCCTGGTTGGCATGTGATTGTTAGAAGCTCTGTTGTTTCATGAGATTACTGCAATACTAATCTCCTGAACTCTTGAACTCCTGAGTGCGAAGCATCTGAATTGAATTTTTGAATTGAAAATTGTTTTTTAAAAATTGTTTTTTAAAAAAATCACAAAATATAAAATAAACCAATTTGTATTTTCAAACAAACCTTGTAGTAATCACACAATTTATACTGGAAAAACAGAGTGTTACAGAAGTTAAATAACTTATTCAAATGTAACACTCTATGTATATTTTAATTGAGATATAGACCTATATTTCTTTCCTTTAATTCCATTTTTCCGGATGAAAAAAAACTTGCACTAAAACACTCGATATTCCTATCAAATAAACAATATTTGAACAAATAAGAATAAATCTACGATCAATTGTTACTACCGGCTGTTTCTGACGACTAATATAATATACATGTGATGCTCATGAATATGACTAGTGACAATGCTAAATATCAACTTAATAAAAAAGAATTAACAATAATAATAAGCATGTGGCAAACGATAAAGATGACCATTCATCTTTCTGCAGATTTCTGTTATATGCAAATGATAAAGATGACTAGATGATTGGGACCTCAGTATCAATTCAAATCCAGCATCAAATCAAATATTCCTGAAGCTATTGATACTAGGGTCAACACAATACTGTTTGCACCAACACTACTTCCTATATAAAAAAATAAAAGGCACTTCTCTCAGTGAACTGTAATACTCATGAAAAAATATATACCTTGGAAACCTAGTCAAATTAGGTTTTTATATTTAAGAATTACTTAGTTTTTTAACATACATTTGAATGTTATTAACTTTAACACATTCTTCAATTTTTCCTCAAATTGATTCCACAATTTTACACCATTATGGAAATATTCAAGGATCTACGAGTCGTACGTGTATATACTTGCTTAAAATCTTGAGTATGCCTGGTCTTATAAGAATCTTTCTTTATCATCTTAAAATAATTCATGATATTTGGTGGCAATACTTTTTGTTTCAATTTAAACACAATTTTTGCAATCTTTAATTCAATTAAATCAGACAGTTTTAATAATTTCAAATCTACAAACAATGCATTTGTGTGATCTAATCTCCCCACTATACTCATTGTTCTCACTACTTTTTTTCTGAAGTGAATAAAGTGAATTAATATATGTTATATAAGTTTTACCCCAATTTTCTGAACAATAAGAAAAATACGAAGGCATAAAAAGAAAGCAGTACACAATTTTTAAAGAAAATGTATCCAAATACTTACTGCCTCTATATATAATAGCATTACTTTTGGCTAATTTTGACTTGATCATGCAGATATGTTCCTTCTAATTTAATTTATTATCCATCAAAACTCTCAAAAATTTAGTAACAAAAATTTCCTCTATTTCTTTATCACCAATACGTAATTATATTTTGAAGTTAAAGAGTCTATTCCCAAATCTCATGAAGTTTGTCTTCTACACATTAAGTGATAACTTATTTAAAGCAAACCACTCATTCAATTTTTCCAATTCCTTGTTGATATTAACACATAATTCCTTCAAGTCAAAACCGGAAGAATAAATATTTGTATCATCAGCAAACAAAATGAACTTCACAATATTCGACACCTTACAAAGGTCATTAATATATAAAATAAACAACTTAGGTCCTAAAATTGACCTTTGTGGAGCTCCACATACAAGTTTATATATATCCGAGTTAATCTCATCCAAGTTAACAAACTGTGACCTGTCCGATAAATAGCTGGATAGCCACATATTTGGTTCCCCCCTAATTCCAAAATGTTGACTTTTTGTATAAGCAGTTTATGATCTATTATATCAAATGCCTTTTTCAGGTCAAAAAAACACACCTACAGTATACATTTTTTCATCCATTGCAGAAGATATCTCTTCTGTGAGTTCCATCAAAGCAAGTGCTGTTGGTTTTCCTGACCGAAAGCCATACGGACTATCATTTAGTAAACTGAATTTATCTATGTATTTATCCAATATTTTACTAAGTAATTTTTCTAATATTTTTCAAAACTGTGATAATAAAGATACAGGTCTATAATTAGTAAATAAATTATTTTCACCTGCTTTGTACAGTGGTACCACCTTTGTTATCTTCATATTATCAGGGAATATACCACTAATAAAAGTTTTGTTACAAATATGAGAAAAAGGTTTTACAATATTTGTCATTACTCTTTTTACAATATCCATATTTATATCATTAAAGTCTGTAGACAATTTACCCTTGAAATTTTTTACTATTTCAATTATTTCAGAGTCTTCCACCTCAAATAAGTACATAGAATGTTCAATAGCAGGTCCCAAGTAATCTTGCATCTTAATATTTGTACTAGGAAGTTTGTATACCTTTTGCTAAATTTGGTCCAACATTCACAAAAAAATCATTAAAACCATTTGCATTATGTTTACGATCAGTTATCTTTTTATTATTTTTAATGAATGTATCAGGAATAGATGAGTTCAGTGTCTTTTTTTTATAATGGAATTTAAAAAATTTCATATTGCTTTAATATTTCCTTTTTGTGCATCTAATAATTTTCTGTAATGGTTCTTTTCTAATATCCTCAACAGACTTGTCAATGCATTTTTATAGTTTTTGTAGGTTCTTTCTGCAAATTCTGTACGTTTGGCTAAAAATTTCTTATACAACATTTTTTTCTTTTTACAAGAACACTGTAAGGCCTTTGTGAACTTAGTTTTACTTTTCCTTACACCTTTAAATGCTATTTTTTTAACTGGACAATGCTTATTATACAGTTGTGTGAATATGTCTATAAAATTCTTGTAGGCTACATAAACATTAGACGAATTAAGCACAGTATCCCATGAATTGTTACCCAATTCTGTTTTAAAAGCGTTTATTGACTCATCATTTAATTGTCTTTTAAAAATATAGTGTGGTATTTTGCACCGAGTCAGCTTTTCCTTATAGTGACAAATTGTAAATACTGGAAAATGATCACTTATATCATTGATCAGCATTGATTTTTTTTGAATCATTGTGATACTCATGTTTAAGCAGAACTATATTTAAATCACCAATCTCGAAGCTACTGAAGAATTATTTTGTATACAAATGTATCTCGGTTGTTTTACTTTCTTTAGGCACAAAAACATTTTCTTCTTTTCAACGTCCAATTACATAGCATTGTAACACAATATAGATCACAAAACTAATCACATGTTGTCTTCCTAAAATTAAAACTCAGCATTTTATAGCAAATATCTGGCACTATTTTTGAAATAAGTCTGCAATCATGTAGGCCTACATGTAATGGCGAACAATTTAACTCCATTGAATTGAAGTGAATTGCCAACATATTGTGGAAATTGGAATGAGGATATAATCATTAGAACGAGGATATAATCATTAGAACGAGAATGTAATCATTAAACATGTATCATGACATCATTGATAACAGCCCCTCTTCTGATAATTATTTTTTCATCTAGTCGCAATATTATGTTTTAATGTTATTCATGCTAGTTTATTAGGCCTACATAATTATATACATCTGTTCCACTATTGACCACGCAATGGCGTCGCAACCAGTCCGGCTGGTACGGCTATAACGCTAAATCAATATTTAAGATAATAATTATTTTATGCCCAGTTAAAATAAATCGTATTGCAATTTAAATCAGAGACTTTGGAAAGCCGGACCGATAGGTCTAAACAATAGCTTCCGAAGGCTCCTGGGACTAACACCAAACCGACATTGGGACCGTGTATCGTGTTTGTTGTATTTAGTGTAGGCCCTGTATTATTCCCGATTTATTAAGTTTAATAAGCGTTTTTTACTAGAAATGAATGTAGACCTACTTTCTAGTCGTGACAAACGTTTTTTTAGCCACGACTGGGGCTATTCGTAGTCACGTTTGACTATATATCTACAAAGCTTTATTAGTAATCTTAGTAGTTTCCTAACACAAATCAAGGGCAGATCCATGGGGCGTTAGGTCCATATCCCCTTTTTCGACAAATTAATATAATAAATGGCCTAAATTCGGTAAAATCGTTCAAAATGTGATAAAGCGCCAAATTTGGTACAAAGCTACACAAAGGTATATTAATCTATACCGGGATAGGAACTACTTTAATTGTAGCTGTAGCGTAAGGGTTATGTGCAGCGCATTTGCACCCCACAGAAAAGAGCTGTAAATCAATATTTGAAACAATAAGAAACCTAAAGTGTCGAAAAAAACAATGTACTTTGGATATAAAAGAGAGTTTTTTTTATATTTGATACATCATTTGCACACTATGGCTCAAAACGCGCTAATAAATGAATGTTTATTTTCAGCATAATTTGTAAATGCAGATTTTTTTTAACACATTAATTTCATTGTATTGTTTGAACGGCAATAGATAGATCTATGACGTTTCACCACACGTAATCAGATAATACCCGTCCCATAGACTTACATGTATTATGACCCATACGCTCAGGCGCGTGAGTGAGTTAATAGCCTACACTTGGCAATACTGATACACAGGCCCTTGCCTATATTGCATTGATAGGCAAAACCTAGTATCTGAAATATTTTGTTGAAATGGCAAAAAAATTTGTTGAAATGGCAAAAAAAAAAATTATAAATTATTGTGCATTGTTATCTAAACTTTTTTGAACTTGAAACTGGGGAACTTGAAGTTTCCGGAGCTTAGGAACTTCGGAATTTGGGAACTTGTTTTAGGGTATCTCTCATAATTGAACATTATCAACTTAGTTTCGTTAAACTAGAAAACAAGTCTATATTATATTTTTTCGCTGAACTGGCTGCCTGGTGATAATAAATGAGCAAAATGAATGGTCTAGTTGCAATAAAACATCCCACAGGCGCGAAAATGTGTTTACTGGAACTATGACCTTAACCATGTTAACCCTTAGAGCACTGAGCCAAGAAATTTAAATTTCCAGCCACTTGAAGTTGTGTCTCGCTACTGCGATCCACAACTTCAAGTGACTAAAAATTAGTTTAATTTGCAAAATCTATGTTGAAAAGTATTATATGTGATTATCACAGATTTGAGACATATTTAATTTTTAAAACCTGGTTATACAAGACAACTAAAACATGAGAAAACAATACTATAGTCAACTGTAGTCGACATCAGTGTGATCAGGCCTCTCAGCACTCTTAAAATAGATAAATATAAATAATCATATATATCATTTTTACTATCCGTCTGTAGTCTTTCAATATAGTATGTGAATCTGCTTGCTTTTCTGTTATTTTAGCCTGGAATAAGCTCTTGTCCCACTCTCCCCTAAGCGACCTAGACAAAAAATTGACCTTGTTTTTTAGCCTTGTTGCAGCCAGTGCAAGGACTTCCTGTTAGATCTATCTATTATAATTTCAATGTTTTTGCTACAACAAAACATCACACAATCGATTTTAATTTGTATCAAAAATGATATATATTTATTATGATATGCGCGAATGAATTTGTGTGGTGAGACCATAAATATGGCTTTTAGTAAAATATGTTATTGAAATCTCAAAATGGTAAAAAAATGGTCTTGACTTTTTATAAAACAATCTGCACAAGAGAACAAGGGAACTGGAATCCGTAAAAGAGTTGTGGCTCACGGTAATTAAGCAACCAACAAATGGCAAAGCTTCCTCCTAGTAAACGAAAACAAAGTTGAACTGTTTGAATACCCCCGGGATCTGTAAAATTGACATTTAAAATAAAACACTTTATCATTGGTGGGGATGTTGCCTGTATTCCTCACACATTTGACAAGGAGGATCTAGCACCTTGTACTCAACAAGAATCATACTTCATATGGCTAATGTAGCCAGGCAAGACTATCATAACATAAGAGGCCCCCCATTCAATCTCCAGGGGGGGGGGGGGGGGCGCTGGAGTATTTTTGAATAAATAATTTCGGACGGACTCTGCGTGATATAAATAATTTACTTTAAGAACTTATGGCTGAAACTCCACAAAAAAACTCAGACTGGGTGTAAACGGCCGTGAAACGACGTTTATTAAATTTAAAAAATCAATGTTTCACAACATTTATATATAGCCCTGCGGATTTTCCAAAGCAGGTTAAAAATCATATGTAAATATTTTCCACAATAATCAAACAGGTTATTAGCATATGAGTATGAATATAGTTGAGTGAAAATTTTCAATGATATATTCAACTCAAAAAGTTATCATAACAATATTATGTAAAACACTCTCCTGCAAATGCTATACCTGATGCATAGACTTTTTTAAATATAAAAAATTGCACATGAGAGAAGAAGATGACATAACATTATAAAGTAGGATTTTAACAGTAGAAAATATGATTACGTAACGCAAACAGTTAAAGAGATATACGAGGCGTGACTGTAGCGCCACAGCAGACTGTACTTACCGATGGTTGCCATTGGTGAGTGTAATCTGCACACACCACTAAATTTTAGGTATTAAATATACAACACAAATATTAAAAAAATTAGACAGAATAATAGATGAACATTGTCTGAGGACACCATAGATATCTTTATATAAGTTAACTTTAAGTTGCACACAATGTATTGCTAATAAGCAAAATCTATCTAATTATGCTCCTCTTTTGTAGCTTTGTTTCAAAGTTCACACAATAAAATCGTATTATATAGATGATGATCAAACCTAAGCTAATATTTCTGTGAGTCCTGGTTGCACTGTCTTTGCTGGTGTGCGAGGTCTGCACGCGATGAACCAATAGAAGAATGCGTGTTTCGGAAAGACCCGTATCTTTTGTTGGACAAGTCTATAACTAACACAAATCACAAGTAATCACAAAGCTGCTCAAATGAATCCTGGAAGTGTCGATAATCAAGTATCTTCGCGTTTAGATTTTGGATTGATGTTGTAGACACAATAAAGACTCAACCAACAGAAGAGTCTTTAGCATTAGTGTGGTAATAGTATGTCAGATATGCTGTAAACCAAAAAAAGACAGAATAACAACTATCCAAATGAAATAACACCCACAATTTTTCTCTCGAAGAGCGCCATAAAAATACCTAAAGCTAGCATTAGATTTCATGTAATACAATTTAATTTCTTCAGCGCGCCGCCGAGTCGGGTTGAAATGAATAATTTCCCCGCGACAAAAACGAATCCCCTCCCCTGCAAATTTAATGGTGCCCCCCTAATGATAAGAACTGTCCTCTATGTCATAGCACTGCAGGAGGCGGAGTCTGATCTTAAACAATGAGCTCTTTATGGGTGATGGCACGGCGGACGCGGATGGTTGGCTAAAGATGACGGTTCAATGATGCATGGTGGTTTCAAACACACTCAGAAATCAGAGCACATCTGAAAAGGGTCAGTCCTTGCCCTTTCCTGGTGGCTGGTCGCTCAAACGGTTTTTTCAGCAGCCCCCACCAGAACTAATGTTACCAGAACTAATGCATAATCTCGCGTCAGCCCTCGCGCTGTGCGCTCCGTCTAGCCTACTCCTGTGTCGTTGTCATCGCCATTGCCAATTACTTGTCTTTCAGAATTACAGAGCTCTGGGGCCGCGTGCACCAAACAGTCGCAAATGTGAATCGTACAATGTCAACGACTGACGTAGTAAGTCCGTCGTACGTGTAACGTTCTGACGTGACATGTACGTCGGAACTGGTACGCGGTGTGCACTAAGGCTGTTGTTTACGATTTTCACAACGTGGCACTTACGACTTTTATACGACCGAAAGTGTTATATAACACTGACAAAATGAATATATGGGAGCGTAGGTCGAACGTCGGGGGCTCCAGTATGGGAGCGAGAGGTGGTCACCTGTATGGGAGCGTAAGGGTGAACGGCAGAAACCACCTAACACTCTCCATCATATCGTAAACTTCATCTTCCCCGTCGGGTCGACGGTTCTGATTAACTCACAAAACTCCTCTTCTGCTTATCATATTTATTTGTCTAGACATTGAATAATAGCAACGTACAACCCCGCGCACGACACGTCTAACTAAACTCCGAGCGGGCGACTCGCGGCACGTCCGCAGTCGCTGAGAGTTCTATCGTAAGTGCGGGAAAAGTACCACGGCCGCATGGGATTTGGCCCCATGCACACGGCACCGAAGTACCAAAACGAGGCAGTCATCCACAGACTCACCGCGTTCGGGAGAGTGGGGACGACTGCCACAGTAAACAAGCGAAGTAGGGATCCTGAATTACCACCGGGTTAGTGACAACGTAGGACCAAACTGACGTGTAGGAGACTGCTTCGTGCAAGTAGTGGGGGTTGTATATAACGTAACCTCTAATAACTAACCAGGGTGTGAAAAAATACAGCGTGGGTGGTTATCGTTAATACAGCGTGGGTGGTTGTCGTCGCAGCATCCGTAATTAAAACATTGTCCCATCCTCGTAACACCAATTGTCCTATCCTTGTAACACCAATTGTCCTATCCTCGTAACACCAATTGTCCTATAATTACATATGCTGCTAGCTGCGACCAACCGATTCTTTGTTTAACATTTCCATTATAATTTAGCAAATATCTTGCTGAAGATTTACATATTCTACACAATGTTGCCAAGCCTGGCGCATTCATTTACAATTTAAAAACATTATTATTACGGTACATGCGATTGGGCCCGCCATAGATGTCGTTAGGCGCCACTATGGCGTGGACCATCTGCACGAACCGGGCAGGAGTCTGGATTGTTCGTCCGACTCTAGTTTTTCTCACAGTTGCGTCCGTCGAAATTTTGTCGCGATTAACGATATTCGAACGATTTATTTTATTCGAGTCGATTACGGCGTCAGCTGCACCCGGGGTTTTACCCCGTAAATGTAAAGGTATGCGTGAATACGTTCGCAAACCGCCGCCGTTCCCATTAGCGCGGGTACGGCGGGGGCTCGCGAATGCGGCGCTATATAAGTTTTGCCTTTGTTAGACAATTTAACTTTATCATCTAGTTGCTGTGGGACAGTGGCCAATTTGGTACTGCTTCTGACTGCCGTCGACTGTGTCTTTTTAACACTCGTCCTGCTGGACGTCTGAGTGTTCGCACTACTAGGTCTAGGTGGGTCCTGTGGATTCCCACTAGAGATCCTGGTAGTCTTCGAGCTCTGTTTTTTGTTTGGCGTAGTACGCTGTGTGTTGGGACCTGTTGTAGGCTCGCACTCGAGATGTGCGGGTTTAACTCGATCTAAGGAGACCGTCTCAACCTTGCCTTTCATCAGGATTTTCATGACTCTGCCACTCCTCGCGACAACCTTATATGGTCCGTCGTAATGGGCGGTCAGAGGCGGCGCAATTGCGATTCGGCGCAAGAATACATGTGTACATGTTGCTATTTCCTTATATTGGAAAATGTTAGTCTGTTGTGTGTCACGTGGCGGACATAGACGGAGACGCGACATGGCTACCCGTAGCTTGTCTGAGTAATTCTCCAAATCCGTGTTAGCGTCGACGGTGTACTGTTTCGTAAACTCTCCTGGGAGTCCAAGTGTTGTCCCGTATATCATCTCGGCAGCCGACCTGCCTAGTCTCTCCTTAACTGCGGAACGAACTCCTAAAAGTACAGCGGTTAGAGTAATAGTCCATGGGCTCGGTGATTCGTGCGCCATAATGGCGGCTTTCAATTGACGGTGGAAACGCTCGACCATGCCATTCGACTGGGGGTGATATTTCGTGGAACGATTCCGTATTATCCCGAATTAGTTACATAAATTATCCCACAATTTGGACTCGAACTGAGCGCCCCTATCTGTGGTGATAGTGGCGGGAGTACCATAACGTGCTATCCACCCGCTGAAGAAGGCATCGGCGACCGTTTCGGCCCGAATATCTACAATAGGTATGGCTTCCGGCCAACGTGTAAAACGATCGACGCAAGTCAGTAGATATCTAAAGACATTAGCGTAGGGTAAAGGTCCGACTATATCAATGTGGGCATAATCAAATCGCTCGGTAGGTTCAGTGAACTTTCCGAAAACTGGTGTGTTGTGACGTGAAACTTTGCAAGTCTGACAACCCTTACAGGAACGACACCATCTATCAATGTCAATATTCATGCCATGCCAAACAAATCGTGTATTAATCAAAGGTTTTGTAGCTCTATGAGACGGGTGGCCTAAACCGTGTAAGCTTGAAAAAACTTTTCTGCGAAATTTCGCGGTAAGGTACGGCCGGTTATGTCCCGTGGACACATCACACCAGATCAACTGATTATCGAATGATTTGAGTAGTTTGAAATTCATAGTGGATATAGTCGAGTGTCTCAATCTCGTGAATTCCGCGTCCTTAGCTTGGTCGATACTTAACTCCTTATAGTTTATCACTGGTCCATCATCTATCGCGGACACTGATGGTCGTGACAGCGCATCGGCGACGAAATTTGTCTCACCTTTAACATATCTAATGTCGGTTGTAAATTCAGCTATTAAAGCTAAATTTCATGTTTGGCGTAGGGACGCGCGTTCGGTGACGGATGACATTACAAACGTCAAAGGTTTATGATCTGTGTTTACGAAAAAAATTCGTCCTTCTAAATTATGTCTAAAGTGTTTAATGGTGGCATATACTGCCAAAAGCTCACGGTCGAACGCGCTATAGCGTGTCTCTGCTGGGTTCAGCTTCTTGCTGAAAAACGAAAGTGGCTGCCACATACCATTCAAATACTGCTGCAACACGCCACCGACGGCGACATCACTAGCGTCACACGTGATGTTTATCTGAGCCATAGGGTCTGGGTGTACCAGAAGAGTAGCGTTTGCCAATATTTGTTTGGACTCTGTAAATGCTGACTCTGCATTTTGATCCCACTTCAAGTCGAAATTTGACTTCGGTGACAGTCTTGTATGGCCTTCGTTAGCAGCTGTCAATAAATTATTTAGTGGTGTCAACTTCGCAGCGCATTGCGGTATAAAACGATGGTAATAATATACCATTCCTAAATATCTACGCAGTGCTCGTTGCTTTTCGGGCTTTACGAAATTTACAATTGCGTCAACGGCGCTGGGTAACGGCGAAATTCCTTCGGCACAAACGTGGTGGCCTAAAAAACTTAATTCAGTTGTACCGAACTGACACTTCTCAGGACCAATTATTATTCCGTATTCGGCTAGTCGGGCAAAAAGAATTCGTAGATGTTTTTTATGCGTTTTATGATCTTGGCTGGTTACCAGTAGGTCATCCAAATATACAAAAACAAAATCAAGTCCGCGTGTAACGTGGTCTATAAAACGCTGAAACGTTTGAACGGAATTTCGTAGACCAAACGGTGTCCTTGTAAAATTAAATAGACCAAAAGGTGTAGTAACGGCTGTCTTATGTACATCAGACGGTTCCACCGGAATTTGGTAATAAGCTCTAACCAAATCGATCTTTGAAAAAATCTGTGAGCCAGCTAAACGCTGCGTGAAATCCTGGATATGTGGAATCGGATAACGGTCGGGTACAGTCTGAGCGTTTAAGCTGTGGTAGTCCCCACATGGTCTCCATTCGCCATTTTTCTTTGGTACCATGTGAAGCGCTGAGGACCACTCACTGTCGCTGGGTTCAATGACCCCTGATTTTATATTTCGTCGAGCTCGCGTTTTGCGGTAAAGGCCCAGTCACACTGGGGTACGGTTTGACACGGTCACACGCGGAAGGAGCAAAAGCCACGCACCGGGAATCAGCGGCCGTAAGCGTCGGCAAGCGTCCGTGATCGTACATTTCCAGGCGGTCACCGCGTCACTTTTCGCGGCAACCGCGTCCATCCGTCGGCTGCCGCGAATCAACTTCTTGTTCAAAAATTCGTGGCCAAGCGTGGCTGTCCGCGGGAGCCCAAACATCCGTGAATCAGCCTAGAGACACAGCGAGATGGTGTACAAACACCGTGGACATCGTACATACACCGTGGGTATCGTGGGCGTGCGCGACGGGGCGTAGACAATAAATGGCTCACCCTGCACCCCTCTCCAAGGCGGAGCCCCCACACTGGCACACGCTGTTCCTACGCTGTTCTACACTGTTATACAATAGCCTACGCTACCCTATGCACAGCGCAAAATATTTTTGGTGTTGCACCGTCAGACGGTCAGCGTAGGGGATCCGTAGCTACTGGCTGCGCTTAGTCACGCTTAGTCACGCTGCCTACGGTCTCTGTACTCCATGTACGGTTTCTGTACACCGTTTGACGACATATCACGCTGTGTCTGTACGCAATTTTGCGGTGTCCGCCACCCAAATGTGTCAATTTCCGAACCGCGTATGAAAAGGTCGTGGATCGGAGTATTTTTCATTCTTCTCTGTTGACCTTCCCCAAGTTCCATCTGCTCTGTTGCTCTTCTGTTGCTCCATTATTGTCGTCTTCCTCTCTGGGTAGTGCTGTATAGATTGTTTCTCCAACATTGATGTGGTACAATAACACGCACGTCAACTGCAGTTGAGGGCTTGGCAGCTGCATGCAGTTGGCAGAGCATTGACGAATTTCTACTGTGCAACTTGGCCTTATGGCAAAAGAGAAGGGAAAGCAAAAAAGAATAGCCACAAAGAAGCAGTTATATGAAAGAGAAATTCACGATTTCTTATTTGCTGAGGGCTCAGAAAAGAAAAGGCAAAGCAAGAAAAAAAGATATAAAGACGAAATTCTCGATTTCTTATTTCAGACATGAATGTCCAAAGTATACGCAGTTCTAGTCAATGGACATATTTACATCATAATGGTCATGTTAAGAAGCCGTGATAAAAATACTGATTTTCTTATGATGTTAGTCTGATTGTCGCTCTAATTATGTTCGCGAGAATACTGTGGAGCATATAATGTTTCGAGACATGTAGTAAGTCCCGTATACACTTTTTAAAGCTACATGGTCGCAAGATAATTAGAGGCTAGAGCCCTTTTATTTACGCTGTTTAAGCTATTTTTGTCTCTCATTTAAGCTTGCATTTTATTTCTATCCGTGTTTGTAATTCCCTGATTATTTCAAATAAACATAAATCTAAAATGAACTCAGACCTCCTGGGACCATTGGTTGCCGGTTACGCAAAGCTTGGCGCCGTCAGTAACACGAACAGTGGCTAGTTGAGTGTGTCGCACCATTTCAAGCCATATAGGCTACTGATATTATAATGCTGTATACTGACATTAATATGCCACATAATGAAAATAAAATGTCATAGCTTGGTATTAACATGATATCGAAAATGGTATGATTTAATGATATAAGACTATATTGTGACATTAAAGTGTCATATCCTGATATTACAATGCCATATCCTGACTATATAGTGCAATCGCCTGCAATATTATTGCCATATCGAGACGTCAAACGGCCATAACCTGATAATATAATTCCACATATTGACTTTAAAATATCATAGCCTGACAGTCAAATGTGCTATCCTGACATTACAATTTCATTTACTTATATTAGAATATCGTCCCCCGTCCATACACTGTCATATAATGTTATATGATGATATTGTAATGCCACATCCTGACATAAAGCTCCTCTAACCCTTGAATACATTTCAAGTCATAAATTTGATTTAAAAAACTTTTGAAAAAATCGTCGTCTGCGCAGTGAAGCTTATTTTATATGTTTCAGTCCAGTTTAAAAAAACTGATATATTTAGATCTAAATAGTAGTGGCGTAAACAAAAGTGGGTTCTATGTTAATATGGCATCCAAAATTTCTAGGGGCTACGGTCGACGGCATGCCCCTATGAACAACCCCCCCCCCCCCCCCCAGTAACTCCACCACATACTCGTTAGCTCGCTAGCTCGAGATGATTGATTAGGTTGTTTTACCATTTAAAGTTATTATATGGTCCGCGGGCACGAGATTTCACTTGCGTAGAATGTCATCTATACAATTTGAAGGCGGCGGTAATATTTATTAGTAAAAGTAAATCACATAAGAAATAGATCATGTATTTGAATCTGTAAGCAATAATAACCGGCGTGTTTCTCTTCTGTGAAAACTACATTTAATATTGCTATTTAATATTCATCTGTTTATTCAGCTCATACGAAAATTATATTTTATCATATCATTAAAAATAATAATATTGAATAAGATTTTCCTAGCACTCGCTGCACGATGATAATTGAGTTTATATTATCATTCTTTATGTCAGAATTTGTACGTAGGTATAATTTTATAGGCCTATGTTCACATCCTGGTTGGACCATTACACATATATCTGGTCCAACATTGAACCAACATTAAACCAACATTAAATCAGTTTAGTTATGTTTGCTGGAAGTCGTTCATTTCCACTTAACTCATACCTTTGCACACGTCACACACATAGCAGAGACAGAAGCAGACAAATTAATGGGTTTGTTTTTCTAAAGGTTGGCAGCCCTACATATATTGTTGGCTACCTCTACAGTTAAAACTAATAATTATGTCTTTATACCTGAAGATGACGCAAAACTAAATGACCAGGCGTCATGCTTAAGAGGTATGAATCCGGGTCTGGCCGGTTTCAACTGAACTGCCGTAACACCAGGTTCAGCAATACTTTTTATGTGATAAAATATACAGACAGATTTTATATTTTTTTTTATTTTCATGGAATTTTGAAAATTTTTCTTTCCGCTGCAAATATATTTAATATTGAAATTAAATAGTCATCTATTTGTCATATTTGTTGAGCTCATACAGAGCTCATTGTTTAAAGTCGATCCCCGAACTGAAAGATTAAAATATTTATAATGACCGTAGACCCATAACATAGGTATTCAAATGAAGCGAAAAGAGCTAACTAAGACATTGGTCTCTATTCTGTGTGAAGAGCTGTTTATATTTCTGTCATAATCTATTCTATCGATTCAAGGCGAAGTTGAAATGTTTTCCAAAACACGTCAACTGACAATAATCAAATGTGCAGGTAGCTGTTAAAGACCAGAACTTTACACGTGTCGATATTTAGCCCATTTACACAGATTGCGATAAGTCGCAGTGGATTAAGGTTGAGGCAGCATTGCAAATGTGTTTCAATGTGAAATTATCGAGCGTTAAGGTCTCACCACACTAATTCATTCGCGCATATCACTATAAAGTTTAAGAATGAGAAAGTTAGTTCCTTTTTTAAAATGTGTGGCTCTTTGCAGCAGCCTCGGTGGTACATACTACAGATATATCATTTTGCTACCAATTAGAATCGATTCTGTGATGATTTGCTGTAGCAAAAGCATCGAAATAAGCAAAGATATGGTAACAGGAAGTCATTGTGCTACCAGTATTACTAGGCTCTTCTCAAAACCGCACTCATTTTTTTCGCTAGGTCGCTCAGAGAGAGAGTGAGCAAGAGGTTATTATGGGCCCAAATAAAAAATACATCAGTTTCACATGCCTTTTCTATGTTTTATATTGAAAGAGAACAGACTGATGGTTAAACAACTATATAGGGTTATTTACATTTCTCCACTTTAAGTGCAAAACACACCAACGCGAACGTCAGCGCGACTAGGCACGTGACGAGTGACGCGACGACTGACGCGAAAATTACATGACTGTCCACACACCAACGCGACGACCAACGCGACATGCCAGGCGCGACAACCGGCGGGCGGGGGCCTTAGGGTGGTGGTTAGCACCGCTGCCTTTCACGCTAGAGTTCGGGGTTCGGTTCCCGGTCTTGGCGGTTTGAAAGAAACAAAAATGTTTCTCACCCATCCACGTGTAAAACTCGTATTGTGGGGAGCCTCCGTGACCGAGAGGTAGCGTGCTCGGCCTCAGACCGCCAGGGCACGAATTTCAAGTCCTGTGTCTGGAGGACAGTGTCATCTCAATCATCTCACCATCCTCACCGATCCATTTCATTTCATTTGCGACAACCGGCGTGACGAAATTGTAACAGTTTTGAAAATGGTCGCGTTGCCTATCGCGCTCGCGTACGTCGTCGCGCTGGTACGTTTTGGCAATGATCAAATAATGTGTTTGAAAAACTGACGCGACGTCATTTGAAGCTGACAATCACATCACCAATTCCAGCTATATAGATATGATTGTATGTATGTCTAATACAGTAAATGATGGGAAAATATCACATTATATAATGATGTAGCAGGTAATTTATAAGATAAAGGTTAGATGTAATACAGTAAAATACTGTGACGTTTATCAGAAATATTACCTTGAGATTTTATTTCATTTCAGTGTTTATATATGTTTTAAGTATTGAAGTGCCAGAAGCGCTGTGCAGGCAACTGTTCTTGGGGATTTGTTTATTCGGCTCTCTGTGTTTGCTATGGTACATGCTCTCGCCTCACGCTGGATAATGCATAATACGAGAATGGAAAAACAAATAAATTTAATAAATACGTTTAAAATGACTATGATTTTTCCTTTTTTCATTTTTAAGTCATATTTGACCGTGAAAAGGACTTTTTTGGGTGACCTTGACCTTGTACAAAACAAATCCCTCCCGAACTGTTTTGTGACGCGAAAACACTACAAAACGAGGTATTATATGATTCTTTGTGACTTTTATTTGTAAAGTTTTGAAATTCTCATTTCTTGATGGCGGCCATTTTGGCGGCCATTTTGAATTTATTAACCCGCAAATTTTGAGGTTGAGATCAAAATTGTATTTAATTTGTCAAAACCTTACTCTGTGCCAAATTTGAAACTTGTATCAATCTGGGATACATTAATTGAAAATGACTATATTATCTTTTTTTGTTACATTTCTATGTCATATTCAACCTTAAAATTTCTTTTTTTGGGTGACCTTGACCTTGAATCGTAAAATATTCTCCCCCAACAGATTCGTGAAAAAACGGGGTATTACATGATTCTTTGTGACTTTATTCGCAAAATTGTGAAGTTCTCATTTCTCGATAGCGGCCATTTTGGCGGCCATTTCGAATTTGCTCAACCGACGAGGTCTCGGTCTGAAATTTTTTTGGCTTGTGACCAGAATTGTATTTAATATGTTAAAACCTTGCTCTGTGCCAAATTTGGGACTTGTATCCATCTGAGGAACATCCGAGAGACTTGCCCACTGCACTAACTAATCCTGCTTGTAACAAGACGCCTTGTTAATAGTATAATACATTCTGAAACTATTTTTGGTCACTGATTAAAGATCACGTTTTGACATCGTCTACAAGTCTTACATTTTGGCAAATATCACTTTTCCATATCTATATCTATAGATTTATCTATATAACTAGGCCTACAAGAAGTAACTACTAAAGAAAAAATTGTATACTAGTATCTTGCCGGGTATTTATTGCGAAAATGTGTGAAAATGTGTGGCTCTCTGACATGTTTGTGTTTCAGGGGGTTTTTTTCGATGAAAAACTGGGTGAATATGAATGCATTGCTGTGGCGCACCACCAAGATACTGCGCTATTACAAACCGGTCCCTGGGAAAAATGTATAGCAAATCGGCGCAGTTAAGTTTTAAAGCCTAGTTACCAGCTTCCATTCTTTCTGTGTAGATTTTTCTGTACATTTTTCTAACTTATCGTTTCTAGTCACCAAACCGTTCCTATTCATTCCATTCTATTGTTCAGTTGTTTGTTTAAATGTACTTGTTTGTTACTGTTCACCCCATGGTTGGGTTATGCCCACAAGGGACTGCGATAGACAATGTTGATGTTCCTATTTACCCCCTTTTGGGGGTGACTCGGAACACGCAGTTGTTTTTTTTAATACCACCATAAGACACCCGATGGGTATGGGCATAAATGCCCCGCAAAATATTTGTAGGAAAATAGTTAAAACTCCCCATAAATACGTACCCCTGGAACATGAGTTTATATAACAAAAATCATGATGTAATACTTCAAGTAGACCATCACAAGCAGCCATTAGACGCGGCTTCATAAAACTTGGCACAGAGTTGCATAACCCTCAGGGCTTTAATGTGAAATAGATGTTAGATGACGCCAAGGATATTTCAATGTCATTTCAAGGTCAAATAAACTTCTTTTTTAATGTGAGAAAATCGCATTTTTGAGAACTTGCCGTCTACCGTGGATTCGCATTATTGCGAACTTGGACAAAGAAGGATTAAGCACAACTATATACAACACATTCATATGCCAGAATCGTTCTATTTAACATGATTAACACCAATCTACTGTATAACATGAGTAGTTGGACGAGCATTGTATCGAGCTAAACTAGAGTGCAAAGTCAGCAATTTGTTTTCTAAAATCCTATATCTGAATTTTGCTTATAAATATACAAACGTTCCTAATACGATTACATTTAAGATTCGACATTTAAACTGCGCGTGACAAAGGGATCCTAATGTGTAAAATGGCGGCCATCTTGACGATGTTCCACCGAGCTGATTTCTGGTAATTTCGTTTTGGGGGTTGCCAAGAGATAGGCCTATATTTTCGAGAAAATAAAATCAGCTTGGAGTACGCCCGTTCCCAACTCAATCCCCCAAAGTGGCTCTATACTCACCTCTTGTGGGACATCATGAAATTGATCGTACATTTCTATAGTGTATAGTATAGTTTTTTAGTGTAAAATTAGCTTTCAAAAGCATCAGCTGAATAAAATATGGCATAATTATGAGGGTAAGACGTTACATACGCATACATGAAGGACGTCCACTACCAGGATTGTTTTTAGAACATTTATAGTCCATCTATTTGCCTAGGCCTATACATTATCCTCAATATATAAATAAGTTGATAATTAAGCATATGAGCGGTTCAAATATTTTGATATATCCATCGTGTTCATTACATGTAGACTTAGCTTGTGTAAATGTTATCTGCAAACGTTAATTGTCCGAGTACGTTTAAATCACGCGACGGATAAATATATTATTTATACATGTAGGAATAATCTGTTGTCTCAGAATCATTTATAATTAATTATTTCTTAATCAAAATATAAAAATTACTATACAAAGGATATACTTTATATACATAGTAGAACAGGAAATTAAGTGATGGCATGTGGACAAAACATGTATGTCATTTTTGTGTGACAACCTAGGCATAAACTCTATCATTTTTACAAATGCAGGATATTGAACGTCATCTACATGTGTATATCGCAGCTGATAAATGATCCACCTTTATAAATATCCAGTAGAAATTGGTGAAAAAGTGACGTCGCAACCATCACGACATGACGTCACAAATGCACGTTTTATGAAAAACTCGACCACTTGCCGCGAAAACTGTTCACGCTACGTAAAACTAGACGCTCATACATTTCCAGCGATATATTATTTGTCTCTAGGAATTTAAGTGTCAACTAACTCCTTAAATAACGTCAATTTTCAGATTTCCTCCTCTACTATACGGGCTTGGTAGTTAGGCTATCATATGAATAATATAACATCAGTGATTTGGAAAAACATAATATTAGTGTTGTAGTGATTTATTGCACGATATAAAAAATTGCAAAGACATCGTGTTCGTGTTGTAACGTTTTATTACACGATTTAAATAGAAAAATGTAAGGGAACATCATGCTCCTGTTGTGATGCTTTACTGCCCGATTTAAAAAGATTATTACATCGTGTTATAATGCTTTATTACAAGATTTGAATAAACATGTTACTTTGTTAAATACTTTATAAATTATATTAGCGTAATACATTTAAAGCTGTTACATAAATATTTGTATATGCTGACACGGATCACTGCCATTATTGATAGTTAGCCGACAGGGCTGATTGACAGGCATGTTCAAACTCCTCCCATCTCACTAGACCTTGTCTCGTATGATCTCGCGTCGAGAGTGATATTTCCCGAGATTTGAGAAGCACACTGGCTTATCCTAAAAAATACCATTTTTTTTAGATATACTATGTTCAATTTTTTTAATAGGCAATAATCATTTTAATCTATAGTATCATTATTATTTATTATTAAAGGCATTTATATTGCTTTATCTCAATTGATTTTAAGGCGCATAAGCCATGACGCAGGTATCTGGACACCTGGAATGAGATATAATTTGAAGATATCTTTTGCTATAAACATATATTTCAATTTATATATCAAATATTATAACATGCATTACAATAAATATAAATTGAGAATATCTTTCATATAGGAAAAATATATTCTACAATGTAAGCCTACATCTGTTACACAACGAGAAATAAAGAAGGAATACAATAAATATATATATATAGGCCTAATATACATAAATTCAAATTAAAATAGAATATTGGACAAGCCAGTGTGAAACATGCGGAAAAGCGCACGCACCAGCATGTACAAACCCGATGGGAAAAGTCATGTGCGCGGGGCTTTTAAAATGTCGTATAAACACGTGGACGTGCGCGGGTTGTCGCACTTTTGTGTACACACACCGTCTCTATGTTCGGGCAGACCGTCGCGTCGTGTAGGCATTCCGTCTGGACGTGCGGTGAGCGTACGTGTACACCGTCTCCAAGTGTCGCGATCGCGTCAGACCTTCTCCATTCGTCGATTCCCGTGAGTGAGCGTCCGTAAGTGTAGAGACACCGTAGGAAGTGTGCATGAGTGTACACGTACCGTAGGTGGCGTACGCACACCGCGTGCGGTATGCGTACGCCACCTACACACCGCGTGCGGTATGCGTACGCCACCTACGGAACGTGTGCACTTATCCACGCTCATACACGATTCAGACGCTCACAGACAATTTCTACGGTATGCGTACGCCATTTTTCGTCCGTCTGGGTGTGTAGGCCCACCGCGTGGATTAAAACACGCGGTTGGAGACGGTCTGATGCGGATTGCCGATTTCTGCTATTTTGCTCAAACCGCGGGCAGCGTGTCAATCCGCGTCTCAGTGTGACTGTAGCTGAACGAGCTTATCGGGTGCCAATCATCGTGGGCGCGCGAACACCGGGTGTCCTTTGGCGACTATTTTGTGCGTTATACTGTGTTTAACGGTCTCACCCTTTGTCGTAGGGCGAGGCAGTTCCGGGAACTGACCGAGAAGTTTAGTATACTCATTCTGAACAGTGTCTATCTACTCTGTTCAACGACAGTGGTCTGATCGATGACAGTGAAGCGGCAATAGCTAGACCTGTTCTCATGTCCCGAAGACATCGACTTCTCAAATCTACTAGTAAATTATAATGAATCAAAAAGTCAGCCCCAATTATGGGTTGCTTCACATCCGCTACTATAAATGTACACGGATACTCGCGCTTTAAGCCGACGTCGACGACGCGTTTACTGTTGCCGTATGTATTGATAGTAGTGTGATTCGCGGCCACCAGGGGGAGGCAGTCTGCGTCCGAAATCCTGTTAGCGCAAGATTTCGGCAAAACGCTGACAGCTGCACCTGTGTCAATCAAGTATTTACATTTATGTCTTTTGTCTGCGACGTACAATAATTTAGAGTGAAATAACTTGGGAAAAGTAGCTTCCGCGGAGTCATGTCGCGTCTCAGTTATACCGCCAGATGCAAGAGTCGCAACCTTGCTCTGGCTTAGCAGTTTAAAGAAAATGCGCAGGGGCTCCTGCACGTGCGTGCCTTGTCACCGAAAGTCTGGTGAAAATAGCAGACAGGTGCATTAGCCGTATCTATTACTTTAGCGGCATTATTTTGCTGTACATTCGGCGGCGGGACGAACGGGCGAGCGTTTTGCTGTGCATTATTATAATTACCAGGTTTGTTAGGAACAAACTCTGAGGCCTGTACATTTGGAATAAATGTAGGCCTAGGAGTATAATGGTTATTTACACGTCCACGTCCTTGATTTCTCTTCTTCTCGGCTGCAGTCGCGGTCTCTAACTTTTTGAGTCTCTTTAATAAGTCCTCAAGCAAACAAACTAACTTAGTGGTTTCGTCAACTTTTATCTCCGCAACCCCCGGCTTACTCTCTTCTACGTCTGCTTCGGAGGCAAGTGCCCTGTCGGCCAACATGGCCAAACTTTCCAGTGTGGCACTGTCTGGTTGTGTTGCCAAATGAGCGCGGATTGAAGCAGGCATCTGCCGAATGAATGCTTGGCGGATGACCGCCTTTCCAACAACTGCTTTTATTCCAAAGCCTGCTGTCTTCTGTAGACGCCTTAAGAAGCGTGAGGGAATGTCTGAGCCCATCCTTTCACCTGAAATCACTTTATTGACTCGTTCGGGTGTTGTCAAACCACGTCGCTCGATCAAAATGGTTTTCAAGCTTTTATATTTATGCGATCTGAAAGGCTGAAGTAGAACGTCCCTCACGTCTGATGCGACCTCGCCTGAGAGTGCTGCGCAGGTTAAACTATATCGCTCGTCATCGTCGTGGATCTAATGAAGATCGAACTGAGTTTCAATCTGGTTAAACCAAAGTTCAACGTCCTTAGCATAAAACGTTGCTATTTTAAACTTAGGCAAGTTCTTTGAACGTCTCGGAGGCTGTCTTCTGCGTGGTGAAGGACTCTTAGACGAATCGCTCCTAGAGTGATGTCTCGTGCGTCTATTTCGAGCAATTCGAGCAAAATCTTTTTTGAGTCGTTGATACTCGTCGTCTGCCTCGCGGAAGCGAACTTCGTTTTCCTCGCTGTCCTGATAGTAGTTATCTTTGCGTCGAGCATCCTCACCTTCTAGAGGCGTAGACATGAAGCCTTCACTATCGTGTTGTGTCGGCATTATGAAATGTTTGTAAAATTAGTTAACTAGTAAAGCGTTTGAAATAGCGGGCCTATTGGCTCTATGCCTATCTCAAACGTGTTTAAAATGGTATGTCATATTAACACATACCAACTACTTGTAACGTGCCGTGCGCGGGTTAGTTGTACGTTGCCGTCTAGACCAGATGAAAAAATGTCTGTATATGTTGAATCTTAGAAATGTAGGCTGTACAAATTGTCCATGCTATGTCGCATGTTGCGAGAAACAGGGGTTGCTGAGATATTTGAATATTCGTCACTGAGATTGCACATAACTTCTTTGCACTTATTCACACACATATATAATTGTTTAATGAAAACTGTAGGTCAAAATTGTATATAAAATGCCAGAAATAATTACTACATGCTATGCTAAGCTGTGATAATAGTATATAGTAAATCGACCTGGGTGAAAAAAAAAAAAAATTCACACAAGTCGAAAAACACATGCAAATATTGACAATGTTTCGCAATAGCACAACTGTCAAGTCGAATATTTCTTTATTTATATAAGTTTTTATTCTACAGAAATCGAGTATCATGAGAAAATTTCGCTCTCAAACTGATAGGCTAAATGTGACTGCGATAAAAAACAGCTACATTTATTTTAGAAAAAGATTTTTAAACGTGACTGACAGTAGTCTATGCGGATTGATGATATAGTATATCATTTCACTGAAAAATGATTTCTGCCTGAACATTCCACTTTTTTTTTTTTTATGTATGATACGTTCATCACCGAGTCATTCTTAATAACGTCCGAATCAATCGCTCGCTTCGTCTCGTTGACTGACGTATAAATCGGCTGTCGTCGTAGCGGTTGCATTTATTTGGTCTGTGGCGGGTGTGTGTATGGTGCATGATCGGTTACTGCTAACATGTGCGGCAGGCAGCTCGTTGCTGTGTGCCTGTGCCAGCGTGCATGTATCGGTGTGTACATATAAAACTGAACAGCAGCCGCATCTCGCCTCACATTAGCATATTCATGATCTACTCCGTGCCCAAATAAGGCACTAAAAGTAGGCTAGAGCAACGCCAAACACCAGGGGGCGTTTCGACGTGAAAAAATTATACTATGTATTTTTATCAAAATCTCGCACAACTTGTGCTATAATTTCCCTTCCGAAACTGCTTATTTACATTTCTTCTTTTTTAAAAGTTTCAAAAAAGAAAATTTATATGTATTAAAAAAAAAATTATTTGAGACTAGACCGTGTATAATTTGAACACGTGAATAGTCTGCTTCACCAAATCAAAATGGCGGCCTAATTTATGCTAATGTGATGAGGCGACACAGGTCCACTGTCCAAGTGCATGCCGGTTATGGCGGGACACGTGTTTGCCCACGGCGGGCGATTAGCTAAACAAGGGGAACCAGCGTCCAATATGGCGCTCACTTACCAAATACATTTGTAACAATCAGCATCCTCTGAAATAACATATTGTAATAATAATAAAATATTGACCTACGGTCCTGAAAATATATTTAACAGACCAAATAGGACCGTTTATTGACATTCATTTAGGCGAACAATTTTATTTGGCCCTAATCCTAATAAAGGTTTTCTGAGTCGAAGCGATATTTTTATAATTTTTTGTCGATTTTTACTGAAAAATCGAAAAATGATGAGGCTTCGTCTATGGACGTCACCCAATTATAGCGATCAACGATAAAAAGGAGTTTTCGAAAACACCCACCTCCTACTCGCATACAGAGGCATTAATAGGATGAAAGCATTTTAAAAACTCTTACTATTAAAAGGATATAGACTAAGTCTATGAGAAAAAATTTCAGGGTTTTTCTAGAAAAACCGACATGGTCGCCATCTTGAAAAAGCGCCAAACACGTGGAATTTCGTCAAAAATAGGAAAATTACGCCGTTTTCGACGTAAAAAAAACGTACTTCTCCTCTGATAACTCTTTCTATCTAGTTTAAACTGGCATATTAATATGACCTACAGCTTTCACGTACTTTGGTGAAAAAAAATGCTCATGATTTTTTTCAAAAATCCCTTAATATTTTAAGAAAACAATTCTTGAAAACAGCGGTTTTCAACTTTATGCTTGGTGAAAAGACTGTTGCGTTCTCTATCAGTCGTCAGGGTCACCAGTATGGGAGCGTAGGTGGAACGTCGGGGGCTCCAGTATGGGAGGAGAGGTGGTCACCTGTATGGGAGCGTAAGGGTGAACGGCAGAAACCACCTAACACTCTCCATCATATCGTAAACTTTATCTTCCCCGTCGGGTCGACGGTTCTGATTAACTCACAAAACTCCTCTTCTGCTTATCATATTTATTTGTCTAGACATTGAATAATAGCAACATACAACCCCGCGCACGACACGTCTAACTAAACTCCGAGCGGGCGACTCGCGGCACGTCCGCAGTCGCTGAGAGCTCTATCGTAAGTGCGGGAAATGTACCAGGGCCACATGGGATTCGGCCCCATGCACACGGCACCGAAGTACCAAAACGAGGCAGTCATCCACAGACTGGGGAGTGGGGACGAGTGGGGACGACTGCCACAGTAAACAAGCGAAGTAGGGATCCTACAAATATACCCGCAGATTTGGGAAAGATGTAGGCCGGCTGATGTCAACCCAGAGTTGTTTTATTGTTGGCCCACCGTCGGCAACGATGATCCAACGTTGGTGGGCAACCACATACAGTGTTATCCCAACATTGAAACGATATCGGGTCCGCCTCGTGTTTGCAGGTAAGCTCACCGTACATTGCGTCGGACATCCGCGTGTGCACCAAGCAAGACTTATGACAGATGTCAGAAGAAATCAGCGAACTGTCTTCTGCTTGTTTTATTTAGGAAATTTCGAATATATCTGTAATTCAATCTCTTATATTCATGATATTAATGGAAATTGACCAGAATTTGAGTGCTTGAAGTATCTGCGATAGGCTAGTAACGGCAAATCCCAGTTTTAGCCTACATAATTAAAGAACATTTCTCAAGAAACATTTGTAAAAAAACAAGGTCGCATATATCGGCAAAATTCTGTGAAGGATTCATAGAGTAAGAATGATAACGATGGCAATGATAATAAACGCTGACATTTCGTGGTTCAAGTGAGTGTGTTCTTTCCTTGTGAATAATTATAAATTTACATTTGATCACCGTCAAACTGTATGATTTTTACAATGTGTACACCTTATGAAAAGGAAATAGTCCTATTAATGTTCTGGAAAAAAATCACGTTAAACACTTAAAGTGTCATTAGAGTACTTAGTAATGCAATTCAAAGTTGCTACGTTTGTTTACGACCCATTTAAACCACCTCCTCAGCAGTCGCAAATTAACGGCTCATTTGCGACTCAAATTTGACACGTGTGTGTTTGCGACTATTTGGTGCACCAGTTGTATATTTGCGATGTAGTTGGTGCACACGACGTTTGCTTTACGATCCATTTACGAGCATCGTTTTATTTGCGAATGCTTGGTGCACGCGGCCCCTGGGTCGCATTCTGAGTTGGAAAGCACTACTGCTATATTCCAGCCCAGTGTGCCATTGCTTATCACCTTGGTAGTTTAAAATCATCCGCACTTCTAATGTTCCATAGTTTCTCTGGTTTGATACCGCCTCAGCATTTATTGGGCGAGGTATAAAATGACATGGGAGACATATGGAACGTTTCCCTGATGTAACAGAAGTGCTAACCTTCGTCTTTATAAGCAACTCTCAGAGGAAACATAGCTGTTCTTGAGCGGTTCGTTGTATTGATGTACAGTAAGACATGTGATGTAGTGAAAGTCAAGGATCACGGGACATTGAAAATATACCGCCTTCGTAGACTGCCCTTACTGAGCACACAAAAAGAGCGGCATAGGAGGCTGGTAACTACTGACCTCAGTCCACACTGAAAAACCTATAAGCTGCCTAGTCCTGCATACTGGGGATGGATCCTGGTCTATGAGTCGATCGTGCATGCCCATTTGGACAGCCTTACCCGATGCTGCTAAGTCATATGGCATAAGTTGGTAAAGTGTGGTTGCCAAAAGAGCTATAAAGGTCTTTGCAAGTGTTTTAAAGCAAATATTATGTGTATCGGACTGTCTAGATGTGATGGTAAATTCAAAGAGTAGATAAGTTTTATAGATTAATATAGGGGCCTAAGCTTATCAATTCAGTTGGTTTTGAATAATACAAGGACTAGAGCTAATTAAGACTATTCACAAAAATATTTGACAAATGTTTATCGCACATCATAAACGTGGTTTTGCTACTGTATTGTGCTACTCAACACAAGTCTAAATATGTTATTTCGACAAAAGAAAAACAGAATAGGAAAGGCGCCGAAAACAATACAAGGCAGTGTTTAATTGTTTTTCTTACAGGGATTTGTTGTCCTGTTATGTTTTAAATGTGTTGCATTGACTGAGTGCTGACATCATTAACAAATACTTTTGTAGTAAAATTTAGTTTAAAAACAATTTTAATTAATTATCACATTCTTTAAAAAAGGGGGTCAAAAATGCCCCCATCGATTTGCCCTTAGGCTACACTACTTCTATAAGGTGGGTCCCGTCCTCAGACCGCCAGGGCTCGAATTTCGAATCCTGTGTCTGGAGGACAGTGTCATCTCAATCATCTCATTATCCTCAGGAGATTCTCCTGGCCCAGTTTAGCCTATGTGCACAAAGGTGGCCTAAAGCCCGATTCATTTTATTTTATAAGGTGGGTCCGATATTGATTAGTGGGCCTATGATAACTTTGTGTAGCTTCGTATCAAATCTGGTGTATTATCAAATTATGAACGATTTCATCCAATTTATGGCATTTATTATAATAATTTGTCGAAAAAGGGAGGTTTGAACCCCCTAACGTCCCTTGGATCCGCCCTTGATTTGCTTTAATAAATTACCAACATTAACATCACTAATAACAATTATGTAGGAATATTTGGTGAAAAAAATTGCTCACTACTAACGTTAATTACTTGATTTGAAAATGCCCGAAAAACGTCCTTGCACTACAGCTGCAAGGTGGTCCCCTTCCAATATGGATCAGTAGGCTTATACGCCCCTACTCTAGAGCAGCTCTGATGTGCCTACCAAATTTAGTGCTTCTATCACAATGTGAACGATTAGAACTCCCAAAATATGACTAAAATCTACTAGACAGATATCTTGGTGAAAGTGCTGTAGGGGCCTATTGTTGACGTCACAATACATTTTTTTATATAAAGCTCTGGAGTGATGTTCTACTCAGTCTTGTGACGTCACAAAACAGAAGTTTCATGGTGCCCACAGATAACATAGCATGCAATATACTGGGGAACAGTGTCTAAGAAAACATGTTGATCCTCTATTATTTATTTTACTTGGCCAATATTTGCCCCGGCGCCCCCCCCCCCCTTTCTTCAGATGCTGTTTAGGCAGAGCTTGCTTTTCGGGGGTGGCTGAGATGAATCACATTTATGCTTGTCAGAAAAAAAGAAACCAAATTTATGGTACCCTGACCCAATTTTTTCTAAAATCAAAATTGGGTCTGTAGGCCTACTACTAGACTGTCCCCTGAGTTTCGCCAGATCTGAAAAAAACCAAGCGCATGGTGATGAGCAGCACCTGGTGAATGTGAGCGTAGTCATACTTTGATTCGTAATTTAATCGCTAGGCGTCAGCTAAATCCAATATGTCGTCCCCCTTCTCGAGTGTCTGAAGTAATTCAGACTTGTATTTTCTTTGCTGTATCGAACTCCACGAATAACAATTGTATGTATCAAATGTGGTTTCATCGTAGGACAGTTTATTCAAAATTTGTCTACAGTATCAGTGTATGTAGTAATGAGTTTGTGTTGCACATCTAGATTTGGTAAAGGCGACAGGCCAGTTGGGCGATATTATGTGGAAAAATGATAACATAACCAGGTCCAGGGTGAATAAAAAAATTCGCGGATTACTCAGTCAATTCTGAACCAATTTTTTTCGCGAATTTTTCGGTCCAATTTAGTCTTTTAGAAGTAAGAAGGTAGACAGTAGACTAGTAGGCCTACTGGTAATGGTATTTAATTTCGACTAACATGTTAATAGACCCTTTGAGGTTTTTTTTTCCTTAGCCTACATCATACATTTTTTTTCACACGTAGAGTCTACATATATTGTTTATTGACATTTTCACAAAATTTGGTCAATACAATATAAGCCTAATTGTATGTAAACAAAACCAATAAAATGCATTTAGTCTACATGCCAAAAAGAAAAACAGCAACAAGAAAATAATAAAATAAAAAAAATAAAACCTGTGTTAATTTCTAATTGTGACACTTCAAGTAGAAGTCTGGGCCTATTATCTGCCACTCACCAGTTCACACTTTTCTTATTATTTCACTGGTTGAAAACTTTAAATTTTAGGTTGACCAACATCATCATCAATTTCTCTTTTCAAATCCTTTATTTATAACAAAATCTTGAAATCAATTTCAAAATAGTACCTTCCACTTTTAACCTATACTTTGTTTGATCTCTAGAGCCAATATTTAAAAAAAAATCATTGTAACTGCATAGATCTGTAAAGATCAATTCTTTCAGGCTCATGAAATTCACACTGTGTTAAAAAATGTAGGACCTACTTCCATCACCACAAACATTTAAAGAAAAATATTTGCAAATTATTTTATCTCTTGAAACTTAGGGTCTACAATATCGCATTTTTAATTTCAAATAACTGAGGACTAATTCTCAAATACAAAATTCTCAAATACAAAATGCTTTTCTATGTTTAAAATTTCTAACCTTAACAAGATAACTCTCAAAATGAATGTCATGCTTAAAATCACTATACAGTTTCAATTTAGCTTCATTTATTTATCTCATTTTCATTTAGTTCTGTGAACTCTTTTACCATTTGCTTGTATCCAGTAAACCATGTTTTTAATCCTTTGCTATCAAGTTCAATACTACATTAATACCGGTAAGCCGATTTAAAAAAACAATTATCAGACAATTCTTTAAGTCGATTTGAATATTTTACAATATTCCCGAATATATCTAAATAAACTGGAAAACAACCATTTTCTCCTGTCACCCCTGCATTACAGGCTTTTTTTATTCACACCAAGAATACATTTACTAAAACTCTTTTGCACTTTTTCAAAAGGCATAGAGTCAGCTAATTTACATATTTTTATTTTAGTATTTGTAACACCCCATATTTCAGATCCATATGTTCCTATAGGTATTATCAATTTCTTGAATAAATCAGTAGCAATCTTTGGAGACAAATAATGATTATTAATAATAGACTTTAATGTAAAAAGAAATTTCATTGCCTTATCTTTCAATTTAATTTTAGCTTCATTAAAAGAACCATAAATATAAAATTCAACACCCAGATATTTGTAGTTTCTGACATTCTCAAAAATATTATTTCCATATTTAAATACATGTACTGTATGGGATAATAAGACATTCTATCTGCACTATTGAAAATCTTTTTTTTTTATTTTAAAATATTCACCTTTAACTTCCAATCATTACAATAGCCATTCTGCAAGCCTTGCTCTGATCTTGACACTAAAATAATATCATCTGCATACATCAAACAATTAATATCATGTTTATCCAAATTCACTGGGTCACAAGGAGCTCCAAAAATCTCCGGAAGGTCATTTAGATATATATTGAATAATATGGGACTTAAGACTTCCCCTTGCTTTACATCAAACCTTAATTCAAAAGTAGTGATAAACTATAACCATTCTTGACACAAGATTTTACTTCTTTATACATTGATTTAATAATATTATAAAACTTTCCACCAATCTCATATCTTAAAAGTTTAACCAAAAGGCCTGGTCTCTAAACTTGCATGTACTATACATATCTATTATAGTTTTTAATATAAACATATGATCACCAGTTCTAGCATTTTTCTTGAACCCTATTTGTTCCTCTTTTAAAATATTTCTGTTTTCCAAAAAAGAATTGAACCTTTTTAAAATAATTCCAGTAAAAATCTTACTTAGATTACTGCACATTGTTATTCCTCTATAATTAGCAGGATCATTTTTAGATCAATTCTTATATAAACATTTGATATAACCTGTTTTCCATTGACTTGGAAATAACCCTTCATTTAGGGTAGTATTAAATATATGTGTTAACGGTTTGACATCATACATTTCTAACATGGCGCAGCGCCATGTTGCCTTTTGTGAGCGCCATGTTGCCCTTCATGAGCGCCATGTTGCCCTTTGTGTGCGCCATGGTGCCCTTCATGTGCGCAACGCTGACCTTTTAATATTCAGACAGTGAAATGCCTCCTTAAACTATTATTACGTCATACTCAACCCACCCAGGCCAGTTGCGACAGTGGCAAACACCCCAGTCACGGATGTCGCGCGTTCACACCTAGGCCAAAACAAAATATATGTTTGTTTCCGATTTGTTGTCAGTTTAACCAGTGGGTAGGTAGGAAATTTATTTTATTTTTTATTTTATTTTTTGTCACTTCAACCAATCGGTAGGTAAGAATTTTATTTTATTTTATTTGGTGCCAAATTCACTTTCATGCATGTCTTTTCTGTACATTACGTAACGATTTTTTGTTTTTTTAACACTTTTTGACCCCACTATCCTTTTCGTAACGTTTTTCAGAGTTACTTTGACTCATCCCTGAACTTATTGATTTCCTAAAGAAAAAAAAAATAATTTCCTAAAAAAAAAAAAAAAAAAATTTTTTTTTTTTTTTTTTTTTTTGGAAATCTATAAAATAAATTTGGGTCGCACATGTTTTGATAGGGTCGGTCGGAAATCGGAAACAAACAATATTCTTTTTTAGGCCTTATTAGCCTATATGACACAATACCTGATAACGGCTTGTGTACATAGTGGTGATAACTGCCGATGTTTAAATAGTTAACTGATTCTGTCTTGCTATAGTCGTCCAAAACAAATCAAGCGCAGCCTGCTGTGGGCGACGCCGAGTAAATTCTTTCTATTTGCAATTTAAAGATAGGTAACTGACTGATTTTGAAATATAATGGCTTTTGATATCAGTTGTTCATCAGATGTTTTTTGAAGAAAAAACGTGCCAGCTATTACTTAGTGGGAAACCACACATGCTGCAAATTGTATGCAGCAGTGTAAGGGTTAATTGGGGAGGGTGGGTGATGGAAATGCCTAACCGCATCAACTGGGTACCCGGCGTGTATGATAAGGTGCCCCCAAATAATAGGTGGCGCCATGCCCCTTCTGAATCCTAGATGAAACACTGGTCAAAGCCTTTATGTATGATGTAATGAAATTCTGAGACGAAGTTGATAGGTTTATAGAGGGTGAAATTTATTATTATTTTCTACATGTATGTTAAAATATACTAATTTTTGGAAAGAGTTTCTTTACTTTAGTACCCCCCTGGGCCTGGGTGTACATCAGAAATTCTTTCCAAATCTAGGTCTGATATGTCACATATCAACTCAAAAAGCAAATTAAATTTATTTAATCACAGGATATATTACACATCAACAGCGCCAGCCTTTGCTCATAAACATTATTAGCCAAGTAATTAGCCAAATGAGAAAACCTTTAGCCAAATCTGTAACTTGTTAGCCGCAGCCGTATGCGATTCGTTAAAAAAAATGTTTTGGTAATTATTTGGAAATAAAATGTGCTCTCTGGTGCATTCTATAGGCATTTTAGAGTTGGTATATTACTTTTCTCAGAATTGATTTTATTTACAATAATACCCTATTTATAAATGAATGCAGCTTAGCATAATTTTAATTTGAACTACATGGTAATTATTTGGAAATAAAAGGTGATCTCTGGTGCATTTGATATATTATGCATTTTAGAGGGTTATATTGCTTTTCTCAGAGTTGATTTTTTTTACAAGAATACCCAATCCATAACTGTATGCACCTGAGCTTAATTTTAATTTGGTTTAAACATATTTATTTAACGAGGATTACAACATAGTATTAAACTAATGAAAATGCTCTCCTCAAAAGACAAAATAAATAAATAAAAAAAAAACAATCAACAGAACCGTATGACAATAAGCACTCAATATAAAACATAAAAATTATATAATATTTGTTTTAACGTTGGTTTGATGGCAAACAATATAAAATCAAAAAAAAATTGCATAATTGCGACATACATAAATATTGTTTTAAACAGCGTTCATGAGCATGTTAGAGTGGCTAGCATTGGGATTATTTATGTGAATCTGTTAGATTTTATAATATATTTAGATACTGCTTCAATAATTTTAAAATTATGATCTCTTATGTTAACACCTTGTATTATAATATTCAAAATTGCTGAAATACTCTTATCATCGGTATAATTATGTAATATTCCAAATAAATCTTCTCTTGGTCCGCTTTGCATGGGGCATTCAATAAAATAATGTTTAACAGTTTCGGAACCGCCAGAACACCTGCACTGTGGACTATCGATGCAACCTTTAGAGAACAAGTGTTCGTTCAGGTTGCTGAATCTCAGACGTAGCTGAGAAAGAACAACCTGAACGAATCTGGAACCCATCTCAAGGTAATATATATCCGTTTTGCTCTTTATTGCATTTTTTACGAAAGTGGTTTAGTTGAGCAGTGTATTCTGGTGATCTAAAATTTAGATCTTGGGTATTAAAGAATTTTTTGCATTTTGGAAATAAACTGTTTTGATATTGGGTTGAGCTAGCTTTTATAATACGAAATGTTGGAGAAGCTGCCGAACGGGTATTACGAGAATGCAGGCGTTCTGGCATACAATCAGTCAGGTATTGTGGTACTTTATTGTGCAAGCATTTGCAAAATAAGATCATGCATTAATTTTAATTTGAAATACATGTACTAGTACTTAGTTGAACTCAACTGAATGTAGGGGTCGATTTCAGGCCGTTAAATGAACGGCAATTTTGAAAACAGAACCGTTGGTTTGACCAGCAGCAATTCGTACAGTCTAGAAGCAGGGCCGCCCATGGTTACGGGTCAATATACATGTATCGGTTTGTGGTTGGCTTATTTCTCATTCTATCTTTCTGAAAGTTTAGATAGTGGGCAACCGGTATTAGCAGAAAGACTTTACAAATTTTTAGCGCAGTGATAAATAAACAGCCGAGATATCGCAATCGACAAACCAAAGGGACGCCTGTTGCGCCAACATCGTAATTTTCGATTGTTGTCAAATTGGCATTTATTCGGGTTGTGGTTAGCTCATTTCTCATTTTATTTTTCTACAAGTTAGATAGTGGGCAGTCTATATTAGTCGAATGGTCAGATACATTTTCAGCTTAATTAAATAAACAGCTGAGATATTGTGATCGGCAAAGAGACATCTGTTGCACCGACATCATAATTTTTGATTGGCCAATTGGCATTTAATCGGCTATTTTTATCAGGTCGTGGTTGGCTGATTTCACATTCTATCTTCCTGAAAACTTAGATGGTGGGAAATCGATATTAGTAAAAGGACTTCACAAATTTTCAGCGAAATTAACAAATAATTGGCAGAGATATCACGGCATACCGACGCCCAGTGTGTTGACATCGTAATTTTTCGGTCATAACGGCAGCAGCCAAAATTTTCACCAGTAGTAATATCTTATCACCAAATCTAGTCTTTCATCGTGAATGGCAAAATAGCGAATGGGTAGGGCGGGCCCTGCATCAATCTTTGCCAGTGCGACATGTGCGAATCTATGTGAGGAGAATTCCTCGCAAATGCACAGGCTCAGAACCGCTTGAAATTGTTGAAATAGCTTCTCAAACCAGTAGTCACCACATGACCAGACAATAGTGTGTGCAAAATGTTGGGTTCAGAATTGACTGAGAAATCCGTGAAATTCATTAACCCTGGTTATTGGATTTAATTTGAAAATGACTATATATATACATGTAGTACATTTACTACATCTATATAGATTTGCAACATATTTAGGCCTAAAAAGAAAAAAAGTGTGGGCAAGGTCAGGGGCTAATTGGGCCCCCCGTAATTGTTCAACAATATCAATTTGTTGAGATTAGACTTTACATGGATGGTTCCAAATTTAAATAGTTAGATTGGGGATGAGCTAGAGCTTTCAATTCCTAATAAATTTTCGACTATATTATTGTCTGTCCCAAGTTTATAAAAGAGAAAAGTGTCCCAGTTAAGTCTCCCCTGGACCTAAGGTGTTAACAATAAAAAAATATTGTAAATTGTGTCCTGGCATCCCCAATAGATAAATCTAGACTACAGTAGCACCACCGCCATCCCCCCCCCCATATGCGTAACAAATAAATATTATTTGGGCACATTAAAATTTTATTTTATGTTAGTAGGGCCTACCCACAGGGGCTAAGTGGGATGCAATGTTGTTTGACAACTGGGGCTAGCTGGGACAGTTCAAGTTAGCCCCGCAAATTTTGTGCCAGTTTGCACCGGGTTGACCTTCCATAAAAATATGACGGCATATGGGTACTAAACAGGACTGAAAATCATTGTATATTGTGCTGTGCTGATGGGTGTTTCAACTTTATATTTGTCAGTATAATACAACAATGGTATTTTAAGTTTTACATGAATCAAAAGTTGGAGATGATATTGAGATGTAGAGAAATATTTTTTTCTACTCTGCTACCTCAGATTTTCAATAAGAGTAGGGCATAGTCCAGACTTCGGGCTTCCTTCTGTCGCGACAGTGCCATAATTGTGAAGAAAGTGACGTACAGTAAAGCAAAATTCACTCCTCAGATCTTTCATTCTAGTATAGGAGTGTAGATGAACTGAAGCGGCATATCCTTCCTTTCATATTGCACACATACACACCTTAGGGGGTGTAGATACATTACATGTGCCAAATAGCTAGACCATCACTTTAAAACAAAATGTGCGGTTTCAGGTGGGGATAGCTAGACCATTACTATAAAACAAGATATGTGATTTCAGGTAGGGATACACCCTGTAGTGTTTCATCTAGGATTCAGAAGGGGCATGGCACCACATATTATTGTGGGCACCTTATAACTTGTATAATGCACTGCGCCATGTTAGAAATGGCTAGATGAAACACTGCCCTGACAAATTTTAACTTGATCAAATTCAAAATGACCGATTATCGGCCATTATTAACTTTAATATGTTGAAAATATGTTATTCGTGGTTCCAAGAATCAATATGATAGTAGTAAATTGTACTAACTTTGGAACAAGTGTGTGAAATTTATGACGTTTCGACTTACTTCGGCAAGCCTTGATCACATACTGATGTCCTGGCGGTGAAATGGCTCAGACATCGATGGAATGATCTTGTCGTAGATGACCATTGCGTGATCGAGATCTGCTGAGGGCAGGTCGACACGTCAGAATCGTTTGGCTCCGATTTCCAAAGTGAATAAAATTGAACCTTGAAAAATTGAATCTTGAAACCAGGAATAGTATATTCTTCAATAATTTTTGTGATTTGAATTAATATTTTACTGTTTCCTCCTTGCTTGTGTTTATCCTTTAAAGTTCTCTAATTGAACTAGTTGGAATTGATTTATTTTTTTGATACATGTAACCCCTTCGATTGTTTCTGATGAAGTCTGTGTTAGTATCTGTGTTGCTTGTGTTGAGTCTATAATTCACGCTAAGGCAGAACTATATGATGTCACACTACACTTGGGTATGAGGTTTATTTTGAAATATTATAGTTGCTTTAAGAAGTGGGGGTGTTTCACTGATTAACAATGTGTAACTGAATATACTTTCTGGAATTTTTCAGTATCATTCCCCACCAGAACTACCTAATTAACATCACTGGATATTTTCCTTGCTCCCAAATTAACAGATCTTTGTGAGCCAATACCAGGCATTTGTGACCATGACACCGAGCTGTCTTTCAACATCCTTCCTGAGAAACAAAGCCCTATAAAGAGTAACATTATTAAGCTGACCAAGAGGAAATCAAGAATGATTTAGCCTCCTTTTCTAAAGCCTCGTCCATTCACCCTTTTGGATATTTAATTGAAACATTGGATGTTATTTCCAGGATTAATCGGGGCGACCGTCTCCACTCGCATTTTGGGAAGTTTTAAGTATCATTACCCATCAGAATTACCGTACTAATCGATAATGATTTAGCCTCTTTTTCTAAAGCCTTTGCGTTAACAAATGCCACCCAAACGCCAGTGTATTAATCATTATTTTCATAAGAGTCTGCAGCAATTCACTTTAATAGTCTTTGGTGCAGAACGGTATATTTTGGATTTGGTGCTTAAAAGGTTAGCGAATTAAGGCCAGAGTTATTATTTTAGCTAAGGTCCTTCGTATTGATGGCCATATTCCTCGGGCCCTGGGGAGCCATACTCAAAGGTCAGGGTTGGCCAGGGCTGGCTTGGTTCGGCTTGGCGCTGGTGCTGTGACGTCAATCGCTGTGACGGTTGCCCTGCAGCTTGTCTTATCGCCAAGCCTGGTCGATCACCCATGGCGGCTCAATAGTAGGATTTGGCTTAACATCACTAATGGTCATTTAAGTGACATTGTAATACAATAAAAACAGTGCACTTTGTTGATGAGATGAATGATGTACAGATGATGATAGGGCATTGTGGGTTATTGAGAGTATTTTCCTTCACTTACCCAATAAGGGGTTCCAGGCATGTCTAGGGGACTAAACCCGGGCATGCCCATATGTCCAGAGACGTGTGTTTAGCTAAACGTAACACCTCTATCCTCTGGTCGGTAGTTAAGGGTAGATAACTTACGTTGTCCAACACTTTATTGTCGGTTTAGTTTAAGGTCCTACCAAGGCCAACACCAGTGCCTGCACTGATGCAGCAGCTGCATTGGCACCGCTGTTGAGCGGAAGAACCAGGGTACACCGCTGGCAATCCGTCCAAAGAATACAGCCAGACACGTGGGGACTGCAGCTTCCCTTGGGTATTTGTTGTAGACTATTGCTTGCGTACAATGCCATACGGCATGAAACATGAAGAACAGGTCCCTAATGACCCTCCCTAGGTGGGGGCGAAGAGTGCTACCACTAACAACCATCCCAGACTCCCACAGCGGCTCAAAGGCTGGCTTGGGCGTAGTTTACCGATTTAACGACAGGGCGCTGCCGGCCAGTCTTTGGGCAGTTCTTTGAGATGTTTGACAGGCGTAATGTAATTTTGACAAATTTTGATCATTACTTATTCTGGTTTTGGTCGTCTCACAAAGTTCTATTGAGGTTTGTTTAGACTCCAACATCCTTCCTAAGAGACAAAGACATATATGTGGGCATAAAGCTGACCATGAGACGATCAAAAATGATTTAGTCTCATTTGCTAAAGCATTTACATCAACAAAACAACCCAAACGTGAGTAGACACGCTGGGGTCTCAGTGTAAATCTACCATAGACCACCATATTCCATCTAAAATAATACAGCAAATATTTGATCGGGCATGGAACTCTTCTGAGGTCAAGCGCCTTACTTGCCATGAAAAAACTTGACATCACGAAGCCATCAAACTTCGATGTATGTTGAGTCCAGAGTCAATTAATAAGACAGCTAAAAGTCCAACCTGAGTGTCACAAGATATATATACTATTCATTTATCAGCTCTATGGTAAGCAGCTAGGAATCAGAAACAGAGAGCTTAAAGCGAGTTTTTTCATTTTTTAGTGGAAAAATTATGGAGTAAATTTCGTAAAGAGAGATGGGGTAGACTAGTCTAATCACTGTAGACTATTTTTAACATCTCATCAAAAGGGATACATCCACCGGCCTTGGCCGCAGCACCTACCCTGCCCTAGCCCGCATTACTGTTTGCGAGGAGGGTGTAAAGACATTTCTAGATAGGCCTTGAAATCCACACTGCTTCTGCCTCTGATACGTTTCCAGCTAGGTTACTCAAGGAGTATGCTCACCCCTGTGCTGACCTTGATATTCCAAGCCTCACTCAGTCTGTCACCAGAAGCTTGGAAGTATGCCTGCCTAGCTGGGTCATCCATGTGTTCAACAAAGGGGAGATGATTCGTCCTTCAAACTGCGAGTCTATATATTGCTAGCTTGCATCACATGCAAATGCCGGGAGCATATATATTATCCATATAGCAATATCATGGATCACCTGTACAGCATTCGATAAGATTTTCAGAACTAGGAGAGATCATGCAACACCCAACGTATTCAGCCTGTTCAAGACCTAACCAAAATGTAATGCTTCCATGATGCCAACAAATACATGCTTTGTTACTGGACCTCTTAAAGATTTTCGATAAAGCGCCACGTCAGCGCCTTGATGCTAGACTCGATCATTATTATGGCATACGAGGCAGTACCATCCAGTCAAGAGTGCATAAAATCTTTCTTTTTTATAACACCCTCAGCAGGTTATCCTGTGCCAGTGCCCCATTCACATCAGGGGTAGCCCAAGGCTCGGTATTGGGCCCACTACTCTCAATTTGTTACATCAATAACTTACTATCCTGTGATTACATATACATCCCACGTCTACTTGCGGACGACTGCCTCCTGATTGTGATATGATTTAGCGGATGCCATTGCCTTCCAGACACCCCCGTAAACACCAGATAAATTGGTCTCATGCTGTTTTAATGTTGGGCCAGTGAAACAACCTTATAGACAACTCTAGGTCAAGGTGACGTGACTGTGTTGGGACTGGATTATAAACGTACAAATGATCGATGGCGAACCTGTGGTTTTTATCTAGATTTCTAATGAGTAGAAGAGTAGTTTACTGGTTGACGGTTTATCAAAGTCCACGCAACGCTGTTTTAATAGAGCGCCAACTTTTGAAATGTTGGTATTAATCAATGTATGTTGCTATACTTGCCCATAATGTCACACCAGCCCAGCCTCCTTCTCAGGGCCACACTAGTACAGGTAGGTGGCCCTGCTACAGTGCTTTGAGATTCTCTTCTGTAATTACTGCATTCTGATAGGGCATCAAAATATTGTGTACCGTGACCCACACCTGACCCTGAAACTATGTCAAGTTCGAGGATTCCTTGCACCTGAGAAACAAGTTTATATAATTATGTCTCCCCTATACTGGGCTAAGGTTTTCATTATATGCTTAGTTTTATTATGACCAGTACATGCGATCAACCTGTGTTGTATTATAGTTGGTCCATCCTATACAATGGCGGCCCATCATAAAAGCAACATTGGATGTGCGTCTTTTTCTTGTGTTATTGTAGACTTGCTTTTGTGTAAGACCAAGATACCAGCAGAATGTCCAAAGTGATCTCTCTTTGTTTAATTTTGGGACAGCATCTCAGATTGTGGATTAACATAAGCCCAGCGCTGGGTCATCGTTCTTACTGGTGTGCAGACTCAGTCAGTACGACACACTGAACTAATATTGGTTTAATGTTGGTCCATCGTTTGCGACGCAGGCCTAACATTAACATAATATTGGGCTGGTGTAGACCTCTCCTGTTCATGCTGTTTGATTGACAATTCTGGATTGATGTTTGCAATTGTCTACGACGCTGGCCCAACAAAAAATCAACATTGCCTATGTGGTTTAGAATATCAAGGACACCATTTGTGTCAGGTATTGCCTTATTGGCCAGATACAAAATCAGGTCAAATTCATGAATACGTCTACAGAACACATTTTACAGTGCAATCAATCAGAGCCACTAGCTAGGGGGAGGATAGTAGATCTGATGAATGAGAATGCATCAGCCGAGTCACTACACTGAGCTATTCGTGAGTGTCACAGTCACCCACTGAGATTTTGTGTGGCATCTACACATATCCAACACCAGGGTCTCTGTCGTCTGTTACGTCACCGTCTGCCAACCAGCAGCCAGCAATTCATAAATCAGGCACCAGCGGTGAGGTAGATCGTGATTGGCCAGTTGTGTTTAGATGCACACCTGCCCATCCGCTGCCAACACATGGGAATTTGTGCAGGCAGTGCTCGTCATACAAACCTGAGGGTATCCATGAGTGTTCCACTTTCAATTTTATATTTATTAGCTCCCGCCGTCACCGTAGGTGAGCGAAGGGAGCTATGGATTCTACCTCCGTTTTTTTTTTGCCTCTTCTTTTGCCTATAACTTTGTGAGAAAATAAGCTAGGATAACAATTTTTGGTATGTGGGTTACTTCCAGGTGGCTAATGGACGGGTTAAAATATTTTTAATCTGAATTCAATACGCAAGGTTGCAGAGGAGAAAATGATGATGTGACGGCGTTGGGCCGTTGGGCCGTTGGGCCGTCCGTAAACAATTCGTTTCCGGAGCATATCTCTGAAAGTACTTGTCCGATTGTCTTCAAATTTTACACACAACACCCCTAGGGGGTCTAGTTGTGCCTTTTGGGGTATTTGAACTTTGACCTACTTCTGGTTCAGAACTATGACCTATTTAGACGTTTTGACGCGCACTTCGTTTCCGGAGCAGATCTCGAAAAGTACTGGGCCGATGACAGTCATATTGCACATACATGTTCTCTAAGGTCCCTAGTTGTGCCTTTTCAGGTTTTTGGACCTTGACCTGGAAGTTGACCCAGCACTTTGACCTAATTTATAACATCGGTAAATCCGACTGAAAGATTTTGCGGAATATCATGAAAACCGCTCAAGATAGCTACACCATTACTATAAAACAAATTGTGAGGTTCCAGGAGAGGATGCATCTTGAAAAATTTCAAGTTGATAAAATCAAAAATGGCCGCCTATCGGCCATTATTCACCTCGACAGGCCTGATATTGCGGAATATCATGAACACCGCTCAAGATAGCTACACCATTAATAACAAATAAATTGTAAGGTTTCAGGAGAGGATGCATCTTGAAAAATTTCAAGTTGATAAAATTCAAAATGGCCGCCTATCGGCCATTATTCACCTCGACAGGCCTGATATTGTGGAATATCATGAAAACTGCTCAAGATATCTACACCATTACTATAAAACAAATTGTAAGGTTTCAGGAGAGGATGCATTTTGAAAAAATTCATTTTGTCCAAGTTCAAAATGGCCGCCAATCGGCCATTATTCACTTTCACATGGCCGTTATTTGGTAAACCGTGCTAGATGGCTAGACCATTACTATAAAACAAAATGTGTGATTTCAGGAGAGGATGCATCTTGACAAAATTTGACTCGATAAAATTCAAAATGGCCGCTTATCGGCCATTATTCACTATCACATGGCCGATATTTGGTCAACCGTGCTAGATGGCTGGACCATTACTATAAATCGAAATGTGAGATTTCAGATGAGGATGCATCTTGAAAAAATTTGACTTGATCTAATTTAAAATGGCCGCCTTTTCGGCCATTATTCATTTTCACATGGCTGATATTTGGTAAACCGTGCTAGATGGCTAGACCATTACCTGATTACTATAAAACAAAGTGTGAGTTTTCGGGGGAGGATGCACCCTGAAAATTTTTAATTTACGAATTCAAAATGGCCGACAATCAGCATTATTTACCTCGATAGGCCTAATATCAGGTAAACCGTGCTAGATAGCTAGACCATTACTATAAAACAAAATGTGACGTTTCGAGAGAGGATGCCTTTCAAAAACTTTCGACTCAATCGAATTCGAAATGGCCGCCTATCGCCACTATTTACTTTCACATTGCTGATATTTGGTAAACTGTGTTAGATAGCTGGACTATTACTATAAAACAAAATGTGAGATTACAAGAGAGGATGCATCTTGAAAAAAAATGACTAGATCAAATTCAAAATGGCCGCCTATCGGCCATTATTCACTTTCACATAGCCGTTTTTTGATAAACCGTGCTAGATGGCTAGACCATTACTATAGAATGAAATGTGAGATTTCAGCTGAGGATGCATCTTGGAAAATTTCGACTTGATCAAATTCAAAATGGCCGCCTTTAGGCCATTATTCACTTCCACATGGCCGATATTTGGTAAACCGTGCTAGATAGCTAGACGATTACTATAGAATGAAATGTGAGATTTCAGCTGAGGATGCATCTTGAAAAATTCTGACTCGATCAAATTCAAAATGGCCCCCTATCGGCCATTATTTACTTTCACATGCACAATATTTTGCAAACTGTGTTAGATGTTAGTCCATTACTATAAAACAAAATTTGAGGTTTCGGGGGAGGATGCACCCTAAGTTTTTGACTAATTTATATCAAACTCAAAATGACCGTAAATCAGCTATTAGTTACCTCGATTGGCCTGATATCGGGTAAACCGTGCCAGATAGGTAGACCATTACTGGGATACTGATTAGGATCATTAATTTCAATGGAGGTTTGCAATCTCTGACAGACTGTTTAGTTCTTATCTTACTCTTAGACTGGGCTTCTTAGATCTAGTTGTCTTGCGTCTTGTTGACCTAGCTTAGGACAACATTAAAAACCCTACACAAAATTGCTTAAATCAAATTCTAATTCGTCGCGGGAGCTCCTGGACTTATGTAGTCTTGTTGATAATTAATTTAATGGAGTTTTTAAAAGTATGAGCTAAGCACAATTTTTACTACATACGGTATATATCAGTGTATATTCAGCCTAGATATTTTTATCTTATTTTCAGAAGCGTCAATGGTAATAACATGAATCGAGTTATTTTGCACTCTGTGAAGCCATCGTTCTGAAAGAAGCGGGATTTTTCCCACGCACCTAGATGCGGCAGTACAGAGAGTGGCTGTGAAATCTCTGTCCCCTGGTGGTTAATATTAGCTGATCGGGGGAAGATGACAGTGTCTGAAGTAGAGATAGAGACACTGGTGACACGAGTGAACCGAGTCACGGACAATTACTACAACTGTTCTAACACCTTTCAACCAGTTATCCACCTTAGAATTTCAATATATTTTCATTCGCTGTGAGGTGTGAATTTCTACCGCAATTCCCACCTCACAGTGAATGAAAATCTAAACCAATCTTATAAATATCTAAGTGTGATCAACTGATGTATCAAAACGAAAGCTTAGACCATCCGTATTTCGATGAGTTCAATCATTTTTCTTTTACAAAAATACGTTTTTAAAATTATCCCTATGACGCATAGATAAGTCACACTAGCAGGTGAAGGGTTAACCTTACATAATTGCTGAGGTACATGTGTGGAATACTACCGCCACATGACCTAGCCGTCAAGCAGCTGTAAATTAGCTGTATGGGCTTGATCTCACTAAATTTGAAAGCTGTTCTGGTGTGCGCCTTCTTCCCAACAAACACGGCAAGCTTGTCCAATTGTCGCTTAACGTCGTTCCAGCGTCACAGATGTTAAACCAACATTAAGAAAACATTGGATCACCGTATCATGTTCGCTGGGTTGTTAGTGGAAGTCTACATTCCAGCTTCCACTATTGCAAATGGCTTTCCACAGACTGTAGGGCTACCGATGTTGAAACAATGTTGGTGTAGCGCCGAGCCAACGTCAATGACGGTGGCGCAGCATTAATAACTAACAATAAGTCAACGGTGTGAACGTCTCATATTTATTTAATTTTTTGATTCAAACCCAAACAACATGAAACGTTGATCCAATTTTGTGTCAATGTTGCTGGATTAAATATTGTTCCAATGTATGAGCTAGCCCAGAACGCCATTCTGATGGGAGGTCCTGTCGCCATCACATTATGTTCACCCTTATCAGCTTATACACCAGCAAAATACAACGGTCAGTATTTCACTCTTCCATTTAACCAAGGAATCTATAGGATTCCTTGATTTACCAGAGGATCTCGGGCCCTTGTGGCCTATGGCGGCTTCTGTATGAACATCCAAATGTTGTACTTAACATCATCAACCTATATCTACTATTAGCCACATGGAAGAAGATTACATAAATATAACCATATTTAGACTTTTTAAAACATTTTAAAAACAATGAAATTTAAATATATAATCTAACCTTACAAGGAGTTTCTAAAGGCTTTATTTCAAATTCACTTGTACTCATAAGATATTACTTCTAGCTAGCATAATTTTTAAAACAATTATTAACTGCGATGTATTCCATCCAACACAAGTTGTTGTTTTGGAGCTGGCGTGCCGTGTGTTGTCCGCCCAACAGGGGTAGATCATCTCGTGTTTTCTGGATTAGAAGATAGGCCTGTTTATCTAAAGTTATTAGCCAGATTACCCTTATTCAAACTGACAACTTTAAATGAATAACTATGTAAACTGAGGACACCTGGTGATTTGCGTGAAATCATCAGTGCCGTGCTGTACTATTCTGCGAAATACAGCCACCTGGTGATCACAATAGATTCTAGCGAGTACTCCGTGATCTGCTGTTCTACACATTTTCATGAATCATCTTTTTTTTTGTGGATTTTTGCAACTATGTGTATTAATCAATATATTATTATAACATATTTTTGTGAAATTATATGACAGTGCACCACTTCATATTGTTTGACCATATGAATGGTTGTATAATCCGCTAGATCGCCTCCTAATTGCCATCAGCCCCGTAATACCACATTAGACACACCATGCAGCTGCCTCGTCTTGTCTTTTCCCATTTTACTGTATTACGCTAATTATGTTCGGAACTGATCAAATGTTTCGTCTTGGCCACCGGCCTTGCCTAGTCAGTTTTCCCACTCTGTCCACGGCATTGGGTATGTATCAGTAATCAGCTGATTAGTGTGGGGACTTTCACATTGTATCCCTTCTCTGATGCATACACTGTATAGGCACTGCCATCTATGGGCCTACCATTTGTATAAATTATGGTAGGTTCTCAGATACCGTCTGGGAAGCCATGTAATGTAAAAATTTGGAAATATTCTAGTTTTCTTCGTTCAAAATTGAAACATTTAATATGAAATAATGTATAAGAACTTATTCAACAAATACAACGTCTGCACCCACTATGTGGTGGAGACTTTTTTAGTATCATATTATCATTATTAAACATTTCGACGACTTAAATGTGCGGCCGCCAATATTTATCCGAGCTTCACGATTTTTTTCTGACCACTCTGACCGTGACGGATGGAGTTTGAAAATCGGCTAATTTGCATATTCGAAATGGCCTGCTGCATTGGGCCATTGGCAATAAACGTTTAATAATGTGGAAGGTGGAGACGTCTCGTTTAATAATAACGAAATCAATAAAACATTAACATGATCAATCTGTGATGATAGCGACGGGAAAAGCAATTTGGCTTAATTGGGGGGATTTTTGTCACCGAATATCAAAATATATTATTGTACATGTATGCAAAAACCAGTGAACTCGATAAACTTTTTTTGTGGACAGAGTTAATCTTGCATAACGCAGTTTCTGATACATGTGAAAGCTGGTTATAAATATGTTTTTCTATCATCTAAAAAAATCTTGGAATTTTTTAGGAAATCTAATATTAGTCACACCTATGATATTAGTTTATTCTGAATATGTTAAGATATGTTTTACCTATTATAGGGCTACTCTTGTGGATTTTTTTCGTTTTTATGTCTTTGTTATATTGTTCAGCATAGCTGAAGTACAGAAGGTGCACTTTGTCAATTACCAGTTTGAATTTGACAAACACCACAATACTATTCACGTTGAAAGAAGGACAACTTCCTTTTAAATTGGCCACACATGTTTTTCCATTTAAAAGTTCACTCCCCAAATCCTAAGTGTACACACGGTCTGTTATTGTTAGGAGTACACCCAGGTAAAGTAGGGGTTAGTACGCTTATAAGTGATCTGCCGGTTGTTTACACAGTATCTTTGGCTTTGGTGTGCCATAGTCACTCTAAATTTAACATGTTTAAAAAATATCACATGCTGCACAAACATTACCGCTCACGCCGTCTACACGCCTGCTATATGTACAACACAATTAAAGTAATTTAACTTGAATAATTATGTTGAATGCTGATTATCGCTCTGTGTAAATTTTGTCGTATTTTCTGGGATCGTTAAGTACATGTGTGTTAGATAAAGCACATGACTGACTGGTTGGTCACGTCATCACCAGATGTCGCCCCAGCCTTGCCTGTCCATCACACACCACCTCTTGACAGGGTCATGTTATTATTACAGAGGCTTCAACCAAAAAACTCCCGCGCCTCTCTGGTAAGTTAACCCACTGTGTCTGTACAGGGTGTGTGAACTTTATCTGCTCTTCACCACTATGTCTGGTGGCCATGTTTTTTTCTGATTGATTGTGGGGTCTCTATATATTCAGCTTTAATTAGTCATTTTCAACTTTTTGATTAATCATAATTATTATTAGTAGACCCAAGTAAATTCAATCTCTATTGAGATTCCTTGGTAGACCTACTCTTGGACCATCTTTCCCATCGACATGTCACCAAGCCATGTGAACGTTCCCTTCAGTGAAATGTCAGCGAGATCCTTCTAACTAGATAGTTGTGAAATTGCATTTCCTCGATATTTATTGATATCTGTCGCAATATGTCGTTGTTTGCTTTGTTGTTCATGATATACACTAAAAACCAAAACGCAAGTGAGTTATTTAAAAATCCAAAAAAATAAACTTATTTTTCAGGTTTGTTACTGCCTTTTGTTTCTCTTTTTTGTAAACCCAAAAGGAAGTAACTACTCACTTTTCAAGTAAGCAGTTACCACGTTTTAACTTAACATCGCAGTACTGTAGGGATCATACCACGGTGATATACTATAGTGTGTGTGGCTGTGAGACGACATAGCAGTTGTTGCAGAGCAGGCACATGGTTAACAGTACAGCCAACACTACATGTGTCTGCTATCAGACGAGTACTCCTTTAGCAAGGTGTTAAAAACACTCTCAACTGTCACCCACAATTTGCAGAGGCTGTTCTGCCGGCCCATCGCAGCCAATAAATGCTTTAGGTGCGTGCTGTAGCCGTGTTGGAAGAGGGGGTGGGTGGTGAACACAGGTGATGGTCAAGTCCTCTTATAAACAGTATCTATTGCTCCACTAGAGGCTTGTCAACAGGCCCTCGTACCTAGTGTGATAAACACCATATATTACTGCATGTACGAGTCGTTGACCCGATGCTGGTTTATTGTTGGCCCAACGTCGTAGACGTTGGGCCAACATTAACCCAACATCGGGTCAACGTCTCGTGTTTGCTGTGATGACTGCGTTGTTCCAGCTTTGATCAACTGTTGTTTCAACCTACACTCCCAGCTAACAATACGTTGATCCATTATGTTGGTTAAATGTTGGTCCAGAGTCGCAGACGGTGGGCCAGCATTAAATAAGCATTGGTTCAACGTGTTGCGTTTGCTGGGCTGTTTTTGGTATACTAGCCGCCACCCAGCAAACACGAGACGTTCACCCAATGTTGTTTTAATTCTGGTCTACATCTGTGACGCTATAGGCCCGCATTGAACCAGCACTGTGTGCCAGTGTGGTTTTTGCTAGGCGGCGGTGGTAAGTACTGATAAGACACGGTGCTGGGCTAATCAATGCCTGGACTGAAACACCACCAGGTACTTATATTAATCTGTGAACCTTCATGTACAAGGGTCCCGTGATGTGTAGATGTAGAGACGTACACCTCTAACGTCTACTGACATCCGCTCATATTTAGATTTTAAAATATATGCATATTTCCGTCATCATCATCAATGTGGAGCTGTGCACTTGAGAATTGAGAAGTGAGACTCTCACATTAGCATAATCAGCTATTCACTCCTAGCTCGCGTGCACTGATGAATCAGTGAAAATCATCTATTCACCAGCCGTCATTCAGTAAAATACTTTTCTCATTTACACATTGCACTTGTTTGAAGTAATACAAAGTCACTTGAAGCAATATTTTTGTTTAGTAACGTGTGGAATACCATGTATACGTGAGCCATATTTAATATCACTTAATTTGATGTTAGTTGGCTGTAGTAGTTGAAATTACAAAAACGTAGCCGCTAGAAAATATTTATTTATATATCAGAAATGATTTGCTATAAACATGATAAAGCATTGCAATTTGTCGAATGAACAGATAGCGTTACGTGTAAAAGGGTCTGAATAATATAGACTGTAAACCAAAGACATGTTGCTGGACTCTGTTCCTTTGGCATTAGCCAAGCTCTCCTTATGTTATGTGCGTGCTCAAATGCCTTCTCTCTCGTTACCCCCTCTCTCTGCACACTCACCTCCTTGCTCTCTCACACACACACACTTCTCTCAAATAGCTCTGTCAACAACAAGTGGCGTCAAGTGGCAGCCAGCTATAGGCGAGCAAGTCAACCCACTACACACCTTACCTGTGTACAAGGTGGCGCCAGGTCACCAGAGCTCACAGTGCAACGTGACGCACAGTGCTAGCTCACCAGGGCAATGTGACGCACAATGCTAGCTCACCGGGGCAATGTGACGCACAGTGCTAGCTCACTAGGGCAATGTGACGCACAGTGCTGGCTCACCAGGGCAATGTGACGCACAGTGCTAGCTCACTAGAGACACTGTGCCTCACAGTGCTAGCTCACCGGGGCAATGTGACGCACAGTGCTAGCTCACCGGGGCAATGTGACGCACAGTGCTAGCTCACCGGGGCAATGTGACGCACAGTGCTAGCTCACTAGAGACATTGTGACTCACAGTGCTAGCTCACCAGAGCAATGAGACGCACAGTGCTAGCTCACCAGGGCAATGTGACGCACATTTCTAGCTCAACAGGGCAATGTGACGCACAGTGCTAGCTCACCAAGGCAATATGACGCACAGTGCTAGCTCACCAGGGCAATGTGACGCACAGTGCTAGCTCAGAAAGGCAATGTGACGCACAGTGCTAGCTCACCAAGGCAATATGACGCAGTGCTAGCTCACCAGGGCAATGTGACGCACAGTGCTAGCTCACCAGGGCAATGTGACGCACAGTGTTAGCTCACTAGAGACATTGTGACTCACAGTGTTAGCTCACCGGGGCAATGTGACGCACAGTGCTAGTTCACCGGGGCAATGTGACGCACAGTGCTAGCTCACTAGATACATTGTGACTCACAGTGCTAGCTCACCAGAGCAATGTGACGCACAGTGCTAGCTCACCAAGGCAATAATACGCACAGTGCTAGCTCACCAGGGCAATGTGACTCACAATGCTAGCTCACCAGAGCAATGTGACGCACAGTGCTAGCACACCAGGGCAATGTGACGCACATTGCTAGCTCACCAGGGCAATGTGACGCACAGTGCTTGCTCACCAAGGCAATATGACGCACAGTGCTAGCTCACCAGGGCAATGTGACGCACAGTGCTAGCTCAGCAAGGCAATGTGACGCACAGTGCTAGTTCACTAGAGACACTGTGACTCACAGTGCTAGCTCACTAGATACACTGTGACGCACAGTGCTAGCTCACTACATACACTGTGACGCACAGTGCTAGCTCACTAGAAACACTGTGACTCACAGTGCTAGCTCACTAGAGACACTGTGACGCACAGTGCTAGTTCACTAGAGACACTGTGACTCACAGTGCTAGCTCACTAGAGACACTGTGATGCACAGTGCTAGCTCACTACAGACACTGTGATTCACAGTGCTAGCTCACTAGAGACACTGTGACGCACAGTGCTAGCTCACTACATACACTGTGACGCACAGTGCTAGTTCACTAGAGACACTGTGACTCAGTGCTAGCTCACTAGAGACACTGTGATGCACAGTGCTAGCTCAATACAGTCACTGTGACGCACAGTGCTAGCTCACTACATACACTGTGACTCACAGTGCTAGCTCACTAGAGACACTGTGATGCACAGTGCTAGCTTACTACAGACACTGTGCTTCACAGTGCTAGCTCACTAGAGACACTGTGATGCACAGTGCTAGCTCACTACATACACTGTGACGCACAGTGCTAGTTCACTAGAGACACTGTGACTCACAGTGCTAGCTCACTAGATACACTGTGACGCACAGTGCTAGCTCACTAGAGACACTGTGATGCACAGTGCTAGCTCACTAGAGACACTGTGACGCACAGTGCTAGCTCACTACAGACACTGTGATTCACAGTGCTAGCTCACTAGAGACACTGTGACGCACAGTGCTAGCTCACTACATACACTGTGACGCACAGTGCTAGCTCACTAGAGACACTGTGATGCACAGTGCTAGCTCACTAGAGACACTGTGACGCACAGTGCCAGCTCACTAGAGACACTGTGATGCACAATGCTAGCTCACTAGAGACACTGTGACGCACAGTGCTAGCTCACTAGAGACATCGTGACGCACAGTGCTAGCTCACTAGAGACATCGTGACGCACAGTGCTAGCTCACTAGAGACACCGTGACGCACAGCATTAGAGACACGGTGACGCATAGTGCTAGCCCACTACAGACACTGTGACGCACAGTGCTAGCTCACTAGAGACACTGTGACGCACAGTGCTAGCTCGCTAGAGACACTGTGATGAACAGTGCTAGCTCACTAAAGACACTGTGACGCACAGTGCTAGCTCACTACAAACACTGTGACACACAGTGCTAGCTCACTAGAGACACCGTGACGCACAGCACTAGAGACACGGTGACGCACAGTGCTAGCTCACTAGAGACACTGTGACGCACAGTGCCAGCTCACTAGAGACACTGTGATGCACAATGCTAGCTCACTAGACACTGTGACGCACAGTGCTAGCTCACTAGAGACATCGTGACGCACAGTGCTAGCTCACTAGAGACACCGTAACGCACGCATTAGAGACACGGTGACGCATAGTGCTAGCCCACTACAGACACTGTGACGCACAGTGCTAGCTCACTAGAGACACTGTGACACACAGTGCTAGCTCGCTAGAGACACTGTGACGCACAGTGCTAGCTCGCTAGAGACACTGTGATGAACAGTGCTAGCTCACTAGAGACACTGTGACGCACAGTGCTAGCTCACTAGAGACACTGTGATGCACAGTGCTAGCTCACTAGAGACACCGTGACGCACAGCACTAGAGACACGGTGATGCACAGTGCTAGCTCACTACAGACACTGTGACGCACAGTGCTAGCTCACTAGAGACACCGTGACGCACAGCACTAGAGACACGGTGACGCACAGTGCTAGCTCACTACATACACTGTGACGCACAGTGCTAGCTCACTAGAGACACTGTGATGCACAGTGCTAGCTCACTACAGACACCGTGACGCACAGCACTAGAGACACGGTGACGCACAGTGCTTGCTCACTACAGACACTGTGACGCACAACACTAGAGACACACTGACTCAGAGAGCTAGCTGACTGTGACTGGTATTTCAGGCCTGGTAAGCCACTGTTCACTTCATTTTCGCAGATGATTGACAAATCTTCACTATGTCTAATTTTGACATTCGTGTGACTGACGGCTTTGTTGATAAATGACACGTTTATATAATTTCTACGATTTGATTGCCACTTGGTCGTGTCTTGTCTTTGAATCTAAATATTCAGGTCAGAAGGGGAGTTACGCTATTCGATAAAACAAATGTTCTCCTCCCTATGTCCATGGATTGCGTAGACATCTTGTGATTGGGATACCAATCTGCCATGTCGAAATGCTAAGAGTCAGGAAGTAAAGATTTACACATCTCTGTTGTCCAGTCACGGCTACTTCCGCGCCAATAGTCTCCTTATGGGGCACTGTGATTCTATCTCAGCAAACATATATGTATAGTCAGTAATGTTGTCTGAGTGGTGGGCCGACGTCATTGTCACTGGCCGCCATTAATCAAACAGTGGCCCATCATATTGTGTGCAGGATTTTGTAGATGAGACAATCTGTACACAGGGGATTATCTCGGCTAGCAAACAAGAAGCGTTCACCCAACGTGGTTTTGATATTGGCCCATCGTTTACGACGCTGGCTCAACCTCAAACCAACACTGGGTCAACATATCGTGTTGTTTTGTTTCCAGTAAACAATAGATTATTATCCGATGTTGTTTGTATATATGTTGGCCCAGCGTCTACTACGTTGATCTGACATTAAAACACCATCAGTTAGCATTGAACACGAGGCATTCGCCCAATGTTGTTTTAATGTTGGCCCACCATCCTCGACGTTGGCCCAACCTTAAAACAACATTGGTTGAACGCCTCTTGCTTCCTGGGATATATTGTGCTGTATACTCTGACTGCAAACAGCTTATTTAGCCTCGTGATATTCTACACTTTGAAGAAGTACAGTATGAAGTACAGTACTGTATAGAACATGTATATATGCACTAAAAGTATTGGTGTCACTAGTACGATGCTAAGCCTAACCAGATAATAACAACATATTTTACTTGTACATTTTGGAATGTCACCTGTTTTCATATCTTTTGTGGGATAACTGCCTTGTCGCGTGCTGCTTCTAGCTAGGACTTAGTATATTGTTGACACATTGTAACCACACAGGAGTTCACCTGGTTTATACACAGCGCTATCCAGCTACGGTAAGCTGTATTACAATCTGCTTGGAATATAACCTATATTAACCCTAGTCTTGCTGAATTGTTTCAATTGTATTTTTCGTCATTTGACGCTGGAATTGCTAACGCAATTTCCAGCTTCAAATGACGAAAAATATAGATAATTTTTGAAAATATACATGTTCTAAGTTGAGTTATTTTATTAACTGAACATCTACCACAGACTGTATTGTCCATTTCAGTGACATATTATTTGGCTTAAAATATGCTTAAAACCGTATATATCCGGGTCTAGTAGGACAATATATCACCTTTTCCCATCTTCCCTAAAGCGGCTTCGAGAAGCCAAGCCTTGCTGAAGGGAATGTGCCTATTCCATACAGTTTCCATATCGTTACACTAAATTAAAAACGGCTTGATTAGGTACTGTATTATTTCTTTTTCCAGTCACTTCTGTATTTAGGCTCTTGAGTCACATCCTACTTAGCAACAGACCATGTGTTGTATATGGCAAGCATTTTGCTGGCTGTGCCAGCCCTTCTTCTCGCAACAAATGTAGGCTACGTAGTCTCCTTGATTTTATGTAATAGTCTAAGTACGCGCGCCAAGCTTTGGAGGAAGCATTAACTCTGGTAGAGAGGGAGGGGTGTCTTACTGTTGCATATTTTTTAAATGCACGTTGTAAGAAATTATTTTTCATATGTCTGTCTTTTCAACTGTGATGGCAGGTGAGATCATGGTTCGATTCCAGAGAAGGAGCCTGAGAAACAGCTGCCACGTCCATGGAAGGCAGCAGGCGCGCAAATCACTCACTCGCGATACTGAGATGTAATAATTGTGTTCTTTTTTATATCCAGAATATTTATTGTTTCATAGATGCACGCAGATTGGTCTTGGAAGTTGTCAGTTGCGTTCAGTAACACTGAGAAATATTTTAAAATCCCATCTCAACATAAACAGTAATAAATGGAAATATCAACACCATGTTCTTTCTAGACGATAACTGCACTGCATATTTTCTAAATCTAGTTTGCATCACCTGTGTGACGTCTATTTTTTTGCAACATTACACTACATGCCTACTCTGATATGCATTTGCATTGTTCTGGAATAGGAATACTCAATTCGAGATTAAAGGGTCTTTTCTGTCACTTTTTAAGGAGGCAGAAATTTTCTTTAACTATTGTTCTGTTTGATTGTTTGTTGCCACATTTCATTCATTTGAAGGTGGAATTTCAAACACACTTTTCAGCATCAAATAACGAAATCTATTTATTTTTATTAAAATAGATATAACCCAAAATGATTTTTTTGTAATGGTACGTAATGGCCATATAAACTCGTGGTACCCACCAATAGTATCACAGAATTTAAATTAGTAGTATAAATAAGGTAAAGATAATGTTGCTAGTGCATTTTTGGTTTATGAACCATGGGAGCTTATCAGTGGCTTACACGTGGAGTCACCTGGTGACTGTTAACAGGTAAACTGTGCGGTAACTAGCGTCGCGTGGTGGTCAACAAGCGAAACAAGAATGACGAATTTCCAGAAAACGCTTAACGTTGAGCCAATGCTGGTTTAATGTTAGGCCGCCGTCATAGACAGTAGCCCAACACTAATCCAGCATTGGCTTAACGTCTCGTGGATACTCGTAGAAACACTTGATACTGGATGCTCGTGAAAACACCAGGTAATAAAACAATGCTGTTTTAATGTTAGGCCATCGTCTTCGACGCTGGCCCAACATTAAAACAACATTAGTTCAATGTTTCATGTCTGCGGGCACGGGTCTGCCACATGTGGACCCCAATCCGAGCAAACACGACACGTTAAAACAATGATGGCTTAATGTTGGCCCATAGTCTGCGACGCTGGCCCAACATTAAAGCGTCATTGTTGCAACGTGTCATGTTTGCTGGGAATACTCAAGGCCAGACAGCGTCTGACTGGGAAATACTGCAGGGGTACACTGCCAGCCTGTTCTCACTAGAACTCTCAGCCAATATAACATAAACAACAGTTGAATTATGGCTCAGCGTTGGCCCACAGCCACATGACACAGGGCCAACCTTCAGTCTTGATCATGTTTAAATTCTTGCTCGCATAAATCTGGAAACGATGGATTTATACTTTGTTCAAAAACGTAAACTTTATCCAGCTGGTTTGTGATTCTTTTTTCTTAATTTAGTGTCACTCAGAATCATGTAACGTGTTAAATTATTTTAAGGAGGATACGGTGTTTTGTTGATTGCAGAATTAGTCCAAAGTCCAAATGCACGACAAAAATCAGTTTCTTATGTTTCATTTTAAGAATATTTATGTACCTTAAAATGCAACTTGTTAAAATCTTCTTAATCATGGGAAAACTGTGTTTTGTCGATAATGCTATAATTGAAGACGAATACAATATATATATTACTTTGTAGGATATAAAAATATATCGCTAAACCATATTTTTATCTTTTTGATCATGCAGGGTAATAGTTGTCCGGAACATGAATCGGAGGAAATCTCACATCAAACAAAGCCTACGTATGGCATTGGTATAAACATATTAATTTGGATTTCCAAGTAGCACAAGGGCTAATACAAAGGATCTCCGTATGGCATTCTATCCCTTATTCTATCCCTTATTTCAATAACAACTAAATGACAAGCAGCGATTAGCTAGTTCCACATCTTTCAATCGTTCACGCGTACCACACTTGATCCAACTTTTGCTGGGTGTTCGGTCCACGGATTGAAAGATTGCGGCATCGTTGATATATAACCAAGTATTCCCTGTATATCCTCGTCTAACATGGATATGTATGCCCATCTAACACTTTGACCCGATGTAGGATCAATGTTGGTCCAGCGTCTACGACGCTGGCCCAGCATTGATCCTACATTGGGTGGACGTTCTGTGTTAGCTCAGTAGGCAGTCCCACCTTCACCTCCTCCATCCTCGGCTGCCGTGCTAGTCAAAATATGCAATTAGGCGAAATTTTGCTCAAGTCACAACAAGGCGTCGGGCCACATAACTTGTTTGGCCAGGCTTTGGCTGAGACTGCAGAGATAACTCTGGTGCGGATGGTTTATACCGCTCTCTCTTCTCCTCGCTAAATACAACACCATAATCAGATGTTGTTTCAATGTTTGGCCAGCGTCGAAGACGTTTGCCCAACTTTTAAACAATTTTAGCTATTTGTATCGTATTTACTGGGTCTCTCTTTTCGCACGTACTCTGTCATGCAAAGGCAAACAGCAGTAACTTCTCACTTTTCAAGTGAGCAGCTACTACTGCTTGCTCTTCACTGCACATGTACAAGCTACAACCGAGAGCTCTGCCCTGCAAAGGCATACAGCTGTAACTGTTCAGTTTTCAAGTAAGCAGTTACAGCTGTTTGCCACAGCTATGTATGAGCTACAACTCTACCTCACAAACACAAAACTGCTGTAACTGTTTGAAAAGGAAGCAGTTACAGCTGTTTCCATATGTAGGGCCGTCTTTAGTCAAATTGACAAACAGCTGTAACTGCTTACTTTAAAAAATAAGTGCCCAGTTATAGCCATTTCATTGCCTTTTGCCTTTGTGGGACCAGCCTTTAGTCAAAGCCAAGCAGCTGTAATTTCTTATCTGAAAAGTTAGAAGCTATTCGCCTTTGCACTGTCTTGTACTTATCACCGGTTAGACAGCTGGATGAATGTGACGATTTCTAACTCAATGTCTAATTTTACTGTGGCAATTACCTTGGATACATTACTACCATTGAAGTATATCATGAACAATAATATGTATCATTTCGCTTTGTCAATGATTGATCTAATGATAGATTTATGATTTGTGTGTGTGATTTATTCAACTATGCCCGCGGTGGATGTTGCCGTTCTGAGGTATTCTCGATGAAATACACGCAACATTGCATGGTAGATGATGACTTTAACAATCAGTCATTCATTCATTTAAATCTGCCAGCTAGATTAGCTGGACAAAGAAAGGTTTTTCCATCCGAAATGATTTGTAAACTCCTATGTCAATTCACATCAACTTTGGAACATCTGCAAAATCCTACCTGAATTTTGTAATACATGGGCTTGCTCTATAATAAGATTTTAATAAATTTTTTTCAATTTTTATATTATTAATGAGATTTATGTTTTTATAATGTTTTTTCCGTCTGAAAATGTCATGTCAAATTGAAAAACATGTGGACTACTCTATAAAAAGATTCTTATCAGAAGGTCTTGGTTATTTTATAATAGTTCAACAGATTTTTTTTTCATCATGTTTATTCTCTATTCTACGATCCGTCTGGAAATATCATTTAAAATTGGAAATGATTTGTTCGCCATTTACTACTAAATGCTTATCTGTACTTTAGTAAATGTATAGACGTCGCAGTAACTTTAAATATTAGGTCTACTAGGCTTTCTGAACAAATGTATCTTATAATATAAACAGGAACGTATCTTATCTAATATAAATACCGGATCAACAATTTATTCAGTGGAAGATATTAAGATATTGGTTTCATGCAATTATTCAGTTTTATGAAGTACATTTAGCCACCTGAGCCAATGTAATCTGAATGTGTGACTTAAAAGACAATTTTTGTACACAATCCAAGTCTTGTTTTATGTTTGGAATCATCTGGAAAAAGTTATCTGGTGTGATCCACCGAGTTTGCCAATCTCTTTTGCATCAGTTGTTTCAAAGTGGCGCATCACAAGTTACAGACGTGATTGATCATAGGGAGTCCTGTTCAATCAACTCAAACTTACATTGTATAATCCTGTGTAATGTTGTCTTGTTCTTATTTACTTCTTTATAAATCATATTATTAGCTCTCGCCGTCACCGTAGGTGAGACGGAGGGAGCTATGAATTCTCTCTCCGGTTTTTTTGGCCTCTTCTTTTGCCTATAACTTTGTAAGAAAATAAGGTAGGATAAAAATGTTTGGTATGTGGGTTACTTCCAGGTGGATAATGGATAGGTAAAAATATTTTAATCTGAATTCAATACGCACGGTCGCAGGGGAGAAAATGATGATGTTACGGCGTTGGGCCGTTGGGCTGTCCGTAAACAATTCGTTTCCGGAGCATATCTCTGAAAGTACTTGTCCGATTGTCTTCAAATTTTACACACAACACCCCTAGGGGGTCTAGTTGTGCCTTTTGGGGTATTTGAACTTTGACCTACTTCTGGTTCAGAACTATGACCTATTTAGACGTTTTGACGCGCATTTTGTTTCCGGAGCAGATCTCGAAAGGTACTGGGCCGATGACAGTCATATTGCACATACATGTTCTCTAAGGTCCCTAGTTGTGCCTTTTCAGGTTTTTGGACCTTGACCTTGAAGTTGACCCAGCACTTTGACCTAATTTATAACATCGGTAAATCCGACTGAAAGATTTTGAGGAATATCATAAAAACCGCTCAAGATAGCTACACCATTACTATAAAACAAATTGTGAGGTTTCAGGAGAGGATGCATCTTGAAAAATTTCAAGTTGATAAAATTCAAAATGGCCGCCTATCGGCCATTATTCACCTCGACAGGCCTGATATTGCGGAATATCATGAAAACCGCTCAAGATAGCTACACCATTATTATAAAATAAATTGTAAGGTTTCAGGAGAGGATGCATCTTGAAAAATTTCAAGTTGATAAAATTCAAAATGGCCGCCTATCGGCCATTATTCACCTCGACAGGCCTGATATTGTGGAATATCATGAAAACCGCTCAAGATATCTACACCATTACTATAAAACAAATTGTAAGGTTTCAGGAGAGGATGCATTTTGAAAAACTTAAACTCGTCCAAGTTAAAAATGGCCGCCGATTGGCCATTATTCACTTTCACATGGCCGTTATTTGGTAAACCGTGCTAGATGGCTAGACCATTACTATAAAACAAAATGTGTGATTTCAGGAGAGGATGCATCTTGAAAAAATTTGACTCGATAAAATTCAAAATGGCCGCTTATCGGCCATTATTCACTTTCACATGGCCGTTATTTGGTCAACCGTGCTAGATGGCTAGACCATTACTATAAAACGAAATGTGAGATTTCAGATGAGGATGCATCTTGAAAAAAATTGACTCGATCAAATTTAAAATGGCCGCCTTTTCGGCCATTATTCATTTTCACATGGCTGATATTTGGTAAACCGCTAGACCATTACCTGATTACTAAAGTGTGAGTTTTTGGGGGAGGATGCACCCTGAAAATTTTTAACTTACGAATTCAAAATGGCCGACAATCAGCATTATTTACCTCGATAGGCCTGATATCAGGTAAACCGTGCTAGATAGCTAGACCATTACTATAAAACAAAATGTGACGTTTCGAGAGAGGATGCCTTTTGAAAACTTTCGACTCAATCAAATTCAAAATGGCCGCCTATCGGCCACTATTTACTTTCACATTGCTGATATTTGGTAAACCGTGTTAGATAGCTGGACCATTACTATAAAACAAAATGTGAGATTTCAGGAGAGGATGTATCTTGAAAAATTTTGACTAGATCAAATTCAAAATGGCCTCCTATCGGCCATTATTCACTTTCACATGGGCGATATTTGGTAAACCGTGCTAGATGGCTAGACCATTACTATAGAATGAAATGTGAGATTTCAGCTGAGGATGCATCTTGGAAAATTTGGACTTGATCAAATTCAAAATGGCCGCCTTTAGGCCATTATTCACTTTCACATGGCCGATATTTGGTAAACCGTGCTAGATAGCTAGACGATTACTATAGAATGAAATGTGAGATTTCAGCTGAGGATGCATCTTGAAAAATTTTGACTCGATCAAATTCAAAATGGCCCCCTATCGGCCATTATTTACTTTCACATGCCCAATATTTTGCAAACTGTGTTAGATGTTAGTCCATTACTATAAAACAAAATTTGAGGTTTCGGGGGAGGGTGCACCCTAAGTTTTTAACTAATTCATATCGAATTAAAAATGACCGTAAATCAGCTATTAGTTACCTCGATTGGCCTGATATCGGGTAAACCGTGCCAGATAGGTAGACCATTACTGGGATACTGATTAGGATCATTAATTTCAATGGAGGTTTGCAATCTCTGACAGACTGTCTAGTTCTTATCTTACTCTTAGACTGGGCTTCTTAGACCTAGTTGTCTTGCGTCTTGATTTTTGACCTAGCCCAGGACTACATTAATAACCCTACACAAAATTGCTTAAATCAAATTCTAATTCGGAGCGGGAGCTCCTGGACTTATGTAGTCTTGTCCGACATTTACATCTTCATGAATCAGTGTAACCCGTTTTATACTCCTTCGTCGTATTAATGCACAGCGTTGCACAGTTGAATAACTTTCATCTAAAACTCATCTTAACCCATCATAACAAGGAAGTTCTAACCCTTGAACTTTTATGTTATCTTGTTTAAATTTTCGCCAACTTGAAGTTGTGTCTCGCTAGCGCGATCCACAACTTCAAATGGTTGAAAATTACTCGCATTTGTTTATTTTCAGACTACAAATTTGCAAATCTTGGTGTTTAAAACACTCATTTTATTCACACTAGCCATACATGCGGACAATGATTTTATCAACTATTGAAACAAAATAATTTCGCCATTATTCCCAGCAAGGAAACATATTTCGAAGGAAAGGAAGTACACGCAAAATAATTTCCCCTCTAACCCTTGGTATGATAAAGAATGTAAATCCTTGAAATATGTTGTTAATAATATCCCTAAGCATAGATACTTTACCGCACAGCAAGGCGAATATAATATACTGTTACGACAATATAAGCAATTAATCCAAAGAAAGAAAAGACAATACCAGCAAGCCAAACTTAGTGAGCTGGAAAATATGAGAACAGAAGATCCTAATTGTTACTGGAAATTCTGGAAATCCTTAAATCCTATAATTGTCCCTACAGGGCCTACTTTGACAGACTTTGTGAACTATTTTGAACAACAAGTCTACCCACCCCATGTGGATTATTTTGATCATGAACACATAAATAATATAATAAAGCAAGTTATGTCATTCCAACATAATGTAGAGCACGATAAATCCAATATGACACAGTTCCTAAACAGTCCCATAACTGCAGAAAAAATTAAAAAGGCGATTCAAAAGTTGAAATGCAAGAAAGCAGCGGGTGTAGATGGTATTTCTGCCGAATTTTACAAATATGGATGTAATGAACTCTTGTCAGCATTAGAATTGCTGTTCAATACCATTCTTACCAATGGAGAATATCCATCTAGATGGGCTACTGGTTTAATCCACCCTGTCCACAAAAAAGGGACCATGGTGTTCCGGGGTACTGGGATGATTGCTAGTAGTAGTACTTTTCGCCCCCATACGGGGAGGGTCATTAGGGATCTGTTTCGTCTGTTGGATGCTGTTACGGCATTGTACGGAAGCACTAGTCTACAGCAATCATCCAAGGGCAGCTGCAGCCTCCTCGTATCTGGCTATAATCTTCAGGCGGATTGTCAGTGGCGTACCCTGGTTCCTCCGCTCAACAGCGGAGCCAATGCAGCACCCGCATCAGTGCTGGCGCTGATGTAGGCTGTGGTAGCCTTAAATAACCGGCAATAGCGTGTTTGACATTAGGTCTCTCACGTGGGATGAATGGAGTTACCCAGAGGGAGTGATCCTTCCTATTGTTACTCTGGGGACTATCCGACCCGAGGATAGCGGAGCTGTGCAAAATGCCAAAGAGTTTCATCATTAAATTGTACAGCGAAACTCAAGTCTCCGGCCGTCTGGGCATGTCTGGGGGTATATCCCCTAGACATGCCCAGAACCCCTTATCGGGCGAGCGAAGGAAAACGCTCTCAATAACCCACCATGCCCTATCACCCCACCCTCACATCATCATCTGTACATCATTCATCTCATTAATTGACTACAACGTTTTTATCGTATTATGATGTCACTTAAAAGACCTTTTGTGCCGAAAAGTGACGTAAAGCAATGATTTACTACTACTACTACCATGGTGTTCCAGATAATTACAGAAAAATCACAGTCATGCCGTGTGTTGGGAAACTATTTGAATCTATACTTAATAACAGGCTCTCGTTTAAAAACGAAGTATGTAATGATAACGATCCCTATCAAGCTGGTTTTAAAAGCAATTCGCGAACTACGGACAATATATTCATACTATGTGCCATCATAGATAAACAAAGGTGTCTTTCTGAACCCCTGTATACATGCTTTGTCGATTTTACAAAAGCATTTGACTATATTGATAGAACAGCATTATACTACAAATTATTGAACAGGGGAATAGATGGCAATTTGCTAAACATAATAAAAAGCATGTTTTCTAAAGCAGAGTGCCGTGTAAAATGGGACTCACGTATCAGTAACATATTAAAAAGCGAATTTGGTGTTCTACAAGGCGGTATGCTCAGTCCCAAACTATTCACGGAATTTTTACAAGACATATCCGCATCATTTGACCAAGATCAAGGTATCGCTGTGGACACCTTACTAATGGTATATCTGTTATTTTCAGATGACCTTGTCCTTTTTTCAGAATCTGCCGAGGGATTACAAAAACAGCTAACTGCCCTGTATTCATATGCTTCCCTATGGCATATCTTAGTAAGCATTCCTAAAACAAAAGTTCTTATCTTTAATGAACGTATGTGGAAGCTTCCACTATGGTGATAAGACTATAGAAAAGGCGGAACAATATAAATACCTTTGTGTAGTGTATAGCACCAAGTCCGCTAATAACGTGTTAAAAGAAATTTTTTCTCATCTTGCTTCCCAAGCTGGGAAAGCAATCTTAGATACGTAAACAGTCCCGTCCTGTGGTCGGTAAATTGTCACCCACTATTGCGTTCAAGGTATTTGATTGCCAAATATTGCCCATACTAGAATATGGAAGTGATATCGATGGGTTAAAACATTAGTGTGCTAAGTGACATTTTTGGCCTTTAGAATAATAACCAGCTAAGTCATCTATAATATGTATAAAGTTTGAATTTATTCCAAATTCAGGTTAAAACAACAGATCAAGTCGACTTAGCACATTGTTATTCTCGGGAAAAGGAGCACATATCAGCATAATATCTGCTCAACACAGGACCAATTCGACTTGACACATTGTTATTCTCGTCTTATATGCTTATGGGCTCTGTTTCTGGGAGAACAACGGTGCAAGTGCACTTAGCGCATTCTTATTCTGAGACATGTGGTCACAACACAGGGGAAATGCCTGGACTTAGTTTATTGTTGATCTAGGAACAATCTCTGTATATTCTGTGTTCCTGGTGTAACAAAGCGCTAAGTCAACTTGGTGTCTTGTTGATCCCAATTTTGCTTCTATAAATCACTTTTGCAGGTAAAAAATACTCTGATAACTTCACTTGATCTACTGTCAAATTCCAATCGCTGTGTGTTTCATCATTATAAGTCCAAGTCTACATGCTGATAAGTGGATTTAGCAGACTGTAGTTCTAAGCAAAAAGATAAGCACAATTTCGCTGTCAAGTCGACTTGACCCACTATTGTTTTAGACCATCGATATATGGTATACAGGCGATGATGTTAACGATCTGGAAAAAAATCCATCTAAAATTTATTAAATCCACACTTGGCGTTAGAAAGCAAACACCTACACCTGCAATATATGGGGACACGGGTCGATTTCCACGGATCATCCGGCAACGCATAAAAGCTGTAAAATATTGGTGTAGAATTCTAAAACTATCTCAGAGCCATCCAGTCAGAAATGCCTACAATATGCTACTTGAGCTAGATGCCATTGGCTTCACGAACTGGTGTTCCCGTATTCGTTCTGTCCTCGAACGAACCGGGCTTGATCAAACTTGGGAGTCGTAGAATATTGGGGATATAAATAAATTTATGCTTTCATTTAAAGAATCAATAGTTAGAATATTTACACAGCGGTGGAGAAAAGATATTGAGAGCTCGAGTAAGCTGCGCACATATATGCATTATTAAACAAATATTTCTGTGTTGAACCATATATCTTACAGATAAGGGGGCACCACCTCATAACAGCAATGGCGAGATATCGAATGAGCTCCCATGATCTAAATAGAGAAAGAGGACGATTCAATTATCCAATCACTCCAAAAAATCAGCGAATATGCACAAGGTGTGAATTAAACGAAATTGACGACGAAATACATCTTCTTCTCCACTGTAGCGCTATGAATAATGAACGCGAAATCTTGTTTGATTATGTAGCCGCAATTATCAATATACAACCGACAAATGAAATGTTTCTACGAATTATGACATCTAGAGACGTAACAGTGGTGAAGTCACTAGCGCAATTTATTTATGGTTGCTTTAAACAAATTAAAGGTTAAAAATACTGAGTATAATAAATCTGTCACCTGTCGCTATATTATTCATATTATCATGCTTTCGTGATCTGACTTGGGTATTACCACATATCAGGACGGTTGTTGCTCTCGGATCTTATTATTTGGCTTTTTAGGGCCGGTTAGGGACGTTTCCGTTAACAGACGAGGTGGGGCCTTATGGAGGATTTCAGAGTTGCTAAGTCAACTGATTTTCTCTATGAGGTCGGGAATGTTTTTCTTCGATTGTAACTCCGAGTATGTGGTACTAACCAGGTCGTGATTGAAACAGTATGAATTAAACAATATAGTGAATTAAAAAAAGCTGTAATGTTTTTGTGCGAGAGTCATGTCCTGTGTGAATTGCACAAATATGTTTTAACCGGCATTACTACTGTTATTACGTCGTTAAATTTGCACCACTAGTCAATATCAGGGAATCTCCGCGCTCATAGTGACTGTGTTTTCATGGCCAAAGGACTCGGAGCTACCTGTTTATGCCACATTTATTGTACTCGCATGATATTATATTTAATTTTAAAAATATCATATAATTTTTACCATTGTCTTATTGCATACTCCAGTTACTGTAGCATAATTATGCACTTGTATATATTTTAGGTTTCTACGCTTTCCAGAGTGTCTTTTTTGCTACTATATATAATTAGTATGTCATACATAGCAGCTATTTTATCTCTGGTTTTGGTGCGGGAAACAAAATGATAGACCCCTATGTTATATTGGCAATGCCTTTTAACTCATTTTTAGTAGTAGTCATTTATTTAGTTATTTAGTTGTGTATGTCATACCATGCACATTGTCATATGATCTTAACAAATTAACAATCCTGTATATACATGTACATATATCTCTTTCATTTCTATGACAAATAAGTCTGTAATGACTGTCTGTCATAGTGTCTTTGTTGTATGCTGGGGGCCCTAGGGTAGTGGTTAGCACCGCTGCCTTTCACGCTAGAGTTCGGGGCTCGTTTCCCGGTCTCGGCGGTTTGAAAGAAACAAAACTGTTTTTTCCCCATCTACCCGTGAAAACTCAGTATTGTGGAAAGTCTCCGTGACCGAGAAGTAGCGTGGTCGGCCTGAGACCTCCAGGGTTTGAATTTCGAATCCTGTGTCTCGAGGGCAGTGTCATCTCACTCATCTCACCATCCTCAGGAGGTTCTCCTGGCCCAATTTAACCTGTATTTGCACAAAAGTGGCCTAAAGCCCGATTCATTTTTTGTTGTTGTATGATAATTGGCTCCATCACTATATCTATATATGTGCAGCCTGTCTATGTTTTACACATGCAGAAGAAAACATCAAGTATTTATTGTACTCGCAACCTTTATCTGAGGAAACAGTGATTTGCTGAATTTCTGTGGATGATTCCATGTTTTTTTTCTGGAGAGGGCGCCGTGTCCTTTGTGATGATCAGAGGGGAATTATCAGGGGAGGGTCAGGGGGTGTTGTTAGCAGGCTCAATTCATCAAACATGTCTGCAAATTATACTTCAGCCTGGCATTATTGGCGAAAACACCAGTGGGATTACCTCAGTGCTGAAAGAGATGGATTAGCCGACCAAAGATGCAATCATATCCCGGTCCGGACGGCCGAGCAGAGATCTCTACACTCTTTAGATACTGTCCCCGATCAGAGATATAATCATATCCCGGTCCGGACCCCCTATACACTCCTCAGATACTGTCCACGATCAGAGATGCAATGATATCCCGGTCCGGAAAGCCGAGCAGCGATCCCTACACACCTCAGATACTGTCCACGATCAGAGATGAAATCATATCCTGGTCCGGACCTCCTATACACTCCTCAGATACTGTCCACGATCAGAGATGCAATCATATCCCGGTCCGGACCCCCTGTACACTTTAAAATGCCTGATATCAGGCAAACAGTGCCAGATGGCTAGACCATTAATTTACCACAAGACAAAATGTGAGGTTTCAGGGAGGGATATGCCCTGAAAAATGTCAACTGGATCAAATTCAAAATGGCCGATTTGTGGCCATTATTGACTTTAGTATGCCTAATATCTGGAAAACCGTGCCAGATAGCTAGACCATTACTATAAAACAATGTTTGCGGTTTGCAGTGAGAAATATGCCCAAATTTAAAATGGCCGACTTGCGACCACCATTGACTTTATTAAAGGAACTCCTTGGGAAGAGAATTTTCAATTTTGTCAATTTTTTGACAATTTAATTTATTTGAAGCTATGTAGCCTACTGATTTTAAATGAAATACAAAAACATTTAAAAAAACAATGTTAAAGTACCGAAAAAAAATATGCGAAACTAGCTCTATTTCCAAGACGTAAATTTTCATGTAAACCACAAACTACAAAGATAATGGTAGTATCTGATGTAAACAAGCTTGTTTGCCTCATACAACACATTATAGCCCACACCATGTTCCTTGCCCACACATACTGACCACCTCAGAGGGCATGATTAAAGTAACCATGGACATGGTTACATCAATAGCTGCCGCCCTTAATTGGTCTGGGAACGGGATGATCGGGGGGGGGGGGTCCCCACAGCACCGATTGTCTGCTCAATGCTGGGACGGCATCTACATGTGACCCAATGCTGTAGGAACATTCAATCGTCCTTTATCAAGAGTTTAGGTATACAAATAGTTTGTTTAGGTTTTCTCCGGATTCATAGAAATGTGAAATTGTGAAATTAATAGAACCATGATCTGTGGGATACACTACTTCGCTACGAAATTAAAAACTAAAATTGATCTCCTCGTACTCAGTCGCTTTAATATCTGTGATATACATATTAAACTATGCCAGATTGGTGAACCATTACTGTGCGAGTTCAGTGAAGGATGCACCCTGAAAAAGTTCTATCACGCGGGCGGGGCGAGGGATTATAGTGGCCGGCAAGCCTCTCTTGCTTTTAATATTTATCCCGACATTAGGACAGCACCTTGTGTTTCTTGAGGTGTCACGTGTTTGGACTCATGTAAGGTAATCAGAATCGATCTAGTGACTGATAAATGTCCCACCTCAAGCTGATCTACGTGTTTTATTAACGTATCACATCCCCACAAGTGCAATATGTGACGCAGATCAATACGTGAACTTCAAACACGACACGTTGGTGCAATACCAGATAATGTTGGACCAGCGTTGTAAACGGTGGACAAAAATTACCGCGGCATTGTGCCAATGTCTTGTGTTTAGTGGGTTCGACTATACTATAAAGAAACGTCAAGAACCGTGTTTTCTGAGAGTGTATGTTTTCAATGTCTTTTTGATGTACTGACCAAGCCAACATTTGTGGTCCTATTTGTTTGTGGTTGGTGGAGGAAGACAAGGTATAGCTGAAGGCTGACCTTAAGGCTGCCCTGTCAATTATAATGACAGAGTTATACCTTCATGGACGTTTACGTCTGTATTCTTGGCAACCAAAACTACATCACGGCGTATTGATGTACATTATGTTTGCTATTGTTTGATTATCCTTTTGTATAAGTCACCTCCACGGGCATTTTTTCCAGATATGACATATCCGTATGATAACAATTTGACTACAAAGACCAGGAATTTGCGATTATTACAATTTTAACTTAATTATTAAAATAGTTTTATTCAAATGTAAATGTTTACAGAAGTAATATTTGGACTGTTGTTTTTTACTTAGCTCTAATGATCTTATTATACACAGCCCCTCAGCGTTTATGTATTGCTTAGTGATACTCTGCTGCAGGCGTATTTATAATAATCATAATCCAAAGCATTTGTTGCAATGAACCTCGAATACATGCCCAATTCCCATAGTGCCACCAATCTCACATTTGGAAAACGAGATAAGTCTTTGTATCTACATGTAAAATTATTTGTCTGTTCAGGCTATAATTTCAATTGTCCTAGAACATATTAAAGACTTATAAAAAACTGATGTGCTATCTTTAAAACTCCTGACTTTCAAGTAGTGCGTTATAACAATTGCCCGCGAGGTTGAAACCATAACTGTGTCTAAAATTATGTGTTCGTTTGAACCCATATTTGAATTGGAATGGTACTGGGATGGCTGCTTTTTGTAGTACTATTCGCCACCACCCAGGGCAGGTAACTAGGCAGCTGTCGCATGCTGTACAGCATGGCGCGGAAGCACTAGCCTATAGCGACCATCCAAGAGAAGCTGCAGCCTCCACGTGTCCGGCTATAATCTTCGGGCGATTTGCCCTTGTTCCTCTTCTAACGCAGCTATCATATCGGTGCAGGTACTGGTGTGGCAATGGTAGGGTGTTAAACAACCTGCAATAGAGTGTTTGACATTAGGTCTCTCACGTGGGATGTGCGAAAGGCCACAGTGTTTCAGGTATAAATTGCAGAGCGAAACCCGAATCTCTGACCGTCTGGATTCCGCCTCCGTTTTTTTTTTGCCTCTTCTTTTGCCTATAACTTTGTAAGAAAATAAGCTAGGATAACAATTTTTGGTATATGGGTTGCTTCCAGGTGGATAATGGACAGGTTAAAATATTTTTAATCTGAATTCAATACGCAAGGTCGCAGAGGAGAAAATGATGATGTTACAGCGTTGGGCCGTCCGTAAACAATTCGTTTCCGGAGCATATCTCTGAAAGTACTTGTCCGATTGTCTTCAAAGTTTACACACAACACCCCTAGGGGGTCTAGTTGTGCCTTTTGGGATATTTGAACTTTGACCTACTTTTGGTTCAGAACTATGACCTATTTAGACGTTTTGACGCGCACTTCGTTTCCGGAGCAGATCTCGAAAAGTACTGGGCCGATGACAGTCATATTGCACATACATGTTCTCTAAGGTCCCTAGTTGTGCCTTTTCAGGTTTTTGGACCTTGACCTTGAAGTTGACCCAGCACTTTGAACTAATTTATAGCATCGGTAAATCCGATTGAAAGATTTTGCGGAATATCATGAAAACCGCTCAAGATAGCTACACCATTACTATAAAACAAATTGTGAGGTTTCAGGAGAGGATGCATCTTGAAAAATTTCAAGTCGATAAAATTAAAAATGGCCGCCTATCGGCCATTATTCACCTCGACAGGCCTGATATTGCGGAATATCATGAAAACCGCTCAAGATAGCTACACCATTAATATCAAATAAATTGTAAGGTTTCAGGAGAGGATGCATCTTGAAAAATTTCAAGTTGATAAAATTCAAAATGGCCGCCTATCGGCCATTATTCACCTCGACAGGCCTGATATTGTGGAATATCATGAAAACCGCTCAAGATATCTACACCATTACTATAAAACAAATTGTAAGGTTTCAGGAGAGGATGCATTTTGAAAAAAATCAACTCGTCCAAGTTCAACTTTCACATGGCCGTTATTTGGTAAACCGTGCTAGATGGCTAGACCATTACTATAAAATAAAATGTGTGATTTCAGGAGAGGATGCATCTTGAAAAAAATCGACTCGATAAAATTCAAAATGGCCGCCTTTTCGGCCATTATTCATTTTTCACATGGCTGATATTTGGTAAACCGTGCTAGATGGCTAGACCATTACCTGATTACTATAAAACAAAGTGTGAGTTTTTGGGGGAGGATGCACCCTGAAAATTTTTAACTTACGAATTCAAAATGGCCGACAATCATCATTATTTACCTCGATAGGCCTGATATCAGGTAAACCGTGCTAGATAGCTAGACCATTTCTATAAAACAAAATGTGACGTTTCGGGAGAGGATGCCTTTTAAAAACTTTCGACTCAATCGAATTCAAAATGGCCGCCTATCGGCCACTATTTACTTTCACATTGCTGATATTTGGTAAACCGTGTTAGATAGCTGGACCATTACTATAAAACAAAATGTGAGATTACAAGAGCGGATGCATCTTGAAAAAAATTGATTCGATCAAATTCAAAATGTCCGCCTATCGGCCATTATTCACTTTCACATAGCTGTTTTTTTGGTAACCGTACTAGATGGCTAGACCATTACTATAAAACAAAATGTGAGATTTCAGGAGAGGATGCATCTTGAAAAATTTTGACTTGATCAAATTCAAAATGGCCGCCTCTAGGCCATTATTCACTTTCACATGGCCGATATTTGGTAAACCGTGCTAGATAGCTAGACGATTACTATAGAATGAAATGTGAGATTTCAGCTGAGGATGCATCTTGAAAAATTCTGACTCGATCAAATTCAAAATGGCCCCCTATCGGCCATTATTTACTTTCGCATGCCCAATATTTTGCAAACTGTGTTAGATGTTAGTCCATTACTATAAAACAAAATTTGAGGTTTCGGTGGAGGATGCACCCTAAGTTTTTAACTAGTTTATATCGAATTCAAAATGACCGTAAATCAACTATTAGTTACCTCGATTGGCCTGATATCGGGTAAACCGTGCCAGATAGGTAGACCATTACTAGGATACTGATTAAGATCATTAACTTCAATGGAGGTTTGCAATCTCTGACAGACTGTCTAGTTCTCATCTTGCTCTTAGACTGGGCTTCTTAGACCTAGTTGTCTTGCGTCTTGATTTTTGACCTAGCCTAGGACTACATTAATAACCCTACACAAAATTGCTTAAATCAAATTCTAATTCGGAGCGGGAGCTCCTGGACTTATGTAGTCTTGTTTACCTTTGATTTTGAGGCGATTATTGACTTCAATTGATTGTGGATGATAAGTTCAGTTTCCGGACGATATATTGCGAAGCGTTTGCTGAATTGTTTTCATACTGCACACACACGTCCCTCAGGGGGTGTAGATGTGCCGTTTGGGGGTTATGACTTTTGACCTAATTTTTTACCTTTGATTTTGAGGCGATTATTGACTTTAATTGATTTTGGATGATAAGTTCAGTTTCCGTACGATATCTTGCGAAGCGTTTGCTGGATTTTTTCATACTGCACACACACGTCCCTCATGGGGTGTAGATGTGCCTTTTGGGGGTTATGACATTTGACCTAATTGTTGACCTTCGATTTTGAGGCCATTATTGACTTTAATTGATGGTGGATAATAAGGTTAGTTTCCGGACGATATCTCAGAAAGCGTTTGCTGGATTGTTTTAATATTGCCACACACATCCCTTAGGGGGTGTAGATGTGCCTTTGGGGTGGTTGTGACCTTTGACCTATTTTTTTACTTTGATGCCATTATTAACTTTAATTAATGGCGGGGGATATCGTCAGCGCCAGCGCTCTTGTTTTATCATATCATCTAAAACATCAACATTAAACAAAATTGCCAGTATTACACAGGATAACCAATGTCAAATTTCAAAAATATTATTTGCAAAATGTCCTACCCGCAGCTCCAATAGTTTGGTAAAATTTCTACTTTGCACCAATATAATGATTAATCTACAATAGCAATGATTATTTGTTTTTTCTCACTATGTGTTATGATGCAAACTTTTATGTCATATTCTTGTATCGTCAACACCATCTCTCCCAAAACATATGTGGTAACTATGGCCTGCGATTTATCTGGAGCTTTATTGGCAAACCGCGGATTCTGTCAGTGGGAAGTTGAGGCAGCGTTGGGTGGTTTTAGAGGGAAAATCAATAGACGGCAAAGTGTAGGGGGCAAATTGCCGTGCAATCTATCATCGGGCGGGCAGCTGTTATTGCACAAAATGACACTCCTCATCATCATGGTGGAATCATATGCATTAGTCATGATCGCCAGTAGGCGGCGCTAAAACGCGCCATCAATCCGAGCAGAGCTTGGGAATCGAGGAAAACTTTTCTTCATATACCCGGTAAATGCTCATCTTTGCATTTTCGTACTATGCGAGGTGTAATCTGAAAAGATGTACATGTAAATAATTATGTCAGCATTTTTGCGTGTTTTTTCGTAATATTCGTGAAGCTGTCTGAAAATATGTGTGTAAACATATGTATGTTTTATTCTCAAAAGTATATTCTGTAGATGCCTCCCACCAGACATGCGAAATTGAAACAATGTTGGTTTTATGTCTACGCCGCTGGGCCAACTTTAACCCAACATTGATTCTATGTCTTGTGTTTGCCTGGAGCATGAGCGGACAAAATTTTACTCGCGCGAAATCGTTATTGTGGATGAATCCGTGAAAATGGTCGTATTTACCGGATGGGGAAGGCCAGGGACGACATAATACCCAGGGGTATAACAGTTATATTGACAGGCTATGTGTGGTCTTACCTGATTCATGCCAACACATTCTACTTCCCAACAAACTCCCAGCAAACACGAGACGTTGAACCAATACTGGTTTCGTGTTGGGCCAGCGTCGCAGACGGTGGCCCAGCATGAAACCAGTATTGGTTCAACGTTTCGTGTTTGCTGGGTCACACTAAATGTGCGTTTTCTTAGCTTTTTTTCTGCTGAATAGAATGAAATGTCACTGCATACGAAGTTTCACAATTTTGACAATTTACAATGGATATGTAATTCATTTTCAATTGTGTGCATTTGCCATTTATATTTGAGAAATCTACAATAAATGAAGTAAATGGCTGTTGTGGAAAGCAGATTGTGTTGGAATTGCACTTGTGTGCACCTTGTTCGGCATCGCATGAGCTTGTTATATTGCAAATCAGAATCCGCTGTTATCGTTTGGCAGGATTCGTTTTGGCTGGCTCTCATCTCATGTTTGTGTACAGTGTGCTACCTACGTGACGGTATGCCTCCAAACTTCACGGCAACCCTACTATTAAAACAAACGTGCAGCTGCAAAAATGTTTTGTTTTCGTGTTCAATTTCGCTTAACTTGTCAGTTCTTTATGAAGGTGGTGAAGAGTGTTTACAACAGTGTGCTCAATATAGCCCAAGAGTGGTCATGAAAATTAACATTTACATTCAAATGTTATTGTAAGGTTTTTGTAAGATAAAAAACAATTTTCTTAAGCTAAACTACTAAGCATTAAATGAATTTTTATGATAAAAAATTAAAACCTTCAAATTTTATCTTCTGATCCTATGAAGAAGATGTGTTCATAGTTTTCTATTAGATTTTTATCACATTTTTCTCTAAATATCAAGATTTGATGGTATGTTATCTGTGTGTCTTTTGCAGATATTTTTTGCTTAGAGATGTCAGCTTTGGTGAAATAATGGCGTAGTGGAACAGAATAGACAAGGTAAGGTTTGATTTTATTCAGGCTGCAAGCATTTTGATAATGTGATTTAGAGGAGGCAATAAGGGGACAAAGACTACTTTTGTCTTTTTTATATATTTTTAAGATTTCATCCAGATCTCAGGGAAATAAGAACAAATATTTGAATTTTAGGAAATTTTATTTTAGTGTAATTTTTTTGACATTATTTTTATTGTTTTCCACAATATTGAAAAATTGGGAACAAAATCCTTTTTACTTTTTCTTGTGTTTGATTAGGTCGGCCAATCCGTAAAACACATTATCAAATAAGTGCGGTTTCACTTTGAGGTGTGAATTGTGAGTGAATGAAAGTACCCAATGCTGTTTCAATGTTCGCCGGCCCGACATTGAAACAGCATGTTTTATCTATGTGAAACGAAGGCTGAGAAGGACCATATTTTGTTGGATTTTACCACTTTCTCGTGATTGAATTGTGATCAAAATATTCTCTCCCAGCAAACACAGGGCGTTTGCCCAATGTTAGGCTGATGTTGGACCAGCGTCGTAGACAATGGGTCAACATCAGCCCAACATTGGGCCAACGTTTCGTGGTTGCTGGGCTCCGGCGCGTAAATGTGGTAAAAAGGAACTTTTATTTTCTGTAGCCGTTTTCCTCGCGTAATTTGCCCTTCCTCTTCCATTTATCGCTCATATGGGCTAAACTGGGCCTGGAGAACCCCCTGAGATGGTGAGATGAATGAGATGACACTGCCATCCAGACACAGGATTAGAAATTCGAGCCCTGGCGGTCTGAGCCCGAGCACGCTACTTCTCGGTAACGGAAGCTCCCCACATATTGAAACTTTAAAAGTGAGCGGGAAAGAAACATTTTGTTTCTTTGAACTTGAAGGTTAGAGAGGGGTTTGAACCCGCGATCTCCGACTTTCCAAGTAGACAGCTTTAACCACTGCACCAGGGCCCCCGCCTTTCTCGCTCTGCAGTACCATGTGGATATAGCCTGGGTGTGGAGGCTGTGGTATTTCCAGTTTGTTTGTGTGGGGTGTCGCCAACACCTGAGTGTATAACATGACACATTTGTCCACTGTTTATTTCCTATAAATAATGAGAAAAAAATAGGGTGTGAAACACATGGCGTATCCAGTGGCGACCATGTTATTGTATAGCAGCTGGTATAGGCCATGTCACTTTTTTTTAAATCAGCCCCCTCTGGTTGTTTACATGGATCTTGCCGGTGTGTTCTGCACCCCGAGGCTAAATTTATGCCAAGCTCTTTATTCACAACACATTACGTGTGTAGATGGCGGACGACAAGCATTTCTCACGTGTTATCCAAAGATCTTTCTTATCAGAACATTTTCAAAAGCGGCTAAGGTTAATCGGTTTGGGATAATGTGTTTACATGTATACTTCCTCTCATTCCACACTTTTGTTACAAACACGAGATAGTGGTTTATCTTGCAGACATTGTGATAGCTGAGTTGTGAAAAATACCATATCGGTCATTCGATGCGCAGGCTGAATATTTTTAGACTCCACCGGCTTGGCTATGACAACAAACTGCATTTTAGACACGGTGGTTAACTGTACACATCATATGTTGATGTAATATAATGTGTTCTCTAAGTGCTAGAGTGTGAATATATCAATCGATCTCTAATTACAATTAATGAATCATATAATGTCTTTCTCGGTGTGGCTACAATAGAATCTCTATTGAGATTCCCTGATACTTTTACCAACATACATCTAGGAATATGTCGCGTTTAACCGTACTTTATAAAAAACCACGGTTAAAGTATAGTAAGCATGTGTGCAACAGTAAAAGGAACTTCCGATATTCCCCTTAAAAGTCAGAATAATGCAAGTTAATTTTTTACACACCTGAAGCTGTGTTTCGCTGCCTCGATCCACAACATCAAGTGGTGAAAATAACATACGTCTGTATATTTTAAATGAGTCAAAGTCAATTTGACTTTGACTTTGATTTTGAATGAAGACATCCCAGAAAACACAAAACATTTGTATAACATTTATACAACGATATTCGACGTTGGTCCAACATTGTACAAATCATATTCAAATATTCTGTATTTACTGGGATGTGCCAATTTAGAAAATGAAATGCTCATTTCTCCATTAAATATTCTTAATTCAAGGACAAACAAAAAGGCTCAAATTTGTCATAGACGTGATTATATATATATTGATCCAGCTGGGTGTGTGATTTCCGTGGCCGCCTGGTCCTCATTACTGTAGCTGGCGTCTTGAGCGACACGGGGTCTTGTTTGTCAAATTAGCAGAGAAGCAGCTGCCAAATATTTAGATGTGACTGTCAGATTATTTCCCGGGGCGCGGGCAAGGCGCAGAGACAGCACACAGGTTTCCTCCACTGATACTTGTGGACTACTGCTGGCCATTTGCTGGGTGATACCACAGCGACAGATCATGGATGCAAGACGCTCAGCCAATGCTGGTTCAATATTGCTTTTAAAAGCGACATAATCAGGCTAAAATCATCATTTTTATTTTGGCTTCTTGATATGTCCATAATATGTCAACATGTCCATGGACTGGAATTGCGTAAATTTCTAAAAAATTGTGTTACGCGTTTACCAGTTGAACGAGAAATAAGGTCGAGATGCATTTTCAAAATAAGAAAGACGGGAAAACTGATAAATGGGGCTCTCGGCACATTTGCTAAGTTTCCACAGCAGCCCAAAATTTAAAAGACATCCACAATTCTAGTCTATAGACATATTCATATCTTATGACCATGTATCAAAAAGCGAAAATACTATTTTGGCTTTTGGATAATTTTTCGCTCAATTGTGTCGCTTTTAAAAGTTTTAGACTAAGACCCACTATTGCTTAAATGTTTCGCGTCTGCTGTGCTGTTACTTTGCATTACTTAACCATGCTTATTTTCACTTCGCTGTATTAAGAAATTACTGCCAAACATCTAGATGTGATTTTATTTTAGTATCTTGTTAATTTTCAGCACCATGAAATGTATGTGCATATATTGTGTACGTAGCCTACCATTGATCACCAAATGATGATTGTTGCTGATATGACGTCAGATTATGAGAGATAACAATGAGAGAAACGATCTTTGTTTGTATTTTAATCGCACAATGGTGTAGCTTTGAAGTGATGTGCTGTAGTACTAATGCTTTTAAGTGTTATATAGTATGCTAATTAGCACATATGATAGCACATCAATTAGCACATCTAATGATTTTTACTGGTACATGTATTAGGACATGCAGCCGTAATATTTGTTTGTCCTGTCTAAATATAAAGTAATATACCTTTACAATGTATCCACTCCATCTTATAGTTATAATGAGTGAATGTCACAAAACCTTGTCTTTCCCGGCACCGATATCTGTTGACCTAGATCTTTACCATGTCATTAGTGGAGATGGATCTGTGTTATCCGAGTCAAACACTTCGTGAATACATGCGCTAAATATTAGGGGTGAGCTGATGTAGTTATCCTAAAAAAAGAAGAAAATTTGGCTGAATGGGTTCAATTTTGCGTCACCGTCTGCGAAGCTGGCCCAACAATAATCTATCATTTGTTTGACTTGTCGTGTTTTCTGGGTTAGTGTTTTGTGGAGGTGTTACTCCAGTTGTCTGTTCACCACTCTAGTGCGGCCTGTTCTCCCCTATCAAATGTTTACCTGCACTTCACATCAACAGCTCTACACGGAACAGACATAAATCCCAGACGTTGACACAATGTTGGCTTATTGTTGGGCCACCGTCTGCGACGCTGGCCCAACAATAAGCCAGCATTGTGTCAGCGTATTGTGTCGGCTGGGAAGTTCATAGAAATACTGTTGATACTGATAGCGTGTCCCCAAACTACGCTCCTGGAGTGGAGTGTACCCAGCTAACACAGACGTTGACCCAATGTTGTTTTAATGTTTGCTACAATGGCATTGCATTGCAAGGTGGCTAGATATTTTAGTGATTTTGAAGCACAAATTGATAGTTCATTTTATGTGCAACTTTTCACCTAGCTATCTAATACAATGAAGTATGAGAGAGGGGACTTAAATATAACTTTTTTTTTACCGAGTAGCCATTCAATATGGTTTCCGATGACGTCACTGTTTTTTTCAAAATTATTTACTAGAATAAGAATGTTATATTAATTTACTTTGAAATATACTATTTTCGTATATAAATTATTGGTCCCGCTATTTATATATACATGTAAAGCAGTAGGCTTTATTTTTCTGTGTGGCTCGGTTTTGTATTGTTAGTTGATAATATATCATGAAGCGACTTATGTGAGGCCTTTAACTTTTGACGTACGCATTTGAGAGGGACAGAGTTTAATGCGTAATCCTATTCAGGGGTGGGCTGGGTGGTTCTGTGGGGGTAATTGTTAGGTTGGTTATGTCGCGGCATAAGGATCCCGGGCCGGAGCATCCACAGCCTGTACGCTGGCCGGTTATTCCCCTGCGCATAATAAAGTTAATTTGGCCGGGGTGTCATCAATCGTGCTGTGCCCGCCCGAAACGTCAATGACTGACGCGATCCTGGTCCAGCCTGCCAGCCAAAACTCCATACAGGAAACTATAGCAGTCCACTCAGTGGTGGTGGTGTGATGGTGGCCCAACGTCTAAGACGCTGGCCCAACCTCATAACGACACTGAGTCAATGTAATTTTTGGGGAAATCCTGCAAATCTCAGATGCTGAATCAGTGCTGGTTTCATGATCCTTATGATGACCATGCCGGAGATATCCAACATACACCAGAAATTGACTCGATGTTTGTAACATGTTGGTCCACTGTCTGCGCTGGCCCAATATAAAACCAACAATGGGTCAATATTCCATATTGACCCATTGTTGGTTTTATATTGGGCCAGTGGTAGCCTATTGAGTTATGTTGCTGTTGCTGGGCGGGTGGCTGGTTTCCAGTTGGCTGCATACAATCAGTCGGGACGTGGCCGGTGGAGGAGGGATCTTCACACCATAGCCTGGTCCACCGCTAATGCCTTATTAACCCATTAAACCTCCCAGCCACCATAATACAGCTCTATATCATCCCGATAATTAGCCACACTGCCAGCTACATTACATCAATCTACAACTCAAAAACGAGTTGTTCAGAATTCCCGAGATAACATTGTTTCTTCACTGGAAATGGAAATTGTATTATTACCATGTATCCCCGGAGTAGTCCACACGGTCCGCCGCCGCCGCAATTATTTGTTTTCAAAAAAGTGACAAATGTATTATTAATTTCCGCGTGTTAATAAATATTTCACATAGACAGTATATCACTGGCGAATTTGTTGGGTGACTGTTTGAATAAGCCCTGTAAGGCTGTAATTACTGTGGTGACAATCAGTCCCTTAATTACTATGACGACTAACGTTAAATCGTGAGCGCATTTAAGGATTGTTATTTAATTTGCCGGATATGCACTGCAATGTTGGGCACTGACCTGATTAACATCTGGGAGTTTAAAAATTTTTACATTTTACTCGGTTTTGCTCATTATCTCAGAAATCATGCATGACTTTATTTATAACATTTTTCGTCCACATTTGTTGTCCACAGTTTACACGGGGATAAACCGTGACAAAGTTAGAAAATAAAAAATTCAAAATGGTAGATCGCGAGTAACAGAGGGCTGCTTTCAACCTTTGTAGATATAATGCAATATAGCCATGCCTAATATCTTGCACATCTAAAAAAAACACCTTGGTTACCGTTGATAACGTCTATAAATTTTAATTATTTTTCTCCAATGATTATTTGACGTCAACAAAATGAGATGTAAACCACGCCCACGAAGAGCGGCGCCCTCAACAAAGGGCTGTCGTGTGGCCTGGCCATTGTCAACAAGCTGAATTTGATGACTCGGAAAAAATGTGACATTTTCATTTCACTTTGTGATTTTAATTCGCGAGCTAATTTAAATACAATGCGGCCCGCCCAGCTGCATCTGGAGATTGTTTTATTTAGCGCTGACGTGACGCGGCGGGGAGCCTGCTCACTATAACACGGGGTTAACCCTCCTGCTGCTCAGTTGTTCGTCTCTATTTTTCATTCATGTAAAGCTGGAATTGCTAACGCAATTTCCAGCTTCAAATAAATGAAAAATGGAGATATCGCAAACTGAATTTTTTGATGGACCGAGCATCTATCACAGACTATTTTATCCATTTCAGTGTCATTTCGTTTGTGTTTAACCTTGCTTGAAACATTATATACGGTCCTAGCAGTATAAGGGATAATATCTTAATCACAGCAGATATTATTTATTGGTCTGCACGTGTACGTTCCTGTCTCTGTATGACCATATTATAAACAAGTAACAAAAAATCTGATCATAAAAGAAGGTGTTACAACGTTAGTGCTCTAAACTACAGATGGCCAAATTATCAGTGAACATTTAGTGGCGTGCTTTCTGATCGAGGAATATATAAGACTTGTTCTTGATTAAGCGGGTTAACCCTTAATGATTTGTTTCTATTTTTCAGCTGGAATTGCTGACGCATTTTTCCAGCTTTAAATTATTAAAAATATTTTCATTTATCGAAAATAAGCGTCTTTCAAAATAAATTAGTTGACTAACTGAGTATCTAAAGCAAACAAATTTATCAATTTAAGTATTTAGTTACATTTATTTTGGTTTAAAACTGGCCTGAAAACGTGTGTTAATATCTATCTCTGTACACCGTGATAGCGGCACGGGGGTTAAATTGCCGGGCCGTGGTCATCAAGCGTCGAGGGAGAGCATCCATTCATCAGGGAACAACAGACGCTGCCACAAAATGACAAAGTTGTAAATCATCCCCGTTCTTTGTTCCCCTGCCGCTGCTGCTGCTCACTCGATCGCGTATAACGCGCGATTTTTTATCGCTAACAACAGCACCCCTGTGTTGGACTGTCCTCACTCAAATGACTGTAAACGTTAGATACTTGATATTGATAAAATATTCCAATTTGGTAGATGCTTAGCAAATCAAAACATTCAATTTTGAAGATATTTATTTTGCATAATTAAAATATTTTTTGTCAACGCAGTTTCAAATGACGATAAATAGACGCAAACAATTGAGCAGCATAACCATGATAACGGTTAATTATTTACCAACTACAAAAAATGGTAATTAAATATTACAATTTCACGTAATTGATCGTTCCTATTAATTTCCTTTATGACCAGCATATTTTTAAAATAAGTTTTTTTTCATTCCACTCAAACACACATATTATTATTAACAGATGATCGCATGAATTTGTCTTTGTTAAGGTCCCTTGTCCAGGGTCTTACCAAGAACTTTATACTCTATATAAAGTTCTTGATGTTACTAACCTCATTTTGTGAGTTGTACTGCGTGGTGTTGGCAGGATTACCACGGTGTCGAATGCTGAATTATTTATCCCCCGCATAAAAAAATAGGATGCAACGCTTACGCGAATGCGGTGCCCAACACTTTGAACCAATGCTGGGTGAATGTTGGCCCACCGTCCTCGACGCTGGCCCAACATTAACCCAACATTGGTTCAATCTTTCGCGTTTGCTTGCGAATGCCGCAGTTAGGTGCGTTCTAGTAACAGTATCGATGGAAAACAGGTGATATTTGACATGAATATTGCATGTAGAGGCGATGAGTGATTGCGTGTTTGTGTGAGTCTGTGAATGGCTGTTCTTCACTGCCTCTTTCCAAGGTGTAAAAAGTCACATTATGGCCATGTTATCAATCTACCATTTGCAATCGCAGCCTTGTCCGCATACATTTCCAAGGCAAACTAAGCCATAAGCATGTTAGCATCTAATAATATGCTGATGTATTCATTTTTTTCTTTTTTTACGTCGGTTCTTCTCCGTCTAAAGGGATGTTTATTATATTCAACGTCTTTTTTATCGCTGATTCTATTCAATTTACACTTGACTCCTATTTTTTCATGTATCCGACTTTTAAAGATACATCTACATAACTTTCGCGTGCGAAAATGGTTTCCTACACTGTTTTTATACCGTTGTTCAGACTTATTTTTTTAAATACTGTCTTTTGTTGTTAACATTATTATTTTTCGACAGAGACGCTCAATACAATCGCTAATATTTATCCGATCTTCACGAATTTTTCTGAACTCTTCAATTACCCTGATTAACTTCGAATAAGGCCTAATTTGCATATCCCAGATGGCCGCCCCAGCTTTTCCTTATCAAATCCACCTAAGCGCTCTGCAGCCGCCAATATTCATCCGATCTTCATGACTTTTTTTCTAAACACACTGATGAACTAACCTGGTTGATTACGAAAATCTGTTAATTTGCTTATCCAAGATGGCCCCTTACAAATCTTCGTAAACACTCGACAGTTGCCAATATTCATCCGATCTTCACGAATTCGTTTCTGAACACTGGTGGACTACCCTGGTTAAGATCGAAAATATGCTTCACAGTCGCCAATATTATTTTCTTCACACGTTTATTCTTAAACAAGTCAAGAAATATTTTTTCTAATTTTATATTGTCGTTACCATTGTCATAAATAATTTTTAGTGGAAGTTGGTATTTCCAAAACAATTATATCTAACTGCTGCTTTTGGTATCTTTCTTAGTGATGAAATGTTTAAATGACTAGTTTTATGGATATAAATACATGTAACAGTGGTTGAAACTGTTCAGTCCGGAGATCGAACTACCGACCCTGACATAGTAGAATGCTACCAGTGTGGCCAAAGAGTTAACTCTCAAAGGGGAAATCACTCCAGTCCGCCTTACTGAGAACTTTATATAGACACAAACCCTGCTACATCGATGTATATTATACCTAGGTATATTTATTCTGTGATTCATTTGGCGTTCACGCAAAGATTATGTCAGTTTCTCTGTTCTCCATTATTTTCATTTTCTGTTTTGTTATAATGCTCAACTAATATCATCTCAACTCATCCCATAAACGTCCAAGGTTAAGCTAACGCTTGAAAGTGGAAAAACAGTTAGAATAGAGAAATCCCCTTTGTTGGCATGTTGTACGATTTGTTGGAGATGCATGTTGATGCATACGAGATGTGACTGATCAACTGCAAGAATGGAATATAGTGGGTGTGAAAAGTGTGTTGTTGCTGATGGTTGTTGTGAGGCCCCGGGCCCTAGTTGTAGTGGTGCAGTTTGAGGGGATAGAACACGCATCTTTGGCCCACGGCCACTTCGCCCGTCCCCCGATAACCAGCGAACACCATACTCTGACCCGATGCTGGTGTAATGTTGGCCCAGCGTCGTAGACGATGGGCCAACATTACTCCAACGTTGGGTCAATGTATCGTGTTTTCTAGATAACCACTACACGGCCATACGGCTGTAGCTCCTTGAAAAGCCGAGACCTTTCAGCTATTGGTAGATCATGTTTGTCGATTGATAAACCCTAACCACTCCTGGAATCGGGCATCTTGTCAGCACCAAGGTTTAGAGATAGCATTTTCACAAGAGGCTGTATCGCAGTCAATGTAAAAAGAGAAAGGCCAACACTAGTTACTGCATACAAGTTGGTATGGAGTAGAAAAGGTATGGTGTGGATACTAGAACCATCTTGGTATGATGAAGGGCACTACGCACTCGATCAAGGAACATAATAAAAATTATAACATACATAACATTGATTTGTCTATGTTTTTTGGTGCGAGATAGGTCTAGAATCGGTGGACATCTGCCTTCTCTATGTTTACTGTTGACATTTTTTTTTATTAAATCGGTGTAACTTTAAATGTACTATTTAGATACATCATAGCGTAGAATATGACCACATTGTACTCCTTAGATCATGGCCGCGGTAGGCCTTTACATTTTAACCGACAATGGTATGTTTTATGTATTTTTTTATGTCATTGGATGGAGTTACCCTCAACTATTTTTACTCTGGGAACTATCATACGCGAGGACAGCGGACCTGACCGGAAGGCCACATCATTTAACAAAATATGTCTCCGGATCAAATTACACAGTGAAACCAAATCTCTGGCTTTCTGAGGCTTTCCGAGGTAAATCTTTCTGAGTTAAATCCCATAGGCATGCCCAGAACTAATAATCTGATGAGTGAAGAAAACATCCTCAACAACCCTCCATGCCCAATCATTCCACACTCACGTTATCACCTGCACATCACTCATTTTCAATCTACATATTATATATATTAACTAAATCACTTAGTTACTTAGTACTACCATTGCTATGAGGTTCTTTATAACCTACTTCTTGATACTATCTATACCAAGGATGTTCCAGCTGTCCTCATTGTACTGCTAGGGAGGTTCTATATAAGCTAACTCCCCTTGATAATACCAGGGAAGTTCCATATAATCTTGTTGGTACTAACAAGGAGGTTATATAGAACCTTTTTGGTACTACTAAGAACTTATAGGGACCCCAAATGTTGACAAATCAATTTTGAAAAATAAATTTACATGAAGTTTTATAGCTTACTGATCTAAAAACAATAACCCCCCTGATAACAAAAAATCAAAAAACAATTTTAATGCACCAAAAAGACTGAACTAGTTTCTTTTTCGTGTGAACATTTTTTTTACATGTAAACAAAAACAGTTTGCAGTATACAACACATTATACCACATATTTCCACGACAGTGGGATCTAAGCCCACATGAAAGCAGTCGCCGCTAATTGGTGTCTTAAAGTCAGACATGGGGATTCGCCTGAAGCACTGATTGTCTGCCCAACGCTGGGCCGACGGCATCAACATGTGCAATGCTGTGGGAACATTCAACCTTCCTTTAGGAATACAAATAGTTTGCTTAGGTTTTCGCTGGATTCATAGCAATGTTGATAAAACATATTTTTTAAAATCTAAACATACTGTAATAAATAAAATCATGATCTGTGGGATACACTACTTCATTACAAAATTTCAAAACAAAATAGATGTCATCCCACGGGGTCCATTTAATTTATAAAAAGTCCTCGGTACTACCTATGGGACTGTATACCAATGTGGTTCTATATATATAACCTCCTTGATACCACTGGTTCCAACGTCCTTGGTACTACGCAGGAGGCTTTATATAACCTTCTTGGTACTCTTTCCATCTCCTTGGTACTACCGGCAGAATGCATATGAGATTGTTGGTATGTTGAGGGTGGAGACGGGCACAGGGAGGCGGTCTCTGCCTAGGTAGCAGGTGTACTGATGTAGTATGTGTGGCGTGGTGGGGTCAGCTTGGCGCTGATCACTGCGGGGAGTCCGCACGCAGGCTGTGTGGAGATAGGAGGGGGAGAGGCAGGCATGTAACAGACGGGGTTAATTGTTTCATTACCAGCTACCGAGAGAAGCAATCAGCCGACGTCAGCTCAACCAGAAACTGCTGTCGGCCCCAAAACAATAAATCAACATCAAACTGCAATCAGAAGCCGCTGGGTCGTAAGAGATGCAGGCGGCACTGCCTGCACCCCTGTGTATAAACTAGTCTGGCTCTGTGGCTAGCTGGCACCAGACGTTGCTCCAATGTTGGTGTACTGCTGGGCCGGCGTCGCAGACGCCGTGCCAGCAGTAAACCAACATTGGAGCAACGTCTCGTGTTTACTGGGAGAGTTAGAAGTTGGGCCTAAAATGGGTGTGGGTGGGAATGGCGTCACAGGCGGTGGCCTAACATTCGAATGACAATCGGCCAGTGTTTTGAAAGTAGTCTGTGGCCAGGCACGCAGAATGCCATGCCGCACAAACAACACATTTTGCCCCATTGTTGTTTTAAAGCTGGGCCAGCGTCGTAGACTGTTGACTAGCATTACAGCAGCATCGGTTCAGGGTATCGTGTTTGTCGGAGAATGCCACCCCAATCAACAGCGTCCCCATTTTTTACAAACAACCCGCACAGCTTTTTGCCACTGGCAGCTGATTTGTAGTTTCCTGCACAGAGGTAATATAGATGGGGTGCCAATTGGGATGACAATTTATCTTTACCGCGGGCTCTCATTATCACGCCGCCAACAAAGCTAGCAATTCATTATGTACTGGAAAAAAAATCAGGATATACTAATTAGTTCAGACATATATACTGCTCTGTAGCTGGTTAGTAAATCTAAAAGTCCATTTATTGCGTTCCCGATAGTTTATATTTTGCTTAGAACTGTGACAATATTTATTGTTTATTCATACAAATTTGAAGAAATGCATAAAGCACAGACAAGCATCGTAATAGGAATGATAAAGTTAATCAAGGACACTCTTGAGTTTAGACCTGTTAAAAAAAACTTAAACGTGCAGGAATCATTTAATTAGACAGGCTAGTGTTCAATAGAGACAAGTCCAGCGTGTTATTATTACATTACGGAAATTAAATTACCACAACCCATACAACTGCAGAAAACATGCTGATTTTGGTGGACCATATTTGTGTTGTGCTCATACCAAGAACGTTCTATACAACGTCCTTGCTGATACCAAACTCATTCTCCATACAGTGTAATAATACGTGACCATGGTGGATTAAACCTCACTCTTATAAGCCAACATCACCAGTGCGACAAGCAAGATGCGTACTTGCGTATTCACTCAATTTGAAAAATATGAAAACAAAAATATCAGATGACTTATATATACGTCAGTAAAAGTATCATAGCTCACGATTACTTTTATTATCAGATGACGTATATATACGTCAGTAAAAGTATCATAGGTCACGGTTTACTTTTATTATCACGTGACGTATATATACGTCAGTAAAAGCATCATAGGTCACTGTTACTTTTATTATAAGATGACGTATATATACGTCAGTAAAAGTATCATAGCTGACACTTTTATTACCACTTGCATATATACGTCAGTAAACGTATCATAGCTCACGGTTTACTTTTATTATCAGTTGACGTATATTTACGTCAGTAAAAATAGCACAGCTGACAGTACTTTTATTACCAGATGGCGTATATATACATCAGTAAAAGGATCACTGCTCACAGTTTACTGTAATTATCAGATGACGTATATATACGTCAGTAGAAGTATCATAGCTCACGGTTTACTTTTATTATAAGATGAGGTATATATATGACAGTAAAAGTATCACAGGTCTCGGTTTACGTTTATTATCTGATGACGTATATATACGTCAGTAGAAGTATCATAGCTCACAGTTCACTTTTATTATAATTTGACGTATATATATATATACGTCAGTGAAAATATCACAGCTCACGGTTCACTTTTATTATAAGATGACGTATATATACGTCGATAGAAGTAGGAGTGACAGCTCACGGTTCACTTTTATTATAAGATGACGTATATATACGTCGATAGAAGTAGGAGTGACATAGCTTGGTCGATTTCCACTGTCCACCGGCCCCACCCAGCTCAATTCGTTGTTACAATTTCTCACTCATTGGTAGCTCGAATTTCAGCTGCAAATAATAAATATATTTAAAAAAAAATTATTCATGAAACATGCACAACTTTAAACTATTAGTATTCAAATAAGTGAGCATCTGCCAGAAAATAATTGAGAATTTTCAGTGTCATTTTGTTTTATTTGATATATCTACCTGCTTGAAAACGTATACGGTCTTTCGTTTTAAAACCCTAAGGTATATGAAAAAATATTAGTTTTCATGGAGGCATAATGCTGCTTTGAACATGGCGAAGCATCATGAGGGTTTGCAGGGTTAACCCTTGTCCTGCTGAATCCTTTGCTTCTATGTATGTCATTCATTTGAAGCTGAAATTCTTCAGCTCCAATTTACGAAAAATATTTATATACATTATTTTATGAAAAAATAGATATCTCCCATATTGAATTATTTGATTGTCTAAGAATGTACCACATAACGATCTACAAGTATTTTATCCAATTTAGTGATATTTCATTTGGTCTACACCATCCTTGAAAACGTCTATGTGGTTGATGCGGTTTCAGCAGGACAAGGTTTAATAGTGAGGACACCTCCCGGCTGTCCACATGCCCGGCCATCAGGATGCAGAACACATCCCTATCTCTGGTCAGGAAGATGCCCCGCACACTCCTGAACGTCATCAATCTTCCCTCGGCCAGAATTTCATTCTCCTAATGGCGAGCAGGCAGAATCTATTGCCCCGTTGCTTATTTGGCGGGAGACAGCAGATTAGGCGGGCCTTTCAATTCATCAGAGCGGGCTCCGTGCACGGCATAGCCAGGCAGCAGGATTGATCAGGCTGGCAATAAAGGCAGGCACAGGATGGGCCTTCCCGGACCCCGGCTCAGCTAGCCGACAAACATTCACCCGCTGCTGTTTTACTGCTGGCCCAGCGACTGCGACGCTGGCCCAGCATTAAACCAGCAGTGAGTCGATGTCTCGTATTTTCTGGGTAGCCGTCAGAGTGCCGCACCCCAACCACAATTTATAGGGCTGCTTTGCCGGTCTCCTCGCCCGCCCGCGTGTACTGATCCCATTTGCCTTTGTGAGCTGTTAAACGATGAGTCAGCTGCCATGCAACATGCTGAGTGTGAAAATTAACTTTGGGAACACTTGCCAGGCTGGGCATGTAACTTGCCTGTGTGAACCACGAGGGGCGCCTGTGTGGGCCCCAGTGATAGTATTAAAAAAACTATTGGGTGACAGCATGCAGGTAACTCTATGATGATGGAGGTAACTGTGATGCTGGCATGGAAGTAACTCTATGGCGAAAACATAGAGGTAACTCTATGGTAATGGCATGTAGGTAACTCTGTGGTGATGACATGGAGGTAACTATGGTGGTGGCATGGATGTAACTATGATAATAGCACGGAGGTAACTATGGTGATGGCATGGAGGTAACTATGATGATAGCACAGACATAACTATGGTGATGGCATGGAGGTAACTCTGATGATAGAATGGAGATGGTGATGGCATAGAGTGATGACTTTGAGGTAACTTTATGATGATGATGATAAGTAAGAGGACAGGATGAAGAGAAAAAAAAGAGAGAGGGGGAAGTAGGAAGATGAAGACGAGGAGAAGGAGAAGGAAGAGGAGACGGTGGAGAAAGCAGAGGAGGCGGAAGAAAAAGAAGAGGAGGAGGAAGAGTAGAATGACGAGAAGAAGGAGGAGGACAAGAAGGGAGAAGGAAGAGAAAGGCGAGTTAAAATAAGAGAAAAAAGAGGAATACACAGAAGAAGAAAAGAAGAAGGAGGGGAGGAGAAGGAGGACTGAGAAGAGGAGGAGGAAGAAGAAGAAGAGGAGATTGGAGAAGAAGAGGAGAAGAGGAGATGTGAAGAAAGAGGAACATTGGGAAGATGACGAGGAGAAGGAGGAGAAGAAGGTGAAGGACGTGAACAAAGGGAATGAGAAATAGGAAGTAGAGAAGATGCTGCAGGAAATAAGAAGAATGGAGAGGAAGGAGGATGAGAAGGTGATGAATGAGAGAGGAGAAGATGGGGGAAGAATGAGAAGGAATGACAAAAGAAAGGATGAAAAGCAGAAACAGGAGGCTGAAGCCAAAGGGCAGGAGAGAGGTGAAGGTGGAGGCGGATGAAGAGGAGAAGGAGGAAAACGAATAAAAGGAATAGGAAGACGAAAATATGAGAAGGAAAAAGAGGAGGAAGAAGTAAACTAAGAGGAGGTTTAGAACGTAGATGAAGGAAGCAGTTCTAAAGTAGAACGTAGGGGAGGAAGAAGATTAGAGATAAAAGAAGAGGAGGAAGAAGAGAAAGACGAGGAGTATAAGGAGGAGAATAGAATGGAGGAGGAGGAGAGAATGAAAAAGAAGGATAACAAGGAAGATAAAGAAAGAGTAGAATGAAGAAGACAAAAGAAGGAGGAGGAGAAGAAGGATGAAGTGAACAAGGAGGAGGAGGCAAAATAGAGCAGGAACAACAGGAGAAGGAGGAAGACGAAAGGAGGAGGATCTCCTCCTTCCCCTCCTCCTCCTCTCTTCCTTCTCTTTTTCTCCCTGGTGGGGTCATTGGGGTAATACTACTATCCTTGGCCTGCGTAGAAGACCTCTCGTTTTCCAAGATATCTCGTCCAAGGATGTGTAATGTCCTTGCATCAACTATAGCATGTACAGAGCTACGAGTGGTACAGTTTATAGTCCATATCGTAACCGGCTGTCCATCATAGATCATCATCAAGTTGATCATCGTTTTTATACTCTTTTGATAACAAATGTGGTCAACGAATTTTGCACGTTTTTAAGCCACGACTCCACATACGCGTGAAGCGTGATGCGTATTGCACGACTCCACGTACGTCAAAATGTGATGCGTCAAATTCTTTTTGCTGAAGGAACCACCCAGTGCGGATCTCCTGTGTGTTTTTCACACACAGGGACATGTCATTTCATCTATCTAAATATAAACGTTTCCACATTAATAGCTTCTGCTATATTGTCACAAATGTTTCCAATTCGGATGCATATATTCCTTTAATGAAGTGTCATATAGTGCTGGGTGTTCCTCAACCAGATTGACAAACTTTTCCAGATACGTATCATCAATCACATTGCGTTGCATAACAATGTAATTGTCACCAAAAAGTAGCACAAATAAATACGAATGGGTCAGCACGTGGTTGTCGCTGGATCCCATGCAAGGATCTTGGTGGGTACCCGGGAGAATCCATAAAATGACGTCATGGTAGGCTCGCGTGATGCGTTTTGACCGCTCCCAGAGCGGTGAATACGCGAGCCCAAAACGAATACGCATCACGCGTGACGCGCATGTGGAGTCGCTCTTTCCATTTTCAATGATTTCGGTGAACACGTATCACGCATCACGCTTTACGCATCACGCGTATGTGGAGTCGTGGCTTTAGCCTGCCTTTTAATTTATAATTAAAAACGTGGGCTATTGCAATTGAAGTTCGGCGTCGGCGTTGGCGTTAACATTTATTTCTGGGCACGATGACGTGAAAAGTTTTTTATGTATCCTTCGCAAATTTGTTCTACATGTTGCTAGTAACCAGTTCTCGGACAAGTTAAAAAATGGCAGATTTATTGCGATTTTTAACATTTTACATCGCTAATTTTACCTTGTGGCACGATAACTTCAAAAGTTTTAATTTTCATGCATCCTGCTCAAATCCTGCCCTTCTAAATAGACTAGATAATACAGATTAAATATAAAGTAAAATAGTTTTAATTCCTACGACCCAAATTATCTGACTAGTGGCAGTCCTGTTATATTACAATAATATATCCAACAATGTATGATTGCAAAATAGTGCGCTCGAAAATTGTTTGGTTTACATTAATCATCACAGAATCACCAACCATGTAGTAGGTAACCTGAAATTCTAAAGCCATGTTTGCAGTAGGACTTGGGAATTGGCAGCTCATTGGTAGAAGTGGTGAAGTCTCCTTTGAATGCTGCCCATTCATGATACCTGGCTGAAGTGCACGCGTCCACACACTCCGCGAGAGGCCTCCCACCACACAACAACAGTCATTTACACCTCTCATTGTGCCCCAGTCTGATACGAGAAGTCGCCCTATTAACAAGGCTGTAGAGACAGCGATCAGCACTCAGAAAACCCCAGGATATGCTGGAGCGCTGGCCCAGCATTACAGCAGCATTGGGTCAACATCTGATGTTTGCTGAGCAGAGCTGTATTGATGCAGCAGTCCCGGTAAACACGAGACACTGACCCAATGTTGTTTTTATGTTGGCTCGACGGCGGTCCAACATAAAAACCACATTGGGCCTATGCCTCGTGTTAGCTGCGGTAGCTCCCGCTATTCAGGCCGCCATTCACTGTGGTCTGTTTACACATGGTATCCCCGTATCAAGGGACGCACCATTTGGTATCGGGGAGGGGGGGGGGGGGTAGAGTTTTATATCAAGTAATGCATTATTTTGGAGATTATTTTTATTTTTGTGTAAACTTTCAAAACACTTTTGTGTGGTCATAGGAAAAGAATTACCATGGCTTTATTTCTCCCTCAAACTATTTATTAAAGTAGGATTTTATAAGATAATTTTCTTTTGTGAGCCTCGCCCAACAAAGAACATGTATCACCGACAAAAAAAATGCAGGATTATTTTTTTGAATTTACGTCTTTTTCAACAACAAAAACTCTGAATAACACCAAAAATACAAACAAATACACCCCCCCCCCCTCCTCACCAGATATCAAATTGTGCGTACATACTACAACCATGTCAGCAACACTGTAAAAATAAACAGTCAAATGCATCAATCGAATGCAATTATCTCAAAATCACACTTTATCCGAAATGGTAACTACGTTTATATCTACACAATATTCACGGTGTAGTGACTCATGTTTTGACTTGCATAAAAATGAATTCAAATATATTGGCACGGTTGGAATTAGGACATACCCCGCACCCTGCCAGTGATGTTTGAGGAGCAGAGTGGTGTCATCCTCTGCTTTTACAACTAAATCTTATCTAAATACTCTGTTTTATCCATGAGTACCCATGTGTCTTTGTTGTGGGGGAGCTCACAGTTCTTGCGTTGTTTGGTGTTCATTATCACCAATTAGTCGTCGTTGTCATGATCATTATCTTTATTACATCAAAATAAAATAATCATTTAAAGAATTACATTATATTTTCCCACAAGACGTTTTTCGTCATTTGAAGTTGGAATTTGCGTCAGCAATTCCAACTTTAAATGAATGAAAAATATAGACATTCATGTTTTAGCCACAAAAGAGTTATCCATCATATATATATATTTGCATTTTCCGAGGGACACCTAGAACGCGAAGAGTATACTTTTTCAAATCGGAACCGCAGATATAATCTAGCGAATAGCTATGACAAGGTTTCTAAGCAGGTGATTTTCGTTCAATTTTAGACGATGTCATTTTTTTTATTCGATCGGTATCTTCCATACATCATACATACATCAAAAATATCATACATACATCAAAAATATATTAATATCTCTCCCATTTCGCGAAAAATTAACCAGTGAGATTCTATGTATCTGACAATACAATTGACAGTAAATTCTGAACACAATAACTTTAAATCTTGATAAATTTAACTGTGGACGCGGGGTCTGATTAATTTGAAAGATGCTCTGCTAACCGCAGAGATGAAATGGTTATTCAACAGTGTTCAATGCGTGAAATATAGATACTCATCATGATCCTGCTTTGTTAAAATGTAGTTTGTACAGTTATTGAAATGTCTATCGCACTGATTTGAAATCTGACTGACTCATTTATCAACCTGCCTTGAGCTTTTTATCAGTTGCAGAAACCAAGGAAAATAGAATCAGATTCTATTTTCCTTGTAGAAACCAAGAAGACATGTGACGGGACCCAATGTGAGTCTAATGTTGGGCCAGTGTCGCCAACAATCAACCAACACTCGGTCAACGGCTCGTGTTTGCTAAAAATTGTCCCTTTGCTGTACCCTGCGGTCAAATAAACACAAATCTTAAATTACCAAATGATCAATATTATTACAATAAAATCGAAATTTCTAAATCAATCACATGTTGGGAGTTTGGTGTCGCCTCATAACGGTCTAATCTACACAGATTACCCGATTACAATGGTTTAATGGTTTATCTGTGTTGTCCTGGGGAAAATACGGGATGTCACCAAGAAATAATTCCTATATACCTAGTAATCAAGAGACATCGACCCAATGTTAGGCCACTTTCTACGACGCTGGCCCAACATTGGTCCAACATTTGGTCGATGTCTCCTTACTTACTTAGCTACTCACTTACTCACTTACTTACTTACTTACTTACTTACTTACTTACTTACTTACTCACTTACTTACTTACTTACTTACTTACCGGAACTTACTTACTCACTTACTTACTTACTTACCAAATCTCGACATTTTATACGAAATATCTAGATCAAAAGGTTGAATATGGCATGAATGATAATGACATATGTATACTGGGTTTTACGACACCAAGTGGGTAATGGACCGACGATTCATTTTGAATTTGAAGTGACCAGTGTGAACCGTGTTCACCTCCCCCTGCATATAACTGTGTTTTGATTGAGAGAGATTGCCCGCGGCTGAATCGCTGTTTGTGAGAGGCCAAATCCAGCCTGAGCGTTGGCGCAACGCTGAGTGAACGGTGTGTAACGTCAGCCCATCATTTAGCCAGCGTTGTGTCAGTGGTTTTGGGTGGCATGTGTTATGAGAGACGCACCTGGGCAATTGTAGCGCTGGCAAATAACGCTCTTTTGATGATATCTCCAGCGCATTGTACATATCCTGGCCGTATACATGAGATATCCTTTTGAGCTTCACACCACCCCAGCTGACACTTCACGTTGGCACGATGTTGTTTTAATGCTGCTTCACCGTCTACGACGCTGGCCCAACATTAAGTCAGCATTGAATCAACATTCCGTGTCAGTACACATGTATACTATCAGAGAATGAGCTAGGTATGTAAGCCTATCACGAGTGTGAGGACATGCCGAGGCGAGCACCAATCGTCTCCTTGGATATGAAAGGGTGTATCTGCCTTTAATATCCAAGGGGACGCAATATCATCCATATACTCTCAACTCACTAGTTGAATTTGTAAAATCTCGTGCAGAAAATGGATGTCAATGGGACAATTTAATACGTATTTTTATCCTGCCGGAAGCATTATGTAGTCATCCGTCCGTCCGTCTGTTTGTCTGTTCGTTCAGCTGTCCGTCGGTCTGTGTAAATTGAATTTTGCATCGGATATATTTATCATTGACGCCTTCTTCGAACTTAAGTAATTGTTTTCGCTACATTTATTATTGTCGTAACATATTTTGTATTGTTTATTTTCATATATTATGCCGGACGAAAACAAAAAGTAATAATAAAAAAATGAATAAATTTATAAAACTCAAACTGTAAAACTAATCATTTTATACTGCAGTTTTTGGCCATGAATAGTCCTACTTGCAGCGGTCTGTGCTCTATTCGGGCCGTCGAACTAATTGTTAATACCAGTGTTATGTTATTTTTCCATCTATGTTTTTTTACAAACCATTGTGAGATATTTGTTTGCACTCGGTAGTCTGTACTGCTTTACGGAATGGTGAGCAAGGATACTTGTCATTACTCTGAACACCTGTGCACACTGAAGGGTGACCTACATTGTAATGCATTCATAATTTGTTCCTTTGATGTGAGTTGAACGTGAGTGTCATTAGCACCACCACTGACGTGATTTACTGGCGCAGTCTGCCATTAGTTATAAATTACGGATAATTTTAGTTATTTTAGTTATGCTTTGAAGTAAAATTAAAGGACTGTCACGATTCAAAAACTCGGCGGCAAATCAGGGTCGTGGAAAAGTCAAGAAAATTAAAAATTATCACAGGAATTTGAATTACCGTGGCATTGGCAATTTTTACGTCGTAAAACTGATAAAATCACCGAAAAAATACTCTCTTCTCAAATTAATTGTATTACGTCTGCTAGAAAATATATCAAGTAGTCGTCGGATATTTTTTTTAAATATACACTGTTTATGTAAATATACTTTCTTAATCATGGTAATATGATGCATATAATGATATCCCGAGCTTGTAAATCGATACAGATTAAACATTGAAAATGAAGCTATTCCATACAGTAAGCCCTACAATACTTTTCTGCAGCAAAGCCAACAGACAGTATCTGCTTACTTTTACAAGTAAGCAGCTACTGTATTTTGGCTTTGCACTGCAGCAGAGAGGTGTTGGAATGACAGAATGTATTTATTTGAAGCATCTTCATTTTTAGATTGTGATTCATTGAATTGTTATTGCTCTGTTTTTACGTGTCACTATTTATTAACAAGAATTTTCAACCAGAAACGTTATTCCGTCTACACTGGACTATGCTGCACAAGGAAACATTTATATTAGTTCTCCATGAATGCCACGGTATAAACTGGAACATCGTTACAAATCACTTTTCTCTTTTACTGGTATGAGTTTTGTGTGGTGAGAGAGTGATTTGGTCACCGGGTTTGCTCATCACAAATCTGTCACTGTCTGGAATGTGTAAATGGATCTCTGCAGGTTACATTACGTGAGGGGTCTGAAGTATGTGGCTCAACAGCATAAAAAACAAAAGAAACACTCCTATATATACCACAACATGTAATGAGAATGGGAATTTATTAAAGCTCTCTTTAACATACAAGAAAGCTCCTGCAAAAACAGACATTAAAAAAATGTTTATTCTAGTTTGGAAACTAATGAGTTTAAAGCTCACGAGGGACTTTCAAATAATACTACAAACAGTATCTGATGGGAAGCGATATTACTCTGATGGCATATTTAAATGTTAGTGTTTAAAAAATGTATTATAAAGGAAACTCTCCACTCAGTTACTGACCGAGATCGTGGACACGTGATCGGTCAAGTTTGACATCTCGACCAATCACACGACATATTAGATCTGGGTGACTCCCTTTCAGAATGTCTGCTAGTCCATTTCTCACTGGTTATCGGGGTTGGACCATATCTATGTTGTTGATGAGAAGAGGCACATATGGATAGCACATGGACACCTGATATGATCCAGATACATCATCTAGTGGTAGTGTCATTATCTTTACAGCATGCACGTGTACCACAGTGTCTTCATTTACTAATACATCTGCACGTATGAAAAACGAGAACGCTTTCGTCTCAACCAAAGAGGTTAACCTCCTTGTCTCAACTATTCTTGTCGATGATTTTATTCTTTTAACACAGTTAGCTAAGATAAAGTAATTCACCAATAGTTTACAAAGCAACATTCAATTGTTGTATCACTGATATCAAGAATACATTAATGTATTCTTGCTGATATGTAAATAATAAAATATTGTGAGAGCTATACATTTTGAACAATCAAGTCATTTTCTTAACTTTGCAAATCTTGTACAATTTGTAGAATTCAGATCATTCTAGACCCATTGTTGTTCTGTAGAATAGAAGGTGGTCACTATCTTATTGTGACCGTTTATGATTTATTTTATAACGAGCGGTTTATGTCATTCGACCTGCCAAAAATGTATTACTCATATCAATAGATTGTAATTTATTATTTATTTAACTGTAATTTATTCTATCCTTGCTCCTATGAGCAAGGATAGAATAAATTACAGTTAACTAAACTAAAGGGATATCTAGTGTGCACATTGTTAGAAGGTTCGATTACAAACTGTTCATTCAGGCTTTATGTCTGACTACACATCCACCATGTCTACTGAGTATCCGTTTTAAGTAAATGTAAATTTCTACCTGAAATAGATAATATATCAATATATATGTTTTATTGAAATATGTTAGCAGGCTTCAGTTAAGGCCAGGGTCCATCTCACTCTTAACTTTCTCTCATTCCCAGTAGAAAATTTGTTTTTGTTTTCTAATGGAAATGAGAGATACCCTCAATCTTACTTTTTTAGCGGGACGGGCCCCAGGTGTACCCCAGGTCTTACAATCGGATGTAAATGTCGCAAGACCTTTTATATTATGTACACCACGAGATTAACCTTTCAAAATATCTCAGCAAAACGTTCCACACAGTTTTTATCGGAGATATGGACTATTTTGAGGCAGATCTGTATCCATGTTACGAGGTTACTGCGATGAGAGTTTACGACTATTATAGTGTATTCGGTGGAGCATACTTTTCTAGTTATATGCATAAAAGCTGAAATACATAATACAGATGTATTATGTATTTCTTATAAAAGTGTCCCACATCGTAACGATATGGATGCATGCGGTACTCTGGATGCTATTAGCATTCAATATAGTCAATTCATTTATTTAAATAAACGTTTTTTGAACTGATTGATGTTAACTACTGACTCATAAATCCTATAGTGAATTGTTTTTTTTCTGCTGGTGTTTACCTTCATCGTGTTATTTCAGGCAGTGTATGTTGTTCTGCCACGTGCTGGCACACACTCCATTCTTTCATCTAGGAATTTGTACAGACCGTTTCAGTTATAAGCATCTCATCCACTTAGGCGGGGTTTACCACCTAATCCCAGTCATCATGGCCAGAACATGACCGATAATTTTTTTTTCAGATATCATATGTCATCTGAGGATATTCATTTTACCTAGAAACAGATTAGCATGTCCATGATTGATATGATGATGTTAATCTGTTTGTAAGTAGTTTGAATTTCTGATCATTTTTTAATTTTTAATTATGTTTGTCCAAGGTAATATTATTATATATACCAAAGTTAGCCCTAGTGCTGCTAGGCTTGTGTATACGATTTTAACCCTTTAACCGCCAAATTATTCAATCTGAATTTTCACCCACTTGGGAATTGTGTCTCGCTGACGCGATCCACAACTTCAAGCGAGTGAAAATTATTCTGATTTGACAAAATAGAGGTCAGCTGTTTTCAAATATTGCCGATTGATGTCACATTTTATCTTTAACATGTTTAAAAGGTGGTACTTAATGTGATAATAAAAAATGAAAACCCGAATACATGCGGCTCCGGCGGTTAAAGGGTTAAGCAAATTTAAAAACAAATACAATGCCACTGTAATGGATAACATTTCCTGCATGATTATAAACGCTCAGTGAATTATTCAATTTGCGAGATGCCTATTTCCCGTAAATACTTTTTTTTCATCATTAGAAGCTGGATTTTGCGTTAGCAATTCTAACTTTAAATAAATACCAAATATAAACTATACTAACTGAAATTCAGGACGACAGGGGCCATAAGGTTAGGGACACATTTTTACAGTTGATCATCATAGATATACGCTCGATAATATAAATCACATTTGTTGTCACTCGAAAAAACCCCTGTTATGTGACAGAGTTTGTAATGAAATACATAAATCAGAAATTTTATCATAGAGTGGTATTCAGACTGCAAATATAAACATACTTTTGTGAAACCTGTCATCATTTATTGTCCTGTTTCAATGTCCAAATAGACTGACAGGAATGCCAAATGAAAACGACCACATATTTCTGTTATAACGCGTCATGACCACAGACATATTATGTAAAAGTTATACAATAGATTACTTCTGTTTTGACGGACGATTCATCCTCAGAGAGAAAAATTGCTTATATCACTCTGTCATTATCTACTATGGTTGCATCGCAACTTAAAAAAATCAGATATTTTACGTCTCTGCCCTCAGAATATGCTGTGCCTCATAATACCCCTTTCTCGTGTAGGCGTCATTGTTCTCTGTGGTTTTGTTTTTATTCTATTCGAAACTAGCATGAACCCACCCACATTCGATGTTTGTTACTATCTTTGGATTTTTTATATGTATTGCCCCTTATATTATGCATAACGTTAAACACTATTGTTCACCATATGCATACATTGCACCCTAGCAAATTAACATTCCACTCTAGAACACTTTTTGAACCTCCTAACACTTTCGACGCGTCAAGTTTATTTTACACATTTATAAAGTATAGTATAATGGGCAATGACAGAACGTATGACATGCTCAGAGCAGCCATAGAGATGCTGTCCGCAGCCGGATGCCGTATACGGGCCATGTAAATTAGTCCTATAATCCTGTTTTGTAACGTAGATCGGGACATCAGTCCCTGCATGCCATACCTCAATCACATCTGAAACCAAATACTTAATTGTTTGCTGGTTACAGTAGTACTGTGTGCATAATTTACCAGCCGTACCAGCAAGTGGGAGACTCAACCCAGTGTTGGCTCATTGCTGGGCCAGCGTCTGCCACATTGATCCAGCAATGAGCCATCTCTGGCCCATTCTGCTCCTCTTTTGGACCGTTGCAGGAGTCAGGGTTGCGTGTTGCAGGCGGCTTGACCTTGATGATTTCAATTACTGAATTGTGATTTATTGGTCGCTCATCTGCTCTTCTGGCATCATATGTTGTTTATCCTGATAATAGATGCTGGCTCAAGTGACTAATTAGTACACACGCCTACACACACAGTGATTTACCATTAACCCTTTCACCACTGAAGCCCGTTTTTATGTGCTGAATGCCATAGCATTCAGCACATAAAAACGGGCTTCAGTGGTGAAAGGGTTAAAACCCAAAATATAGCATCATTCTGGTGTAATATACGCTGTATGTAGACGACCAACTTTTTCTGGCACTTGAGATCGTCTTTATTCAATTTCATCACGTAAATGTTTCTACCAAATATTTTTATCTCCAGCATTAGCAGAAATACAGCTGGTATTAGTTAAAATGTACATTTATTATCGGATATGATGAAATCAGAAGGTTCTTCAGATTTTGGATCCGTCACTAATTTGTACCCAACATGATTGAATACTTTCTATTTTGGTCATGAAAAGTCATTAAAAAGTCAGGATTTTTGTTTTTGAAAGATGTGCGTGCGCGTGAAAAATGTCTCTATATCTATAAGTAGGCCTACATTTTCGGCGTTTTTCTTCATGCGAGACCCCCTCGCTCATATGCCATTTTATAGCATTTTGCAAAACGCTCTTATCGATTTGAAATTCACAGAAGAAAATTATGCTAAATTTTGTAATACTACACAGTACCAAATATCCCTATGTGTAATTGTGAGAGTTGTGGTTTGTACATAATCAGCCTTGTACAGTTGATACAAAAGAAAGCACCTCAGTTATGTATCATTTTCGGTGTCTACGAATCTTTAGCACCAAGGTGGTGTTATATTCTGGCTGTGAGAGTTGTATAATAGACGGGTTTACCTGGCTTTAAATCGTAGCACAGCCTTTACTCGACAATCTCCATTTAATCTGGGCTGGCTCAGTCACATCATCACCAATCTAATTGCCACTTTACACCAGGTAATGCAATGCCATGCGTGAATCCTCCATACGATAATAATTTACCACATGTGTATAATGTGTTGGGAGTCATTTATTGTTTTTAATCACTTCAAAGTAGTCGTAATAATAGTATCCACGAGCATTGCTTCTATTCCAAAACATATCAACCAATTAATAACATCATATGACTGGAAAAATATTTTCAATAAAGACAAACTCATTCATCTCTTCAGTGATAACTTTGTATATGCAACTTCGAAAATGGTAAAAGATTCATTTTCAAGACGCATAAATTAAATATAATTATTCTTTTTATGAACTTATCAAACACACAGTTACAAAATGATCAGTGCCATACAAGCCTGAGAGGCTGGCCATCAAACCTATAAATGTTTTATTTTTTTCTGTTTAAATTATGTATATGGATGGCACTTTAATAAATAAAATACTACTACTACTACTGCTTCTATTAGTGCTGTGACTCCGCCATAACACTAATAGAAGCAATGACTGTGAATACGAGGTGCCATTTTTGGAGCGCACCGCGTTTTGCTGTAACTAAAATAATTATGTGAGCACTCCCAATCGTTTTGTCTTCAGCGTTACTTGTCGTCCAACGTGTGTCGTATATGCTGTGTCTGAAATGACCTTATCTGACTGCGTGTATACTATTTATATTGAGGTATATAATAATAGCAATCATATTGCCATAGATGTATTTTGCGGGGCTGTATAGGCCCTATTTATATAGTTATTTGGGTTCTCTCTCACTAGAATGGCGTTGTGTGATTGTGTTGCAATAGGGAACACGTCCCACTCAAGGAAGCTTCATTATTCATCTAAGCTTTCTATTTTGCCAAAGGGGACGACCCAAGAAACACAAAAACCTTTGTATAACACTTGTACAACGTCGGCCCAACGTCTTTGACGTTGGCCCAACATTGTACAAATGTTATACAAATGTTTTGTTTTTGCTGGGAGACTACACGCGTGCTACTCTATTGCTTCTTTGATGGAATTAACCTTTCTGAGTTCCACTTTGAGATTTTTTTCAAATCAATAAAACATTAGTGACTAGTATCACGTCTGTTTTTTCTGGACTCCCGGGGCATACGGCTGTTATAAAATGCAAATTTATTGATTCCTTGTATTGATGTCATTCCATCATGATATAGTCCATGAAAATAAGAAGGTCGTATCTGTTACTTTGTGAATTGGCAGATACGACATTTCATATAAATTATCAGAGGGCAATATGGTAGGAGGGCATCAATACGAGGAATCTATTAATCCTAAGTATTCACATTAATCCATACATTGTGTACTATGTAAATCAAAGTAATTTTGTGGTAGCCATTTTATGAAGATTCACAATGTCAATATTAGACTAGAGTAGGGTAATTGATATAGTATGATGTGCGGATATTGCGGGCCAAGCAGCTAAAGGCTATGTTTATAATCTATTTAAATACGTGGACCATCACTTTCACATTTGTCCTAGAATACATCATGTACATTAGACCCATTTCTCATGTTTCTTAACAATGACTAATTAATTAATTCATTCATTTTGAGACAAAATTTTAGCGCAACCAAAGTGCTCGTTCATACACAAGCTGTACGCCACATAGCATAGGTTTGCTATTATATTCAATTTCAGTTCCCGATACCATATGATTTAATCAACATCCATTAAGAGGTTTAATCGTCACTTTGGTATTAACCCTTTCACCACTGAAGCCCGTTTTATGTGCTGAATGCTATGGCATTCATCACATAAAAACGGGCTTCAGTGGTGAAAGGGTTAAAGGATCGTATCTGCCACTTTCAAAAGTTGTATATTATACGACCCTTTAGTTCCAAGGTGACGTAATGTTGTCTACATTTATCTGGACACGGTTTCTTTTATACACCGCGGCTGTGTGTACACCAGCTGGTTCTGTGTAGAATATATCCAACAAACAACAGCCATCGATCCAACGATGGCATAATGTTGTACCACCGTCCACGACGCTGGCCCAACATCAACCCAGCATGGCGTGAACGTCGTTTGTTGGGAATAAACCCTAGGTGATCAATTACCCCGTTTGCCTGGCTATTGTTGCCGCTATTCCTGGACATGGATTATAGATCCAGGTTGCCTGGCGGATCCATGGACGCGCTGCCCGCTACAATGCACGGGACTGCTTGTTTTAGTACTGTGTGATGCCTTAATCCAGAATTCCTTATGTCCCGAGGCGGTGAATTATTGAGGCTGGCCGAGTGTGTGTGCCACATGGTTGGCCGAGATAGGACGCTCTGCTTTGACGCTTTAACCCCTACAGGGCCCGTATTCTCGTACAAGTTACGATAAAACGTAGGCTTCGGATTGGTCGAGATGGCCATCTCGACCAATCCGAAGCCCACGATTTATCGTAACTTGTACGAGAATACGGCATCTGGCGAGCAGTTAAATTTAAATTTTCAGTCACTTGATCGCGATCCACAACTTCAAGTGATTGAAAATGCATTGGATTTGTAAAATTTAAGCTCACTACTTTCTCAAAATCATAGATCTACCACCTAGTTCACTTCTAGAATCTTCTCATTAAACAAGTGCTAATAAAAACAGAGAAATAGTACTGTAGTCGGTATCAGTGCTCTGGTGGCTCAACATTTACCTTCTGGTGACGCATATCATTCAGAAAAACTACCAGTCCATACATTTTAGAAGGACTACTAGCCCATATCATTTAGAGGGACTACTAGCCCATATCATTTAGAGGGACTACTCGCCCACATTTAGAGGGATTACTGGCCCACATTTAGAGGGATTACTGGCCCATATCATTTAGAGGGATTAATACTATATACATAGCCCATATTATTTAGAAGGACAACTACCCCATATCATTTAGAGGGACTACTAGCCCATATCATTTAGAAAGACTACTAGCCCATATCATTTAGAGGGACTACTGGCCCATATATTTTAAAAGGACAACCAGCTCATATCACTTAGAAGGACAACCAGCCCATATCATTTAGAGGGACTACTGGCCCATATCATTTAGAGGGACTACTGGCCCATATCATTTAGAAGGACTACTGGCCCATATCTTTTAGAAGGACAACTAGCCCATATCATTTAGAAGGACTACTGGCCCATATCTTTTAGAAGGACAACCAGCCCATATCTTTTAAAAGGACAACCAGCCCATATCATTTAGAGGGAATACTGGCTCACCACCTAGTTTGAGTGATGGTTGTCCCAGAGGCAGACATTGCATCAATAGTTACTGAATTGTCTTTTAGTGTTCCAATACTTTCGTCTAATAATATTTTGTCAATAAAAAAACATTCACCAATATGTGGTGGACTAGTTCCTTTACCTTTATTCAAAATATGTCAGATTACGCACCATAAAGTGAATTCAGTACACAATGTCAGTAGCCTACACATTAAAACGAGAACCTTTGTAGCTTCAATTTGATATATCACACTTGGGAATTACAGTAACAATCCAAAGCTCAAAGTGAATGGAAATATGACAATATCGCCGAGTAGTTAAAGGGTCAAAATCCTGGTCAGTAAACCTAATGAAGGGTTGCCACTAAACAGCAGCGCTACTGTGTATCCTTTGTAAATATATCCGACTCTTTTAAAACGCTGTTTCCATCCAACTATATATATGCAGTAAAGTGGCTCGCTTTATTTTATTCGATTCCATGTTAGCCTGATATAATAAGTGATTAAAGCCTTGTATGTGACTGTCACTTGTCAAATGAGTGGTGGATGACCGATCTCTCTGAAATGGAACAGTCTAATCCTACTGGGAGAGAATCACAAATTAGCATTTTAATGTTTAATAATACAGTTTAAAACTAATTAGCATAAAAATGTTTACTGAATGCCATGGAACAAGGTCGAGCGCGGTGATATCTAGCCCTCTACCGTCAACATTTTAGTACTATTTAATTAATGTAATATTACAGATATAAAATAACTTTTTAATTTATTTCTTTACTTCACATGCTTCAGATCATAAATATATTTTCTATTTTTAAAACTGGTTTTGTTTTTGTCGCCAGCCTCCCAAGGCACATTCAGTTTTCATTTTAAGCCGTTTTGATGTTAACTCTTTAACCGCCAAATTATTTAATCCTAATTTTCACTCAATTGAAACTGTGTCTCGCTGACGCGATCGACAACTTCAAGTGGCTGAAAATTATTCAGATTTGACAAAATGGATGTCAACCATTTTGAAATCTTGCTGATTGACGTCACGTTTTATCTTATACATGTTCAAAAACTGGTATTTAATGTGCTACTAAAAACATGAAAAACCGAATATTTATAATCGGGAGCGGCGGTTAATAGTTAACTTTGCTAATTTATGTCCAGTTGAAATATTACAAAATTGCATCTCATCGAATACACAGCTACAATATCATTCAATAGCTGACCAAGAACTTTATATATAGTTCTTGAGCTGATATTGGCTCAATCTCAATTAGAACTCTGTACCTCCAGCCAAACAGAATGAGCCACCGCGGAAGGTGACGCACCTCACATAGTGCATCAAACAAACACCAGAAATGGACCCAATTTGTCGGCGTCTCGTGTTAGCTGGTTAACTCGGGTATTTGTTGGGTTTCGTTGTCGCAGGTGGACATGTCTAGTGTGTGTGCTGCCTCCACGCAGGGCTGACTTTACCTTGACAACCTGCACCGCTCCCTCTGATATTCTCCATATATCACGGCCGAGTGTCGTCACGTCACTTATACCAGTAGTTTATCACTTAACATGGTATTGATGATGATATACAGGTGTTTTGGGTAATAGCTCAAAGCTATGCTGGATAATTATTGTGAATAAACCAAGGAGAAATAGTTCTATTTGGTAAATAATATATATTATAATAAAATAATGTGGTTTAGCGTTGAACGTTCACGCCAGGCAAATCACTATGGCGGGTAACCCAATATATACCTCCCACACAGAAAAAACATTAAATCTGTAGAGCTGCTTCATTCCAAGTCCCTGTGAGTTGTTTTTGTGTCGTTATTTAGGTTTTATTCACACAAATCACAGCATATATGTAGGCTATTTTCATCTAATGATATTTGCACGCATAGGCACGAGAACGGCATTCAGAACAGTGGTAGTCCATCCAACACGACGCGCCGACCCAATGCTGGGTTAATGTTGGTTCACAATATGAGACTTTGCCCCAACCCTAACCCAGCACTGTCACCATCGTGTGTTTGCTGGGATGTATGAGGTAGCCAGGTAACACCTGGCTCATAAACTACGTCACAAAAAAAACAAGAGGCTAAATAATGTCTATGTTCTGTTAATGTTAGGAAAGCGTTGTAAACAGCACATTAAAGTAAGATTTCAAAAATTATTGTAATAAAACGTGTTTTAGGATTATAAAAAAATGAGTCATGCAAAATGACATGCATAATACATTCTGATAGTTCTGTTCTTTATAATAATCTAACTAAGTGAATCATTTCGATTGACATGTAGTAGATGATGACATCATAGAATAACCAAATATTTGGTTAATAATCTATGATGATATTGACATGATGGTAAAATAAGAAAACATAACATAATATTTAGCTTTTCATGTTTGTTCTTTTTAACAAGCCAAAGATTCCAAACTTTTTAGATTTTTTGTCATTTTTTTTATCCCCGCCAACGAAATAGGGGCGGGGGCTATTGTCATCACCATGTCTGGCTGTGCGTATGTGCGTCCGTGTTTCGTTTCCGTACGATATCTCTGAAACCGTTAGCCGGATTGCTTTCATATTGCATACACACAACCCCTAGGGGGTTAGATGTGCCTTTTGGGGTTATAACCTTTGATCTAGTTTTTTACCTTTGATTTTGAGGCGATTATTGACTTCAATTGATTGCGGATGATAAGCTCAGTTCTGGGACGATATCTCGCAAAGCGCTTGCTGGATTTTTTTCATACTGCACACACACATCCCTCAGGGGGTGTAGATGTGCCTTTTCGGGGTAATGCCCTTTGACCTAATTTGTTACCTTTCATTTTGAGACGATTATTGACTTCAATTGATTGCGGATGATAAGTTCAGTTTCCGGACGATATCTCGCAAAGCGTTTGCTTCATTGTTTTCATACTGCACACACACACACATCCCTCAGGGGGGGGGGGGGGGGATAGATGTACCTTTTGCGGGTTATGATCTGCGACCTAATTGTTGACCTTCAATTTTGAGGCCATTATTGACTTTAATAATGGAAGACGATAAGTTCATTTGGCGGACTATAGCTCGGAAAGCGTTTGCTCGATTGTTTTCATATTGCCACACACATCCCTCAGGGGGTGTAGATGTGCCTTATGGGGGTTGTGACCTTCGACCTATTTTCTAACCTTTGAATTTGAAGCCATTATTGACTACAATCAATGGCGGGGGATTTTGTTAGTCATTGCTCTTGTTAAAATAATATAAGTATAATATGTTGTTTATTTCCCCGTCCATGCTATTCTGTGGCTCAATTGCGAATACCGTGTTTATAAAAGTCCGCCCGACGGACCGGCCAAAGGACGAGCCACACAGCAAGCCTACGCAATACTTATTATTGACTGGTTAATTTCCTGATATGGCAAGTTTTCAGACAAGAAGTAGCATTTTGCTGGCAATATACTGACACAATGCAGGAGAGAGCGAAAAGCACAGAGCATGCAAATCACAATTTCTCGGCAGACAGGCAGCAGAACACAGCTCACCACAGCTGACTGAGCGGCCTAATACACCCCTGTAAGCACCGTATAGTGGCCCAATACCTGCCCAATGCTGGCCCAACACTGATCTATGCTGATCAGCATTGGCACATGGTCTCATCTGGTTTTGGTGTCGTCTTTTTACAGCTTCTATCTGCAGATTGCTATGTTCTGTGTCGGCAGATTTACGTTCATGTAGCCCACGTTCAGTTCACCCAATCAGAATGCCGGTTAAATGTTGGTTCAACGCAACCGACGTTGGACCAACATTATTTCATTATTGGGGTGATATCTAGTGCTACTGTTCATCTCACTGCCAGAGACAGCGGCGTGGTGAATGAAGCAAAACAAATGTTCACATAGCCAAGTCAAAGATGTGTTGCTTTATAGCTGCGTGTCATATACCATGATAATTGTGACGGCTACCAGCCACCTCATCTAGAGCACGTGGCTCGTCTCTGTCAACAACTAATTCATCCCTCGTAACATATGAATAAACTGGCACAAACAGCACAGCCGTTTTCTGACAGAATGTCCATGAAACCGGCATTTACTGCAAATATGACAAGTTGATCAAATGTTGGCTTAATATTGGGCCGTCGTCGCAGACTATTGGCTAATTTATATAAAACCTACGTAATTTATTATATCCTGTTTGTTGGGTTTCAAATGATAATGTTGGGAGAGTTTCCTTCTGCAACTATAAAAGCAATAACGATATGATTTACTTTCCATAAAAACAATTATATGTTACAAAGAATAACTGTTTTGAAAACAGCAACATGGAAATGCAAATGGAGTAGCGTGGAATAACACATGGATGTAGAATGATCGACACTCAGAATGACCAATAGTACATACCTGAACTAAATAGAAGGCATTAGCCGACAAACAAAGGTTGGTAAACAAAATGCTGTTGTTGAAATCTGCCATACGAAGACAGATTTGTTGTGGCATATCTCTTTTATTCTGTTTAGTCTACCACCTCAGAGGTTATAAACGTTTCTATTGCTAATAAACGATACATGACACATTGTGTGTTGCTTTTTTTCGGGCATGATTGGGTAAAAACTCAGCTGTGACAGTGCTGTATAAACATACCAAACCAGCCAATTGTGATGTTAAACATCCGAGCAAATTGTCAAGTAATCACTTGTCAGATTATCACGTTGATTTACTGTGGCACGTTAGATCCGTACTTTTACGTTGCGGAACACAGGCGTCCCTTTGTAAAATTCAGTTTATACCACCATGTGTTCTAGGATTTTACCACGTAATCCCAGCAAACACAAAATATTTGTATAACATTTGTACAATGTTGGCCCAACGTCTTCGACGTTGGGCCAGCATTGTACAAATGTTATACAAATGTTTTGTGTTTGCTGGGAATGACACGTAATAGTGACAATGCCGTTCACAGAGTAAGTGATGTGGCAGGCCAGGGAGTATGTGAGTGAGATGTAGTTTATCACTATGCTGGCCTGCTTGGTCTAGTCATTTGGCAGGGGCGGATCCAGATAGGGTCAGGCAGGATCCTGACCCCCCCCCCCTTTTTAGAAGCGGTATTGCCTGGACATCCCTTTAAATTACTAACAAATCGGTTTCAAGTTCTTTATTATCCTTAGCCATAAGTATAAGTATAATGACTTATATGGCGCCAATATCTCTCAACAATATTGAGACTCAATGGCGCTGTGGACCAAAATCAGTATTAGGTGGGGAAATCCATAGTCGGAAAAGGAATTCGTCATATGACGGTCGGTGGATGCACAGATTAAGCTGGTAGGTCTAATGTAAAAAGGTGTGTTTTTTTTGTTTTCAGAAATATAGTGACTGATTTTGCTTCACGTATTTCAAAAGGCAATTTGTTCCACAAGCGCGGTGCATAATGCCTTTGAGGACCAAAAACAATACAATATAAAATAAGCATACATGGCAGGACATAACATAATGATACTATCAGAAATGTTCACAATGTTCACAATATATTTATATTGCGCCATATCTCATAGGATTCTATGGCGCAGAAATGCATAATTTGTATTACATGTATGCATTTATGATACTATGTATAATCATTCTCCAATTATTCGGTATTTGTTACTCGCCATTTGCTTGAGTGGTGCTCGCACCCCGTTTGTTGACTGAAAACTGTGTATTTTTGGTGGGAGGCAAACTAAATTCCAATCGCCCTCCCCCCCCCCCCCTCTTGAAAATTCTGGATCCGCCCCTGTGTGGGTGTGACCTATGGCGATGAGCTGCTCACCAGACATGGGTGGTAACTGTTAAAAACAACAGCAGCGATCAAGCAACAAAAAATGAACAGTACTCCAGCTTTGCAGACGTTGCAACAGACGTTGGCTAAGCACTCTGCCAACGCTGGCAGGTTTTAACCCTTGTCCTCATAGGCCGATATTAACCCTTTCAAGCCTGAATTTACCATAGTCATCTTCATCCACTACAAGCCGCGAATTGCTGCCGCAATTCTCGACTTGTAGTGGATGAAAATGACTTGGAGTGGGTGAAAACTTGAAGAATATTGCCATCTATTGGTAAAACAGTTTCATGGAAATTTTATTTCTAAGACCCTTAGTTGTAGGAAAATTAAGTATGTTTCAGGGATGTAAAATGATGCTTTAATGCATCGTGAGGGCTTAAAGGGTTAATACGCTCGTCAGCAAGTTACATACCGCCCCTGAAATGATGAAATAGAGGTGTTATTTTTCATGAATAAATTCATATTTCGTCATTTTAAGCTGGAAATTGCGCTCGCAATATCAGCTTTACATGAATGAACAATAGTAGCTTTCATTCATTTGAAGCTCTGCTAGGTTATTATTGTTACCGCATTTTTCAGCTACAAATGGAGAGAAATGTGAGAGAAACTTATATTTGGTTCGGAACTTGTTTGAAATCTAGGCCTGTAGATATAGATATATATGCGGGCGCAGGATGACAGGGGTGAACTTGTAATGCTCTGAGCTCTAGCATTTCAATTGTCAATACCTTGTCAAAGCTATGTCTCGAGCTTCAAATCACTGAAAACTATTTGGTTTTGTGAAATTCAAGTCCCAACGAATAGGCCTATGTGAGTTTCAAACTTGAAGACATGTTTTCTGCACAAGTGGTAATAAGCACATAGATTCTGCTTTGGTGGACATCAGTGCTCTAGGGGTTTCGGTACCAGTTGTTAACAGACATGATGGTGTGTTGGCAGATTGTTCACATCAGGGGGATGTTCTGCTTATTTTCACGGTCGTACATCATGCTGACAAGCTGTTGAATCTGTTTGTAGTCATGGTGTCGTGTTGTACACATTGATCCCGGTGTCATCGTCACATCCACCACTGAATGGTAACATATTGACACGTCACAGCTGCCACACCCTGGGGGAATACTGTTTGATGTGACCACTGGTCATCAGGTGTTTTTACCGCCGGTATCACGAACCGCTGACATTTCTGGACCGTCGAATGGGGCAAGAAGGGTTTTGCTTTCGGTGTCCAGAACGATACCATAACTTGCTTGTTTGTTTGGTATATCTATCCCTGAAAGCAGGCTGCCTGGGCCTTCCGACATCATCGATCGCTCGAACACCGGCAAGAGACCTAATGTTATGGTTAGCTTGACCGGATGGCTGGATAGCCTGAACACTGGCCTGAAAAAGAGCCAGAAACTGGCCTCTCATTCGTACGTTGTGATTGGTCAGCCTCACGTTGGCTTAGTTTGGAAGCTCCTCTGCCATTAGCCGATGCCCGACTGCCAAAAAGGGACAAAGCTACAAGTTTTTCAAAAGGGACAAAGTTTTTTTCGGTTGAAAAATGCAACCATCCTTGCAAAATTTCAAATAGACATTGAACATGTGGCAAAGCATCTGGATGTCATCTGGATGACCTACTTTCTCGAACAGATATTGCATGGTGTCCAACAGCAGCCCAACATTAGGTCAACGTCGCGTGTTCACTGGGAAGACTTCAAAAAGCCATTTATTTTGCAGGCAGGTGACTTGACTGGACTGGTCACTAAATGAACAAATATGACCGAATGACACATCTGACATTGATAAGGCAGGCATTATTTCTATTTGAATACATTTTCATTTCTCCACGAAACCGTCGTTTTGATAAGGTTATCAGATCATTTCTGGTCGCTGTTTTTTCAGACACACGGAGTGTCCATAATCCATACGGCAGAGTTATAATTGCAGTCAATTGGAGCCCGTCATTCCGTAAACGAGGTTTCCCATAGAGTTACATTATGAAGAATCACGTACTGTCAGCCATTGCTTTATTTTTAATGCATTCTCATATCTCCATGAAACCGGAGTGTTTTTTCCCATGAGATTGAGTTATCAGCCGCCGCTGGCCGGTACGCTCTGTCATATTTTCATCAACTGTGGAATGTTCTATGCTTGTGATGCCGGGTCCGGGATCGCATCACCCGGTACGCTTCACTGCTGCTAAACTACTTATACCTCCTCACACCAGCACAAGTGAGATCTTGAATCAATACCGATTTAACGCTGGGCCAGCGTCTGCGACGCTGGCCCAGCGCTAAAACGGTATTGGGCAAGCATCTACTGTACAAAGATTTACGTGGCTATGCTGACACACAGCGAGAACGAGACGTTGAACCAATGTTGTTCTGAGGTCATCGTAGACGATGGACCAACATCAGAACATGTCATCGTAGACGATGGACCAACATCAGAACAACATTGGTTCAATGTTTAGTGTTTGTACACCGGATTTGCGCGGATCTGCTGACACACTGCTGGCGAGACGTTCAGTCAATGTTGTTGTGATATTTTTTGTTTGCTCGGCACAGGGCTGGGTAACCGCTGACTTATCCACTGTCTCATTCATTCATCCATTCATTCATTCATTCATTCATTCATTCATTTATTCATTCATTCATTCATTCATTCATTCATTTGAAGAATAATTCATCTGCTGTGAGAAATTATGTAGCCGGCTTTACTAGGGCTTTATAACCAGCCAGTCAGCCACATGTCTACATTTACGTCATTTAAAATAAAATATTAATTTTAGACTACATCCAGGGATACTATAATTAGCAAGACCTGAGTATTTGATTATCTGTATGAGTAGAGCACTAACAAATGACGCAATGTGTCATCAATAATGTACTAGCAGAAATAGAGATAAAAACATTGCGAAAACTTCTTATGGATATCAGCGGCAAGTTTTTGTTTACAGTTTCTGGCGCAAACACGTACAGGTTAAAAGAGGTACAGCTTTATAATCCGTAATCAAATCTGCCGAGCTATAATGTATCATTTTAAAGTTAAATATTACTCACTCAAAATTAAAAACTTGTGATTTCGTAACAGCTAATGTGTTATTTAGCTAAGCAGCGAGTGACACGAAGACCTGGACAGAACATTCATTTGCTGAAATGTAGAGCGTGTCATCTTCACTTCGGTCAGACCAGATGATGGCAGGGGGAGGGGGGCTAGGATTTTATTCCCCAGAGCAAACGTTTTTCTCCTTGACATAACCGAATGTTATAAATTTAGACGGCGATGAATGTATAATAAACCGACGGGATTTTCTTTCGACATGTATCAGCAACCAAAACAAATTCTGCGATTTCCCGTACGAAGTTCAGTATCATCTGGTCCGCCCTTTATGGCTATTTTATAAGCAAGAATAATCGACTAGTGATTGAGTACACAGAACTAGACATGTTAGAACCATATTCCGGATTAATGGGTATATTACTTCTGCATACAATCACATTCGGTGATAAAAAGATCATAACTCAAAATGGCGCATCCCCGTTTATGACCAAAGTAATTTAGATGCCCATCTGTATGCTACTTCCTATATAATATCAATATAAAAAATAAATGGTAAAACATCACAATAACTAAGATCAGGTTGTTTAAAAATAATGTAGGTTGACTAGTAAGTATATAACTTAAAAGGGATGACTACTTTCTTTCAGATTAACATCGTTACTTTTTAAGGGGTAGCCCAGAAAACACGAGACGTTGGCCCAGCCTTGGTTTACTGTTGGCCCACCATCTTCGACGTTTGCCCAACAGTATGCCAACGTTGGGCCAACGTCTCATGTTTGCTTTCAGGGCTTCGTGCAATCACATGCACAGTGATATGTGTGTCACCTACGTGGTTTGTATGGTGTCCATCACTGCTGTAAAAATAACCTAATTATCTGTCCGATTGTGCACAAGCGGATTGTTGAGTTTCTATTCCTTTTAAGACAGAGAACATTCTACTATAATAAGAAGGTGAAAGTTCTACGTAAGGCCAAAACAAAAAAATTGTTTGTTTCCGGTGACCCGACCGACCCTAATTTTAGGTGTCAACCCTAGTTTTTTTTCATGATTTGCCGACCCTAATTCTTTTTATCAATAAATAACAGAGCTAAAAAAAAATTTCAGCATTCTGAGCGGCTCACAGTAGGAAAAACGGTACTGTTTATACAGAATTTGTTTATTTTGCTATGCTGCACAAAAATAACCAACATGTGCATCACCCAATAGGGTGTAGCAAAAAAAAAGAAAACAAATTGACCTACCTACCCTATTTCTAAAAAGTCCGTTACCGGAAACATACAATTATTATTTTTAGTCCTAGCATTCATGATGCATTCAGCCCAAGATAAGCTATCCGATATAAATTAATTTTTTCTCCGACATTAATTACATATGTTTGAGAGTTATGTCAGCTGTTTGTCAGTAAATTATTACTGTTATGCTTAGTGCGCTGTTGATAATCAATTTTCATTACTTTGTACATATATTTAATTAATTTGAAATGTTTCGACCCGTTGGTTGTCACAATCTGAATATAAATGTATTTATTGTAAAATGGAGGATTCATATTGGCTGATTTGAGAATTATAAGACTATAACGACTACGTTATATTAATTATGTCCGGTACATGTCATTTTTGAAAACCCTGCAAGTATGTAGTCCTAATAGTTAAATGTTTATTGGGTCCTTTTTTAATATAAATTTAGCTTATTGGCTCTTCGCATTTTTATTTTCATAATGTATTTTTTTCACTGTCCATGAATATCTTGAAAATACATCTATTTGGCTATTTATTTATATATTCCTGGTAATAGTAATGAGCTTCACCATCATAAGCTGCTGCAATTATCATGTATTTGATGTGCCATAAAAATAATCATAAATTATTGTTCCAGGCCGTTGCATCATTAACTGCTACTGAGATAATTTTATGATAGCAATATATCAAACTACACAGTCAAATGTGGCTAGATGTATATGCAGCACCCGCATCAGTGCTGGCGCTGATGTAGGCCGTGGTAGCCTTAAATAACCGGCAATAGCGTGTTTGACATTAGGTTTCATCATTAAATTGTACAGCGAAACTCAAGTCTCCGGCCGTCTGGGCATGTCTGGGGGTATATCCCCTAGACATGCCCAGAACCCCTTATCGGGCGAGCGAAGGAAAACGCTCTCAATAACCCACCATGCCCTATCACCCCCACCCTCACATCATCATCTGTACATTCATCTCATCAATTGACTACAACGTTTTTATTATATTATAATGTCACTTAAAAGACCTTTTGTGCCGAAAAGTGACGTAAAGCAATGATTTACTACTACTACTAGATGTATAAAGAAGTAAATTTACAACAGTAGATAATGACCGCGTGTGCCCAAATGTCTCGCCCAAATTACTATGTAGAAAATGTTTAGTATTTCCAGATGATCGGAGTTCAATATAGCGTCATATTTCAAGAGTACATGTGGTATAATTGTAAACGTTGCGCGGTCGAGGCTGTAGTCACACCAGGCCATGTTTTCACCACGTTCACAAAAAATATATAAAAGTTAGTTGAACGTAGTGAGGACGTGGTCAAAAATGTAAAATAAGCAGATTTCAAGTTCATTCTACCTCCTTTCTGTGTCCTAACTACGTCCAAGCCAGGTTTACACTTGTGTCCTACAGGTCCCCACTAGCTCCTTACCACGCTCATGATCACATCCTTCAAGTTCTTACTACGTGTTCACTACGCTCTTACTACGTCCAACCAGTTCGCACGACGCGCTCACCACGCATTTAGCACGTAGGCACTGAGTTTCCCGATCTCCCATAGTAAATTTACAAAGTGGAAAACATTAATTGGTATTTAATTAATTAAATTATTAATTGTTAATTAATTTTTAATTAATAAAATAATTTATTGTCAATAAGCCTTAGATCATGTCAGCCTACGGAACAGATCTGACAAAATCAAACCAAAATAAAAACTTTTTAATTTTATTTTGCAATGAGCATGATGAGTAAAATTTTAGATACGTAAATAGCAATAAAATATAACTAGGCCTCCCTATGTAAAATTATGTTCACTTTTAAGATTTATTATTCATTTTACTGATAAAATTTTATTAGATACATGGTTATCTACGGTGATGGATGGTCTGAAGAATTAGATCCAGTATTTATACTAAATTATCTGTCCGCTATGTGGACGCGGTGACAACCTGATACAGACGAGACCAAGACGTAATAAGCACCGCTAGGACGTAATAAGGACGTAATGCAGTCTTCTAGAACGTGGTATGGACGTACAGTGGTCATAGTGGAAGCGTGGGTTAGTCTCGGTTGACGTAGAAAGAACGTAGTGACAACCTGGTAACAACTCCGTGGACTTGGAAATAACGCAGTGATAACGCAGTAAGAGCGTCATCAGAAGGGCATGCGTCCTGTCGTTTTTTTGTGGACGTGGTAGGAACGTGGCCTGGTGTGACCGGGGATAAATGAGGTTGCCATCACCCACATATGTTGTTTCAGTTTTTAACCCTTTCAAGCCTGGATTTACCATAGTCATCTTCATCCACTACAAGCCGCGAATTGCTGTCGCAATTCTCGACTTGTAGTGAATGTGGTTTAAAATGTGGTTTAAAAATTAATGAAAATTACCATGTATTGGTAAACCAGTTTCATGGAAATTTTCGTTCTAAAACCCTTTGTTGTAGGAAAATTAAATCTGTTTTCAGGGATGTAAAATGATGCTTTAATGCATCGTGAGGGTTGAAAGGGTGTCATACTGCCGCTTGTCACTAAATTATTACTTATATGCAATTGATGTATTGAGCAGAATATAGTTTACTTTCGCGCCAGTTACAAGAAGTTGTCCTGTTTGACGTAAATATAGCAGGGTTGACCAATGGGCAGAAAATAAATCCTTTGATAAAGCACGTGAAATCAGTATTCTAGACAGTAGGCCAATATGATAAAGCGCGCGCTCGGACAATTTCATCCCATATTAAATTTCTTGTTTTAATGATATATGATTTAACATAATAATGTACAAATAAACACATTGTTATGTTTAAAAATATATATTATTTTTAAATATCCAAAAAATAAAGGTATACATCCGTCCGTAGATTTATAACATGAAAAAAATTGTAAATAAATCCGTAGACTAGACGAGCTCTGTATATGATAGGGTTAATGGAGACAGACAGATATTGATGAAGTCATCTGAGCAATGCATCTGTCACTGTCACCAATTTATTATTTGAGCAGATGGAGCGCTCCGTTATGGGGCGGAGACATATTACATCTGTGGACCGGGTTCTTTGCCATGCCAGGCGCACAGCACCACATCAATTTATCAGGGTCGCATTAGGAATAAAACTAGTTTCTCATCGCACTAGATACTCTTGAGTTTGAATTTAATATCATAGCCACGTGTACCTACACTGCCCACGGCATTATGCCTCATGCATCCAGCTATTCACTCTTATTTTATTTACCTTGAGATGGTAATTGCTGTCGCAATATCCATCTCAGCGTAAATGAAAATGACAAATTGTACAGCGAAACTCAAGTCTCCGGCCGTCTGGGCATGTCTGGGGGTATATCCCCTAGACATGCCCAGAACCCCTTATCGGGCGAGCGAATGAAAACGCTCTCAATAACCCACCATGCCCTATCACCCCCACCCTCACACCATCATCTGTACATCATTCATCTCATCAATTGACTACAACGTTTTTATCGTATTACAATGTCACTTAATAGGCCTTTTGTGCCGAAAAGTGACGTAAAGCAAATATTTACTACTACTACTAAATAAAAATGACCTGATTTTATAAAAAGGCAAAGTATTATATTTCAAATTAAAGTTCAAAGCGGTTTTGTTGTGGTGGGCTATATCATTTTCCATTCAATGAATTGTATTCAAAGTATGTCATGAGGTGCACACATCATGAGACGTTGGGGCTTAAAAGGTTGATATATACTTTAACTTTAGTCTTAGATAACGGCTTATTGTCAAAAAATGATAACGGTGTTGACGAAAACTGATTATATTTAGATATATATTAAAATATGCCTAAGACTACGGTGCCAATCACACTGCTACATGTAGAATTTCAGCACTCTAAGAAAATCCATCTGATACCAATAGTTCAAATATGCCAGTTGGATTTGTAATATATATCGTTATACACGATATAAATTAGTCTGATAACACCACATTACTGGGGCTGTACAAATATTCGCTTTCAACTCCCGCGGACAGCTCCATAAAGATTCGTTCCATCTGCTGCATGCTGTTTATATTGGCATGGTACGGAATCCCTAGGTCATCCAAAAGAATCTGCAGATTTGAGGACTTGAGTCATAATCTTCATAGGCGATTGCCTGCGACTAACTCTGGTTCCTCCATTCAACAGTGGTGATAATGCAGATCTCGCATCTGGTGTGGCCATGGTAGGGCATTAAGCTAGTCCGAGTTTTGGACATTTAATTAATCAAACGTTGGGATTTTACCCCTCAAATAGTGTTACTCTGGGGACTATCACACCCGAGTATAGCGGAGCTGAGCGTTTCTGCACTAAATCGCATAGATGAACCCAAATCTCTGACCATCTGGGTACGTCTAGTGGTTAATCTGCAAGACATGCCCAGACCCCCTTACTGAAAGAATTAAACAAGAACATCTTTATAATTGCCGTAGACCTATAAGGCCCGGTTCACACGGTAGGATTTCGCTAGGATTTGTCCTCAAATCCTAGCATGTGAACGGCGCTCAGGACAGATTTTAATGACCCAAAAGATGTCCTGGGGAAATAAAACATGTTCTATTTCGCTAGGACAAATCCTATGGCCCATAAAATAGATAAGGCGTCTGGCCAATCAGAATGTGTTTCACAATCACGTGTTTAGGATACTATATACAGGGCCGTATCCGGGGGGGGGGGGGGTATTTGGTTTCTGTAACCCCCCTGGCTAAAAATAAATAAATAAATAAACTTGACTAATATATTTGGACTACATTGGGATCTATGATTTATTAATTTTGTGACACTAAGTGGGTATTAAAAATAAAATCATTGAGGCATTATGAGAGTTTATGGTTAATTAAATGAAGGTTCTTAAAGATTATTTTCATATGGATTTATGCTGATGCGCCACGGCGAGCATTTTTTATTTGCAAAAGTAAGAATTAACTGATCTTGTCTCACGTACACGTGGTTTCACGGAATTCCAATTGTTATACCCAGCAGAAACGAGATATTCACACTATGCTGTTTCAAAGTCGGGCCAGCGTTAAAGACGGTGGGCCAACATTGAAACAGCATTGAATAACAGCTGTTTTCCGTCGATCTGGAAAAAGGCAAGAGTTACACCACTTCACAAGAGAAACTCAACCGACGACCCAGAAAACTACAGACCTATATCTATTTTGCCCCTTTCTTCTAAAGTTCTTGAAAAACATGTACACAACTCATTGTACGAATTTTTTCTGGTGAATAATCTTTTATCCCCTCGACAATCAGGTTTTCGGACCAAACATTCTTGAGAAACAGCACTTACTGAAATGACTGATGATTAGCTTAGTGCCATGTACAACAATGAATATTGCGGAGCTCTTTTTCTAGATTTATGCAAAGCTTTCGATCTGGTTGATCACAATATTCTACTTTTAGACTAAAAATTATATCATATTGGTGAACAATCCCTTTTTTGGTTTCAATCCTGCCTTTCTGATAGAAAACAATCTGTTAAAATCAATGCGACATATTCAAGCGAAATATGCAACACACATGGCGTTCCACAAGGCTCTATATTGGGTCCCTTACTTTTCTTAGTTTATATTAACGACCTTCCATTAGAAAATGCATCTGGTGAAACTTCATTATTTGCAGATGATTCAACAATTACTGTCCGTGGCAAAGAGATACACTTTGTCAAGGAACATTTATCTAACGAAGCAGTACGTACGAACAACTGGTGCTATGAAAATGGCATGGCTTTAAGTTTTGAAAAAACCAAAGCAATGTTAATCCTATCAAAAGCAAAAGAATCACGTTTAGCTTTAACTGAAATAGACATCAACATAAATATTACCGGCACACAAATAAAAAAGTCCAAACAAGAAAAACTCTCAGGTGTTCTTATCGATAATAACTTAACGTGGCATAGTCAAGTAAAAAAAAGTTAAACAAACAATTGTTTTCAAGCTGTCTATTCGCAGAAAAAAAAGACATTATTTACCTGCAAAGACCCGTATTTTGTATTATAACTACCATATTAAACCACACCTACAATATTGCTGCACTATATGGGGACAATGTAACAAAACTGACATATATTCAATAATAAAATTACAAAAACAAGCCGCACGGCTTATTCTGGATGCAGATAAGTATTCCCCATCTAGTCCTCTGCTCGATCAACTTGAATGGGATACTTTTGATAAAATTGTTCAGGAAAAACAGGCCACAATAGTATTCAAAGCTCTAAACAACCTTACCCCTGATTATATATCTAATTTATTTAAACCAACATGCACAAACACAAATCATTCTTTAAGATCGAAGACAAGCAATAAGCTCCATGTACCAGCAGCTCATCACAAAAGCCTTAGGTTTAATGGTACAAAAATCTGGAATTCTCTATCCGATAAAGCACGCAAAGCAACGACATTAAAAGAATTCGTGCGCGAATACAAAAACGGAAATAAAAAGTATTTACAATATACATATATCAGATTTGTAGTTATTGTGTTTGAAATAATATATATGTTGTCTGCAATTGTGCTTTAATTGTACTCTCAAATGTAATTTATGTATGTGTGTTTGTAGTTGTCATGTTTACAATGTATATACTGTATATATATATATGTGTATATATATGTATGTATGTATATATATTATATCAATACCATACATTATTTTATAAGTTATGTAGTATGAGGTTAGGTACTGAGTTATATAAATATACCTCAATATAAAAAATGTCCAAGTATATTTTATTTTATCAATTATTTCCATGTATACAAATCAATCATGAAAATTGTTTTACTTCAAAATGATCACTTCTTCTGTAGATGTTTGTAAAATTATATGTTGCTGCCAAATAGATTGTCAGATTTACCATGTACACGAATTTAAATATATGCTATTATTACTATTTTATATTATATAAGTAAATGAATCATACGAGTTATGTATATAATATTATATTATTTAAGTAGATGTATATATCGATGTATGTTTTTTAATGTTTATGTATGAGGGCCTCACGGCGGATGAGCTATGCTCAGTGGGTTGGTACATACATGTATGCGTGTTTTTAATTTTTATTGATTTTGTACGTTGTTGTATATACCTGTACCCTCGCTAAATAAAGACTTTATTATTATTATTATTATTATAATGTGAACTGTACACTAATTTCCACGTACCCAGTAAATTAAATTTCCATTTCACATCACTCTACATTCAACCTCACTCCACATGTAAATTGTGACATATACATTTTTCAACTGTATATTTATACCTACATACTGCTGCTATACAGACATTGCCCAGCCATATTTTCCACCTACGATCATAAAATCGTATAGGATAATCCTACCGTCTGAACACGGCGTCCTATAGGACGCGGAATCCTATGGGACGCGTCCTATAGGACAAAATCCTACCGTATGAACCGGGCTTAACATAGACATGGTATTCAAATGAAGCGAAAAGAGCTAACTAAGACATTTATGATAATTTCAAATTGAAATAAAACAACCCTTTGGTCTCCAAGGTTTATACGAAAATATGTCAGCGTAGTAAGGGTTAAGTCACTAAAATGAACGTCCCGGTCGGAAAGTGAATTTAAGCAATAATTGTACTTACTAGCTCAAATACCAGTATAGTCAGTGAGGGTGGTATGGCAGCCATGAGGAGATAGGGTGTGTTATGACGGGATAGTGGTGTTATGGTGTGAGGCAGGAGGGCTTGTTTGTCCAGGTGGTCCTAAGCCACGTCCTCACACTGATCAAGCTTGGTCTACTGAGACTCACCCAGGTTTTCAGCAACCCAACAAACACGACACGTTCACACAATGGTGGTTCAATGTTGGGCCTGCGTCGCAGACGGTGGTCCAGCTTTAAGACAGCATCGGGTGAAAGTTCACTCGATGTTGGCTTTAACCGTTGTGCTGTTGGATTTCGTTTCTATTTTTCATTCTAGAATTGCTAGCGGTGGAATTGTTAACGCAATTCCCAGCTCCAAGTGATGACAAATATTTTGTATTTTTATGATATTTTACGAAAAAATAGACATTCATGAGCAAAATTGAATTATTTGATTAAGTGAGCATCTGTTGAAACGAACTTTCAATCACATTTTATTTAGTTTAAGGTTAAAATGCTTGGCCTGTGCCGCAGACTATGGCCCAACATTAATCCAACATTGGCTTAATGTGTCACGCTGGTTAGGGGACAGATTGTGAGAAATCCCAGCAAACGCCACGCGCTGTCCCAATACTGGTTCGATCACGGGGTTCGATATTGGCCCACCCGTCAGTGTCTGCGATATCCAACTAACATTGGTCAGAGCCATATAGGCCTACCCAAAACGCTCGATACAATGACCCAATGCTGGTATAATGTTGGGCCATTGTCTGCGACGCTGGCCCAACATTATTCCAACATTGGTTCAGTGGATCTTGTTTGCTGGGTAATTGTTGGAGAGAGAGAGCCTATAGATGTCAGCACCAGGTCTACACCAGTATTACCCTCTCACTCAGCCTCTCTCTCTCCATGCTCTCTCTCTCTCTGTCTCTCTCTCACTGTCTGATGCTGCTCCAGATTAAACCAGTCAATCATCAAGCAGATTTACACCATTACGTTACATGGTGAACACGGATCAGATTGTACTGTGGATCACCACAGCCATGTAGCTAATAACATGCCACAGCAACACTGTACGTCCGCCAGGCATGGACACAGGTTAGTGGTTTACCAACAATAACACCATTGTCCAGACGTTGTTCAAACGCCGACTCTAGGGTCTGGCTTCACCAACGACTTACAAGTCCAAATGTTGTCGTAATATAAATATCAACACGTGATCAAGCTTCAGCCAATCAGTGAGCTTAAGACTGACTTCAATTTTTAGACTTGAGACTTAAGTTGGTTGGTTGGTGAGACCGGCCCCAAGCTACAGCCTCCGAGTATTTTTTTGTGTGTGGGGGGGGGGGGGTGGTTGCTTTGTATGGTGTTTTTTTCTGAAGATATAGCAGTGTGTAGTACTGTTACAGTACTACTGTACTAGCTGGCAAATGCGATGGTTCAGTCGATGTTGCACTGGATTGCAATACCCAGGGTTGTGGCCTCTAGTGAATTCCAATCAGTGCTCATTATATGTCGTCATTGTATTGGTTATATCAAGGAGGTTAAAAGACCTTATTTACATGTCTACTTTCCTCTGAACTGATGTGTGCATCCTGATTACTGTTTTACGCCTGTCAGTATTAAAATACAACTACCACGCCAGTATACAGTTAATTTAATTTGTAGCCATCATAAATGATATGACATAACAGTGTCAATGCATGATAGTAAGAGTATATAATAGTGCATGCTGGCTGATGTAAAAATGGCAATGTATAATTGTAGGGATGGTAGATTAATTGCAGGCAGTGTGATATGACATTGTCCTTCAATAAGTTTAAAAAAAGTCATGCGTTGTTTCATTGCGCTTTGTGATATAACCCTCTATGTATGATTGTATGAGCAGTGCATGTTGTTTATTGGTTTATGTAACCATCTATATATGATTGTATGCGTAGTGCATGTTGTTTATTGGTTTATGTAACTGTCTATGTATGATTGTATGAGTAGTGCATGTTGTTTATTGGTTTATGTAACTGTTTATGTATGATTATATGAGTAGTGCATGTTGTTTATTGGTTTATGTAACTGTCTATGTATGATTGTATGAGTAGTGCATGTTGTTTATTGGTTTATGTAACTGTTTATGTATGATTGTATGAGTAGTGCATGTTGTTTCATTACTCGTTGGGTAATGTAACCATCTATGTATGATTGTATGAGTAGTGCATGTTGTTTATTGGTTTATGTAACTGTCTATGTATGATTGTATGAGTAGTGCATGTTGTTTCATTACTCGTTGGGTAATGTAACCATCTATGTATGATTGTATGAGTAGTGCATGTTGTTTATTGGTTTATGTAGCTGTTTATGTATGATTGTATGAGTAGTGCATGTTGTTTATTGGTTTATGTAACTGTCTATGTATGATTGTATGAGTAGTGCATGTTGTTTATTGGTTTATGTAACTGTTTATGTATGATTGTATGAGTAGTGCATGTTGTTTCATTACTCGTTGGGTAATGTAACCATCTATGTATGATTGTATGAGTAGTGCATGTTGTTTATTGGTTTATGTCACTGTCTATGTATGATTGTATGAGTAGTGCATGTTGTTTATTGGTTTATGTAACTGTCTATGTATGATTGTATGAGTAGTGCATGTTGTTTCATTACTCGTTGGGTAATGTAACCATCTATGTATGATTGTATGAGTAGTGCATGTTGTTTATTGGTTTATGTAACTGTTTATGTATGATTGTATGAGTAGTGCATGTTGTTTCATTACTCGTTGGGTAATGTAACCATCTATGTATGATTGTATGAGTAGTGCATGTTGTTTATTGGTTTATGTAACCATCTATGTATGATTGTATGAGTAGTGCATGTTGTTTATTGGTTTATGTAACTGTTTATGTATGATTGTATGAGTAGTGCATGTTGTTTCATTACTCGTTGGGTAATGTAGCCATCTATGTATGATTGTATGAGTAGTGCATGTTGTTTATTGGTTGATGTAACTGTCTATGTATGATTGTATGAGTAGTGCATGTTGTTTCATTACTCGTTGGGTAATGTAACTGTCTATGTATGATTGTATGAGTAGTGCATGTTGTTTATTGGTTTATGTAACTGTTTATGTATGATTGTATGAGTAGTGCATGTTGTTTCATTACTCGTTGGGTAATGTAACCATCTAAGTATGATTGTATGAGTAGTGCATGTTGTTTATTGGTTTATGTAACTGTTTATGTATGATTGTATGAGTAGTGCATGTTGTTTATTGGTTTATGTAACTGTTTATGTATGATTGTATGCGTAGTGCATGTTGTTTATTGGTTTATGTAACTGTTTATGTATGATTGTATCAGTAGTGCATGTTGTTTATTGGTTTATGTAACTGTCTATGTATGATTGTATGAGCAGTGCATGTTGTTTATTGGTTTATGTAACTGTTTATGTATGATTGTATGAGTAGTGCATGTTGTTTCCTTACTCGTTGGGTAATGTAACCATCTATGTATGATTGTATGAGTAGTGCATGTTGTTTATTGGTTTATGTAACCCTGTATGTATGTTTGTATGAGTAGTGCATGCTGTTTATTGGTTTATGTAACTGTCTATGTATGATTGTATGAGTAGTGCATGTTGTTTCATTACTCGTTGGGTAATGTAACCATCTATGTATGATTGTATGAGTAGTGCATGTTGTTTATTGGTTTATGTAACTGTCTATGTATGATTGTATGAGTAGTGCATGTTGTTTTATTACTCGTTGGGTAATGTAACCATCTATTTATGATTGTATGAGTAGTGCATGTTGTTTATTGGTTTATGTAACTGTCTATGTATGATTGTATGAGTAGTGCATGTTGTTTTATTACTCGTTGGGTAATGTAACCATCTATTTATGATTGTATGAGTAGTGCATGTTGTTTATTGGTTCATGTAACTGTCTATGTATGATTGTATGAGTAGTACATGTAGTCTGATTACACGCTGGGTAATGTAACCGTCTATGTATGATTGTATGAGTAGTGCATGTTGTTTTATTACTCGTGAGGTGATATAACCGTCTTTGTATGAGTAGTGCATGTTGTTTCATTGCTCGTTGGGTGATGCAGAATTGTGTTCATCTATGCTAGTATGAATAGGGTATGTTGTTTCCTTGTGTCCTGAGTGATTTAATAGTGCCAATGAGATTTTATGATTGTGGAAGTTCTGTTTTTTTTTCCTTGTGCAATGGATGATGTAATAGTGTCAATGTGCGATGGTAGGCGCATTGTGTTGTTTCCTTGGACCCTGAGTAATGTAAAAGTGGCCATCTATGATTGTAGAAGTAGTTTGTTCTTTCTTTGTGCCCTGGGTGTTGGGATGGTGTCAGTGTATGATTGTGAAAGTAGTGTGTTGTCGCATTGTGCCCTTGGTGACGGGATGGTGTCAGTGTATGATTGTAGAAGTAGTGTGTTGTTTCTTTGTGCCCTGGGTGATGGGATGGTTTCAGTGTAATATTGTAGAAGTAGTGTGTTGTTTCTTTGTGCCCTGAGTGATGGGGTGGTGTCAGTGTATGATTGTAGAAGTAGTGTGTTGTTTCTTTGTGCCCTGGGTGATGGGATGGTGTCAGTGTATGATTGTATAAGTTGTGTGTTGTTTCCTTGTGCCCTGGGTGAGGGGATGGTGGTAGTGTATGGTTGTAGAAGTTGTGTGTTGTTTCCTTGTGCCCTGGGTGATGGGATGGTGTCAGTGTATGATTGTAGAAGTTGTGTGTTGTTTCTTTGTGCCCTGGGTGATGGGATGGTGTCAGTGTATGATTGTAGAAGTTGTGTGTTGTGTCCCTGTGCCATGGGTGATGGAATGGTCTCAGTGTATGATTGTAGAAGTTGTGTGTTGTTTCCTTGTGCCATGGTGGATGTAACAAGATGAGTGTTTATATAAATTATATGTTTGTACCAGTGGTGTGTTGTTCCGTTGCACCAATTTGGTTACACGATGAGTGATGCAGGAGTGTCAATAGTGCGTTGTTCCATGCACATAGACGTTGCATCCTATTTAGCAGTGGCTGGTTCGGGTATGTAGAGCTGTCTATCTGGAGCTGTCTGATGCTTACAGGATGGTTGGCCTTGTTGGCAGAATCAGTTCACCAGCCAACAGAACATCTCACCCTCTGCCTATCCATGCTATCCCACCCTGGCCATCACTCGCGTATACCACCTCACCATCACTTGTAGCCGGCCTCCTAGTTATTTATAAATACGGCTCATCTCGTCGCCTTTGATGTCTAGGTGTTGGCAATGCGTGCTTTCCCCAGCCTCAATTTGTCACCGGGCTGAAATACTCTCTACAGCCTGTGCAACATGTCAACAAGATACAGTGCCTTCAGAATAGCCAGCAGTCAGCGCCGCACAAACCAGCCCAACATCCGTCTCTGTCCATTTACATCTCCTGGCTATAGCTACATCAAATGTTACTATCACATTACTCACCATATGGAGATGTGCAGGTAATCTTACTGCAATTTAAAATGACCGCCACAAGTCGACTTTTTAATTATTTGTGGGTGCAAAAATTTATGGCGGTGGATGATATAGTAATCAGACCTCTTGTTAGAGTTTTCCCAGTGGCAACAAAACAAAAATATTGATTAGAATATCAAGTATGTAGGTGCAGATATATCACCAATAAAGCACCAATTTATTGTATATTATGGCAGGTCCAGTTTTTAATGCCATGTTGTTTTTTATTTATTTGAAGCTCACACATACGCCAGCAATGTTTAAATAAATGCAAAATAGTTAGGTGTAGCACTTGAACAATATTTCTTAAACTTTGACCAAAACGTTGTTCCTGTCTATCCAGCTGTTCTTTACTGTGAGTGTGGCAGGCTTCACTGTGAATGTTTAAATCCTAATTAAATAATTTGAAATATTTGAAGCTGATGAAAATGTTATCACCATCACCGTTGTCAGTTAAAGGACATGCATTTTACAGGCAAAACACATGCGTCTGGTGAGTAGAGTACGTGGCAATTCACTATTAATATATCGATACTCTTCCATTTTTTGAGTGTGACAGACTTCACTGGGAATGTTTAAAGCTTAATAATTGGTAACTATGATATTTGAAGCTGACTAAAACGTGCTGATCGCAAAGCCATCACCGTAATAGTAAAATGGCGCACAATTTACGGGAAAAACATTATTAACCTTTTAAGCCCTCACGATGCATTAAAACATCATTTTACATCCCTGAAAACAGACTTATTTCCTACATCCAAGGGTTTTAGAACGCAAATTTCCACAAACTGGTTTACCAATACATAGCAATTTTTTTTAATTTTTAAACCATATCAAATCATCTTCCTCCACTACAAGTCGAGAATTGCGACAGCAATTCGCGGCTTGTAGTGGATGAAGATGACAATGGTAAATTCAGGCTTCAAAGGGTTAAGAATGTAATTTTATGATTGTAGGATATGTGTGTTAATTGTTGCATGCCTCCTGGTGTATGAGTCAATCATAGAAGAGCAAGGAAGCTGATAATACTTTAGAGTAAGAAGTGCATGTGTGTTGACAGTTGTCAGATTGAGTCGACTGTATGAGTAGATTGATCAGGTCTTATGTAAGCATCATGGTGTAACCATTGGTCTGCTCACGGCTCAAGGTGTCAAGTGGATTGTTCTGTGCTCTTGTCGCCCTCCGCTGCCACCAGGTCATCAACAGAAGGTTTACTTTCACACGCCTACTACACAGCTATCACAGCATCCTACACACATTGTCATGCTCACGGTGGCACCTCAGAAGCCAATGCATGATTTAGTGTTGGTCCTGTGTCATAGACTGTGGGCCAACATTAATCCAACATTGATTCAGCGTCTCGTATTAAATCAGAATTGGTTCGTCGTCTGCTGTTTGCTGAAACACAGCTTCTCTCACAAACTCAGAACGGTGAACCAATGTTGATTTGATGTTGGGCCAGCGTCGGTGCTGATTCATTAAACAAGCATTGTCTCTTGTTTGCTACTCACCAAACACGAGTAGCGATCCAATGTTTATTTACTGCTGGGTCGGCCTCGCAGGCGTTGGGCCAACAATAGACCGACAGTGGTCGTGTTTGTAGGAGCTGTTTGCACTGACCATCATCATTCTTTTCGCATGCTCTGCAAAGCACATCCCTCCTGGTCGACATCAGCAATACACGGTGGGCCATCATTAAGCCAATAATAGCCTAACGTGTCTTTTTGTAAAGGCAGCGGCTTCAGCCTGGCTGCCGATTGCTGTTTGCATGTTCAACAACGTCCGCACGCACTCTGCCTGCGCGCAGCACACCGAAAACTTCGACAATATTTGACCTTGTCACCTGATGTCAAGTGGACCCATTAGTCGCCTGCCACCGTGTAGCTTGTGTAGTCCTCCCACCTGGAACCTCGTAGACACTAGTATTCTTATAGCGTCTGATTCTCAGCTGTAACAACCGGTGAAATTATAACGTTCCAGAAGTATTGACCAGTGGGCCCTAAGTTTACATCTCACCGTGATTATCATATGCCTTCCTCCTATCAAAGAAGGCCTTCCTTTTATCAAAGGAGACTCCATCCTATTAAACCTTTAACCGCCTAATTATTCAATTGGAATTTACACCCACTTGAAATTGTGTCTCGCTGACGCGATCCACTACTTCAAGTGAGTGAAATTATTCTGATTTGACCAAATGGCGGTCAACTATTTTCAAATCTTACTGATTGATGTCACGTTTTATCTTCAACATGTTTAAGCTGATATAGCATGTGCTAATGAATACTGTGAAAATGATTATAATCGGCACGGGCGGTTAAAAGATGTAATTTAATCTCCCAGTGACACGGCTATCACCTGATACCAGACGTAACTAACGTATCGTAATCTTACATCTTACAGTGATTATGACATGGTCCTTCCTCTTACCAAAGAGGTCTTCCTCTCATCAAAGGAGCTATTCGTCTTTCCTTCCTCTTACCAATCTGATGCACAACGTTATTTCGTCACTACCTCCACCCCTAGTATAGTGGCTGCTGTTAATAAAGCCAGGTTGTTTGAATTTGATTGAATCTAATGCAATAGGCGGCGATCTCTATATCTTGTAGATGGTTATCAATAGTGCGATGTTCCATCGCACGTAAAATTCTATAAATTAATAGTAATAGCAAAAGACTCTAATTCCAGTAAGATATAATTATCATATCCTCCCTGTAAATTATTTTAGCGTTAGCAAATCAATAAAATCTAAATATTTTAGATTAATGAAAGACATATTTCATGAGCTGAGTATCGACAACAAATTACTTAATCCACTTCAGTTGCATTTTATCAGCTAATCCGGCTTTTAGGCCTAAGATGAGCTTATGCCATCGTGTGTCGTCTGTCCACAATTCACAAGAAATGGTTCTTCTCCCTCAATTCTTATTGGATTTCAATGCTGTTTGGTTTGCTTGAAAGAGCTTGGGCCTGTGCATTAAAAGTCATCACGGATTTGAGAAATTTTAATTATTAATTAACTTATGAGCTAATTAAGACCTAATTAGGGCACTCTGTCCACCATTCACAAGAAATGCTTCTCCTCCCTCAATTATTATCCGATTTCAATTCGGTTTGGTTTGTTTGAAAGAGCTTGTGTCTGTGCATCAAATTTCCTCACGGATTTGAGAACTTTTAATTATTAAAAAAACTTGTGACCTAATTAAGACCTGATTAGGTCACTCTGTCCACTATTCACAAGAATTGCTTCTCCTCCATCAATTCTTATCCGATTTCAATTCTGTTTGGTTTTTTTGAAAGAGCTTGTGCCTGTGTAATAAATTTTCTCACAGAGTTGAGAAATTTTAACTAATAATTGACTTATGACCTAATTAAGACCTAATTAGTTCACTCTATCCACTATTCACAAGAAATGCTTCTCCTCCCTCCATTCTTATCGGATTTCAATTCTGTTTGGCTTGTTTGAAAGAGCCTGTGCATTAATCTTTGTCACGAATTTGAGAAATTTTAATTGTTAATTAACTTATGACCTAATTAAGACCTAATGAAGTCACTCTGTCCACCATTCACAAGAAATAATTCTCCTTCCTTAATTCTTATCCGATTTCAATTCTGTTTGGTTTGTTTGAAAGAGCTTGTGCTGTGCATTAAATGTCGTCACGGATTTGAGAAATTTTAATTATTTATTAACTTATGACCTAATTAAGCCCTATTTAGGGCACTCTGTTCACAATTCACAAGAGATGCTTCTCCTCCCTTAATTCTTATCCGATTGCAATGTTGTTTCGTTTATTTGAAAGAGCTCGTGCATGTGCATAGAACTGCTTCACGGATTTCAGAAATTTTAATTCGTAATCAACTTGCCCTAATTAAAGATGAGCTTCTGTGTCATTGTCATTGGAACCGTATGATATATACAGACTTTCCGGCTCTAGCGTCGTCGGTTCAGCTCCCTGTTGGCAAACTTTTTGCCTTTATTATGACACATTATGGTGCTAAGGGTATGTGTGCCTCTGAGCTCGATATTCTGTTAGCTTAGGCACTATGGAACTGTGATTGATTGATTGATTGATTGATTGATTGATTGATTGATTGATTGATTGATTGATTGATTGATTGATTGATTGATTGATTGATTGATTGATTGATTGATTGATTGATTGATTGATTGATTGATTGATTGATTGATTGATTGATTGATTGATTGATTGATTGATTGATTGATTCATCAACTTCACAAGAATTAAAGGGATGGTTAACCTCGCATGCACCCGTTGAATGCCTCAATGCAACGTGGAAGCCCAGTTCGCATTGTATGGTTGTTGATATAATATTTCTGTGAAATGTGAGCACATATCTTTGCTAAAGTCCGAAATGATCTTTGTCTTAGGCAATCGCACTGATGAAGTAATCGTGGCTACAGAGACTCAACAAAATAACGAAGCACTTGCATACGGGTTTGATATTTTATGGTTTAAAAAATGAACCGTTCTGCTGAACACATGGAATACATGTATATATTAAATATAACGACTACTATTTTTGTGAAGAAGTGGTCTGGCAATTGAAAAACTGTTTAATTGATTGATTGATTTTGTTTGATGTATTTTTTTGCAATCTGTCTCCTCATCATGTTGTGCCAGTATCACGTCGTACCGCCATATCAGCATACACCACTCAGCCAGATGACACTTTGATCACTGCGGGTTGTCCACAGCTAGCTGCAGAGTGAACTCCTTAGGGCTTAGATACTAACGGGCCAAGTGCATCTAGTGTCAAGCGAATGATTCTCAAAACCTGTAGTCAGGCAATTGGAAATTTAAAAATGGATTTACTAAATAGTACTGCTGTACTTGTATTACAAATATCAATGTTGAATTAAAGTAATGTAACAGTTATTGTTTGATGACAGAGCGAGTTGTTGGTGTCTTTCTTGTTTTTATTATTGATTTCTAATGTTTTATGTTATTCAAACATCAGTATCTTTAATATTGTGGACCACATTATTACTAATAACTCATAATTCATTTTAAGACTAGTGTGCTAGCATATGCACGAGAAGCATAAACAAGTTTTTTAGTGACAAGAGATCATTTCAGAAATATCTTAATGTGTTTCTCATTATTGGCAGCTAGAAATTACTGGTAAATGCAAAGTGGTGGTTGAAGTCTCCGTCAGTCAGCAATTTCCTGGTGTCTATTTGTCCACTTTAACTGATTGCTGAAGATAAAAACCGTCACAATGCTGGGGTGATGCTGTGTCGGCGTCGAAGACGACAGCTCAACATTAACCCAAAATCGAGTTAGCTTTTTGTGGTGGCTGGGATTTTATATATCAGCTATTTTAGGGGATGACATACGACGATATCTCACATTCAAAATGACACTTTTACCCCTCAGCCATTAAGGCTGTGGGGTATAGTGATCACCAGAGGCGGGCGGGCGGGTGGGCGGTCGGGCGGGCGAGGGGGGGCAGTCAGAAATTCATATCTTACTAAAAAGTTAACTGATTAACTTTGTTTATATTTTACAGACATGAATGACCTATGTGCCTGGGCAATTCATCCCATATATTTTTTTGGCACCAAGCCATAAGCGGCTATTTTCCAAGATTGCCGCCTAAAAAGCTTGTGGGCACCATAACTTATGAACCGTTGGTTGGATTGCATTTAAATTTGGTATGGTTGTTCTCTAGGTATTTCTGATTAACTTTTGGAATAAATCCATTATTTAAAAAAAAATTGCTGTCGCAGCCATTTAAAAAAAGATGGCCGCCTAAAAAGCTTGTGGGCACGATAACTTATGAACCGTTGCTTGGATTGCATTCAAATTTGGTATGGTTCTTCTTTAGGTATTTCTGATGATCTGATTAACTTTTGGGATGAATCCATTAAAAACAAAATGGCTGCCACAGCCATTTAAAAAAATTGACATGGTGGTAGTGTGGGTCATTTTTTCTCATTATTTCTTGATATTGATGGACAGAGCCTACGGCTGAGTGGTCCTGCCATCAATTGATGGCTATTTTTATGCTTGATTTTATGTCACAACCATCAAATCAATTGATATGGGACATTTATTGATGTGGGGATAATGTATGAGCGTGGTGCACACTTCCATAGAGATTGTGTTCCATTATGAAATTAAAATCTCATGGATTTATTGATAAACAATATAATAATTTATTTCTCTATGTACGCGATGAATCAGCAATTTGTCTTTCTGTGGCAACGAGTGCGAAGACAACTATCTTACTCGTCACGCGTATTTATTTTGAAGAAAATAGATGGACCCCACCACAAAAAGCACGTTCTGGGCGTTCATTTTAGATATTACACTTGCGAATTTAATAAAACCGGGACATTTTTGTTTATCTTTAGTTGGTAATTGTAGCAAACATCGCAAGGTGAATGAAAATGAGAGGAAATGATCTGGGTGCTAGCCTGCTAGGAGGAATTAATGTGTACTTTCCTCTCATAAAATCGTATTTTATTTTTTCTGTCCAGTACATGCCATTTAGCGATGTTGTGTAGTGCTGTATTATGTTTATGTATGTATAGTTCCCATTACGGTGTTAGACGCACGAATTTGGAATGAGATGTATGAAATGTTTAAGTGGATTTTTAATTTGGGTGGCATAGCCTATTTCAAAGATAACAGATCAAAATTCACGTTGTTCGATCGCTGATGACAGACAGGTAACCCCCCCCCCCCTCTTATACTTCCTTATCATATCACACATGTTACGATGTAAAGGATTTTGCTGTTTGTAGTGGCTTATCTAATCTATAAATGACATATCAAAATCAGACACAGTCACACGTATAGAGAGCCTGAGGTTATTGACAATAAATAGGTATCTTCCACTGTTACGCTTGAAGACTTTGGTATATACGTTTGAGATGGTTTACGAGTAAACAACATTAATAATTTAAGTATTGTTGTTTTCACCCCATAGGATTTACTTCTAGCTCATTTTTATCAAAAAAAACTACTGGTCATGACATTAAAATATGCATCTCCGGTGTAGGGATGCATAGATGTGTTCATTAGATTCTCGCTGCCGAGTCACACCAGTAAGGTTTGGAGCTTTCATTTGAGAACGACACAATATCTACTTCTACAGCTGGGTTCACCTTATAAGCTCACACTGTTGATTAATTTTTAGCCATCCTTTTAATTAAAAAAGGTGGGCTATTACATTTGAAGTTCGGCAATGGCTGGAAAAAAAAAATCAAAATGGCCGATTTATTGCGATTTTCCGCATTTTACGTCCATAATTTGACCTTGTGGGCGCGATAACTTGAAAAGTTTTTTATGTCTCCTTCACAAATTTGTTATGCATGTTACAAATGACCAAGTTCAATAATGGCTAAAAAAATTCAAAGTGGCAGATTTATCACATTTTACGTAAATAATTTGACCTTGTGGGCGTGATAACTTGAACAGTTTTTCATTTATCCTACGCAAATTTGTTATGCATGTTACTAATAAACAGTTCTCGGACAAATTCGATAACGGCTTAAAAAAATCGAAAAAGCCGATTTATTGCGATTTTTTGCATTTAACTTCAATAATTTTACCTTGTGGGCGCATAACTTTAAGTTCAATAATGGCGGCGGGCTATTGTCGAGTGTGCTCTTGTATTATGTTGATCTGATTAATTGTCCTTGTAAAAGTGATATCTCACAAAGCATTCGTGCTTTTCTATGTAGGCATGCACGTATCTGTTCGACTGCAATATTAGAATTGTTTGGTCGCGGTTTAGAGTATTTTTTTGGAAAATGACGGCCATTTTTAACGGTCCATTAGTGTAACATTCAGAAGGTTTGAAAATACAAGACAAGGTGAATTATGCTCATTGGGTCAACTTTCCGCTAGTCTGATTCCCTTAAATTGATATGAAAATAATGTTAATTCAGAGTCAATCTCCTTGTCATGAAGCTTTATCTCACTGAAAGAATAAACTTCAAACTGTCAATGGAGTAATATAATGATACCAATTAGATACATATTAATAATTTAAATTAAACCCACGAAGACCATATCTAGTAGAAGACTGATAAAAGTGTGGATGTCGCCGTATTGGTGGGATCTCTGCTGTGATGAGTGCTGTACCGGGCTGTGGACGGAGTGTGGCTCATCAGGTTCACTGGACATACAAGTGTTTACTGGGAAACACAAAATCATTTGTATAACATCTGTACAATGTTGGACCAACGTCGAAGACGTTGGGCCGACATGGTTCAAATGTTATACAAATGTTTTGTGTATGCTGGGAATTGTTCATCACACATTCATTCGGAATTGTCCCGATTCCGAAGAAACGTTGGCGGCGCTGGTCCAGCATTGTGGTGTCACTTGTTGCCCATGTTATGTCAGGTTGGTTATTGTTTTATCTGGTGATGGCTTCACTGCCTACAGCGGTTTTATTATTTATCGTCTCCACTTCACTGTGAATCAGGGTTCTGAATGGATTCATCAATATTAGCAGTCATTACAGAGTATAAAAAAACAAAGAAAAAAATAATGACACGATGAAGAACGTTGTGCATTAAAATGTCAAAATTATTTGCATTTCCATCGTTCACTGTATGACAGATGAGTATGCTTTGTCATCCGCTATCTGAATCTCATGAGGACTTTAATTGTTGAATAGATCCCAATGGCATGTGACTTGTGGTATGATTTGATGAAAATCAGAACCACCCCACAACGAAGTGGTACGAAACAATCGTTAATTGTGCACTTTATGTATGGCTCCTGAAATATTTGTAGCGTTTAATTTATGAAGCTTGAAATTATATTATTGCGTGTGATAATTATTATAATAATTGTACTCTTTGATTGTCTGCATACGATCATATCTATAATAACGTGTATCTGTTCATACGATCACAGGAGTGTACATTTATATTTATACTTTCGTTTTCCGTTGCTTGACTTTTAACCATCCAGAATACCTATCAAACCTCTTGGTGGTAGTCATACAGCAGAAGGGGTACTGGGATGATTGCTAGTAGTAGTACTTTTCGCCCCCATCCGGGTAGGGTCATTAGGGATCTGTTCCGTCTGTTGAATGTTGTGTACGGCATGGTACGGAAGCACTAGTCTACAGCAATCATCCAAGGGCAGCTGCAGCCTCCTCTTATCTGGCCATAATCTTCGGGCATATTGCCAGTGGCGTAACCTGGTTCCCCCGCTCAACAGCAGAGCCAATGCAGCACCCGCATCAGTGCTGGCGCTGGTGTAGGCTATGGTAGCCTTAAATTACCGGCAATAGCGTATTTGGCATTAGCTCTCCCACGTGGGATGAATGGAGTTACCCAGAGGGATTTATCCTTCCTATTGTTACTCTGGGGACTATCCGATCCGAGGATAGCGGAGCTGCGCGAAATGCCACGGAGTTTCAGCATTGAATTGCACAGCGAAACCCAAGTCTCCGGCCGTCTGGGCATGTCTTGGGGTAGATCCCCTAGACATGCCCAGAACCCCTTATCGGCGAGCGAAGGAAACGGCTCGAGGCGATTACGACATTAAGAAAATTAATAAAGACACATTTATTTGATTTGGCTTTTCCATCCTAGCTTCGTTGTTGCGCGGCTCCCTGTTGCAACTATGCCTTGACTTTGACACTTGATTTGGATTCTTGCACCTCTGACCTCGGTCCTCCTCTTTAATTGATGGAATAAAGGTTCGTGTTTTCTTTGAAGTCGACCAGCGACATGGATGTTGCAGCCATTGCCCCTGGCGTTATGTAGAATGACATACGACATAGACAAACATTCTACTATTACAATAACAGATGATCACAAATGATATGTATAGATCACTTTACGCCAACCACTTCATCCCTGACTTCTCAGCTATACACAATCAATCACGAACATCCCAGCAGACACAAGACGCTGAATCAATGTTGGTTCAATGGTGGTCCAACATCGTAGATGGTGGACCACCATTAAACCAACATTGACTCCACGTCTTGTATCTGCTGTGATGGGGTGAACCAGCATTACTCCAGCATTTGGTTAATGCCAATGTATTCAGGGAATCAATCACTGACAGGTTACTTTGATGCTGTTTGATCTGCCAGTGTGAACATTTTATTTTTTTCATATATAGAGTGCGAACTTTAGCTCATGTGACCTCAAGACTAGATTTGTTTTAAAGAGCGACTGTCGCATTATACAACCACCATGCTAAATTAACTTAAAGGAGGCTATAATCAGATATTTGTTAGAAGATCATGTAAAAAACCAAAGTGCCTGTTTTTGATGTTGCTCTATTTGACGCCGATCAAACACTTACGCCGGATTCATTGTGTGAAAATACCCACTGCACTGTGTCAAAGTATGACAGCTAAATTGTATCCATCGACATTTTTACCCGACTACACTTGACATAAAAGCATTTTCATTGTGTTTGTGACTAATTTTTAGTTAAGTATCATGGACTTGATTACGTTATCCAACACGCTAGCTATCATAGTGCAAGGCATACATATCACTCAGGGGATATTTGTTATAGCGAAACGCTATTTAATTCTGGCCGTTTGCTAACTAATATAAATTTGATCAACGAAAACATTATGTTTTCCTTGCTCACACGGACAATGAATGGAGTTACCCTTCCTATTGTGACTCTGGGGACTATCCGACCCGAGAATAGCGGAGCTGTGCGAAATGCCACGGAGTTTCGGCATTAAATTGCACAGCGAAACCCAAGTCTCCGGCCGTCTGGGCATGTCTGGGGGTAGATACCGTAGACATGCCCAGAACCCCTTATCGGGCGAGCGAAGGAAAACGCTCTCAATAACCCACCATGCCCTATCACCCTCACATATCATCTGTACATCATTCATCTCATCAATTGACTACAACGTTTTTATCGTATTACAATGTCACTTGAAAGACCATTTTTGCCGAAAAGTGACGTAAAGCAATGATTTACTAAGTACTACTAGTACTACTTATCATTAATATTATCTCTCATTTACATTAGAAAAGGTAACCCTCATACTGCTGAGTTAATTTATATAATTTTTCAACCACTTGACGTTGTGTCTCGCTACCGCGACCCACAACCTCAAGTGGTTGAAAATTACTCATATTTGTTTAATTTGAGACAAATTGTTTACAAATATTGATATTTGAACAGATATTCTCAATAACAGTGATTTAATCGGCTAATAAAACAGAATAAAAAACGACAATTGTCGTGATTAGCAGGCATATGGTTAAACATGGTTAAAGGCATTTTAACTTTTCTAATTGTAATTAGATGAAGTTAAGATAATCTGGATCTTTAGATTTTTAGTGAGATGTGCCCCAGAGCTTGAAGGAGAAATCCGCTAACCCATCATTTTCAATGGAAGTTCTCCCTGCGTGTAGGTTATTATCAGGTATAAGAGACGATACTACTGTTGCTTGTGATGTTTCTCTACAGAGAACGACATGTATGAATCGCTATGGCGATCCATCAGTTTATGTCCAAAAGCATGCCTTATTTATCCCTTAGAGAAGTCACCCTTGTGGTCCCGTATTCTCGTACATGTTACGATATATCGTAGGACCAATCAGAAGCCTACGATATATCGTAATTTGTACGAGAATATGGGCCCGGGTCCCGTATATATACGTTTAAGAAGGTTTTAAACCTAAAAATCAAATGTAATATGTATCATATTCAATCAATCAAATAATGCAGTTAAGGATATGCCGATTTATCATAAATACAAATATTTTTTCGTCATTTGAAGCTGGATATTGCGTCAGCAATTCCAGCTTCAAATGACGAAAAATAGAAGTAAACGATTCAGCGGGACGGGGGTTAAGGCCGCCAGTTATATTGATTGTGTGAGAGCACGCGATGTGCACATTTTGTTTGTGCCATGTAATGCATGGATCTGATAGGGATCTGTTAAAGCTCCCGGTAAACGTGAGGCATTGTCCCGATGCTGGGCTAATGTTAGGCCTCTGTCTACGACGTCGGCCCAACATTAGCCCAACATCGGGTGAACGCATCATCTGCAGAAACTCTACTGAATGACCTGAACAAGTACTTAACCATCCTCATCTATATAATATAATACGGTGATGAGCCACAGCAAGTACACGACCTCAGTGTGACGAAAATAACATGCACAGCCCTATAGATTGACTAAGTGTATATCTTCAGCCTATCATCATTCCCAGTGGTGTATGACGAGAGTGCAGCAGTATCGATAATTCTAATAGCGTAACAAGCGAGAATGAAGTCTTGGTGATTCTGAAACTATCATCAATTTGCGTTACAATTCTAAACATTTTGTTGCAATAATCATACAGTTTGTGTCGCCTATCATCACGTTTTTGTTGCATTCATACTTTGTTACTTTTAACAAGCACCAAGACTTTTGGCTGTTACATACTCTACTGCAGTGGGAGTGATAAATGTCTTAAATGTCCATATAAACTTTCTATGATTGATGCATTTATTATATAATTCAATTTAATTACCTGGTATCGCGCCGCATTTTGCGATTAAGTTGCACCCCTCTTGCGATACCAATAATAGCTGGCTTCCCCATTTATATTTTCAAATTTACATTCTCATGTTTTCAGGCAAATGATTCCTGCTCAATCGTAAGCAACAGACAATGTTCCAGCAGTGGCACCAGCGGTACATTTTTCTCCCATTGTAAAATTGCATACATAAAATATCTGTTACCTAGGGTCATCTCAGTAAATGTTCAGTCTTGATAAATGGTTGTATGATTTTTATCTCAACGTCTATTTATATTCGTGTTCATTGCATTCATTGCTGTTTTGAACCATTTGTTATGACGTTGTTCAGTTATCGACAGTTATAGGGCTTCACATTTGTCTATTTTGGCTGTTTTATGTCAAGTTGATAGTAGTACAGACTGTAACGGTATTCTTAGAATCTTAGAATTCTCTTAAAGTAACGTGCCTATTTACATGCACGTTTAGTCTGTTTGTTGAGAGGATGGAGGACCTCTCTGCTGAAGTATACTCTTATATGTTAAAATGATTCTCCATTAGCATCAATCATATCTGTACTTCAGGATTAGTATAACAGCAATCTGTTCTTTTTATCTCTAATTCTGCTCCATTGAGAGTACAGGTGATCACTCAAAAAGATGAGTGTCTCTGTCAAAAAACGCATATGACCAGTTATGTAGAAAATACTGCGCGCACTGTGCGCTGTGACTGATTTCTAGTCATTTCTAAAGGACTGGTCATCCCACCGGATAGTGACCGTGACGTTTTGGCCGGGCTCGAAAATAAGATTCTTTTCAGACAGATATAAGGGCCAGACCAACTTTTTTACGGAATGTTTTTTTAATTTTATTTAAATAACAAAAAAATGGAGGATGTAAGATTACTTTTTCACTGGACCTGCAAATACGATATTTGGACCTGCAAATACGCTTTTGAGTGTTTCCATTGTTCCCATTGTCGTCATTGCGACGCTGGCCCAACATTAAAAGAGCATTGCTCAATATTATTTTGATGTTTTCAGTGTTTACATACAATGTTGCAGGTGGACATCGACACATGGACCGCTCAAACTATATTGCATGACAAATTAGCCCTTTTGTCATTTTTCTCCATCAATGTGTCTAGATTAGATTTACCGGACCTCACACGGAACACTCTTAAATTATGATATATGCACAATTTTGGGCCCTATTTAGTGAGACCATGGCATTTGTGGGCTTCGAACACCGTCTCCCAGTAAGGCCACTATGATTTTTAGCTCCCGCCGTCACCGTAGGTGAGACGGAGGGAGCTATGGATTCCGCCTCCGTTCTGTTTTTTACCTCTTCTTCTGCCTATAACTTTGCAAGCTAGGATAATAATTTTTGGTATGTGGGTTACTTCCAGGTGGATAATAGACAGGTTAAAATATTTTTAATCTGAATTCAATATGCAAGGTCGGAGAGGAGAAAATGATGATGTTACGGCGTTGGGCCGCTGGGCCGTCCGTGAACATTTCGTTTCCGGAGCATATCTCTGAAAGTACTTGTCCGATTGCCCTCAAATTTTACACACAACACCTCTCGGGGGTCTAGTTGTGCCTTTTGGGGTATATGAACTTTGACCTACTTTTGGTTCAGAGCTATGACCTATTTAGACGTTTTGACACGCACTTCGTTTCCGGAGCAGATCTCGAAAAGTACTAGGCCGATTTCAGTCATATTGCACATACATGTTCTCTAAGGTCCCTAATTGTACCTTTTCAGGTTTTTGGACCTTGACCTTAAAGTTGACCCAGCACTTTGACCTAATTTATAACATCGGTAAATCCGACTGAAATATTTTGCGGAATATCATGAAAACCGCTTAAGATAGCTACACCATTACTATAAAACAAATTGTGAGGTTACAGGACAGGATGCATCTTGAAAAATTTCATGTCGATAAAATTCAGAATGGCCGCCCATCGGCCATTATTTACCTCGACAGGCCTGATATTGCGGAATATCATGAAAACCGCTCAAGATAGCTACACCATTACTATAAAATAAATTGTAAGGTTTCAGGAGAGGATGCATCTTGAAAAATTTCACGTCGACAAAATTCAAAATGGCCGCCTATCAGCCATTATTCACCTCAACAGGCCTGATATTGCGGAATATCAGGAAAACCGCTCAAGATATCTACACCATTACTATAAAACAAATTGTAAGCTTTCAGGAGAGGATGCATCGTAAAAAATTTCAAGTCGATAAAATTCAAAATGGCCGCCTATCGGCCATTATTCACCTCGACAGGCCTCATATTGCGGAATATCATGAAAACCGTTCAAGATAGCTACACCATTACTAAAAAACAAATTGTAAGGTTTCAAAAGAGGATGCATTTTGCAAAATTTCAACTCAGTCAAGTTCAAAATGGCCGCCTATTGGCCATTATTCACCTCGACAGGCCTGATATTGGGTAAACCATGCTAGATAGCTAAACCATTACTATAAAACAAAAAGTGAGATTTCAGGAGAGGATGCATCTTGAAAAAATTCGACTTGAGCAAATTCAAAATGGCCGCCTTTCGGCCATTATTCACTTTCACATGGCCGTTATTTGGTAAACCGTGCTAGATGGCTAGACCATTACTATAAAACAAAATGTGACATTTCAAGAGAGGATGCATCTTGAAAAATTTTTACTTGATAAAATTCAAAATGGCCGCTCATCGGCCATTATTCACTTTCACATGGCCGATATTTGGTAAACCGTGCTAGATGGCTAGACCATTACTATAAAACGAAATGTGAGATTTCAGATGAGGATGCACCTTGAAAAATGTTGACTTGATCAAATTCAAAATGGCCGCCTTTTTGGCCATTATTCATTTTTACATGGCCGATATTTGGTAAACCGTGCTAGATAGCTAGACCATTACTATAAAACAAAATTTGACGTTTCCGGAGAAGATGCCTTTTAAAAACTTTCTCGACTCAATCGAATTAAAAATGGCCGCCTATCGGCCACTATTTACTTTCACATTGCTGATATTTGTTAAACCGTCCTAGATAGCTAGACTATTACTATAAAACAAAATGTAAGATTTCAGGAGAGGATACATCTTGAAAAAATTTGACTCGTTCAAGTTCAAAATGGCCGCCTATCGGCCATTATTCACTTTCACATGGCCGTTATTTGGTAAACCGTACTAGATTGCTAGACCATTACTATAAAACAAAATGTGAGATTTCAGGAGAGGATGCATCTTGAAAATATTTGATTTGATCAAATTCAAAATGGCTGCCTCTAGGTCATTATCCACTTTCACATGGCCGTTATTTGGTAAACCGTGCTAGATGGCTAGACCATTACTATAAAACAAAATGTGACATTTCAGGAGAGGATGCATCTTGAAAAATTTAGACTCGATCAAACTCAAAATGGCCGCATATCGGCCATTATTTACTTTCACATGCCCAATATTTTGCAAACTGTGTTAGATGCTAGTCCATTACTATAAAACAAAATGTGAGGTTTCGGGGGACGATGCACTCTGAAATTTTTTAACCAGTCTCTATCTAATTCAAAATGACCGTAAATCAGCCATTATTTACCTCGATTGGCCTGATATCGGGTAAACTGTGCCAGATAGGTAGACCATTACTGGGATACTGATTAGGATCATTAATTTCAATGGAGGTTTGCAATCTGTGACAGACTGTCTAGTTCTTATCTTCCTCTTAGACTGAGTCTCTTAGACTCAGTTGTCTTGCGTCTTGATTTTTGACCTAGCCTAGGACTACATTAATAACCCTACACAAAATTGCTTAAATCAAATTCTAATTCGGAGCGGGAGCTCCTGGACTTATGTAGTCTTGTTTTCTCTGTTTTAGATGAGCGCGCGCATTAGATTCAGGCGGCATTACCAAAAAAAACATGTGTTTTTTTTCTGCCCAGCACGCGCATTAGATAGTTGCCGATTTCGTAAAAAAAATAGTCAATTTGGGAGATAAAAAAAACATTTTGAAAAAAACAAGTTCACTTCGAGAGATAAAAAATATTTTTCAAGCTATGTTTTATTTTGGCTTGTTTTTTTCGTCGCCCTCATTAACTTTTTAAAAAATAGGTCAAAAGTTTTTTTTTTATTTCGTCGCCCTCATTAACTTTTCCAGAAATATGTCCAATGTTTTTTTATTTGGTCGCCCTCATTACCTTTTCCAAAAATAGGTTCAATGTTTTTTTTCTTAAATGTTTTTTTTTACCGCCCTCCCTCATTAGATTTTGGATTTTTTCTGATTTAAAACAGGAATTAAACAAAGTGGCCTAAAGCCGATATGTTGAGCCAATGTTGGTTTAATGTTGGCCCACCGTCTGCAACGCTGACCCAACATTAATCCAACATTCGTTTATCGTCTCGCGTCTCCTTGTGGGCGTTCTGTGAGACATGCCATTGTGCTCCATGATACCCCGTCGTCATCTCTGTGGGGCGCGTATTGTTACCTACAGAGCCACTTGAGAGCGCAATCACTGCATCCAAGCACCTTTTCTAGATGAACAACAGATATTCATACCTTAACCTTTTCAAGCCTGAATTTACCATTGTCATCTTCATCCACTACCAGCCGCGAATTGCTGTCGCAATTCTCGACTTGTAGTGGATGAATCTGACTTGAAGTGGGTGAAAAAGTTAAGAAAATTGCTTTTTCAGCAATTTTTCTTATGGATATTTTCCTTCTAAGACACCTTATTTTTAGCAAAATTAAATCTGTTTTCAGGTATGGAAAATGATGCTTTAATGCATCGTGAGGGTTCAAAAGGTTAAACCTTAACCTGCTAGTGAAGCTGATATGCGGCATCAGATGTAATTCTGATGGAATTCAAAAAATTGTCCCTACCCTTTAATATGAGAACGTCTGCAGCTTCACTTTGATATATTACACTTGACACTTTGTCAAAAAGGATAATTTTCGCTGTTATTTTTAGACATCTATGACGTAGACTCTCAAATTTCTTAGCTCCCGCCGTCACCGTAGGTGAGACGGAGGGAGCTATGGATTCCGCCTCCGTTTTTTTGCCTCTTCTTTTGCCTATAACTTTGTAAGAAAATAAGCTGGGATAACAATTTTTGGTATGTGGTTTACTTCCGGGTGGATAATGGACAGGTTAAAATATTTTTAATCTGAATTCAATACGCGAGGTCGCAGAGGAGAAAATGATGATGTTACGGCGTTGGGCCGTTGGGCCGTCCGTAAACAATTCGTTTCCGGAGCATATCTCTGAAAGTACTTGTCCGATTGTCTTCAACACCCCTAGGGGGTCTAGTTGTGCCTTGTGGGGTATTTGAACTTTTACCTACTTTTGGTTCAGAACTATGACCTATTTAGACGTTTTGACGCGCACTTCGTTTCCGGAGCAGATCTCGAAAAGTACTGGGCCGATGACAGTCATATTGCCCATGCATGTTCTCGAAGGTCCCTAGTTGTGCCTTATCAGGTTTTTGGACCTTGACCTTGAAGTTGACCCAGCACTTTGACCTAATTTATAACATCGGTAAATCCGACTGAAAGATTTTGCGGAATATTATGAAAACCGCTCAAGATAGCTACACCATTACTATAAAACAAATTGTGAGGTTTCAGGAGAGGATGCATCTTGAAAAATTTAAAGTCGATAAAATTAAAATGGCCGCTTATCGGCCATTATTCACTTTCACATGGCCGATATTTGATCAACCGTGCTAGATGGCTAGACCATTACTATAAAACGAAATGTGAGATTTCAGATGAGAATGCATCTTGAAAAAAATTGACTTGGATCAAATTCAAAATGGCCGCCTTTTCGGCCATTATTCATTTTCACATGGCTGATATTTGGTAAACCGTGCTAGATGGCTAGACCATTACCTGATTACTATAAAACAAAGTGTGAGTTTTTGGGGGAGGATGCACCCTGAAAATTTTTAACTTACGAATTCAAAATGGCCGACAATCAGCATTATTTACCTCGATAGGCCTGATATCAGGTAAACCGTGCTAGATAGCTGGACCATTACTATAAAACAAAATGTGACGTTTCGGGAGAGGATGTCTTTTAAAAACTTTCGACTCAATGTAATTTAAAATGGCCGCCTATCGGCCACTATTTACTTTCACATTGCTGATATTTGGTAAACCGTGTTAGATAGCTGGACCATTACTATAAAACAAAATGTGAGATTACAGGAGAGGATGCATCTTGAAAAAAATTGACTTGATCAAATTCAAAATGGCCGCCTATCGGCCATTATTCACTTTCACATAGCCGTTATTTGGTAACCGTACTAGATGGCTAGACCATTACTATAAAACAAAATGTGAGATTTCAGGAGAGGATGCATCTTGAAAAATTTCGACTTGATCAAATTCAAAATGGCCTCCTATCGGCCATTATTCACTTTCACATGGGCGATATTTGGAAGACCGTGCTAGATGGCTAGACCATTACTATAGAATGAAATGTGAGATTTCAGCTGAGGATGCATCTTGGAAAATTTCGACTTGATCAAATTCAAAATGGCCCCCTATCGGCCATTATTTATTTTCACATGCCCAATATTTTGCAAACTGTGTTAGATGTAAGTCCATTACTATAAAACAAAATTTAAGGTTTCGAAGGAGGATGCATCCTAATTTTTTAACAAGTTTATATCGAATTCAAAATGATCGTAAATCAGCTATTAGTAACCTTGATTGGCCTGATATCGGGTGAACCGTGCCAGATAGGTAGACCAATACTGGGATACTGATTAGGATCATTAATTTCAATGGAGGTTTGCAATCTCTGACAGACTGTCTAGTTCTTATCTTACTCTTAGACTGAGCTTCTTAGACCTGGTTGTCTTGCGTCTTGATTTTTGACCTAGCCTATGACTACATTAATAACCCTTCACAAAATTGCTTAAATCAAATTCTAATTCGGAGCGAGAGCTCCTGGACTTATGTAGTCTTGTTATGAATCCTTCTGAGAGGATGGATGATCAATGACGACTTTTTTAGATATTGTTAGCGTCAGCGCTCTTGTTGAAAACACGTTTGTTGCCATTTTTACAAAATTTCTCAGCTTGGCACCGTCCAGAAATGGATTCAACATATGCTCAAATGCTTTGAGAAACATTCAAAACGCTTTCAACTATAAATAAGGGTAAAATCTCAAACTATACTATTAACATCATCCAATGTTAACAGATCAAAGAATTAGCAATAGTGTTAGCTTCGTCAGAGGAATATAATGAAGGGAATTAAAACAAATCTTTGTGGTCAAAATAAATCTAATCATGTGATTTGTATATTAAAATTTGAAGGCAATCATATAATTACATTTCCCTGCATGTGACAATGGTATAGGACACTATTATAGTCTGTTTGTTGGTTGGAGCGCGCAGCGCAAGCTGGACGAAATTAACGTCAGTATACTAGTACACTTGTTTCAACCTTAACCCGACGGGGCGGTCATTACCGTGATCGCCTAGTCATATTAAGAGAGAACCATATTTAGTTATCTGAAACACCTACGTTGGATCAGCGGAGATCGAACCCGAGACGCCGGTGTGGCGTCAGTCAGGCGCTCTACCAATGCGCCACGCCCCCCCCCCCCTCTCATCCTTTCTTTGGCATTCCCATGCATGGTTTCTTTTATAGAGAGCGCTGTCGACTCTGGCCTCCCAAATGGCGATATATGTTCATTTCATTCTGTGACTGCTGCTCGCCTACTCGCCTGGATACAAGTTCACCCAACGATTCTCTCTTATTTACTTGTTTGCTCACATCTATGACAGGCAAGCGGCCAAACAGACACACACAAAAGCCAGGGACCCCACAATAGGGACCGAGCCAATAAGAGCGCTAGCAAAACCCTCCGTCTCCCACAAGCAAAATTAGTACCAATAGATACAAAATATTTTATAAAGACATAACAGCTAATATTCGCCGATACTGATTTCGGTAACCACAATCACCTTATTATTATATTGATATGTCCTCTTCTATAACTCTTTAAAAATATATGAATTTGTAATATTTGCCATTATATCCAAGGTGTTTTAGGGCTAAGAACGTCTCCCTTGGACATTTTCAATAAATTGAAGCGGTGAATCACCGCGCATTAAGGCATCTCAAAGGCGGCAGAATATATTGTCAGCTCGGTGAGAATGCTGTAAGAGATATGTCTATTTGATCTCTCATTCGCCAATTGAGTTGGTGGGCCTGACAATGCGTCTGCAAATTTGCCGTGAAACCCCCATAGAGCTAGTGTGTAAACAGCGCCTTAGTACCGTGAGGGTGGACCCTTTGTGTGCTAGGGAACGGGTGTTTAAACTTTCATGTATATCAAGTCAGAAATCGCTTCCGCGATTTCTGATTTGATATACACGAAAGGTGCAATTTGTCATGAATTCCAGCACTACAACTCGCGTAATTTTAACGAAACGTCGAGTTTGGGGTTCCATAAAACTTCTGATACATTGTAGAAATGAGCCAATGTTGAGTTAGAGGAGACAGAGGGTTGTAGGTGTGAATAAGACAGAAGGTGTGGTGTAAGGGAGCAGTGCACACACACCGAGCCACACACGCTGCCAGCACGTTTGATATATCTGACAGCTCCCGAGTGATTGTCACCATTCTCACAAGAATGTCAGCACAGGGAACACTCACGCCTACTACATATCATGATCACGCTCATTAGCAGGTGAGGGAACCGGTTATCCCCTGTGATTATAATGACGGTGCTATAGGCCTGGGATACATCGGCGGTCATGAGCAACAGGTAGGACAGACAGACAGACAGACAGATATTTTATTGACAGAAAAGAAAAGTCATTACGGACTTATTTGTCATAGAAATGAAAGAGATCTATGTACATGTATATACAAGATTGTTAATTTGTTAAAATCATATGATAATATACATGGTATGACATACACAACTAAAATCATGTTAAGTGGCATTGCCAAAATAAAAACTGGGTATTTCGATAATATAAATGACTACTACTAAAAATGAATTAAAAATCATTGCCAAGATAACATAGAGGTCTATCATTTTGTTTCCCGCACCACAACAAGAGATAAAATAGCTACTATGTATGACATACTAATTATATATAGTAGCAAAAAAGACACTCTGGAAAGCGTAGAAACCTAAAATATATACAAGTGCATAATTATGCTACAGTAACTGGAGTATGCAATAAGACAATGGTAAAAATTATATGGTATTTTTTAAAATTAAATATAATATCATGCAAGTACAATAAATATGGCATAAACAGGTAGCTCCGAGTTTTGTGACCATGCAAGCACAGTCGCTATGAGCGCAGAGATTCCCTGAGATTGACTAGTGGTGCAAACTTAACAGCGTAATAACAGTAGTAATGGCGGTTAAAAATGTATTTGTGCAATTCTCACAAAAACATTAAGTCTTTTTATAATTCACTATATTGTTTAATTCATACTGTTTCAATCACGACCTAGTTAGTACCACATACTCGGAGTTACAATCGAAGAAAAACATTCCCGACCTCATAGAGAAAATCAGTTGACTTAGCAACTCTTGAAATCCTCCATAAGGCTCTCGTCTGATAACAAAGGCGACGAAAACGTCCCTAACCGGCCCTAAAAAGCCAAATAATAAGATTCGACAGCAACAACCGTCCTGATATGTGGTAATACCCAAGTCAGATCATGAGAGCATGATAATATGAATAATATAGCGACAGGTGACATATTAATTATACTCAGTATTTTCAACCCTTAATTTGTTTAAAGCAACCATAAATAAATTGCGCTAGTGACTTCACCACTGTTATGTATCTAGATGTCATAATTTCTAGAAACATTTCATTTGTCGGTTGTATATTGATAATTGCGGCTACAGAATCATACAAGATTTCGCGTTCATTATTCATAGCGCTAGGATTTGATGTTTGCCCTTAAAGCGCTGAATTATTCTTTGATAAACCATGGAGACCAAAGGGTTTTATTTATTTGAAATCATCATAAATGTCTTCTTACTTAACTCTTTCTGATTCATTTGAATACCTATGTTATGGGTCTATGGCCACTATAAATATTGTTACTCTTCAGTGCGGGGATTGACTTTAGACGTCAGAATCTGACGTCTAATGTCGACCCCGCGCTGTCAGGGTTAATGACTCGTAATCTAATGCCTCGTAATGAATCTTAATTTGTTACGAGAACAAAAGTTAACGTATCTGTGAAAACGTGTGAATACCGTTGATAGTTTACATAATATTACGTCATTACATTTCAGACTCATTTATTTTATTTCTACAGTATATAGTTCTATAATTTGTACCAAAACACCAGAAGTGACAAAAGTAATACAAAATCAAGAGACTTCTACATAGACTTGAGTTCGATAGAGTGAAAACAACCTGCTAGTGACAATACAATATATATATCTTATATCAATCGCTCTAAAATTACTGTACAACAATCATAACATATTACATTTCAGTACCTAATAATTATGTAATTTTAAAGTAATATATATGGGACAAAATCGCTCTAATAATACTGTACAACAATCATAACATATTACATTTCAGTACCTGATAATTATGTAATTTTACAGTAATATATATGGGACACCTTATTTAGCTCCCGCCGTCACGGAAGGTTTGACGGCGGGAATCGGGCTCCGTCCGTCCGGTAGGCCTATATCTTCTTTCGCCTATAACTTTTGAAGAAAATAACATAGGATGACCATATTTGTTATGTGGGTCACTTCCGCGTGGATACTGTACTAGTTATTTTTTATCTCAATTCAATACGCAAGTTCACAGAAGAGGTTGAATGGTGTTACGGCGTTGGGCCGTCTGTCAACTTCTCGTTTCCGGAGCATATCTCAGGATCTATACTTGTCCGATTTTCTTCAAATTTCACACACATCACCTATTGGGGGTCTAGTTATGCTTTTTGTGGTAACTGAACTTTGCCTACACTTCGTTTCCGGATCAGATCTTGAAAACTACTGGGTGGATTATAGCCATATTGCATATACATGATCTCAAAGGTCCCTTGTGGTGCCTTTTCATGTTTTTATCTCCCGCCCGTAGGGGGAGGGGGTTTAGTCTCCCCCGGGATCCATCAGGCATCCGGCGTCAGGCGGCAGTACACAAAATCACTTTAATCAAATTCTCGCTTGGAATTATGTGGTCTTGTGTCATTTTGTTCTTCAATGCTAAACAATAAAATGAACATTTTGTGTTCTGCATATTATTGATAACCATATTGACAAATTGAACTATGCAGAGAATGGAAAAAAAAATCCAGTTTGTTCATATTGGTCTTTAGTTTCAAACTTAGTTTTTCGTCAAATATCCATCTTTGTCAGTTTGGACCCAAATCCATAGAATAATTATATATGTAATTATAAATTATATTATATAGATAAAGAAGAAGCGACCAAGCCCTCTGCAGACACATGTATACCTGATGTTATTTAAGTATAATTCCAGATCGTATTGGTGCCTTCATTTTGATTTGCTGGTATATCGGAAATGAAGACATGCAAATTATATTTTTGCAAAGTTCTAGCATTGTCTGAAGAAATTCCACAATGTGTGAGTTCTTGGCCCAATATGAAGGCGAATTTGCTTGGAATGAAAAATAGTTTGATGCGCCTCAATGACAGCTCAGCTGTATATCTCCCATGAGACTGAGTTGGAATTTGTATGATAACAGTCCTTGCTAAGTTACTCTCGATGTTCAGCGTTTTGAACAGCTTCCAGCTGGATACATGCGCTATATAAGATTTCATTCATTCAAGACAAAAATGATTTACAGCGACAGACTGTTGTTTAGTTCTGCTTGTAAACAGATTTACATATTGCCATCTCTTGTCTGTGAATATTTATGGCTGTACACATAACTATTTTCACAGTGCCCGATGGTTTGCGTTATTACTTGTGGCTGTACAGTGATTTACACAACACTGTAATCTGGTGTTGCTGATTACTTACTACTCGATGGCTGTACACATATTTTCAGCAACATATCGTGTGGGTGATTACTTGTTTATGATCGTAGATATATTTCACAGTGACATATCTTGTCGGTGATTAGGAATCGTTGCATAAGTTCCCATAGAACAGGTAAACATACAGCATTACGTATAGGGGCTGAGTGACATAAAATATTGTTCAATTTGGGCAAATATGCTTGTTTTTTTTGGCTAGAACAGGAATCAGCAGATGGGGATTCTTTCTTGTAATATATCTAATCCTCAGTTGCACTGTATAGCCGGGTGATAAATCAGCCATTTTGTGGCCAAATAATGTGAAATACATCCTAAGTTTGATAGAAGTGGATTGTTTTATCCGACATTTCTCATATCCCGCCCTACGTATTGGAAAGGGGTGGTGAACTGAATGATTTCTAAATTGATCACATGTTGTTTTGTTTTTTTTTGGGGGGGGGGGCTTTGACAATTTGTGAGATGACCCCTTACTCCTGGCAGACTGTTATATCTTGACAGTCACCTATCTTGTGGGTGCAGACAGCCCTATCAGGCACACACCTGTAGTTGTCATTTCAGCATGTTGTTGCCGCTGCTTTCCCGGCTGTAGATAAGATAGCCAATCTCTGCCTCTCTCCCTATTTCCCACCCAGTAAACACGAAACGTTGAGCCGATGCTGGTTTAATGCTGGCCCAACGTCTGCGACGTTGGGCCAGCATTAACCCAATATTGGTTCAATGTCTCATGTTTGCTCGCTCCCTATTTCACAGACATTTCCCAGCAAAACCCACGCAATGTTTTTAATGCCTGTCCACTATCCACGACGCTGGCCCAGCATTAAACTTACATTGGTTCAACGTCTCGTAGACTTTTCCTCGTCCGGAGGGAAGAACGGCCACGCTTCCCTGATGGTGAGAATATCAGCGGCACTAAACACACCACAAGTACTGATACTCGTAATCTGTACAATCAGGTGTCCAATCACATGTACTACATTCTAGTGCCGTCTGGTATTGCCACGTCACAGTAAAACACAAGTTTGAACCTAAGCTGGTTTAAATGCTGCTCCGGGCGGGAGCCCTAGGGTAGTGGTTAGCACCGTTGCCTTTCACGCTAAAGTTCGGGGTTCGTTTACCGGTCTCGTCGGTTCAAAAGAAACAAAAATGAGTCTCCCCCCCCCCCCCCCCATATCCATTCGTAAAACTCAGTATTGTGTGGAGCCTCCGTGACCCAGAGGTAGCGTGCTCGGCCTCGACCTCCAGGGTTTGAATTTCGAATCCTGTGTCTGGAGGGCAGTGTCATCTCACCATCCTCAGGAGTTTCTCCTGGCCCAATTTAGCCTGTATGTGCTCAAAAGTAGCCTAAAGGCCGATTCATTTCATTTTATTTGAATGTTGCTCCAGCGCTGTCTATTGTTGCCACGTTCTGGCAAACACAAGATGTTAGAACAGATTTTGTTTTAATGTTGGTGAAGCGTCGCAGACGTGGGTCTGCATTAAGCCAGCATTGGTTCAACGTCAACCATGCTACTGAAAAAAGCGGACAATTAATTTTTTAATTAAATTTTATATCTAAAGATCCCATGATCGTTCTAATTTCTCTAACCCCGACATTGTTATTTTAAACAATCTGGAGATCTAGTGCTTAACGGCTCTAAGATATGGCGGAATATATACACAGCTAGTAGCCTACGCACACGAGCTTTACAAAGATCACTTACACAAACTCATTTGCCAAATGTTATGGGAACAGATGTGTCTTCACATAACGCCTAAAACTATTCTAAAGAGTCATTGCTGACAATTTTTTGACAAATCATTCCAAGTTTTGGAGTCGGGCCGCTGCATCTAAAGCCTAAAACACATAGGACGCGAGCGACACGCGGCACGCGTCATACGCGTAAGCAATCACTTTAGTTCATTTCACATTGCATAAATGCTGGACCACAGTCCGCGACGATGGCCCAATATTACAATATTACAAAATAGTCTCAATATCCCCTTTTTGTCGAGATCTCCAATTGAAGATGCTTTAGTTTGTAGTATTTGGTATAAGCACGAAACTAATATAAGGAGTATTACCGTATTATGAGATATATTCCAGCAAAAATGAGTGATTTAATGTTGGGACACCGTCTTAAATTCCGGCCCAACATCAAACCAACATCGAGTGAACTTTCGTGCTTGCTGTGATAGCTTGAAGCAATGTTGAAGCCATGTTGTTTTAATGCTGGTCCACCCTCTACGACGCTGGCCCAGCATTAAAACCACATTGTTTTTTGAATGCCTTATGTTGGCTGGGGCGCGCCTTGCACCACGTCTTGTACGCTCTCTCTTCTCTCGCTCACCGACTCTCTGGGTATGTCGTTATCGTCCTGATTGATGAACGACAGGCCTGTTTCTACCAGCAAATTACTTTGAGCTGTCCTGCCAGTTTTATTCACGACTTCTCCAGATGTAAACGCATCCCCGGAATTCTGTTTTTGAGGTGAAACATGGCTAAAAGGAGTAACTGTTGTGAGGGGTGTGCTTTCAGTTGTCTAGACATGCTATACTGGCAAATCACTTCTCGGAATAAATCCCTCATGTTTTCTTACACGCCGTCCGCGTGGTCAATCAATAAAACATGGTGTAATGACAAAATAGGGCAGGAAAATCTAAAGGAACTATGTAGGTCAATCGTAAAATCTATTATTAGGCCTAACTCTCTCAGCCCCCTCGTCCCATCATGCATCTATGGAACGAATGGCTTATTTTGAATAGCCTAAATTTCGTTGAAGAAAAGATGGAACGACCCATCATAATAAACAGGTTCTGAACTTACATTTAAGATATCATACTTGGAAAAAAAATTAAATTAGAATATTTTTATTCGCCTTGAGATGGGAATTGTGGCAGCAATTCACATCTCAAGACGAATAAACATAACGGTAAATACCTCGGTGCTGGAGGTTTCACCGATCATTATTTAGTATATGGACCTAATGTCGATACACGTGGATATTTATAAAAGGCAGTGTTATCCGATTTGTAAAAAAAACAATGTTTATTTCTATCTATTGGAACCACTGTGTTACAGTATCTAGCCAATCATACACTCCTAGTAAGACCTGTTTTCACGTATCTGGTGTTGCTTGTCATTTGACACCTTTTCTATGTTTTCTGATGTGTCTACAATTCGCGGTCTGGAACAGATGGCATAATCTTTGTTCAGGAAAGCTCAAGGCGTTTCACAAGGGTTCTGCTCAATTCTGACCTATACCCGTGTGTTGTGGGTGATATTTGGGGAATAGTCCCAATTGGTTATTACACTAAATTATTTATCAAGCCAGAGATAATACATACACCTTGCATGAACAGCCATGTGCATGCGAGATGCTTCCTGGTTTATTTGCTTGGATGCCTCGCCAAACGCTGGTTCTGAATCCTAAGAAATGTCCACGATGTTCGATAAGCGCGGTTTCAATGCCGGGCCAATGTTGGTCCAGCATAAATCCCGTTTCTGTTTTGTGCTGCTTCCACGTGCGCTTGCCTCCATCACCATCCTCGTCCCGTAGCGCTGTAAAATCCGAGTTTTCAAACGCTGGCACAGCACTGGTCCAGCGTCTGTGACGCTGACCCAGTTATGTGCCAACGTTTGCTGTGTGTTTGTGGGGCAGTGTTTACTCAGGTGTCTAGTTAGGCCGAGCACTGTGAAGTTTGGAGAGCAGCGTGAGCAGACAGGCGTAACACAGTACTCACACCACTCACCACTCTACTCACACCCAAAACCACCAGAAAAACAGGGGCGTATCCACAGGGTTGATGCGGTCCTCTCGGAAATGAATTGTCCAAAAATCGCAAAAACTTATTATTTTACACATTATCGGATGGTGCACAGAATCCCCGCTTATTATCCGAAGAGACATTGTTTCACGTCTGAACTAAATAAAAAAAATTGCGAGAGACTAGCTAAATTCAGTTCTGGATGCGCCGAGTGCAAATCTCACCCAAAAATTGCCCACTGAACAAAACATCCAACTTGTTACGATTGACTCATCTTCCTGTTGTTTTTGTCACCATTAGTGGCCCGATAGTATCAACCATAATAGAACATATACAATTAATCTAAATCGATTGATTGCATATATATGTTCTATTACGGTTGATACCATCGAAATACGTGGAAAAATCCACGTTATACATGACAAAACGTAGACGCGCACCAAACTCTTTCTATTTGTTGTGAAAGCGGCAGCCCACTTGGCTGGCAATATATATATAGGCCTACTTTGAAGCAATGATTGAGAATATTGTTGACCGCTGGACTGAAAAGATTATTCATTCCACAAAAGACACCTACTGTTTGACGTGATTAACAAAGTAACTCATTCCCGGTTTTTCTGCTTAGGTCAAATAATAGGCAAAACAACCAGAAGCCCATACCACAAGTTTTTTCCAAGTGACCAGAAACAGTACTATTATTGGCTGCCAAAACAATTTTAGGCCTCCACCGCGCGTCTACGACAAAAGTTGATGAGGCGGAAGCGTCTCCAAGGCTAGCGTCCGCGCTTTAGCGATGCTTTCCTCTATGAGCACCTTAATTATTATAATTATTATAGAAGGCTCAAATTATCCGGACGCTTCGTAAGTAAAAAAGTCGTAACTTTATGAAAAAGTCGTATTTTGTGTGCACGCCACTTGAGTTTACTGTGGGATTATTTTACATGCAACATATCGTTTGCGACTGTGTAGGTCAAGGACGACATGTAATGATTAGCATAATTAATCACTATTTTTACTTGCGTCTGCTATTCTTGTGCCAGTCTCGTTTATCATGGAGTTAGAAACCTAGTAAACAGGAGACGTTGACCCTATGTTGTGCCACGTCTGCGACGCTTGCCCAACATTAAACCAACATAGGGTCAATCACTCATGGCCGCTGGGATGTAGATCTATAAATAATAATATTATGTAATTATGACGCCACAAGTAAACGACGACATTATGGGGGTTATAAATGTAGGCCATGAATGATAAAAATTATTCATATTATTATTAGGCCTATATAGATTGCTTTTCTTTCTGGTCTTGGCAGTTTAGTCTCAGTCAGCAATACTAATAGAAAAAGGAAATGTTAGCAAGGTATGTAGACGAATAGCTTTAATTTAGTATCACTTTGAAAATTATTGGATGATCTACTAACGTTAGTAGCTCTTATCACCAATTATGTACATCATGGTACATCGGCGACGAACAAGTGACCTACAGTAACATGATCATCAATGTGACTAAAATAATGTAAGTTTATTTAATTTAAACTTTATCATTTGTTATGACGATTAAGATGTAGTGCTGGACAGAGATTGAAGGAGAAAATCGCTACACATAATCAGTAATCAAGCATCCCCGATAATATCGGGATGCTTATAGTGTTTAGCATTATTCCGTCTCCGCCGCCGCGGGCGTATCAGAAATTTAGCTCTTACTAGAAAGTTAACTAATTCATTTTATTTATTTTTTACAGACATGACCTATGTGCTTGGGCGATTCTTCCCATATATTTTTTTTTTGCACCAAGCCATGAGCGGCCATTTTCCAGGATGGTCGCCTAAAAAGCTTGTGGGCACGATATCTTATTAACCGTTGAATGGATCGCATTCAAATTTTGTATGATGGTTCTCTGGGTATTTCTGATGATCTGATTAACTTTTGCGAAGCATTCATTAAAAACAAGATGGCTGACAGGGGACATTTTAAAGAAATGGCCACCCAAAAAGCTTGTGGGTTCGATATCTTATGAACCTCATTTTGCCGTGGTGGTTGTCTGGATATTTCTGCATTGTGGGTCTACTCATAGCTCCTCTATGATTTGTTTTTTTTGTGTTTGCAGTGGTTTCTCTTTGGCATCCTGGCGTCTGAAAGAAACCAGTGCCATATAATTATTTTTTCACTTTATTGTTTTAAAGGTTTCTCTGTGGCATCCTGGCGGATAATGCAGCATGTCATAGAGAAGCCATTGCCGTACAATTAGCCTGTGGTGACTTACGGTGTCCTCACGGTTTGTGATCGCTCTGTGATGTCCTCCAATATCACAGACCTTATTGCCAACTGTGGGGGCACTGTAAGTCTTTAATTTTTGAGAATTTTTTGTGGTTTCATGATGTCTCCGGCCGTACTGGCCGAAAAGTGAAGTAAAAAAGACATTTACTTACTTACTTAATGGTTTCTCTGTTCATTGTTTATGTCATTCATATTTTTGTCTAAATGGGTTTACTTTTTTGATTATAGTATATAGTATTATAGTATATATTTGTTTTGACAATGACACTGTTTTGACTTAGACTTGTAGTTTTTACACAATCATCCCAATTTCATAGAGATATAGTGACTTGAAAAGTCGTTCATTTTATAATCACTTCATATTTTACATTTTTTATACTGATAATTTTATACTCATTAAACTGTGTTGTAGTGCAGGCGCTTCAACATGTCATCAGACTCGTTACATATAGGTGCCAGGAGCATCGTCATCTTATCATATCAAACACTTTAAACTGACTATTTTAGTACGAACATGCTTTTATTAGCTTTGTCTTTCTTTTACTACTTTAACTATACAATATGAGATATTGTAATACCTGGAATTTTCACTTAAATGGCCATACTGGCCGAAAAGTGAAGTAAAGCATTTTACTTACTTACTTTTACTGGATATTTCTGATGATCTGATTAACTTTTGAGAAAGATCCATTTAAAACAAGATGGCCGACGGAGGGCATTTTGAGAAAAAATAGGCACCCGAAAAGCTTGTGAGCGCGATATCTTATGAACTATTGCTTAGATCGCATTCAAATTGTATGCATTGGTTCTCTAGGCATTTCTAGTGATCTGATTAACTTTTGGGAAGAATCCATCAGAAACAAGATGGCCGACGCAGGACATTCAGAAAAAATAGCCACCTGAAAAGCTTGTGAGCGCGATATCTTATGAACCGTTGGCTAGATCACATTCGTATTTGATGCAGTTGTTCCCCAGGCATTTATAATGACCCGATTGACTTTTGGGAATAATTCATTAAAATAAAGATGGCTGATAGAGGACATCTTCAAACAAAAAATACCTGGTGGGGGTAATTTTTAGCTCCCGCCGTCACCGTAGGTGAGACGGAGGGAGCTATGGATTCCGCCTCCGTTTTTAGCTCCCGCCGTCACCGTAGGTGAGACCAAGGACTCTTTTCAACCTCCTTGGTGAGACGGAGGGAGCTATGGATTCTACCTCCGTTTTTTTGGCCTCTTCTTTTGCCTATAACTTTGTAAGAAAATAAGCTAGGATAACAATTTTTGGTATGTGGGTTACTTCCAGATGGATAATGGACAGGTTAAAATATTTTTAATCTGAATTCAATACGCAAGGTCCCGGAGGAGAAAATGATGATGTTACGGCGTTGGGCCGTCCGTAAACAATTCGTTTCCGGAGCATATCTCTGAAAGTACTTGTCCGATTGTCTTCAAATTTTACACACAACACCCCTAGGGGGTCTAGTTGTGCCTTTTGGGGTATTTGAACTTTGACCTACTTCTATCGGCCATTATTCACCTCGACAGGCCTGATATTGCGGAATATCATGAAAACCGCTCAAGATAGCTACACCATTAATATCAAATAAATTGTAAGGTTTCAGGAAAGGATGCATCTTGAAAAATTTCAAGTTGATAAAATTCAAAATGGCCGCCTATGGGCCATTATTCACCTCGAGAGGCCTGATATTGTGGAATATCATGAAAACCGCTCAAGATATCTACACCATTACCATAAAACAAATTGTAAGGTTTCAGGAGAGGATGCATTTTGAAAAAAATCAACTCGGCCAAGTTCAAAATGGCCGCCAATCGGCCATTATTCACTTTCACATGGCCGTCATTTGGTAAACCGTGCTAGATGGCTAGACCATTACTATAAAACAAAATGTGTGATTTCAGGAGAGGATGCATCTTGAAAAAATGCGACTCGATAAAATTTAAAATGGCCGCTTGTCGACCATTATTCACTTTCACATGGCCGATATTTGGTCAACCGTGCTAGATGGCTAGACCATTACTATAAAACGAAATGTGAGATTTCAGATGAGAATGCATCTTGAAAAAATTTGACTTGATCAAATTCAAAATGGCCGCCTTTTCGGCCATTATTCATTTTCACATGGCTGATATTTGGTAAACCGTGCTAGATGGCTAGACCATTACCTGATTACTATAAAACAAAGTGTGAGTTTTCGGGGGAGGATGCACCCTGAAAATTTTTAACTTGCGAATTCAAAATGGCCGACAATCAGCATTATTCACCTCGATAGGCCTGATATCAGGTAAACCGTGCTAGATAGCTAGACCATTACTATAAAACAAAATGTGAGATTACAGGAGAGGATGCATCTTGAAAAAAATTGACTCGATCAAATTCAAAATGGCCGCCTATCGGCCATTATTCACTTTCACATATCCGTTATTTGGTAAACCGTGCTAGATAGCTAGACGATTACTATAGAATGAAATGTGAGATTTCAGCTGAGGATGCATCTTGAAAAATTTTGACTTGATCAAATTCAAAATGGCCCCCTATCAGCCATCATTTACTTTCACATGCCCAATATTTAGCAAACTGTGTTAGATGCTAGTAGATTACTATAAAACGAAATTTGAGGTTTCGAGGGAGGATGCACCCTAATTTTCAAACTAGTTTATATCAAATTCAAAATGACCGTAAATCAGCTATTAGTTACCTCAATTGGCCTGATATCGGGTAAACCGTGCCAGATAGGTAGACCATTACTGGGATACTGATTAGGATCATTAATTTCAATGGAGGTTTGCAATCTCTGACAGACTGTCTAGTTCTTATCTTACTCTTAGACTGAGCTTCTTAGACCTAGTTGACTTGCGTCTTGATTTTTGACCTAGCCTAGGACTACATTAATAACCCTACACAAAATTGCTTAAATCAAATTCTAATTCGGAGCGGGAGCTCCTGGACTTATGTAGTCTTGTTTACTTAGATTTTTTATTTTGGCAATCTCCCTAAATTTGAGTCATGTAACGGGAATGCTTTTATTGTTTTCATGTCACATCTAGTTTTTAAACAAAATGTTCTCTGTCAGAGTCAGGGGGCCACAATTCAACTTCCAGGGGTGGGGGGGGGGGGGGCTAGAGTTTTTTTTTAAATAAATAATTTCGGGCAGACTCTGCGTGAAATAAATAATTTACTCAAAGAACTCCTCTATATAAACATGTAATAAAATGTGAAATTTTCAACACGCCGCCAAACCCGGTTGAAATAAACAATTTGCCCGCGACAAAAACTACAGCCCCGTCGCCAGTCACAGTCCGCCTGACCAGCTGTCTATCGAAAAAAACACGCGAGGCACCAGTTTGATGTTTGCCCGCCCTCATCTGACTGTCTAGTGATGTACAATCAATTTGTGACGCCGAAAAAGTGTCTGCCCGCCACTTTTAATAAGTTTTTAATGTCACGTTCAGAAAATCGAAACAATTAAAAAATTCGAATCGAGCTGGTATGAACAGTATAAACGGCGGCCATTTTGTTTGAATTTCTGGAGTCTATAATTAACAACAGGTGCCCCGTCTATGTCAGAGTCAGTGGTCATCGTCAGACGTGTGATCTGCACTGTTGCCAGTCAGCAACTGGTCAGTTTCCCCATCCGTGGATCACTCCCACCAAGAACTTTCACAGTAAACACAAAACATTTGTATAACATTTGTACAATGTTGTACAAATGTTATGCAAATGTTTTGTGTTTGCTGGATTTATATAATATATAAAGTTCTTGCTCCCACTTAGCAGCTTAACGAGAAACGCTGGCCCCATGCTGTTTCACTGCTGGGCCAACGTCACGTCACAGACGTTGTTCCAGCAGTGAGCCATATGTTGACCAGGTGCAGACTCCATGTGCACTGACCTGCTGACTGACCAGAGTCGGCACGGATTACCGGCTGACCACTCGGCCTCTGTGAAATCTTAGCCGACCTGGAGAAGTCCAGAGACTAAAAATAAAAACCAGTAAAATGTACTGGGATAATTCACCTTCGGTCTCTTCATTATTCTCGGCAGTTCAATAATGTAGCTGCTTCTTAGTCCCCTACCTGATCTAGCAGGGTTTTTCAGTTCAGTAAGGATAGCCTTAAACTGACGCTGAACTGACGAATTGTTAGTATTTGGCATTAAATGGTTCATTTCATTGGGTGATTATCCAGCCATTAGAGGTGACAATGATGGACCTGGTCCAGGGGAGAGGTTAACTATCAACCTCTAAACGGACTGCTTTCATGTTCACTTTGGTGTCAGGGTCACAAAGAATATTGATAGTTTTAATGACAGAGGCTAGCTGTGATAAATTATACCAGGCTGTGATATAGCTTGCGATATAAACCAGGATTGTGATATAAACCATTCAATAATAATATTCTAATAATCTCACTTTTATTTAAGTTTAAAGCTAATTTGCGTGAAATGGAGCGCGATTTCAGAGATCTATTTAGATTACTTTGTGAGCGCAGTGTGAGAATCAGAATTTTATTTTTAAAGCTGATGATCTCACTTTGATCTCGCTCTAACCTCTTGCCGAAGGGACCTCGTATTTTTGTTTCGCAAATTGATTTATTTCTGCAAGACGAATGTAAATCTGGTGGGTGGCAAAGGTCGCTGCCCCGGCTGGACCCGCACTTGTAACGCGAAATGAGTTCGTGAAAGCTCTGCTCTCTGCCAGGCAGTGCGGGGCGGTTTATATAGGGCGACCCCCTACCGTAGCCGCTGATGTGATGATGCCGGTCATCTCTGCTCCACAGATTAGTTCAAGATGTGGGTCTGGTAGACCACCCCAGCTTTCTTCTGTGTACACAGATGTCTCAATCCTCAGACACACTACCCTCAGATGTCTCTCCAGCAGAGAGCCATAGCTGTGACTAAATCTGGAGAGTTCAGCCACAGATTGCGACGGTACAAAAACGTGTGGACGCTCATATCTAGGACTTGGCCGCCATTAACAACATGAATCAGGGCGATAATATAGGTTTATTAGAATCAGTAAAATTTAACAATACATTAACGCATCCTCGGCTTATTTTCCGCTACGTCTTTAAAATGTTATGGGCATTTGGTCTGAGCTTGGGGAGCGAATCTCTACTTACTGCCATGTTAAAAAACTTAGATTCCCAACATAGAACCAAGGACGTTCTACCAATCGCGCAATCCACGGCCCCTGCATTTGCCTGTGTGTGGCTGTCCACGGCTAAGATCCACAGTCTCTGACTAGGGAGGTGCTCTGACCAACAAGAACTCCACCTGGTACAGCAATCCGAGATGTCTTTCAGATTCTGTTTTTTTCGCCACCTGATCACTTGTTTGCAGACGTAACGTGCCTGATATCTCGTATGAACCCAAACAAACGCTGGCGTAATGCTGGAACAGCGTCTTCGACGTTACAGCACTACGCCAGCGTTTGGTTTGTGATGCATGGGTTAGGCCTACCAAAGGACTCGCTGTTTAATATTATCTGGTGGTAATGAAAACAGTTTTGTTATGCAGTTACCAGGCTACTGAGAAAAAACATTGTTGGGGATTTGTGCTGCTGCATAAAAAATAATTTTTTGAAAGGTCCTGCAAAAAATGCTCAAAATCCACTGCTGCAATTTAGTAACAGTTAAATACTTTTTGGAGAAATATAGCATGGTAATTTTCATGCATAGAACATGTTTTATGAATAAAGTAAATGTTTCCAATGTTTACGAGAAAATTGTCACGCTTTTAATTTCTCAAAATAAAATTGCAAGATTGGAAATACAACTTCCAGCGCTCGTCTCTTTCTGTGTGCAACAATATGGACTGGAACTACCCCCCCCCCCCCCCATATCTAATGGTCCGTCCCTAACGTGTCTGGATCAGATTAATTTCAGCAGAGGAACTGATGACTGTCACATGTTACCTTATCCTAGTCTACGACCTCAGATACACAGGATTCTGTGGGAAAATCCACAAGATGCGGCTTGTTTGTTTGCTGATTGACTTCGCAATCCTCGGTCCCAGTATGTCCTGCTTTTTATGGTGCTACTTATGGTGTTGCACGGTATTTTGACAGATTAAGACCCTTTGAATCTAAGGATCAAGAAAACGTTTTCGTCAACATAGTTTTTTTCTTGGAAATCGTTCCACATCACTATCTGTAGAAAGTATACAATATTTCTCCATACAAACTATGTGGCATCAGAAATGCATAATACATTATGCATTTCTGTTGGCATGTATGTATGAAGAAAAATTAATAAACCTAATTTGTGTGTGTATTCTCATAGTTATATATTATATTAAAGAGTGTATAATATGGAAGTTAGTTGGTTGATATTTTTTCTTCGTATCAGGCCTCTTCATTTGAAAACGACCACACAAATTTAAGACGATCGAACTGGGGGCATATTTTACATTATATCTCGAAAATGTGCAAGATTTAATCAGAAATAGAAGGTTTCAGCCAATAATCAGCTAATGCCCATGATAATTTTAACAGAAATAAAATGTCCGCACAAGCGACTATATTTATTAAATTATGTAATTTAATGTTTTGTATTACACAGGGTAACTATAGTAACATATAAATGATCACATATAGAATATCATAAAAACTAGCTGGAGAAATACAATATTTTTGTCACAAAATGAGTTTATTAAACTGTGTATATAATGTATATTTTTGAAATCACGGAATTTGTCCCAAGATATTGTGTCTCATTTTGAAAATGTGTTTGTATACTGGGAGTGCGTTATAGTGGTCCAGTAGAAGGCTTAACTAGTGTGGAGGCATGTTGTTAGAAGAGATCTAGCCTTGATGACATCTTTCTCTGTACTGCAGGCAATAGTCACTCAACAAAAGAAGCAACGATTCAGTGCTGGTCCAACCTTAGAGCCGTTGGCCCAACGTTAAGCCAGCGGTTGTCCAGCGATTTTTGCTGGTAGGCCTTGTTTCTGGTTCATGTCCTCTGTCCTATTTACACAACAGATAAAACCAAGGACAATATTACACACAATGCATAAGCGCTGCGGACTAGATCGATTCTGAACGATACCAGGCTGTGAACGCTTGTCTCCTATCGGATGTCACACGGCAGAATGCATGCTGCAAGGACTGCAAACACTCACCCAATGGTGGTTTAATGCTGGGCCAGCATCGAAGACGATGGTCCAATAGTAACCCAACATTGGGTTAGTGTATGTTTTAATCTGCCATGACAGCACGTGCAAACCAGCCGCTTCCCAGTAAACACGACATGTTGAACCAATGCCGATTTAATGTTGGGCCAGCGTCACAGACGCTGGTCCAACATTAAAAAATCATTGGTCAGCGTGTTGTGTTAATCGAATATGTCCCCAGCCCCATCAGGATTTAGGTACGGTGGTGACAATGCACACGGATCACGCACACCATATATTTTACCAGCGTTCAATCCAGGCCTCTCATGGGTAGAGTGCATCTGGCGCATATTGATTTACGTCAGTGTCAAAGCAGGGGTATACTCGTGCTTCCCCAACACTTCACTAGTATCCTCTGTATACATTTTATTATAATGTATGTAGATATATGTGGAATGAGATAATCATTTTACAGTACTTCATAACAGTCAACTTTTTCGGCTTAAAGCAACGCAATTTACACAAATGCCGACAAGTATATAAGCATATAAGTATGTTTTTCATTCGTACTGTAAAATCCAATATGGCCGCTTAAATTCAAAATGACCGCCTATGGCCATCTTGAATCTCACACCTACAACCTAATGCCCATAAGCTAATATTACTGTCCAAACTTTTGCCAGCGACGACTGCTAATTGTTATATTCTAGAATGCTATCATTTCAGCTTAAATTAGATCAGCTTAAATTAGATCATTTATGTAGCGGATGGAGTTCTGGGCCGTATCCCCTGAGAGTTAAGAGATTGACTTTAAGATTTAAAGGTTAAAGTTAAGATTTATTCGTGTACTTATTATTACGACACCTTTTTTTGTCGTAGAATTTACGACGATCTCTAAAAAAAATCCTAACTCCAGTAACAAGATAAGATAATATTTTAATTTCGTGGGAGAATGCGGCCCCTGGAGGTTGTCATATTTTGACTGATATTGATGTGGATGTTGATGTAACACAGTAATCTGACACAGCGGAGCATGTCCTAACTACACCTTCCTGTACCATCACAACCACAAACTCTATTAGTAGCGGTTCATCACACATCCCAGCAAATATGAAACGTTCACCCAGTGTTGGTGCGACGTTGGCCAGCGTCGTAGACGGTGAACCAACACCGTACCAACATTGCAACAAACACGGCGTTGATCCAGTGTTTGTGTGATGTTGCGCTAGCGTTGTAGACGTTGTCCCAACGGTATACCAACACCGGGTCAACGTCTCGCCTTTCTGTGACGTTGTGTCTTCCTGGATCACTGTCTTACTGACAAAGTTCGAAATGTCTCTCATTTTGCAAAGCGAAAATTTAAAACCTCCGAGACTTAAAATAATCCTATCCTCTCAAAATGGTTGAATAAGCATGTGTCCCGCGTATATCGCACCATTATGCTAGAATTTGTTTGGTCAAAATGTGGTTATTTTCTGTATTTTCAGCTGTTGTTCCGTGTGTTGCTGAGAGCGGCAGGGACAGGTTATGGGGCCCTTCTCTGCCCGTCCTAGCGGCCCTTGCCCAACAATTTGTCGGCGGCATACCCACGCCGGTGGTCTGGCTTGTGTCCCTCTACCCCCTCTCTCCACAGCACAGCGAGCGTTTGCGCAACTCTGATCCACCGTCTGATCCATAGGGCCAGCGTTACAGGGATGTCCTGTTCATCTCCTGTGTGTACTTGTTGGCAAAGTATCCCGAGAAGATGCAGGCGTCCATCCTCAGCAACCCGTCACTTCTGCTCTTCTCTTACATCATCAGCCCCCGCATCCCAGCTAACGCGAGACGATAAAACAGTGCTGGGGTAATGTTGGGCCAGCGTCTGCGATTCTGGCCCAACATTACCCCAGGATTGTTTCATGGTGTCGTGCTTGTCGGCACATAGCATCCACTTCTTAGCATGCCTATTAATGGGAGTAATAACCGAGGCATTTACAGCTTTACTATTAGTGAGCAGGAGTATAATTGGTGGCCATGGTTTTTTTGTTGTTCTAGATACTTGACAGACCCCATAAACAATGCGCCCCTTCCTCTTTATTTTCACCTCCTCCACCTAGAATCTCATCCGATTAGCCCTGTTCCCATTCTAGTGCTTGCAACATAGCTTACTATAAAGTATAATTATATTTTTTAATCTGAGTCTATCATATCTATGGCCCATGTGTCCTTTTTTCCCCGCCCACGAAGTGGAGCGGGGATATTGTCAGCAGCATGTATTATATGGCCGTTGGGCCTAGCGTCCGTGTTTCTTTTCCGGAAATCTTTAGATGGATTGCACACACACATCCCTTCTGGGGGTTATGACCTTTGACCCAATTATTGACCTTCGATTTTGTGGCCATTATTTTATTGACTTTAATCACCTTGTTTTAATTGATGGCAGGGGAAAAGTTCCGTTATTGGGCGATATCTATGAAACCGTTTTGCTGGATTGCATGCACACACACATCCCTTAGGGGGACGGATGTAGATGACCTACGACTTTTTACCTTCGACTTAGTGGCTATTATTGACTTTAAGTAGTGGCGGGAATATATTTAGCTCCAGCGCTCTTTTTCTAAAAAAATGTTCAGAAAACTTGGCGGACTAGCCGGATGATTTCACCACATATGTGTGTTACTGTTTCATCTACAAAAAACTATGCATACGAGAAAGTAATTTCGGATGAACATAGTGACTCTTTATCAGGTGTTCACGAGGAATTACGCAGGGGTTGTGGATGAGAAGAAGATTATCTTCTGAAAATGGGATTTTTTTTCCTTGCACTGCAGTAGAAATAAAAGGTGGCACATTTTGATTGTCGATCGTTTCCGATCCTGCGAAGCAATTTGATACGGTCAGAACTATTTCATTCAGAATAACCGGCGGACTGACTGATATTAGACTAGTTAAATGTATGCCTCAAACCAAGGAATTTTTGCTCAAACTAATTCTGTGGTGGTATTTTATGTAGAATTCTGAATATAGTTTGTATCTGGAGACCGACAGGTGGATGATGTTGTATACTGGCTGCCGGAGGTGCTGAGCCTTCATGCGAGTTCTCAGCATACACAAGACGTTTGACCATTGCTGGTTTAATGTTGGTCCAGCGTCGTAGACGGTGGGCCAACATTAAACCAGCATCGGTTCAACATCTTGTGTTTGCTGGGTTGTTTAATGTTATACTTGGATATTTTATAAGATCAGGACATTTGTATATAGCCCCAACGTGGCTGAAACAGAAGGCTTCAGTCACAGATTGCGCCCGATAAAAATCTTGGGACTTTTCCTTGTATTTAACGGTCATATCCAAGACTTTGGCCTCGATTAATCAGGTGGACAATAGATTGATTAGAATCAGCAACATGTCAACTACATCATCGAATGCTCAGCTTATTTTTCGCAACGTCATTAAAAAGGAATGGGACTTTTTCGGACCTTGGGATCAAAATCGGTCCCAGTCACCGCCATGTTGAAAAACTTAGATTTTCCCGGGTAAAACATGTACAGCAATCCACGGCCCTTGTGGCGTGGGCTCGTCCACGGCTAATTTTTATCCATCTTGGGGTGGGAATTGCGACAGCAATTCACACCTCAAGATGGATAAAAATCAGAGTAATAGCTGAGTGTTCACAGTTAAAGCAGCTCCTTGGGATGACATCAATTTTCGTTTTTTTATTTTGTAATGAAGTAGTGTAACCCACAGATCATGATTTTATTTTTCACGTGATTTTTAGATTTTTAAAAATATTTTTTATTCACACTTTTACGAATCCGACTGTAACCCAAACAACCTTTTTGTATACCTAAACACCTGCTAAAGAACGTTTGAATGTTCCTACAGCATTGGGCCACATGTTGATGCCGTCGGCCCAGCGTTGAGCAGACATTCGGTGCTGCGGGGGGAACCCCCTGATCAGCCCGTCCCCACAGCAATTAAGGGCGGCAGCTATTGGTGTAACTATGTGGTTACTTTGAACATGCCGTCTGATATGGTCAGTATTTGCCGTCTATATTGTGGTATGCTGTAAAAAAACTTGTTTACATGACAGTATATGTCTTCGAAATAGGGATTCTTTCGTCTTTTTCAGTGCCTTAACATTGTTTTTTTACATTTTTATATTTTATTTAAGATCAGTAGGTTATATAGCTTCATTTAAAATAAACTTTCAAAATTGACAAAATTGAAAATTCTCATCCCAAGGGGCAGCTTTAAAGTACTAGTAGTGGTAATAGACCTCAGGTTCAGAGCATTATAGATTACTTTGCATCCACAGACTTCGAAGGTGTACGCCTATCGGATTTTACTGGCTGCCAAGAGAGCCTTACGTTCTTATAATATTCTTGGTAGTATAGACGCAAACTGATGGATGTTTCACACCCTCCATCTTCGTCATGTGGCAGATGTCACTGCCTTAGATTTCTAGATGTAGACATTCCTACCCCTGCTGACTGCCTGATCTCACAGCCTTGCTAATATTGACCGCGACCCGCAGGTCTCTCCCCGTGGAGACCAAGATGAGCACGATAAGCTGACACCGTGCACAGACCTCACCTCACGCGGCTCACATGCTGGGTCCAGTATTGATTACTCGCCCAACACTGATTTACGTGAAATTATTTCATACATGTAATCATGGTAATCTTACGGAGTGAAAGAACTATTTCAAGTTTGAAATTTATATTTGCATCGACATTACCCTGATTACGGTAATCCAAGGCAGCGTTCGGAGACGGGAGCTAAATCACTGTACATCTATCTACATCATTGTACTGGTGCATGGTTAAGACAAGGATACTGGAAGTGTTCTAGTATCCTTGGTTAAGATGAGTTTCAACCATTTACGTCACTAATAGATCGTTTGAGTACTGGCGGTGAGTCTTTACCAATCAATCAAATTAGTCATGATTATACATTTCATATGGTCAGCGTAATGTTATTAGACTGTATGTTGGCTATACTAGTAGTGAGCACTTGTTCACAGTCGGTCAAATTATCAAGAGGGGCGTCCTCCTTCTGAACGAAAAAAACTCAGTGTTGTATTTTAAGGACAGCTCTCGTATTTGAAACAGCTACTACTAATGATTGGACTGTCCCTTTAATTCCTCTGTCCCATTTATGCACCGTGACCATATCATATATTTTGAAAACAAATCATTGAATAAAAATATTATTGTCCATCACAAAGCGGATGTTCTGAGCTTTAATTTTAGATATCATACTATTTTCTTAGAGTGAGGACGTTTTCCCTTCACTTTGAGATGGGAATTGCGGCAGCAATTCACATTTCAAGGTGAATGAAAATAGGAAGAAATAACTCGGTGTTACAGTTAATGGTTGTAGGGCCACACGGGTCACCTTACTCACTACCAGTGAGTATGACACGCACAACTACACCTGACGTCCTGTACTCTAGCACGTAATGTGTTCCTTACCCAGCGTCACGCACAATCTGCACTAAGTACTCTCTCTAAGTACCCCCTGGCTGAAGCTGCAATGCACTGTCCGACACTCCAGTCATGTTGTCAGCAATTTATCCAAGATATGCTCAAATTCTTTGGTATTTAAATGCGATTCGTCCCAGTCATGGTTTTTATTTTACTAATTTTATTCGACTATTGTAATACTAAGCAAATTATATTTGTTTCAGGATATATTCAAATATAATACTAATATTGAAAATATTATAGAATGAAAAAGGTTATATATTAATGTATATATCATGTATATAGTTAATTGGCACTGGAGCCTTTCGACAAGGGGCATATTGCCACTGTACAACAAGTGGATGAGTGAATAGGTTTTGGGTCATTTCACATTTATAGATTCTAGATTATAGTTTATATATGAACTTACAGAAGCAGAAGTAGTATTATGTGTAGTATATTACTGGAGTGAAGTATTTTGCATCAATTTTATCTTTAGGTTTTGCTTATTTTTAAATCTATTTCAGAAGACTTTGACATCACTTTGATGTTGAGATCTGTTCATTTCTGATTGATGCTGAATTGAATTGTATTAGTCAAACCTGATCTAGTATTTTAATGATTTTACTTATACCACTTTTCATTCAGAGAATCATTCAGTAAGAGGTATAATATCAGCCATTGAATACAGATTAAATGTTTTGGTAACCATCTTAAACCTTACAGCGCGGGGATCGACTTTAGTCGACAGAATCTGACGTCTGTAGACGTCAGATTCTGACGACTAAAGTCGATTCCCGCACTGTAAGAATCAACATATTTCTAATGGCCAGAAACCCATAACATAGGTATTCAAATGAATCAGAAAGAGCTAACTAAGACATTTGTGATGATTTCAAATTTTAAAAAATCATTGGTTGCGATGTTTTTTACAAATTAATTCAGCGCTTCAGGGGTTAAACAAGAATGGACATTGGTTATGGAGGCCTTTTTAACTCCGGCCGAACAAATTTGGCGTGCATGGTGGCGGGGATTATGACGTCGCCCTTGAAATCATTCGACAAGAGTAGAGCATATATCCCGACTTCTGGCTTTCGCGAAATTGCAGTGATTGTGCAGAAAGCGACGTAAGGCCACATTCCCTCGCTCTAGGCCAACATAGCTTTATTTATTTTAATATTGCTGATATCTGGCAAACTGTGCCAGTTAGCTATCTAGACCATTACTATAAAGCAAAATGTGCGGTTTCAGGGAGGGATATGCCCTCGAAAATGTCAGTTCATCATATTCAAAATGGTCGACTTGCAGCCCTTATTTACTTTGATATGCGTGCCAGATAGCTACACCATTACTATAAAACAAAACATGCGGGTTGATGGAGGGACATCCCCTTCAAAATATCAACTTCATGAAATTCAAAATGGCCGAGTTGCGGCCATAATATCTGTAATATACGTGGCAAACGCTGACTAGATAGCTATAGACCATTACTGTAGAACAAAATGTGAGAGTTCAGGGAAGGGTGCACCCTGAAATTTGTTATCACGCAGCCGTAGCTCAGTGATTTTCAAGAAAATTGCGGCTATTGAAAATTTGCCCAGTCCTTGTAAACGCGTTATCTCAAAAAGCCGCTAATCCGAATCACTCGTGATTTTGTATGTGGACAGTTACCTGCCTGACAAGTAACAAGTAACAAGTAGTTTATTCTGATGGTCTTCTTTAGTAGAAGACAAGACAGAGTTGCCAGGAAGGTGTTAGCACATGATACAATATATACAAGGTCATTTCTAAAATTTACAAATTATTATTTTGGCAAAAATTGCCAATTGTTTAAGCTTTTCGCCCTTTGCCTGTTTAAAAAGTTCTTGAAGGTAAATAGTTGAAGGTCTTATATAGTATTTTGCCTCTATATATTTTCTACGTTCTTCCTCGAAATGAACACAGCAAAGTAAATAGTGAAATTCATCTCCTATATCTGTTTTACAAAATTGGCATACACGCATATCACGAAGGACTTGGGACCGGACACCGGCCTCTATGGCCAAGCGATGATTTCGGCATCTAAACTTGGTAAAATATTTTCTCAATAGATCTGGTAAATCATTTAAATAATTTTCAAAGCCAAACGTTGTTTTAATGATACGATATATAGTATATTTTCCTCCTTGTGATATTTATTCCTGCCATTTTTGTATAAACTGATCCTTTAGTCTCAGCTTCACTGACTGTTTGAATGCTTCAATAGAACATGGAAGTGTTTGATTTAACCAAAATCCAGAAAACCCATAATAGTTCAGTGTTATTTTTACAGTTTGTATAAATGGTATTAGATATCTTGTGTTTATCTCCTAAACACAACCTTGCCCAGTATGTCAACATACGTAATTTAATATCAGCATCTAAGGGAACAACGCCCAGCTCCCCGTAAACCGTCATAGAAGAAGTGAACTTATTTACAGATAAAACATATTTTAAAAATCTAAGCTGGAATCTTTCAAGTATGTCACAGTTTTCGCTGCCCCATACTTCAGCTCCGTACAATACTACTGGTTTAACAATTACCTTAAAAAGTTTCAACATTATATCCAGTGGGAAAGATAAATTTCTGGCTTTTTTTAGAAGAGAAAACATAGCTCTGCATCCTTTCTGATATAAATGCGATTTTGCAATTTTAAATTTGGCATTATAATTGAAAACTAAGCCTAAATAGTTGTATTCATCAACAGTATCAAGTATATGTTCACCGAAGTTAAAAATATGGTGTTTTCGTAATTTTCCCCTCGAAAAAATTAGGATTTTGGTTTTATTTACATTTATGTGCAAATCAAAAGTATCACAATATTTTTCCATTTCATTCAACGATGCTTGTAGGTCATTAGGATTTTCAGCTAGTATCACTGTATCATCAGCATATAAAAGTATATACAGTTTAAAGTATGTCACAATTTCTTCATCGAGATGTTCTTTTTGCATATTTTCTATGTCTTTTAAGCCATCACATTTACGAGATATAAAGGACTTTAGATCTTGTAAATATATTGAGAAGAGAAGCGGAGAAAGATTTTCTCCCTGTCGAACGCCAATGTTACAGGGAAACGAGTCTGACTCCGCCTCGGCTGTTAATGATACACTTGATTTTGCTTTTATATACATGTTTTTCATCACATTAAGTATTTTCCCTGAAATTCCAGAGGATAACATCTTAGACCACATAGTTGTTCTATTGATCTATCTAATGCTTTTTTATAGTCGACAAAACAGCAATATAGTCGCTGGCGCTTACTGAGATACATATCAGCTAGTGATTTAAAGACACATACATGATCAATGGTTGAAAATCGGATTTAAAACCAGCTTGTTCTGCCTGTACAATGTTTTTTTTTCAATAAATATAGTTAAGCGTCTATTTAAACAGCTTGTGAAAAGTTTTCCGAAACAGCTTAGCGGTGAAATTCCTCTGTAGTTGTTGGGATGATCAATGTCTCCTTTGTTTTTATAAATAGGCCGAGTTACACTTTGACACTAATCGGCTGGCATATGTCCTGATTCTAAGATTAAGTTAAAAAACTTTGTGTAATATTGAACGAATTCGTTACGTGAATGTTTAAGAAATTCATTTATTATTTGATCCGAGCCCCCTGCTTTATTATTTTTTAGTTTAGTTATAGCTTCAGCTATTTCCTGATGTGTAAAGGGTCTATTTAGCATTGTATCTGGTGGCATATTGAGGAGCTCACCAGTTGTGTTACTTACATTAACACCTTCATTTCCAAGCGCGAGTTTTTCGAAATGTTCTTTAAATAGATCTAAGGATATTTTATGCTGAACTTCAGATTTCTTCTCCCCTTTAATAATTTTCCAATATTCTTTGGGGTTTTCAGATTGCAGTAGGCGTAATTTAGAAATTAATTTCTTTTTATATTCAGTATAAGCTTTATGTACTATTTTCTTATATTTTGTGCTCGACGTTTTGACCAGACTCATGTTTTCTGTATTTTGGTCTTTTCTATATTGCTTTCTGCATTTTATCATATTTTTTCTAGATTTCTCACAACAATCAATGGTTTGTGTGGCAATTGTCTTCGTCTCTTTTTTACATTCGTTTTTTGAGTAGATTTTCCCATAACCGAGTTATACGCAGCTTTCTTTAGTGCTTCACTAATGACATTAGCAATTTCATTTATATCTTCTTCTAACGGACTGCCTGCTCTATGTATACTGTCTTCAATATCGTTTTTCAAATTAGTTAGATTTTCTCTATATATATCAATGAAGTTGGAATTCCATTTAAATTTAATTTTTTATGTGGTTGTATGTGGTTCATAATGTTTTACTTTATATTGTGCCGATATCTGCGAGGTTGAATTAAAAGAGGCATATATCGGACAGTGAATATCAGATAAAGTTCTGTCAAATTCTAATATATCAAAATCACTTATAATTTTACTTAGATTTTCTGAAATAATGATATAATCTACTGTGCTTGAATTTTTACAAGTGGGTTTGCCAATATCATGGTCTCCGCCATATCTACCATTCAATATATTTAAATTCAGACTACGACACATATCAATTAGTCTTCTACCCATTTGGTTTATAACTTTGTCAGAATTAGACCTAACTCTTCTACTCTGACTCATTGTACAGCTGGCATCATCGTTATCCAGCATTACAGTTCCATCTTCATACATAGTGACCGCGAAATGGGAAAGTGTTCGTCACAGCTCAGTGATTTTCTTGAAAATAGTGTTTATTTTTTCCAACTTGAAAAAAAAAATTTAAGGCAATTTATTTGGTGGATACTTTTCATATCTTCGTGTCAAAACATCTAGTTATGCCTCCGCCGCGGAGCGAGAGAAGGCGTTATATTTTCGGGTTGTACGGTCGTATGTTCGGTTGTACGTCCGTTCTTTCGTCCGGTGTTCGGTTGTACGTCCGTTCTTTCGTTCGTCCGGTCGTTCTGATTGATTGATTGATTGATTGATTGATTGATTGATTGATTGATTGATTGATTGATTGATTGATTGATTGATTGATTGATTGATTGATTGATTGATTGATTGATTGATTAATGGCGGATGCTTACAGCCACCGCCGCCGTCTTTTGCTATCTGAATAATTTTGTTTATATTTACATTAATAATGTTCCACTATTTTTTAAGACACGTCGCATGTAGAACATGACCAGTGCATACAAGCTGTACAACTTTGATTTCTGCTGCAGTAGACAAGGAATGAGGATGATCTAGTGGTTTAGATCCATTATTGTCGTAATGGGATGCAGCATCAAGTAGAATCCACGAGATCAGACGTGCACTCAGTTCTTCTCACTATTTTTCACAGTATGTGGTCCACTGGTTCAGATGTAGTCACTTTTTTTGGACCGTTTTCTAGATTTGTCGTGCTTGGAATAAATTAGCAGCTCGGCGGGCGCGTTTGACAGCAGATCCGTCATCTGAGCTTGTGGATGCTTTGTGCCGCACTCTGTACAGCGGAGAACCTTCCTAGAAATCTGCTCCGCAATGTCAAAAGGCAGTAACTGCTTACTTTGCAAGTATGCAGTGCTTTTTGTTCGGCAGAAATTATCCTCTCCAGCAACTTGGTGCGAGATCAAAATGTCCAGCCCTGACCAACAGCGCTTATTCAATCTCATACGTCTATTGATATTGAGTCAATTCATCAACGCCTTTGTATTTTGGTCTTGCAGGGAACATTTTGTTAGAAAATTATTGATCAGCGATTTTCTCATTTTAGCTCTTGACTCACGTTGCACTCCTATCACCAATGTATACATAACTATAATGTTTATTATTTAGTTAACCAAATGCAAATTTGACTAACAAGACATAAACATTCAATCAAGAAGCGATTGCTAGCTTTGCAATAATTTCACTTCATTGTCTGATGTATGACTAACTAGCTTTTAGCTGCTGAATAAAAACAAATGTTGTTACACACAAAATATTTATTTTTCTAAGTGGGTGAAAAAAATATTTGTAATGTGTAGTTAATAACGTGTCAACCATCGGGTTAACGTTGGCCCAACCTTAACACAGTAGTGGCTCAAAATGTCCCGTTGTCGAGATACTTGTTGAAAGTTCTTGATAACTACTATCCGAGCAAACACGAGACGTAGAACCAGTCTTGTTTTATTGTTGGTCCACCGCCTACGATACTGGCCCAGAATAAAGCCAACATTGATTCAAAGTCTGGTGTTTGCTGGGATCATGTTGGTTTAAGGCTGGCCCACCGTCTTAGACGCTGGCCCAGCATGAAACCAACATTGGTTGAACGTCTGCTGTTCGCTGGGATCCTACCTGTATTTCTACAGCGTCCACCGTGTGGCAGCACCGGCAGGACCTCTGGCATCATCTTTGAAGTTAGCCGTGTAGTGGCGCCGTGCAGTTAGCGGACCAATCAGTGAGCAGGATGTGTGGTGGTTTCTCGCCAGCCATCCAGTCAGGCCGGGTATCCCTCCCTGCTCCATGTCTACACGCAGACACAGCTAGTCAACCAGTTAGTTTGCCGGGTGTTGAGCTCCCTTGACGGCTGTGGTGAGAAGCGCCGACACAAAACTTTACACAAGTCGTCCACTTCACACGGTGACTGGCTAGTTTAGCGCCGCCTGGCCCGGTTAGTTATCTCATGTTGTGGCTTCCGCCCGGCCCGGTTAGTTAGGACTTAGGTAGTGGCGGGTGTACTACACACAGCCCCGCTAGTGATATACACTGTGGATACCTCTGTAACTAGTGATGGCTCGTCTACAGACGCCACAGTGGCGGTCGCACCACAAATCACAGATACCTCAAAGATCAGGTAGGCGCTGAATATCACACCAACAACCACTGCTGGTTTAATGTTGGGCCAGCGTCGCAGCATTAAACCAGCAGTGGGTGAACGTCTCTTGTGTACTATGATAACATCTTTCTCTATATTAACTACTGTTTCTCATTCTCATACTAAATCTTTCTCAACCTCTCTACTATATTAGTTTTCATTGATAAACATAAAGTAGGGTAAAGTATGGCAGTATACACTGTAATTTATGCCGTAGTATGTCGTGTCTTACATGTATAGTTACATAGGCAAGTAAGACACGAATGTAAGTTACATTATTTTATTTAAATTAAACAGTTCTTTTCAAAATAAACATTTCAATTTTAGAACAACGAAAGAGGTTACTGTGGCCACGGTGTGTCTTGACGCAACGAGATATGAGTGATCAGATATTTCTAATAACTCACGGGTTGAGACATTGGCATGTGGACCTTATACTTCATGATATGTTATATAATATTATAAGGTGCTGTATTTATCTTAATATATTGGTATAACAGTATCAAAGCCAGCTACGTTGTCAAGGGGAGTACCACAGGGCTCTGTTTTGGGTCCTGTGTTCTTCACAACGTATGCCATACCCATTGCTGCTATTTGTAAGAGACATGACGTCAATTTATCACATGCAGATGTCACCCAGCTCTATATGATTTACCCTCTATATCATGTTTGATCCATCTATCCCTGGAGATCGCGAACACGCATTGGAAAAATTGTATCCAAGAAATTAGAGCATATTCATGAAGTAAAATTAAACGACAAGACTTGAGTTTATCATCTTTCAGTCCAAATATCATGAGAATAGATACTCAACTTCTTCATTAAATTTCCTGAATATCATATATAAACCAAGTGATTCTATGAGGAACTTTGGTGCCTACTTTGACAAGTACATGACTATTATGACTATGGAGCGCCATGTGTCGCAGTTGTGCACATTATCATCTGCGGCAAATTGGACCAATGCGTAGATAACCAGAGATGCTACCGCGATCCACAACTTCAAGTGAGTTGTATTTGCAGAATTTAAGTGTCAATCTATCTCAATGTCACGCATTTAAGACATATTTCATCCAGTATTAGAATCAGTTGACACAGGTGCTAAAAACCAACCCCACAGACATACTATAGTCACTGAGCATTTGGAGGTTCAAACTACTCATGCATTCGTGTGGTGCGTGGTGTTACATGTAGGAAGATTAAGTGTGGTATAACACATTTAGTTGCGTAGATAAAGATTTGGTCATGTATCATGGGGTTAGAACATGTTCTCTCTAACTTAGTTTTGTGGTCTCGTTTAGTTTTGCATGTAGTTTAATATGTAAAACTTTGAGTTACTAAGTAGTGTTGTTTATAGTCGTGTATGTTTTTGCAATCTGTACTTCAAGTGATAGGTTTAGTTGTGTAGTGCTCACTGCGGTGTTTTGTCAGCAGTTAGTTCTTAATTTAGTCGTCTGGTACCAAGTACAAGTACTCACTCAGTCGTGTGGTACCAAGCACTAGTACTCACTTAGTCGTGTGGTACCGAGTACTAGCACTCACTTAGTCGTGTGGTACCAAGTACTAGTACTCACTTAGTCGTGGGATACCAAATACTAGCACTCACTTAGTCGTGTGGTACCAAGTACTAGTACTCACTTAGTCGTGGGGTACCAAATACTAGCACTCACTTAGTCGTGTGGTACCAAGTACTAGTACTCACACCGGTGTAGACTTATGTTGTGTTCGTAGTTAGTTCTACTTTAGCATGGTTAGCTACAGGACATATAGTGAGTGAGGTAGAGACAGCTCCGCCGTGCATCATGTAGTGACATATGTAAGGCCGTCACCCCTCCCCTGCCCCCTCCCTCCTTCAGTCTCACACCTCAGGGTGTTGTGGCGTGCTTGTAATGCTGGTTGTAGCCAATATAATTGCCAGCCCCAGCCCCCACCCCGCGCTCCCTGCTGTAACGACCTAAAACGACTTTTTCTCTATCACTGCGACCACACAAGCGTGAAATGCGCCTGTGAGCGGCCGATCTTATCACCGCCCATTACATCCCCCTTTGGGGATGAAAGGGTGTATCTGCCACTTTGTAAAGTGGCAGATACACCCTTTCATATCCAAGGAGTGATATATTACACTTGTTTGGTGGTGTCTAGATGTGTGTATATATGTGCCAGAAGAGTAGCACTGTCTACTCCGATATATTGTGTAAATGGTTGTATATAAGAAAAGACTAATACATGTATAGTAAACAGTCATCGATCATCTCATTAATCGGCACTTTTTCATGGGAGTGCTTGTTAGGTTTGACCACACGTCCGGCACATATAGCTCAGGGCACTCCAAACGAAATTAAAATTTGTATGTAAGTGTTTGTAGACGAGAATATTCGTATTTACAGTGTTACCGTCTGAGTGCCTTCATGAACATTAAAACCATGAATATGCATGATCAGCATTGGCAACCTCGTTTACCAAATGACGAAATGACTGGCATTATAACTCTTCCATTTGTTATTTTGTGGTCACGAATGTCATTTTCCTCTGAGTACGGGGCCACACCCAATGGAGGACATTCACCCTCAAACACCGTTGTTGTACATGTTGTGCGTGCCTCTCTCACCAGATTCAAGGCTCACCTCCATCATAAAATGCACCACAAACATTTAATTGCAACAGTCGAAAAATATCATCTACTGATTTTTCACGCCTGGAATAGTTGAATAAAATTCATGTTTCCAACCAAAGAGTATTCAGAATTCATATTTGTGCGTACGTGTTATGTTCATTATTTAATATCAAATATTTTAATATTTGAACATACACGCATCTTCTATCAGTGAGTACATGTACGGCTCCCCTGTATATTTAAAACTATCCCAGCAAACACGACACATTGCACCAATAGTGGGTCAATGTTGGGTCGACGTCGTAGACCCAACATCGTTGGTGCAATGTGTCGTGTTTGCTGGGATGTAGTTAGGGGATTTATTATCCCCCCCACTCCATAATGTATACATCATACAGGTGGACCCATAACCCGGTTACCAAAAATGCTTACTCTTGACGACGTACCTCCTTTAAAAGTGTAAGGACGAGGAAGTCGCAAGTCAACCAGTGAATACTACTATACGCAAATAAAATGACAGCCATTTAGACAACTACTTTTCATCTTTCCGCTTGTATTTATAAGCAGTCAAACAGGAAAGTACTTCACTTGTATAATCAGTGTTATTGTACTTCTTTATAACTAAGGTAAAATCAATGTCAGATCTGGTAATCTAATACTGTCTTGTTTTAACAGATATTTAATAAACGTGGCGATGAAATCACCCCCAGATTTAGTGATCAGGCAGCTGATCAGGCGATCTAATACTTGTTTTGGCAGATATTATAAACACCTCGCGATGAAATCACCCTCAGTTTCATTGATAAAGTCATGTGTTGTAAAATAATGTTTCTAAACCAAAGAGACTGTCATCTCTCGAAAATGTATACATAGAATGGCAAACAGTAAAGTCAGTTGAGTCCAGACGACCTTCATAATTATGCGTGCTCTTAACCAGGAATGAATGCATCATTCGTAGTTTACTGTCATTGTTGTTCCAAAGTCTACATTGAGTTAAAAAGTACCAACTCACTGTAGTTACGTATTCATTTATATATACAAATAAGTCAGCCTACATTGTAGTATAAAAATGCTACATTGTTGTACCTTGTATAGACTCAGAAGCTAAAATGTTGCTACACTGTAGTACCAAGGAGGTTATAGCCATATAATCTCCTTTGGCGTATATTATGAAAACACAAATGCGTTTAACCAAGAACTTTATAAAGTTATCGGTTAAACCATGCATGATTTCCTATTGTGTATGGTAATATTATTGATATCGCAATCAAACTATAACTGTATCAAGATGATTGCTTGTGAATGTTCTCCCAGTAAACACAAAACTTTTGTATAGCATTTATACAATGCCGGCCCAACGTCTTCGACGTTGGTCCAACATTGTATAAATGTTATACAAATGTTTTGTGTTTACTAGACTGTACACGGTAAATCCCAGATGTACCTCATATTTACCTGGTACCAACATAAACCTGGTACCGACATAAATATCAAGTCCGTGATATAGTGAGTAGAATTATTATTAAATCACTCGAGGCTCTTTTCAACATTAATATTGTCTATTCTTTTCATCATTGTAAAAACCACTGCCAGGGATATTGGTGAAGATAATCCTTATCGATGCCGCAGGCTATATTTTATTCTAGAGATCTTATCATCTGATTGTTTATCAGCACTATTTCGCCATTGTCTTGAATCACGCTTGTAATCTGCTGGTCTAGCCTAAAACGGCATTTATTCATATCTGCTAATGAAACAGATTAACGTCGATACACTTAACTTGATGAGGCCACCATTAACGTGATCGCCTCTAGAAATCGTATTGAGAGGGAAGAAACAAGGGTATCATTTCCCTCACGCAAGATGAGCGGGGTTCGAATCCGGGATGCATGTATGACTCTGCAGTCAGGCGCTCTACCAATGCGCACTTGAAATCTGCTAATGTGAACGAGCGCGAAATTAACGTGATCGCCTAGTCACATTGAGAAGGGGGAAACAAGGATATTTATCTCAAAAACCGCACAGTATCAGCGTGGTTCGAGCCCGGGACGCATGCATGACTGGCGAGGCAGTCAGGCGCTCTACCAAAAGCGCCACGTCCCCTTCTCCCCCCAAAAATCTGCTAATTATTAGGAGCGCGAAGGCTGACGCGAGATTATGCACTAGTTCTTGTATAAACCTTATAGTGCCTCTCTCTTTTCATAAAAAAAAATCTGCTAACCTGTGAGAAGGGTTATTTATAAAAAAGGGGCGAAAGCTGTATTGCATGTGATGACGCAGCGAAGGTCAAAGTGCACGTGGAGCTGGTTTCTGCTACTGCTGTTGCTGGAAGCAGTACAGTTGGCAGGTCAGGACTGAAACCCGATGCCGACAGGAGGTGTGAAGTCGGCTACTCAGTCCGCCCTTCTCGCTCTGCACCTAACACATGGCCCAGCGATGTCTCAATGCCGGCACAGCATCGGAGATGCTGTGCCGGCATTGAGACATCGCTGGGCTAACATATACTGTGTCAGCTGGTATATAGAGCTTGCGGTACAGCGAGCATCTGCATACGTGATTGTGCATACATACGCCTGTGAATGTTTGCACCGCATTACCTAGCGTTCTCTCCAGCTTCTATACAATGGCTGGGTACTTATGGCGTTAGGTTGGGATCTGTGAACACACACGTTGACCTAAGGTTTAGCAGATCTGTGCTAGTTGTGGGGTTTACTGCCATAAAATATTATTTTGTTGCCAGGTATATGTTGCAAAATCGCAGATATTTATTGTTGTGACAAGGAATATTTGTTGACAAAAACATGTAGGCCTAACAGCTGTATGGGCGTGCATGTGCCAAGTTACTCTTGCCACGGGCGCCAAAAACTGATACACCAACATAATTATTATCGTGTAGCAATTTTGTCCAAATCTACATATTATTTTATAGCATTTGTCCCCAGTTATGTAGCAAACACGTCCGGTACACTAGTTATCATTGTAAAACAAAGCAAATTTTCTTATACATTTTTTTGTGTCCTCGTAGAAAATAGCAGACTTCCATATTGAAAGTTCGAATAAAGAACATTTCAAGACATGTTTGATGTGAAGTTCAGAACATGTATACACGGCATGGCATGTGTTGTGTTATGCAGAGCAGATAACCTTGTCTTGCTTCATAGTAGGTAACTGAACAAATCAACTCCAGCTGTGGCCAGTCTCCAAAACCCCATCAGAATTCGCCCTAGTTTTGCCAGGGACCAGTTTGCTGTCGTGCTGAGCCAATTGCGCAGCAGGCCAGGAAAACAAATAGGCGGACACATGGCACCCAGACTGCCAGTACCCCCGCGGTACTGCCCTTCAAAGCCATAAGGCAGTAACTGAGCACTTGAAAGTAATCAGTTACCGCCTTTTGGCTTTGCCCCTCTGTATACCTCCGTGGAGGATTAGGTTTCCACCTCGCCATGGTCATGCCTCAGTTGGACAGCAGAAGTTTGTGTATTTTCAAACTCGGTCTACTCCATGTGGTTGGCCCACAATAATACCCTCCTGGGAACCACTCTCTTTTTACTTCTCATTTCTCTCTTTCTTCTTTTCGCAGTACTCTTCGCACGTTCATTGCTCCCTTATTCTCCCTTACTTACTATAACCTCCTTGATCCTACCACCCACTCGTCATATATTTTTATCGTTCCCTTTCTTTCCTCCCTCTCTTTCTTTCCTTCCTCTCTTTCTTTTCTAATTTCTTATTTGTTTTCTTCCAACACTCACTCTCGCTCTAGCTTGCTGGTTCTCGCTCGTATTCTCTCACACAATTCAGTACTCAAATGGTCGCCTCCCGGGGTTTGAATTCTGCCGGTTGGGTGGGCACTGTGAGAGCTTCTGTTATGGGCCCCAGCGGGGTGCTCAGCTCATTTGGTGAGCAGAGACTGCCTGCCGGGAGGTGGAAGGGGGAGGGATGTCCTGGCAGCCCGGGGGACCTGGGGGGACGAGTACCGGGGCCGGGGCTCCCTGCTGGGGTACTGTTATACTGCAGCCTGGCACGGCCGGCATTGCACGGCCTAGCGCGCCCGATCTCACTAAATCTACTCAGGACCTCTGGTGGAGCTGGCCAGACATTTGTTGTAGCCACACCTGTGGTGATATGATTCTCGAACCCAGGGAGGCGGCAAATCAGTGTTGTTTTAGTGTTGGGCCAGCGTCGTAGACGCTGGCCCAACACTAAAACAACACATTGTACCACATGATCTGTACATACACCTTGTCGACTGTCCTAATCCATACAGACTATCATCAATAAGCCTGTATATGTAACATGTTACACCTAACAACACAATTATCACTGCTTCAATAAGTTACCACATGGCATCACGGAGGCGATATGTTTTGTCAGTCTACCAATCTATATGTAATAAATCCCATTCAACCTCCCTCTTGGAATAAATCAATCATGAGTTATTTTTTATGAATTTCAAGATGGGCTCTATTCATGGTACAGTGGAACGCTGGAACTTGTAACTGAGAACGTTTATTGACAGTGGCAAAATGTAAACCACATTTGTGGAAGAAGAAAATGTTGGTCCGGTTTGACCAGATTCAACCGGATTCCAAGAATATTATTTTCATATAGAATCATTTCATTTGTTTCTAAGGCCTGTTTTTCATTGCCATCTGATCTACGTAATTTGATGTTATGCCTCGGTAGTAGTGTGATATTCTCTCTTGAAGGGATAGCAAGGAGCAGTTGTTGGTTGTATTGATTAGTGATTGTATCATTCTAGCTTAATATTTGACTCGAATTATATCTTATCATTTGATACACAAATCGCTAATCAATGCCAATTTTGATTAGCAAATGAGCAGAATAATACATAGCTTTTACTTTGCACCGAGCAAAATTTCCCCTGTATAACTGTTTTAGTTGTCGCAGACACGTAGTTGTTCAAGTAAATTCAAAGGTATCAGTATGTCGTTGTAGCTTCAACATAGGCCTATCGCTCAATGCTCTGCCTTTTCCCAAGTTGTTATTATACCTGCTGTATATTTACATTTTAAATCCGCTTTGGTATATTTTAAATCCTATAGTCCTGAAGACAATACTAATCCTAATATATACTAATCCGCCGATGTTGCAAATACATTAATTTTTATAGGCTTTTTGATTTTTCCGTTTGATGTCTCGTAGTGCCCCCCTCCCCATACATGTCTGATTAAGTTTAACAATGAATTCTGTATTAACATTTTAAGCCCTAAAGCATGATATATTATTTTTTTTAATTTTAATTAAAATGAAAATATTTTAACATTTCATCGACCATAATGTAAATTTGGCTGACGTGATATGAATAAAGGTATCACATTGATAATGGTGATGCAGGCTTTTATCATGTTTATGAAGCTTAAAAGAAGGCTATGCGATATTATTAATAGCTAATCGCTAATGCACACTGCAAACACATTGCATCGAATTCGTCGCATTTCTGCATCACATTCTCATAAAATGTGACTGTTGATTAAGACGCTGTACATACAAACGCAACAAGGAGGTTCTGACAAAACTTTTTCATTCACCTTGAGATGGGAATTCACATCTCAAGGTGAATGAAAATGAGAAGAAATATCTGGAGGGTTGAATACCCGTTGATATAGTCCGCGATGCTTAGCCCATTTCCACCGTCAGAGGTAGGGCGCTGGTTATGTCATGATAGATCACATGTTAGGTGATGATCCTGACGTCACACCAAAACAAACGCTTTTTCTGGACAAGGTACATCATCGCGCTGTATCTCAGAAAAATCGCTCCAGCTGCGATCTGAAAATATCTGCCGCTATATGTGAGTAATATCGATCTCGGCGTGATATTATATTTTTTGCGGATTGTGTAAACGGACGTTATTTATCTTCACCAAGGAAAATAATTATATTTACCATGGTTTCGACTACGTCGCCTAATTAACATTAATACCTGAATAATATAGATCACTTCTTAATTTAGCTGTACTACATGTAATTAGCGATCATATTCCTTGAAATGATACGCGGTGGTTATATAAGGAATTACTATTCAATGAATTCAATGAGAATAATGATAACACAAATAAAAAGAATGACTGAAAATAGACGTTCTAGAATAGAACGGCCAACGACTTAGAAATACACTGACGTATCTGACACTAAAGATCGTTAGCAGCGGCTAATTAGGTCCTTGTATATTGCCAAGCGGGTGATATATAGCTGCAGGTGCTGCTTAAATGGACTATGCAGATACTTAAAACGTAGTCATATTATATATTTTTTCTACTACAGAGCATCAATTTAATTACTTTTATAGTGAAAACGTTGTTATTATTGTCGGTGTAATCTTATACAGCCAGTCAGACATTTGGTTATCAAGGTAAAGTAAAGGGAAAAGGGGGTCCGAATTTAATTTTTGCCCGCTGGAATTTTTTCTTTATAGTTCGGCATTAAACAATTACTCTTCTCAGCTAGTAAACGCGGGTTTGGGTGTCAAACAACATATTTTAGATCTTTTTGTAAAATTCGTTTTCTAAAAGGATCAACCACTAGTTGCAGACTTTACATTGGTGCATTTACGGTTTCATTCGAATCCTACGTCGCCGATAACGGGTCAATTGTGCATATATAAGGCAACTGGTGTGCTCTGTAGGCCATCAAAACGAGACATTCACACAATGTTGTTTCTATGCTGGCCCACCGTCTAAGCCGCTGACCCAACATTAAACCAGCTTTGGATGAACGTCCTGTGTTTGCTGGGAGGCATATCGATTTTGTGTGTGAGCCACATGCGGTGTATTCCGCCCTGCAAAGCCAAAATGCGGTATCTGCTCACTTTACAAGTAATGAGATACTGTGTTTTATGTTTGCGCGGCAGTATTCTGCAGTAACGCACCATGGATCACGGCAGCCAGCCGTAACTCACCCTGTTATCTTAGTCAATGACAAATTGTCTAAGTGCACCCTTACGTAAGTCGAGCGCAGATTATAACACCTGCACAAACCATCGTCCCTTTAATAACCGGGGTGCACGTGCTTCAGCAGTCTTATCACCATATGTCCTCAGACCTGGTACTACATTCTGATATTAGGCCTAAACCTTGTGCTGCTAAGACCGTATAATTTGTACGTTTTCAGACAAATTTTAAATCAATAGAAAAATCACTAAATTTGATCAAACATTTTCTGGTAGATGCTTAGTTAATTCAATATTGAAGATGTCCATGTTTTATAAATTATACTATTTTTCATTCATTTGAAGCTGGGAATTGCGTTAGCAATTCCAGCTTCAAATGAATGAAAAATACCCACAAACAATTCAGCAGTACAGGCTTTAGCCTGTGGGTTCAAACAGTGTAGTTCATGTGGTGGTATTTGAACGAAACTGCAACACGTTTGTTCTGTGTAGTTAGTGATATATACCCAAATACCGGTATTACCACCACAGTTAACATGGTTAAGCCCTCTATAGCGCCAAGAACTATATATAAAGTTTTTGTCAGTTCAAAAAATTTTGACGTTAAGCTGAACGTCGGTCTAGAAATCGTCTTTTTTATGCACATTATGAAAACTAATAACTTTTGTTCACTTAGACATTCGTCAACTGGTTACATGAGACAAAGCTATAATTGTTATGTTACCTGTAGGAATATGTTTTTTAATTACATTTACTGTCTGTCTATCTCCTCATCAAGATTACACCAGGGCCATGCGTAACAAACTTTTTAAAATGTGTTTCCTTTGCAATTTGTATAGACCTCAGTTATAGGTAGATATAAGTTTACTAATAGGCCTACATGATATGTGTGGATGAAATAATCAAATCTAACAGGAAAATCTATTTTTCAATGTCGACTACCTGTAGGCTTATATAAATATAGAGGTGACGCTCCTGGGGCCTACAGATTCATCAGATAAAGTCTGTGCTGCATGAGGTCTATCTTAACCCTCTGGGCACCCTTTTCTCATTTATAGGCATATAGCACAAGGCATCTAGGCATATAATAACAAAATGCGTTTATTAAAACATATGCAGAGCTATTGTGGCACAATCATCACAAGTTTAATAAGTGACGTTATGATATCTCTTAATTTGAGATATTAGGCGACACGTTGCTATGTTATAATAGCAGGTCATTTTCATTCACTTTAAGGTGAGAATTGCGAGAGCAATTGACAGCTCAAAGTGAATAAAAATGAAATAGGCCTGTAGGACCTACATGGATGTTAGCAGAAATGCATGCTAGTCACTGTCTCAACCCTTATCCTGCTAAGTTAATTTATTTAAATTTTCACCCACTTGAGGTTGTGTCTCGCTACCGCGACCCACAACCTCAAGTGGTTGAAAATTACTCATATAATTTGCTTAATTTGAGACCACAAACATTTGCAAATCTTGATGTTTAAACGCTTATTTCGCTCCCATTAACAGTGATTTCATCAGGTAATAATTTATAATAAAACGGATTCAAAACGACTATAGTCGTGATTAGCAGACAAAGGGTTAATGCTTCTTTTAGTGATCACTTTATCATCTTGCAGTAAATCGAAAAAAAACATCACACCCATGGCAGCGATCGTTATTAGTCGTTCCCTCAAATAGTGCCATTTTTTTTACTTTAAGCCCTACGCCTGAGATGTATTATAAGTCTATCTATTTATGATATTTTTTTTTTAATTATAAATCTATCAACAATCAAATGATATTTTTCATAAATAATCATATTTATGGACTGACCAATCCTTATACATGGCACATTGTAATTTTTTTTCTTATATTTTAATCACCGACGGTATTCACTATCCACATATGGGTTATCACCATAAGAGAAATGTTTTTTTTTATATTTTAGTCATGTGTGGTAGGTAAAGGGTGTGGGCGTGTCTTAGCTGTCTGTAAGCTCCGCCCATTGACCCATGTAGCCTCGGTATGAGGTCGGCAGCAGGCGGCGTACTGTGTAGTCAACACAACATGGCGAGCAGCGTGCACGCACAGACGTGCAGCGTACAGATACAACAATACACAAGTATCTGACGAGATTCCACAACACGCAGTGACAGAATGTCACATTGTTTCTCAGTATTCTGTGTTTTGATGGACTGTAGTTGTTGTTTTTGTACAGATTGAGGTCAGTTTGTGGCGTGGTAGCAGACGGCGGCAGTGCCGTGTACAGCACTGGATGGATGGCCGCTGTGCTGGGGCGGGTGAGAGGCAGTGTATGGCCGCCTGACTGCCCCCGCCGTCCTCAACACACCATCATCATCAAACTACCCCACATCAGCAGCAGCAGCAGCCTCCTGTTACTACTGGTTACCCTGATGGCAGCGATCATCACCCCGGCCGGTAAGTGCAACAACGTAATATTTCATACTCTGCACATGTAGGTCTTATACATGTTATATACCGGTACATACGATACCCCAAACCAAATGCAATGCTGCTTCAATGTTGGACCAGTGTCGCAGACGGTATATCGGCTATATTATATACACTTTGTAATTATCCACCAATCGGAATACCTAATTAGTATAGGCCTATGTCAACTGTTTTAATTAAAAAAAACTGATTTGTAAAAATTGCATATTAGTAGTGCTAAGCTAGGCCTACATTAAATATGTCCCCTAGGCCTATGTATATATATACCTATATATAATATAGGCCTATATATATTTAATTAGGCCCTGGTCTACAGTGTTTACCATGTGACAGGCTTGAAGTTAAAGTGTTTAAATATTGTGTTATTAGACTATGATTATATATTCAGCAATTAGCTGGATATGATCACGTCTGGGTCTAAATCTATCGATAAGTCTCGCGTCGTGATATACTGCCCTACGACTATGTATGTATATGGTACAGAGCGGTTGGTAGGTTGTATATCTCTGGTACTGTACATGGTGGTGTATGGTATAAATAGGCGGTGCGTGTTATCAGCAGTAGAGATCGCGATAAGCGGCATGTCGTCTTCACACGTCCACCAGGCCTACAACCACACTTCTCTTTGTTGCCCAGCCATAGCGCTAGCCCTGGGCTGTCGCACGCTCTGCTCATAAAACAGATTTACCCCAACCTGCAAGATATGTGAACCAATGCTGGCTTCGCTGGCCCAACAGTAAACCAACATTGGTTCGACTTCGATATCTAAAAAAATAGCAACTTGAATGTTGAATCAATGGTGGTTTACGGTTTTGTCAGCGTCGTAGACGGTTGGCCAACAGTAAACCAAGGATAAACCAACACCTTAAATGTCTGTTACCTCAGTTGGGGGGGGGGGGGGTGCTAGGTCAGGCCTGGTCAACCAGCCAACTTACAACACTCATTTACTACCCTAAAAATCATGACAATGGATTAACGACATCTAGGCCCAAAGATTTGAAAGAAAGTAATTTCATATAGCACCAGGAATCAGGTGACTTGTAACTGAAGGTCTAACATGACCTTTCTTTAGCATGTTTAGTGGAAGAATGTTTAGAATGCGATTTTATAAAAAGTTGATCTCATCCATTTATAAAATGTATATAAGGCCTGAGCCTGTTTTGTGATCTTGTGCGCAGTAGTATATATTTCTGTGGTATGGGAACCTCTATCTCTCCTCACAGGATGTATTTAACATAACCCTGGTGACAAAAAAAACTTCACATATTTCGTCAATTAAGTATAAAAGAGTTGTTTCTGCCACTTCAACAATTCTTTTTTTTAACACTTAGGTGACAATATAAACCCTAGAACTATTTTTTACTTGCTAAAAGAATGAAAAAATCAACTTTGTTGATCACTGATTGTTCCATGTCAGGATTAACATTAAATTTTCACTTTTATCTAGGAGTTAAGTTAACTTCACACACTAATATGGACGAATACGAACACGACAAAAATCCCTCTTATATTAGTTTGGTGTGGGTGTTCACATATATATATACACAAACACGAATACGATATCCACCAAATAACATAAGAAAAAGTTTGCCTTGCTCGTATTCATGCACATGTGAATGGTGAACGTAGATTTGGTATATTAGTTGCTTATATTTGATAATGATATTGTTGTTGTAGTTGGTGAATGCAGACCACCAGAAGACTGCTGTCCTACACAGCAGTGCTGGGAGTTGTTCAAGAAGGCCCAGGAGGTGATTCTAGGAGTGAGAGACGCTTCTTTTGAGGTGCCGAACCTGGATAATATGACACCAGAGCAGCGTGAGCGTCACTGCCGTACTAGACGTACATATCAGACATGTCTACAAGACATCAACAACCCAAAGTACTGCCGGGCTGACCTACAGTACCGCGGGGCCCTGTCTGGTGTGGTCAGACAAATGAAGCAGATGAACTGTGCTGATACAGGACCTGTGTTTAATCCTGAGAGAGACACCCCCACTGTGGTTAATACGGTGCCCCCAGTGGACGAATGTGATTATCAGGGACGCTCCCCTACTGTTGTTTGTAGCCTGTTTGGGGAACCACACCTGAGGACGTTTAGCGGCCAGGAGTTAACATGCCGCTCAGAGGGGGCCTGGCCCCTCATAGACAACTCCTACCTCACTGTGCAAGTCACCAACGAACCTGTAGGGCCCTGGCTGGGCGCCACCGCCACCACCAAGGTAAATTATAGTGAAATATAGACGTCACATGAATAATGTATGTACCCCGGTAAGAAATATAATATCCCAGCAAACATTAGTGTTAATAAAACCCAAATTCCGAAACAAAAACATCTCCACAGGAACTTGTAATATAGAGTGTGTTCCAGATTTAAGGTTAGTGCAGTGTACAACCAGTTGTTGAGAGTAAAGTATCCTTTCAATCTTGAAACACTGGTATATGTTAGGACTTAATTTTCACAAATAACACGAATTTTCAGTCACTTGGAGTGGTGGATCGCGGTAGCGAGACACAACTTCAAGTGACTGAAAATTTAAATTGGATAGGTCAGTGTTCTAAGGGTTAGGTGGCCGCAAATAGGGATTTTCGAAGATTGAGCATTCGACGAAGTTTTTTCGTATTATAGTCCGATACCGTATCATACATTTATAACACCGTCCAACCATTAACTATTTGTAATACATTTAATTTGTTTTACAAGATGAGACAAAACTAATATTTAGAATTTAGATAGTTGTTGTATATTTCAGCTAGTAATGTACTGGTCATGTACGGAGTATTTGATTCAGTGCATAACCAGTCACTTGGTTGTGGTACTTACATGTAAGATACTGTGGCAGTAATATCAATTGTATGGTTAAAGGGACCCCTTGGGATGAGACATTTTCAATGTTGGCAATTTTGAAAATTTAATTTATATGAAGCTATATAGCCTACCGGTCTCCAACTGAAAATACGAAAAAGCCAAAAAACAATTTTAAAGCACTGAAAAAGAGTGAAATAGTTGTATTTTCAGGTCGTATATTGCCATGTAAACAAAACAAGTCAGCAATATTCAGCACTTTAGATCACATATTCCCACGTATCAGAGGGTAAGATCAAACCAGTCACCGCTAATTGGTGTCTCATAGTCAGGACATGGGAGGACACACCTGCAGCACTGATTGTCTACCCAACGCTGGGCCGATGCCATCAGCATGTGGCCCAATGCTGTGAAAACATTTAATCGTCCTTCAGGCATACAAATAGTTTGTTTGGGTTTCTTCTGGTTTCATAGAAATGTTGATTAAAAATATTTGTAAAAATATAGAAATTCTGAAAAAAATAAAAACATGATCCGTGGGATACACCACTTCAGTACGGAACTGAAAACGAAAATTGATGTCATCCCAAGGGGCTGCTTTAAGTTAGGCTCTTATATACGAGGTGTTTGCAAGGTGATTCAACCATAAAGCTCTACCTTCCAATTTCTCATTATCGGCACGTTTTGTTTAGATGGTCACTGTACACAAGAAGGTGAACACACAGTGACATAACATAATATATTCTCTACAGAATTAAATTGATGAAAAATCACAAATTTCTAATAATATCACAATATGAAATGTATGATATCGATCATTTATTTTGCGTAAGCATTCATCAATATTATAAGCATTTATGATTATAAGGAATATCATGAATGAGATCTATTTTTGGATAGCAGAGCTGCTCTGTTGATGACATTCAACTATTAAAGCGGCAGGACAAAGGCTAGGAAGTGACCCCGCTGGTACCGTTCACGGGGCTGAGTTTGTAAAGTGCCTCCCCTTCTCTGGGATCTGTTGTTGGATTGAACATATATCATCTTAAAGCTATATGGCTCTGCAGGGTTCCTCACTGACAGTGGAGCTTGGGGACTGTAGGTAGCTGTATGATGCGTTACACATTCTACAAGGCATAATTATCAACCTCTGCAATCGGCAGTGTTATTTTTTCTAAATATGAAATACCGACATGTGAACTACTCAATTTAAACAGTCTGATTGATTTGGAAAAGAAATTCTATGCCTTTTGGTAGGAAATATTTTTTATAAAATATTCACGACACGTAGCTTGAATAAAAACATTCAGCGCTAGGAGTGTGATCATATTATGGTTTATTATTCAATTCCTTCATATTATGTGACTCAAATGACTGTGCCGTCAAATGACTCAGGCTGACATTTATAATATTATGATCCATCTCATTCTCATCTTGCTTCTCTTAGGATCCAGCACATTATGACGTGGAGCCTCTGAGCTTTTATTTGGGAATGACACTACAAAGGGTATTTATAACATGTGGGATTTTTATTCACCTTGAGATGATAGATTATAGAAGGGCTGTACTGTATTTTGAAGCTGAAATTACCACAATTACATGTCGGAGCTAAAGGATCCTTGGCAGATGAGATTCTTTAGAGCGGATCTGTCATTCACATTATGTAATAATTCAAATAATATGTGTCAATCTGTCAATTTGTATGCGAGTCGTTAAATATCTTTCTGTATATATTTACCATCAAGCATATCAAACTAACCAGGTAGTATACTAAGTAGTCTAGCCTTCAGAAGGAAAACAGTTCCATAAAGGTTGATAATGATTGTAACGCCTTGGACCTGTCTTTGTGGTATTGATTGGCCGCTGTGCACTGAATGTTAATGTCCTCAGCCACATCTGCGCATTAGGTCTTTTCAGAAAATCACGATTTTTTGCAGCCTTTCACCAAACGTGGCCACATGTAAGTGCTGCCAGATGAATTCGTTTTGATTGTTGGCAGTTCGTGCCACGCGCCCATCAAGCTGCCTGCTACGTAAAAGCTGCTGGAAAAAGTGATATGGTTAGGTGGTGATTGGCCTTACCCTTGTTTACTGAATGTACAACGGTGTTGCAGCCTGCGTGCTGTCCGTAGAGGGCATAGCCCCGCACCTATTTTTTCAACGCTATATGCATTACGTATAATTCATAAAGAACCGCCGTAGTCTGAATGAATGAGGCTGAGCTGTTTGGCAGATAGATCTACTACACATCCATACATGACTGAAACATGTGAAAGCCACTAGCACCGCATAACATGTGGATTCACTAATGATGTATTTGTTGAATCCATTATGCTGTCTACCCTATAACTTACACTAGCCACAGTACTACTGGGTTTTCTTGTAAATGGATAAAAAACAAAAACACGTTAACTCATAATTCCTTGTGCTGCTGAATTATTTGTTAGCTCCCGCCGTCACCGTAGGTGAGACGGAGGGAGCTGTGGATTCTACCTCCGGTTTTTTTTTGCCTCTTCTTTTGCCTATAACTTTGTAAGAAAATAAGCTAGGATAACAATTTTTGGTATGTGGGTTACTTCCAGGTGGATAATGAACAGGTTAAAATATTTTTAATCGGAATTCAATACGCAAGGTCGCAAAGGAGAAAATGATGATGTTACGGCGTTGGGCCGTTGGGCCGTCCGTAAACAATTCGTTTCCGGAGCATATCTCTGAAAGGACTTGTCCGATTGTTTTCAAATTTTACACACAACACCCCTAGGTGGTCTAGTTGTGCCTTTTGGGGTATTTGAACTTTGACCTACTTCTGGTTCAGAACTATGACCTATTTAGACGTTTTGACGCGCACTTCGTTTCCGGAGCAGATCTCGAAAAGTACTGGGCCGATGACAGTCATATTGCACATACATGTTCTCTAAGGTCCGTTTCAGGTTTTTGGACCTTGACCTTGAAGTTGACCCAGCACTTTGACCTAATTTATAACATGGGTAAATCCGACTGAAAGATTTTGCGGAATATCATGAAAACCGCTCAAGATAGCTACACCATTACTATAAAACAAATTGTGAGGTTTCAGGAGAGGATGCATCTTGAAAAATTTGAAGTCGATAAAATTAAAAATGGCCGATAGGCGGCGATTATTCACCTCGACAGGCCTGATATTGCGGAATATCATGAAAACCGCTCAAGATAGCTACACCATTAATATCAAATAAATTGTAAGGTTTCAGGAGAGGATGCATCTTGAAAAATTTCAAGTTGATAAAATTCAAAATGGCCGCCTATCGCCCATTATTCACCTCGACAGGCCTGATATTGTGGAATATCATGAAAACCGCTCAAGATATCTACACCATTACTATAAAACAAATTGTAAGGTTTCAGGAGAGGATGCATTTTGAAAAAATTCAACTCGTCCAAGTTTAAAATGGCCGCTAATCGGCCAATATTCATTTTCACATGGCCGTTATTTGGTAAACCTTGCTAGATGGCTAGTTTATTCATATTCTTCATCATATTCATTTGAAACTGGGATTGCAGACACCATTTGTAGCTTTAATCGAAGAAAATGTTTCTATTTATGAAAAATGGACGCATCACATCTCAAATTGATTTATTGAAAAACATCTACCACGAAATATTTTATTAATTTTGCTGACGTTTTATTTGCTCTTAAACTTGCTTAGAATGATAATAATGATAACGAATATATATGTACGGTCGCAGCAGCACAAGGGGTAAATAACCTAAAATAAAACGTTCAGCAAGTGCCCAGTTTTCCGAACATTGTTTAAAACTCTTAGACTTACAGTATATACAGTAGTATGTACTGTTGAAGGGGTGCTGACAGGGCGATAGTAGCGCCTCGTAATGGTGAAAGTGAGATAATATCTGCAGGTGGTGCCAAACTAATGTAATGTGGTGTTTAATGTCGGGTGAAAGGCAGTGAATTTATGCCGAGTGTTGACCTAGCAGTCGTAAACAACGCCGGCATGCTCGTTATACGTCCACATAATCTAGAGACGTGCCAGATCTGTACAGTATTAGGTTCTGTTAGTAACTAGTCGCTAGTCTTACCACAGGCTATTTCTCTTCGGAGAGGCTATTTGTAAAGCACTGTTATAATGGCAGTCTGTCAATGAGAGCCCGGCATTTCAAGAACTAGGCTGTCCATAGTCGAGTTAATTTACAGAAGATACGCCTATGAATAGCCTTTGTCATTTTTTTCGACGAATTTTGCGTACACGTATGTTCATGCTCCCGCACTCCTGGGGCTGAAAAGGAAATTTTCGATTTAAGTTGTATGATAATGATACATTGTTATATCCGTAGTTATGTATATTGTTGAAGTGACTGCGTAATTTGATCACAGGCTAAATTATTAGCCGTTAAGGATAAGTAACTGCTAGTCAGAATTATCTGCTTTATCACCTGCGAAGGTCAGTTAAACCATGGAAATAGTCGACTATCTCCATGGTTTAACCCACTGGCTCTGTTTCAGTGTTTTGCACTCATAATTATATTAATTTATATATATGGCATGTGTTGTTATTTAGAAATTAAATGATCGAAAGCATAAAATTTAATGAGAGATAACATAAGGTCCAGGATGTCACTACAGGAGCATCCAAGGTCCTATAGAACAATTAATACTGGTACTGATAGGGGGGGGGGGGGTCCGAGAAATTCACTTAACATCACTGACATTCAACAAGATGTTAGAATACTATATCACTATAATCACACATACGTCAGTCACTTTACACATTGTTCACTTAGAATAAAAAGGTCGTATCTGCCTCGGGAGGTGGCACACATGACCTTTTGATCCTCAGTAGACGACATGTAATTTTATAGAAATCGAGCGGTTTCAAGAGCAATATAAATTTATTAATCGCCATGCAAAATGAGCAGAGCACTAATTTATACCAATGTTTTACACTGAGCTTTAAGATGTTGAATGCACAGTCGATAACTGTTATGGGTCGAATTTTTATTATTTACAGAATAATGGTAACTTAATATGTAAGCCCACTTTTATCATCTCACATAACTGGTAGCAGTAAACTTCAGTGGTGACTGTATAGACAATTTTTTAGAAAAATTGTTTTGTACCACTCCCCCCATTACTGATTAGTGTAACCAAGGAAAAAAATGAAATGAATAGGGTTTTAGGCCACCTTTGTGCACATATAGGCTGAACTGGTCTGAACTGTCAGACACAGGATTCGATTTCGAATTAGGATTAGAGACCTGGCGGTCCGAGGCTTAAACTCCTTGGTGTAACCACAGATTCCTTGGTGTAACAAAATTACAGTGTTTTGTTTATATCAATATAATACTTTGCAAAATAAACTGTGCACAAATGCACATACATTGTCAGTATTTACGTAACGTTTCTGTTAGAAAAGCTAGCTTACAGGAAAGAAATCAGTATGAATATTGTTTATCAAAAAACCCTACAAGTCTGTCTGTTTTTGTTTTGGAATCAAATTTGAATTTGATCAGCAAAGTATTTATACGGTACCTCAGTACTGTACATAAGCTTGATGAAGAAAATCGCTAACGGTCACTGTGTTATCAATAATTATTGAGGCTACATTAGGCAGATTTGCAATTATTGTGACGATGCGAGTCTGTAAGCCATGAACAGCCACACACCGTAAAGGCGTGAATCGTGAATCCCGCAATTAATTTCACTTGGAAAACAACGTTTATATTATCAACATGGTGGTGAGTGAGAGCGATGGCCACCCAAACCTCCGAAAAATATGCCCACAACATGTTAATGACTTCAGGGAAAACGTCCTGCGATATTTAAATGTTGGTGATATGCTGTTAACTGGTTTAAAAAAATTAATAAACCTGTTATTGACCAGAATGGGCGGATTAATCGCGGCCTTGTCTTAGATATGAGCGTCCAAAATATGTGCACTGTCCCAAACTGTGGCTGATAGCGCTGTTTTGGTCACAGTTGTGGCTAGTGGTCTGTTAGTCTTCAGCAGTCAGGATCAGCATGCCAGGTGATGAGTGACTGGTGTCAGACGGCTCTCTCACACCCTCTCTAACCTCGAAAACACCACGCCATACACTCATAGAATGCTCGTATGATGCTGGCCCACCGTCACAGGCATTGACCCAAAACTAACGTTATTTGCACGAGGTCATGGACTCTACTACACCTACATGTACAGACAAATGCAGGCTGGTTGTACACAGTCTCAGCTGGCTCTACACAAAAGCTCATTAAACCGGTACATACCACGTGTACTACGTGTAGAGTGTACACACACCTCATTAACCTCCATCTGCAGACAACGTGAACCAGGTTCAATGTAAGCACAGGATGTGGTCATTTTGCTTTTATTAATAAGAGGTGAAAAGTAGTACATACAACGTATTGGATAGTCTATTTAGTATATTACAAATGTGTTCATTTTAACTTTTATCCGTATTCGTGTGTGATATTTTGCGGTGATGACGTCTGGTATTGGCAGGCATATGATCAATACAGTATCCAATCAATGAACCGATTGACATTGTTGTCGCAAAGTTCTTAGTTGGAGCAAGGACAATAGAGTCAGATTCTATTTTCCTTGGTTGGAACAAAACATTTCCACCATGGTGTAACTTCAAGCTTAAGTCATTTAGTTTTTTGGTAACTCTTTGGTCAGACCAAATAATTCCATCTAGATTTCTTGGTCAGACTAAATGTAAACCATATATAGTCTTCGTGTTAGATGTATTTGCCATACAAAATGGCAGATAAAAAACTCAACCAAAGAGGCCCAATCACATCTGATCTATTCACACTATATCCGTCACCGAAAGTTTGTTTTTGAAGTGTTCCAGTATTATTTATCTTATTAGATAATTTTATCATAACAAACAAACTGTGCTGATTATGGTGATCATCTATCAGCTGAAACCTTCAATAGAATTCATAAAACGATTTTTTTTACTTTGGAGCTACCAATAGATGGTATAGATGAATAAGTTAACTACCGGGTATGTCATATTAAAGAAAATAATTTTATTAATGATTATGTATAAGGAATTTTGGATACATAGTGCTACCTGATAATAATATATATTACTATTATCAATAACTTCTATTTCAGTTGTTTAGCTTTATCTATATTGTCACAATCTGTGACATGCCATTGAATCGACATCGCTATTCTGCTTAAGTGGTAATTTTTGTAGTGAATCATGTGAATCTAGCTTAGAATGTCGCAACACAAAATATTTCAAAACCATAGATAATTCTTCAATCTAGCAAAGAACACTAATATTACAGGATGCGATATAGATGAAAAATATCTATCGTTTGTAATTGTAACAAATATAACATGTCGCTTACATTATGTTCGCTCTTCTAGAGGCGTGTGGCCTACTAGAGTAGTACGTGACCATCATCACGCCCCGCTATCGTGTTTGCTGGGCCCGTTGCGACTTGCTACACTGGACCAGCATTAAACCAGCATTGGTTTAAAGTCTTGTGTTTACCGGAATCGCTTCCATTAAGTGAATTAATGTCAAGGCTTATGCTTGTGCAAAATATGAAGTTGATCCATCAATGGCATTGGCAAGGTGTTCTGCACAACCATGACATGTAGCTTTTAACAATGACACCCAGATGAATTTAAAAAGTGACCAGTCAGTGCAGTAGCGTGGAGGTAGACGAGACTAACTGTGGTAACTGTGGTAGTAGTATGTACTACCAAAAGCTTCATCGGTACTACCTAACCTAGGAGGGTGTGATGTGTGACACCCTGGTGCCCCCCCCCCCCCCCACCATCACGACCTCTGTCAAACTTTACCAATGTACAATCTGTGTATATATAAGTGCCTTACATACGCACGCCTGCCAGGCCGCTGTTTGTAACTCCAACATCCTTTCACACCGGGGCCGGGGATCCTATTACAGAGCTGGTTTACCTTGGTGTATACCATTTGGCGGTGGTATGTGTACAGAGCCCCCGGGGGCAACCCAGCTAACGCCACACGTTTACCCAATGTCGTTTTAGTGCTGGCCTAGCGTATCCGACGCTGGTCCAGCACTAGAACAACATTGTATCAACATCTCGTGTTTGCTGGGACGAGGCCATCACTGATCCAAAGATCTCCATACTGGCGTACTGCCCGGCCGTGTCAGTGTGTAGGCGCTTTTTGATAGATATATGTTTTTTATCTTTTATTTCATTTATAAATTGTAGATAGCTACCTCATTTATCCACCTAGCTTTAAATAAATACCAATAAAGGATGTGCCTAGATATTAATTGGTAATCAGAAAGAGTAGAATCTTGCGGGCGCCTGCCAACAAAATTGTCTGTAATCCGTTTGCGCACAAAGGGAATTAAAGGGGTGGTGTGTGCGGACAGTGCCCATTCCACCTTCAACAGTTTCAACCAAGTGAGCCCACTGTTATAAGCTGAATTCTATGAATTCTGCTTACAAAAGTTGGCTTTGATGGTGAAAGGGTTACTGCAAATTGTATGTATAGAAATTAGAAGAAAAGGAAATTGCCGTCTCGCGGGGGGTTGAACTGAATGTCAACAACTGGAAATATGCGATATGGTAACGTACACGACAAATTAAACACCGCCGATTTATTATTTACTTTAAGTATCGCATTACTCCCCAGTCACTCTTTGTTATGGTATGGAATGGGCAATATTGCACGAGTTTACAAATTGTGTTATTGTCATAAGTTTTTGTAAAAAATTTTCACCGGTTTTAAGGCTAAGTTCGTATACTTATGATATTAATTTATTGTATAAATCAGTTCTAAGTATTACATCTTTTCTACACATTGTCCTTGGACAAACACGTGATGAATCGAACATTTTCAAATTGATTTTGAGGACGAGGGACCTTCCTTTTTTAAGAAAACAATAATTGTCAAACTGGCACTGTTAATAGGATCGTTGGAACCATCGATAGGATCAAGAGGTCTAATGAGTAGCTACTAAAGTTGTTATTTTCCTCATCAAACACTTCTACAGGATACATCGAAACAATTTTGGCTTACTGTTGGCCCATCGTCTGCGATGCTGGCCCAACATAGACCCAACATTGGCAGAATGCATCGTGCTTGCTGAGTACGTGTTACTGTGTCTGAATTACCGGACGATTTCTAATTGGTCTGTAATGATGCTCATCACCCATAACATGTAACCCGAACTGAGCACTTTAACAGACAATTTGTGAGAATCGCCGCATTGCTCCGTGTTATTGATATCGTTTTGTACAAATTGCTTACTCCTTTCATCTTATTCCTTCTCTGGATAACATGTTCCGGTATTTAAAGATTACATCGGTTCAGTGCGTAGCATAAGTGCTGCTCTTGGTCTGAATTTGAATTCAAAGCAGTGTTTGCACTTATATACCCTTATCTCTTTAAATCGCCTTCTTCATAGAACTAACAGGTATACAATCATACACTTCAGTTCACCACTTACTTTGAAGGTTATAATTCATATACATGATATATTATATTATACTATATTATATTAAATTATATTTGGTAATATAATACATATTACAAGGAATTTGACCATTATAAAAATATGATATACTACAGACCTTGACTAACACACATAGTATATAATAATAATGATTTTATCATAATCTCATCCAGATAAAAAAAGGATTTAGTAAATATAATGCCCCCTATGTAATGTAATGGATTTGAGATCGGCTGATCTCAGTACAAGTCACCACATCAAACCCGAGCCTTTAGGCGAGCGCTTCATGTGGTGACGAGCTTTCAGAGCTGCCGACCACAGTACACAACGAGGCAGGATAGACCCTTGATTGTCAATATAAACTATGCTTTCAATACTAAAGACTTTAAATAGCTCCATGAGAGTTTTCGCGATCGTAATATCCACAAGTGTTCAGCAAAATCAGACTGACCTGACCAAGTCGAGACAGATGTCCGTTTCGTATTTTTAGAGAAAATATTTATGAAGTGCTTCTCTAATGGAATTGTTTGTATACGAGTGATTCCCTACTCGGCGTGACACCTATTATTCGTATATACTGGACCTGAATTGCGCAGATCTATAGACCTACTAAAATCAACAAAAAACAACCAAATAGACATAGTTAGACTAGTTGGTTAGTTGAGCCTAATCCTAACCTCAATTCTGAAAAGATTAATAAGTTGATTCAGAAAATGTAAAGAGTATAGTTTGTAACGCTATGTATATAATATTGTGGTTGTTTCTGTGTTACAGCTGACTGTGATGATCAAAACGTTTATGGAGTGTGGTCCTCAGAACTTTGTGTTATATCAGGCGTACTCTATGGCTTCTTCAGAGCAGCATCATTTGCCCAGCACGTTTGATGATGGACGTACGCGTATAGGACGAGCACATAATGTGCGGATAACTGAAGTCAAACCGGGAAGTCATGTAGAGATCTACCTCAAGTACGCGGCCACATTGATTGTGATTCGCCATATAGGCGGCTACCTCACTGTGACCGCCAGCATGCCAGAAGAGCTGGTGAACAAGACAGGACTATTAGGTGAGGCAGCTCATCATCGTGAACAGCAACCATCACATCCTCATTACGGCCTACAGCTCTGTGCTAGAGGCTGTCCACTCCTGGAACGTATAGACTACCCCAACTTCCTGGCACAGAAAAACAGCAGGTTAAAAGTGGACGGGGTTAACGGTCCCCCATACACCAGCTCACAGAACTCAGGTCTGGCCATGACCAGACACTTGGCAGAGTTTAAATGCCGACAGGCTGGCCTGACGGACTTCTATTTTGACAGTTGTGTGTTCGATCTCATCACATCAGGAGACGGTAACTTCACGGAGGCTGCTATCCGCGCTCAGGAGGACGTGTTAAGACTGGGTGGCGGGGATGCCGCCGCCTTAGGACTCGCGGGTAGGACTGATCTAGAGGATTATGATAAAGCCTATCAGCACAGTGGTAGTGCGGCATCAAACCATCACCTGCATCATCTACACAGGACTACATTTGTGTTATTAGTCTGCCTGGTGCTGACACTTATACGACACTAACAGAAAATCATATCATCCGACTATTAAAGGCTCTTGTCGTTCTTTCATCAACATGTAATCCTTTACCTGCTAGTTACTCGTATGTGTACACGTACAAAAACATTTCTAATCGACAAATAGTTCTTACTTAACCATTAAAGCGCTGAATTTTTGTTATATATTAACCCTTGGAACTCTCACGATGCATTAAAGCATCATTTCAGATCCCTGAAAACAGACTTAATTTTCCTACAACAAAGGGCTTTAGAATGGAAATTTCCATGAGACTGGTTCACTGATACATGGATTTTTTTTTATTTTCCACCCACTTTGAATCATCTTCATCCACTACAAGTCGAGAATTGCGACAGCAATTCGCGGCTTGTAGTGGATGAAGATGACTATGGTAAATTCAGGCTTAAAAGGGTTAAAGTAAGACTATGGAGACCAAAGATTTTTTTTCAATTTGAAATCACCATAAATGTCTTACTTGGCTCTTTCTGATTCATTTAAATACCCGGTACCGTACCTATGTTATGGGTCTACGGCCAGTTTAAATATTTTTACTTTCACAGTGCGTGGATCGACTTTAGACGTCAGAACAGATTTTGGCGTCAAATATATCCCGCTGTAAAGGGTTAAACTGAATTTTGGAAATTTGGAATCCAAGAATGGTTTCTGCCTCACCTATGACTCTTTTGATATCTGCCCAGACTATATCCAGAGCTAACGCTATGTTATGCCAGTGTTGCAGACGTCTGTCCAAAATTAAACCAGCATTGAGCCGTCTTTTAGTGTTTGTTTGGCTTAACTCTTTAATGCATATTCGTGCTCGCGTTATGATTTGTTTTTAAATTGAATTTTTCAGAATGATTCTTTTGATAAATTTTGATATCTGGATTATCTGCTCAGCTCAGCTCTGGTCACAATGTATCCAGAACTTCGTCTAAGTATTAAAAAGTTGTATCTGCTACTTGCTAAAGTGGCAGAGACAACTTTTTAATGCTTAGATGACATAAAGGACTACTAATTATGGCCCAGATGATGCCGTTTTGTATTCGTTGGATTCGAAATTTTCTAGAAAATTTATCTGTTGTAAAATTAGAACTATTTGTCAATTTTTATATTTAGCAGGTAAAGGTTTACGACAACTGGTTTCGGGTTAACTTTGGTGGAGCCTGTACCAGCAGCGAAACGAGCCAGATAAGAGCCTTTAATGGTCAGGCATCTTCCTGACAGCAAGGCTCGCTGCTCCCGAGGTCGCAGACCTCTGTCTACGACCTCGGGAGCAGCGAGCCTTGCTGTCAGGAAGATGTGGTCAGGTAGCGACCTATCTTTACTTACTACTTCTTCATTCTCCAGCTGGTTACTTTGTTAGTTGTTATTATTGAATGTTTAAGTGTGCAGAATTCTGATTTGAGCGCTGGCGCCTCACACGTTTTGACTGCTATTGTCTGTTCTTGTCAAGTCGTGGTACTCGCAGATTTCTGGTGGTGCCGAGCCTAGACTGGTCGAGATTGATTTTGTACATTTCTATGATTGTGAAACGAAAATTGCTTAATATTTCTAATAACATCTGAAATGTTATCGATGAGATTTAACAGTTGCAATCTATCATTAAATTGTGAAGAAACCCAGTACACACAAGACACTGGCATATTGTTGATTTGATATTACTTGGGTGGTCCACTGTCTGCGACGGTGGCCAACAGGAAATCAGCATTATGCCATTGTTTGTTATTTGCTGGGAAGTTTCAAATAGACACGTCCGTCGTCGTCATGGCTGCAATTGTTTAACAAGTGTCGAGAAAGTGCTGATTTTACACTAAACAACAGGTACCGTAGTTAATCGATTTTTTGCGTTCTTTTTCAATCTACCTGTCAACATCTTGCCATCTTTTGTATAATAACTTATTGATATCCTTCTTCATTCTGTGAAACTTGTGAACGTACCTTTGACTTATATGGGGGACATCATAGTTGCAACATTTCATGCCTAAAATTGCAAAAAACGTAAAGCATGACCATCTGCCCCCGTTGACGCCCTTCTGACTTACAGACCAACACACTCGCCCATATTGACAATCTTCAGACAGACCAGTACACGTGCCCAGATTGAAGCTGCTGTGACTTCAAACTGTTCCGTACATGTACCCATATTGACCATCTTCAGACTGACCAGTACACATGACCATATTGACGCTCTTCTGGGTAATAGACGTACCAGTAAACCTGTCTATATTGGCCATCTTCTGGGTGATAGACGGTATTGCTCTTCCGATAATACTGAACAGTACACCTTGACGCTCTTCTGACTCGCAGATTCTGATAGACTGCCATCACATGTCCCTACCCATTGGGCACACGACGTTGTCGCGACGTTGAATCAACGTCATTGACGTTGAAAAGACGTTGATTCAACGTCGCAATAACGTCGTGTGCCTTGTGGTTATTGACGAACTTCAACTGACTGGCTCGCGAATTACCCAACACACCTGCTCGTATATTGACGCCCTTCTACTTAGTCAGAAGGAACAGAGTTTTTTCTACCTCATGAATCCACAGCTTTGGTTTGATTCAACACACTCAGACAGATAATGGTATAACGTCAGCTCAATGTTGGGCAATTGTCTAGAGACATAACCCATCTTTCTCACAATGTTGTACCAGGGTCTCCTGGTTTCTCGGACGTGTTTTCTAGAGAGACCGGACTATTATTTCTGAATGTTCCATTTGATATTTGAATATATACATAATTGTATTGACAACGGTTGTCTGTAAACACATGGTAAAACACGGTAAGTGTTTATTAGTAGTTGGAACTTATGTATTAATTTTGCTGAATTATCATTCTCCAAAGTTTGTTCGCCATCAGTTTTTTCAATGGTTTGCATAATCGATGCCACAGTTAACAGTGGGTAATCATACTGATACAGATAAGTGAAGCTACCATATTTTCGCACATTTCAACGGTTTCATCTCTATATTACGTAATGGTTATATTGGGATAGTTGTTCTAAGCAAGACATTTAGCCATAATTAACAACTACTTAATGCTTGATGAAGACAATTTGACTGGTCACATTTTGTATGTTGACACATGAGGCGTGTCACATGATTCACATTTACATCAATAACTGGGATGGAGATCGACAGGTAAACTCTAATAGTAGAGATATAATTTATTTGTTTTATCATATTATTTACAGCATGATTCATTTTGCATTACTGAAAGATGTTATCCGGCTCCCTGTTTTGAAGTATATAAATTATAATTATGTCTAACTATATTTTAATAAGGCTATCATTATTCACAAGTTGTTCAAGATTTAACGCTTGCATGTTATTTTACGAAATTGGCGTACTATTGTCAAATATAAAAGTCTTAAGTGGTATTGAATCTTGAACATGTCACAGTACAATGCTTCTGGTAATTTTGTCGTCCTTTCGATAGCATGATCATGTGACTTCGTGCTGTAGTAGAACTGTGTCATCGTGTTGGATGTAATATATCCAGTATATGAATGCAAAACATACCAAAGATAAACAAATACATTGAATCATGTTAGATGTCGTCACATGTCTATTGAGATTAAAAACTCGCTATACGGACAAGCTGAATTAACGCGGACTCTCCGTTTGTATTTCCACAGGAGACACATTAAATAGCATATAATTTGCAATATCGTCTTTTTCAAGGTTGCTTGGTTACGAATTATGCAACATGTTAGCATCGGTTGGCGATTGTTGTTCTTCCTTGCATTCGGTTCTCATGCTCAGATATGTACAAAGCCAATCTTTATTTATTAATGATCTTGACTGTTCTGCCTAGGGCAGCTTAAAATGTTATAAATGTGTACATACAAACTTGTATCAAACCAATAAACATGGTCCAAATGAACAATTTTCTTTTGTTGTCTCATGTTATTCCATATTTATTACAGATTATCAGGAATTATTACAAACTATATTAAACATGTTAAATCAGCCCAAATTAACTTTCAACATCGGAAATTTCTAAACTGGAGTGATAATTAAAATACTTTTTTGAATTCTGATATAAATGAGCATATAATTTTCACCCTGTATAGCATACAGGGCCTGAAGCCCTGAGGGTAAATCTTACAATTTACTTTGTATATTTGCGTTATATACCCTGGAACACAATATCTACCATAGCAGCTCACTGGAAGCTACTGGGCATTTCTATTTTAGTGTGAGTGACCACCCTATAGGCCTTAATTTTCTTTCTGTAAATTGTGTGGTGGAGTGAAATAAATCGGGTTATTGTCTGTATAGTATTGTTACCGAGAGTAAATTAATATGATAGACGGTTGATCTCGTCTGTTTATCTTTCTATGCAACTAAAACGAAAAGCTCACCCACTGTTTGTTCCATGTTGACCCGTGGTCGAAGACGGCGGACCAACATTAAACCAACACTGGGTGAAGCTGTCGTGTTTACTGGTATCCAGCATGCCGCTGTTGTGGGTCTGTATAGCGCCTTGTCGACGCCAGATACTCAAAATCTACAGATAACGATTTCTCGTTACACACCACAAGTAGAGACAGCGATACAGGGTGATAACAAACTGTTCTCCAGCCCAGGGAAATCTCGCCTACTGATAAGACTCGCATGTTGTCAACATGTGTGGCAGAAAATTAAAGAAAACCCCTGTAAATTTCTCTCATTAATCTCGCTACAACACTATTATCTATTGTCATTCTATATAAGTGCGCCAAGACAACAAATCAGTCGACGACAAAATAAATTCATCCACATTTCAGCTAATATTTGAGCGTATAGTTGAGACTTGTATCTGTTTGTCGTAGGCCAGATTGAACTTGACAAGGCCTGAAGAAATCTGGCTGATAACTGGATAAACTCTTAATCTGGAGTTGTGTGGCATTGATATTTCGTCCCGTGGCAGCCAAAGTGAGTGAGTGATCTAGTGAGTGCTCGTGTGAGTGAGTGAGTAAGAGTGATCGAGTAAGTGAGTGAGTTATCGAGAGTAAGTGAGTGAGTTATCGAATGAGTGAGTTATCGAATGAGTGAGTTATCGAGTAAGCGATTGATCGAGTAAGTGGGCGATCGAGTGAATGGTGAGTCAGTGGGTGATCGAATGAGTGAGTGAGTGATCGATTGAGTGCCCGGACGCGGATTGATGTTTATATTTTGTGACAATGTCGGGCTATTCCTTGAAATATATGGAATGTTTCTGTACGAGAAATATGTGATATTAAGTAATAATCCTGTCAATGACAAGGGTTCTTGAGAAGGTAGGCCTACACATGCGATAATCATACACTGTAGACTCTGTCCAGGAGCTATATAAGTCGAATAGAAAACGTTTTCCTCCTAGGTCAGCTATACACATCTGGTTTAACCCTTTCACCGCCAAATTATTCAATCTGAATTTTCACCCACTTGAAGTTGTGTCTCGCTGACGCGATCCACAACTTCAAGTGAGTGGAAAATATTCAGATTTGACAAAATGGAGGTCAACTGTTTTCAAATATTGCTGATTGATGTCACATTTTATCTTTAAAAGGTGGTACATAATGTGCTAATAAAAAATGAAAACCCGCAGATATGCGGCACCGGCGGCTAAAGGGTTAACAATAATAGTAGGCTTTAAGAACACATCTGGAGCAATCTACACCACGATATAGTTCAAATTATTTATTCATTTTAACACTTTTATCACGGGGTAAATGAATGGGGTTTTTCAATTTGAAAAACATCGACTAAGGAATAAATTGAAATTATCTGTTTTAACTTATTTGAGTTGCCTACTGTGATACACCTTTTGAGTTTTGAATCGCTGTTGATCACAAGAGTACATTGTGTATGTATTGCACGCGTTCACGCTTGTTGTGGTAGGCTTAAGGTATCACAACAATTATTTTTTTCTGTACAAAGCTTTGTGCACGTCATGTTGTTGTGAATTGATGACTAGCCTTTATTCGACAGGACATATTAATCTAGTTGAAAAATGTTATAGGCCTAACTGATCGGTAATCTGTTATAATAGGTGGAGAATGTGTAATTAACAGATAACATTATCATATAACAGAAATGTATGTGTAAAATAACATACCCGGTATTGGTCAAGATTATCAGATTACTGCAGGTGGATCACTCAGCCACCCAGGGCTTCGCATAGGTTAAGTTAGATAGCCTGTGTTATTCATTACGCCCCGATCAAGATCTAGGTCCCTATAGCCTACCCAGCTAAAACTTTGTACTCTGACATGTGGCTAGCACATTTTTACAGGTGGCATTGAAATGTCCATATCCACGGGCACAAGGTCCCTCCGGTGCCATTGCAACAAAACACGACAGCGTCTGTAGAGTAGAATCCCACACAATGTTATCATGGATTGGACATGTTAACCTTCTGTTTCCTACAAATATGGGAAATGCATCGTTAGCTGTGTGTGAATATTATTGCAATACATTAACACAGACTATTAAAATGGTCCCAGTCTTCTTTCAAATTAACTGAATCATCTGCAGTTTTGCTATCATTAAAGCGACTCCTTGGGATAAGAAATTTCAATTTTGAAAATTGAATCTACATCAAGCTATGTAGCATACTGATCCAAAATAAAATACAAACACTTAAAAAAGACAATGTAAATTACAGAAAAAGACGAAACTAGCTCTACTTCCAATACGTATATTGATCATAAAGCACACTAGACCATCTCGGACGGCATGATCGGACGGCATGATCGAAGTAACAACATTGTTACGTCAATAGCTGCCGCTCTTAATTAGTCTGGGAACGCGATGATCGGGGGGGGTTCCCCCACAGAACCGAACATTGTCTGCTCATTGTGACCCAATGCTGTAGCATTATTCAACCGTCCTTTAGCAGGAGTTTACGTATACAAATACTGTAGTTTGTTTGGGTTTTTCACAGATTCAAGAAATGTTAATAAATTTTTTTTTATATATATCAATTCTCAAATAAATAAAATCATAATCTGTGGGAGACACTACTTCACTACAAAATTAAAAACTAAAATTGATGTCATCCCACAGAGTCGCTTTAAGAATAACAGAGATTGGGGAGCAAGACACTGGGGGAGGGGGACAGGTAGTCTCATGACTTTCAGTGGGGCAGGGGGGGGTGTATCCGTCGCTGCAAGAGGAAAGGTTTTTTTTACACAAAAAAAACCCAAATAACTGATCTACTAAAATGCATATTTTTATGCAAATCATGTCATTGGTGCCACAACGTATGCTAACATATTTACTATGGCATACACTTGTCAGTGTCGGGACTGTACCTCGAACAACAGTACCCCACAATTCTCGCCCAGTGTAAGTACCGGTAGTTTCTACCACGACCTCAACATGCTGCCAGCAAGACTGTCTCCTGTCATGTCCCAGCCCCCCACCGACCTCTAACTTCCGTCAACCGTCTAGAATGCTCACAGAACGCTCATCGGGCGTTCCCTCAGATGGTTTAGGACGCAGTAAGGACGTTGCAAATTTTTGACATGTAGGCCTAAAAAAACTCTTCGCGACCACCAACGGCCTGCAACAGTCATCTAGCGCCTCTCCTCCGACCTCCAACATCCTTCTGCGTTCTGCCACCTTTTCATGAACGTTAAACAAACTTTATCCAGAACGTTGTAGTGTAACAGAAACGTCTAAATGCGTCTGAGGCTAGATACCACATCCTTCTCACGTTTTGATCCCACTGGACGCACGACGTTGTTGCAACAACGTCTTGTAACCCATGGGATAGTTTTGTGGAAACGGGGACAACGTGCAGGGATCTACCTGACAGATTGTGACTATGTGAGAGCGTAAACTGTTTAAAATGGGTCGAAATACATTAAAATGAATCATTTTATGTTATAACCCGAAATACATTTCACCACTTCCCAAACTTGAATAAAAAACTATAAAAGGACTTCCGGAACTCCGAGGCCCGGCTTTAGCCTGTTTTAGTGCCTTAGACAAAAAATCGGCTTAATATTTTGTAAACATAACTGTATTGGTTTTCCTCATGGGACAGAATCCTAAATGTCCAGGATATAATTCTTGAAAGAACCAAGGAGACAAGTATATCTTTAACGTGTAGGCCTATTCCTTCCACCACCAACGCTGATAAGTCAGTGTGCGCGTCTATACTATGTACCTGGTACACACAATGTAGGCCTACCCATCCAATACCGGTTCAATGTTGGGCCAGCGTCGCAGCCCATTGCTGGTTCAATGCCGGTCAGTGGTATTCGACGCTGGCCCAACATTGAAACAGATTGGGTGATTGTCTCCCGTTTGCTCTGACTGCCATACGAGTGACCCTTTACCCCCCGAAAGGCCACTACCCGGATAACACAATACCTACATTGGCCTAATTGTGAAATAATGTTGGGCCACCGTCTGCGACGCTGGGCCAATATTATTTCAACCAAAACCCTTTAAGCTTTTAACCACGAATATAATCGTGAATATCTTTTTTTCTAAAGACTTTTTAAACACGAAAGTACTTAACCTACGGACCCATGTCCGTTATATTGGACATGCTCGTAAGGACTGGTGTACAGAAATGTCAACCGTTTCCCACACACAGCACCCCTCTTTCCCCTAAATAGGACACATTATATAGGCGGTGGGCCGACGTCTACCAAGCCGCAATGAGCCTCAGGCATATAGTCCTATATTATATTGACAACATATTGACGCACGTCTTTGTGTTTGCTGGGTTGAGCGTCACATTGGCTCCTACACCACCCCGATTAATTGGTGTCGAACTTCATACTGATGGATCTTTTAATCCACCTAGTTTGTATCTTACACAATTTGGGTTTCTTTACTAATATATTTTTGTTTAAAATACTTAGGTTTTCGACTATTTTTCAAAAGAAATAATGACACCTTAAAATATCGTTAAATGTGTCATTTCAATAACCAATTGTGGATTTTGGACATCTTGAATTTTACATTTTCCCAAACAAGGATTATCAGATTATGTTTCTCAGGACTCATTGATCATAGTAGATCCTGAAAAATCACCTTGTCCTATCAAGACCCGTGGACCTGCAGAGATTTATCTTAACTTTTCCAATGGAAATGAGAAAAAGTTATGATGATCTTAATTATAAGATTTCTAGGGGGATGATCCCCAGGATTAAGGGCGGCCGCCCAGCTGCAGATGTAGTCCAATAATAAAATAGGGCTACGATGTTCGTGTGCTGGTACTGCTGAGCTTCCGTTGTCCCCCAATCGTTACAGCTGGTTACAGGACGCGATATTGTGATGTTGACTCGTAGATTCAATGTGGCGGAGAATAGTGGAGTGGGTGAGCTGGCCGGGATAGGGCATGCACGTCCCAGGGGGGTTACAGTGATTTGGCGGCCGCAGGTGCGTACCAGGTGTGAAGGGTCCGGCACGGCGGCACACAATCATGTGTCAATACGTGTTTACTCTCACTGTTGACATTGGAGCGATTGCCTATCGTTGCCATGACAACGTGTATATTGGCCAAGGGGAGAGACCCCACCGCTGTAAGTAGTCTATACATATGACACTGTATAGTCCGGTGAAATTCTCATGGTTTTCGTGGTGCAAACGGTTTCAAACGGCATTCTGTTGAAATTAAGATATGGAAGGATTATATTTAGGCCTATTGGTTATATTGAGTGCGTCCATTAGGCCTACAATGCAAGTCCGACCCCTCGGGTCCTCCTTTTGGCCAAGAGGGGATATTGACGGCAAAAAAGGTGCGGGGATCGACATTTGACGTCAGAATCTGAAGTCTATAGACGTCAGATTCTGACGTCCAAAGTCGATCCCCGCACGTTTAGACCTAAGCCACCAAGGCTAAACTTATTAGTAACAATGTGCCCAAAATTAAATGAAATGAATCGGGCTTCAGGCCACCTTTGTGCACGTATAGGCTAAACTGGGCCAGGAGTACCTCCTGAGGATGGTGAGATGATTGGGATGACACTGTCCTCCAAACACAGGATTCGAAATTCGAGCCCTGGCGGTCTGAGGCCGAGCACGCTACCTGTCGGTCACGGAGGATCCCAGACCCTACAACATTGAATCTTTACGAGTGAGCGGGGAAGAAAGATTTTGTTTCTTTGACACTTAAGGGCTAGAGTGGGGTTCGAACCCGCGATCTCCGACATTCCTAGCAGACCTGCAGTTTTAACCACTGTACCTGCAGCGCCTCTGTTCTGCTTAACCCTCTGGAACGTTCTGCCTGTTATTTGATTGATAGCAACTTGGTTCCGCGAAGTGCAGCGTTAAACATCACAACGATGGCCAGAGTAGGCCTATTATTATTTACATCATCATGCCCTCTGAAACGGGCAAATTAGGTCCTATATAGGTTCATAAGTGTTACATTATCTTTATTCCCACTCGTAACATAAACATACCAAATTGTCTCATATATTTTGTGTCTACACCTGTATTATTTTTAAGAGGTTTTATCCTTATAACAGTTTTGGTTGGCATCCTTTTTTAATGTTTTGGTCAGCTACCACCTAGTGATCAGCACTGAACTGACACAGAGTCATCTGGTGACTATTCTGAACCGTCAAACCCTCCGTATGGTGTTTAAAGAATCGGACACAGTGACATAGGCCCTGTCTTGCGATGTAGTCCTACTGCCGATGAAAAAAACGTGTTCTGGTGGCGATCGGTGCCGATAGCGACGTGTGTGGTCCCACGAAAAAACACACACGCGATGTATTGACAAACCTTCTAGGAATATTCGGGGGAGTAGGCCCCTATGATCGCCGAAATTTTACCGAATGTTCGGTGAGGCATAGGGGAAGATCCGGGGATTATTCTGTGCTACATCGATCGGCTAACAGTTAACGATGTATTTTGAGAATCGGCATTGGGCGTCATCCTTCAGCGTGCGACAGACGAATATCGGGGATGTGTCGGGGGCATACTTGTGACGCTTCGTGGAGCAGTTCGGGAAGATCGGCGATGGATCATCCAAACCATCGGCGATATTATCATGTCGAATAAACATCGCCGATGTTTATACGAGCATGTTGGGAACATCGCCAATGTGTCTGACATTTTTTTTACCTTGGTGTAGGCTACCTCACAGTAGTCTACTTGCCAGGCAGGTGAACCCAAAATGGTCTTTACAGCAAGGTTTTTTGATGGATATGTGATACATAGGGTCCAAGAAGATAGAAAATGCCGGATGCTAAATGTTAAGCATTTTTTTAAATTTGCATAATTTTTTAGGTAATACAAGAATTAGTTTATATTTCAATTTCCAATGACACGATAATAAAAGAAAGGCTCTAAAATTATATTTTGAGAGCCAATAAATGAGTCCGATTAAATTTGTAAGATATATTATAAAAAACTTATAAAAAATTTAAAATGGCCGCCAAGGACCATTTTTATTTATAAATCTATGAATTATATGTGGAAAGCACATTTGTTTTTGTTCAGTTGTCTCACTATTGTGAGATTTTCATGATTATGGTGTTTCAGGAAAATGTGTGTTGTCGCTTCTTTTTATCTGAATGGTGGTAAAATACAAGATGGACGCCATTTGTGCGAGGCCAAACAATAAATTGCTATTTTATCTCGACAGAAATAAAACAGATTCATGATTTTGGTGTCCAGCGTAGGGTTTTCAGATATACCTAATGTGACCAGAACGTACTTTAGGCATTACGTTGTGAGTAAATTCCAAGATGGCCACCATCTGTGCCAGGTCAAACTATAAATTGATATATTTTTTTACAGAATAGAGGCCAATTCATGATTGTTTTTAATGTATGCCCGACTCAATCAGTGAGTGAATAGTGCCTTGCGTCGTTTTCTGCACAATCATGGCAATATTGCAATAGAAGGAAGCCAGAAGTCGGGACTATGCCCTACTCTAATACAACTGTTTTCCAAATACCCTATGTCGTTTTGGTGATCACTTTATATCCGAGTTAACAGCATTGAAAAGGTCACCAGCTTGGTCCCTGGCAACGCCCCATCTCGACATTAAGCATTGAATTCAATTAAAATATTTTTGTAGCGCCTAACTCCTCGAAAGACCGAGCTCAGAGGCGCGACAATCCAGAACTATATTCAAGAAGTGTCCAAATAATGGTCGTCAAAAGGGTGCAGGGCAGTAAAAAAGCTAGGGTAGAAAAGGCAAATGAAATAAACCGTTTTCAAATTAATGTTCTGAAAGTCGTAATCGATGTTCTTATGGAAACAGGTAATGAATTCCTGCAACCAAAAATGCCTTCGAGTCGATCGTTCTTTGTGGAACATAAAGTTTTTTGGTATCAGACGGTTTGATATAGACTAGATATAGAGACGAAATTCCCGTATTTCTAATTTTTGACATGGTTGTCAATAATTACAAATCAGGAATTTCGTCTCTATATCTAGTCTAACTGGTGAATGCGCAGCAGAAAAATTTAAAAACTTTTGCAGTTCTAGTCTATGGACATGTTTACATCATATGGTGATATTCATAAGCCAAAATAAAATCACCGATTTTTTTATGATTTTAGCCTGGGCCAGTCCCTTTAACAGAATATATATATATCTTTGTAATCGTTGACCAAGAAAACCATAGTGCAGACACTTTATTTGATATTGATTTTTTCCGAGATATTGCTTGAAACTCGATTTTCGGTAATGGCTGCCTAATATTTATATTTTTGCAAAAACAAACGTTTTGCGACAATGGACACCAGGCGTTTACATATTTCAGCACGTCATCACCCCTAGGCCAAAACATTCACAGTTTCGCCAACAGGCTAATTCGCATACATCGTGAGGTGGTACTCTGATGCCATATTAAAAATTATATTATGAGCACCAGTGATTTAATTATTTCACCTCAGAACCAATAATTATGTTTAAAATGTGGTTCATGTAAGTGTAGTTTTGATGCAGCTCATTCTTTTTTGATCGGATAACACACACACACACACACACACACACACACACACACACACAAAACTAAGCGAGTACTAATTTATATTGGAAAAGAAGTAGACCTAAACAAGACTACATAAGTCCAGGAGCTCCCGCTCCGAATTAGAATTTGATTCAAGCAATTTTGTGTAGGGTTATTAGTGTAGTCCTAGGCTAGATCAAAAGTCAAGACGCAATACAACTAGGTCTAAGAGGCTCAGTCTAAGAGTAAGATAAGAACTAGACTGTCTGTCAGAGATTGAAAACCTCCATCCTAATCAGTATCCCAGTAATGGTCTACCTATCTGGCTCGGTTTACCCGATATCAGGCCAATCGAGGTAAATAATGGCTGATTTACGGTCATTTTGAATTCGGTATAGACTAGTTAAAAAATTTCAGGGTGCATCCTCCCCCAAAACCTCACATTTTCTTTTATAGTAATTATTTGTTTTATAGTAATGGTCTAGCTATCTAGCACAGTTCACCTGATATCAGGCCTATCGAGGTAAATAATGCTGATTGTTGGCCATTTTGAATTCGATAAGAGGTACAAATTTCCAGGGTGCATCCTCCCCCGAAAAATCACATTTTGTTTTATGGTAAAGGTGTAGCCATCTAGCACGGCTTACCAAATATCGGCCATGTGAAAGTTAATAAGGGCCGATAGGCGGCCATTTTAAATTTGATCGAGTCTAAATTTTTCAAGATGCATCCTCTCCTGAAATCTCACATTTTGTTTTTAATAATGGTCTAGCCATCTAGCACAGTTTGCCAAATAACGGCCATGCGAAAGTGAATAATGGCCTGAAGGCGGCCATTTTGAATTTGATCAAGTCGAAATTTTTCAAGATGCATCCTCTCCGGAAACGTCACATTTTGTTTTATAGCAATGGTCTACCTATCTAGCACGGTTTACCTGATATCAGGCCTATCGAGGTAAATAATGCCGATTGTCTGCCATTTTGAATTTGATAGAATTAAAAAATTTCATGGTGCATCCTCTCCCGAGAACTTATATTTTGTTTTATAGTAATGGTCTAGCCATCTAGCACGGTTTACCAAATATCGGCCATGTAAAAGTGAATAATGGCCAATAAGCGGCCATTTTGAATTTGATCAAGTCGATTTTTTTCAAGATGCATCCTCTTCTGAAATCTCACATTTTGTTTTATAGTTATGGTTTAGCTATCTAGCACGGTTTACCCAATATCAGGCCTGTCGAGGTGAATAATGGCCGATAGGCGGCCATTTTGAATTTGATTGAGTTGAAATTTTTCAAAGTGCATCCTCTCCTGAAACCTCACAATTTGTTTTATATGTAATGGTGTAGCTATCTTGAGCGGTTTTCATGATATTCCGCAATATCAGGCCTGTCGAGGTGAACAATGGCCGGCGATAGGCGGCCATTTTAAATTTTATCGACTTGAAATTTTTCAAGATGCATCCTCTCCTGGAAAATTACAATTTGTTTTATAGTAATGGTGTAGCTATCTTGAGCGGTTTTCGTGATATTCCGCAATATGAGGCTGTCCAGGTGAATAATGGCCGATAGGCGGCCATTTTGAATTTTATCGATCTGAAATTTTTCAAGATGCATCCTCTCCTGAAACCTTACAATTTGTTTTATAGTAATGGTGTAGCTCTCTTGAGCGGTTTTCATGATATTCCACAAAATATTTCAGTCGGATTTACCAATGTCATAAATTAGGTCAAAGTGCTGGGTCAACTTCAAACCTGAAAAGGCACAACTGGGGACCTTAGAGAACATGTATGTACATATGACTGTAATCGGCCCAGTACTTTTTTCGAGATCTGCTCCGGAAACGGAAGTGTGCGTCAAAACGTCTAAATAGGTCATAGTTCTGAAATAAAAGTAGGTCAAAGTTCATATACCCCAAAGACACAACTAGACCCCCTAGAGGTGTGGTGTGTAAAATTCGAAGACAATCGGACAAGTACTTTGAGAGATGCTCCGGAAACGAAATGTTCACGGACGGCCCAACACCGTAACATCATCATTTTCTCTGCGACCTTGTGTATTGAATTCAGAATAAAAATATTTTAACCTGTACATTAACCACCTGGAAGTAACCCACATTCCAACAATTGTTATCCTAGCTTATTTCTTACAAAGTTACAGGCAAAAGAAGAAAACGGAGGCGGAATCCATAGCTCACTCTGTCTCACCTACGGTGACGGCGGGAGCTAATTACCCTTAATTTTAGGCAACTGAAGTAATACAATTTTTTATCGTTTAAATTTTACAATTGAAATTTACTGTACATAATCATCATCCACAGTCACCACCATGGAGAGGGCTGGCGCAGGCACTCGTATTTTTCACCAAAATGGAATGCTTTACAAGATTCACGCACATTTAGTAAAAAAAATCCACAAGCAATTTCTTCAAGGGGGTGGAAATATATATTCCAAGAAATTCCTGTTTTTTGGGCTCCAATGGTTTCGTGGTTGAAATAGACATCACTGGAAATTACTGTTTTTTGATCTTCAAACTACGTTTACCATGTGAGCTTGCGTCAGGTCCTAAAAATAGCACAATTTGTACAGATGTCTCCCTAATTAATGGCCCTCAATGGGGTTGTCCAGGGGCCGGTACATTTTCCACGTTTTCCACGGTTCTCCCAAGGCAATATGAATCAGGTTTTAAAAAGGCCCCTGATTTTACCAATCATTCCCTGCGCCTTCTCCAGATCCTGCATCCATCACCGAAACCTTCCAAGTTTGCCAAAGCAAGCCATCGTACTATTTTTTTTGAACGGTTCTTATACACATGCAGCCAGAAATGTAACATCTTATTTTATATACATGTAATTGAAATATTTCTCACTATAAAAGGTTAATCTCGTATCATGTATATGTAATACCACACTCCAACTTGGGTGACAGATTAACACTGGTCTAACACCAGTCTACATGATTAAGTAGGAAAACAAAAACAATTTATTTGGAACAAATAGATTTATTTTGTTCATCATAGTTATGTTAGCAAGTACTGTACATGTCAAGTATGTACAATATTTTATACATGTGTGAACACTTGTGGATGTACCATCTGTACAGTAGTTGTGCAAGTTGTCACAAGGTAATGTATGGTTGGCTGCAAAAATACTATCAGCACATCACTCATAAAAGCAACTATGCAAAAAATTGGGTCAGTTTAAAATCATTGTTTCTTGTAGGTAATTTCTACTAAGTAACACAATCAATTTCAATATAATACTACTATAAGTATATTATTACTTTCTGTGCTAGTGGTTGTTTCAATGAGTGATGTAGCACAAAGAACATTTTTAATATGATAAGTTTTTAAATTATACCATAAGAAAAATAAATGTATGTGAAAATGATAGTACATTCTATTGATTATATTATCTGTCCATCTCGTGTAATGATGGCTATAAAGATAATATTTGATATCAATATTTCTCATTCTGAACTAATGCAATGTCAGTCAACTGCAAGAAGCACAGGAGTACCCTTACATGTGTCAACATCTTATGTACAATATATATTATATATTTATGAAACTTTCAACTTGGATTGTAGATAAGGAGAAGCATTTGCTGACAGCTTGCACAATGTACAGCATGTCTGATCCATTCCATATACTACCCACACACACTTTGATTTTTTCAGTTATCATGATCAGAAAAAAATAAGATAAAAGACTTCACTGTGCATCTGCATTTTTTTCTGTATAAACAACAATAGCGAAGGAGATGTGCTAGCACTAACTGTTCATTGGGAAGCTGTCCTCAATGTATCACAGTAACGGAATGAAGTATGACTGGCGAGCAGTGCATGTCACAAAAAAGGTAGCGCCCAGGCACCACGTTTTACTTTCGTCAGTGCAGATTCTGTTGTGTGGAGTCTGGGGAGACTGTATGAGATGCTGCACCTATTGTTAACCGGGGATCAGTCACTGTACGGGGATCAGCTGTGAAATGGTGATCAGACCCCCCACGAGGGTCAGACACCATTCTAGGTTTCGCACCTGCCCTAGGATCAGACTGTGCTGAATTAATATTATGGGATTTACTGTCTTTGTTAGGACGTCGATCTCTTTCATTGTAGTTTTCCGATCGACGTTTTCTGTCAGATCTGTGGTACCTGTTAAAAACAGTAATTGCAGTTAGTGAACAATTTCAACACTCCGTTTTACGTTTTAAACAGATTATTATAGGAGCTTCATTCATAAAAATTTCATTTATAACAAATAATATCATAAAAAAGTTCAGAAAAATCAAGCCATTATTTTTGCAAGATATTCATGTTTAAATAATGATTTTAGAAACTGCATAATCATCCGGCATTGCGATACAAATTAATCAACATGTCAACTTTAAAAAGTATAAACGTCACACAATTATTATACTTTTACTTCATAGGCACATACTGTAGATCTGGTAATTTTTCATGTTTAGATTTTTGCAAATTAGTGACTGTTTAGTAAGTCTTGAATTATTCATGAATTATCTATTTTGATGATAGTAGCGCTATTATAAAAATAATTTTCTCGAGATAAGAATTTAAAACTTAACACTTTGCGAATATTACCAGATACATAGTATTCATTTTGGAGTATACAAACCAGATTATAAACATTGTGACATACTCAGGTCTGAAATGGGAATAAAAAATGATAGATATATTTACTATAAACTAATTAAAATTGGATGTGATTTATTCATATCAGTACTTTGAATTCAAATCAGTTGTTAGTCCTTTATTTCTTATAAAATATATCATGGCACTAATTTAATTTTAATTTATGTCTAGAAATTAATCATTTATATACTGTAGTGACATTTAAAATCTTCATATATCTCGGAAGACATTGTATTTTTAAAGTTGCAAAAGCAAACAATTCATAATCAGCTTTCCAGGTAATACATGTAGTAAGTTTGGATGAACACTCTTTCATCAATATGCTGATGAAGCATTGTACAAAACAGCTTGACGAAATACAACAGCAAAAAAGTGGACATAATAATTTTTAAGAAAATAAGTAGAAAAAATTCTAGTAACAATAATAATTGGGACTAGGATATTCTTTTAAATTTTAAAACAAGACTAAAATACATACCAGTCGTCCCTTTTATCACCAGACCACTGACTGTAGTTGCCACTATTTTTGTTGTTGAAATCTCTTTCTCGTCCTCTGTGACCTTGACCTCCCCACTTGTCATCATAGCCATGTCTATTATAGCCTTGCTGTCCTGACTCAGATCGTTGGTGATTGTATGATCCGTCATCCCACTTCTGGTCACCATACCCGCCACGTCCTTCCCACTTGCTTTCACCACCCCTGACATCACAGAGAATAATTATACATAACTTCAACAGTGTTCAAATGAGGTTGTCCAGTAGATAAACACATCACAAATATTCTTTTAAAAATAAATCAATTATCCCTCCCTACACCATCCTAATGCAACAAACATTCAACATTGTAAACAAAATTATCAATTCGATTGTCAGTGACAAGTGACAATCGAATTGATAATTTTGCTTACAATTTGGCACCGACATTTTTATCCTTCGCTAAATATAATGTGAAACTAGAAAAATGCTTAAACTCAGGTATCGATGATTATGCGTGTGGCTGCAGAGGTCATAACAAACAGTAGATAAGGGAGTATAATAGTGAGTTTGCACAGACAGACGGACAGACAACCTGACTACATAATTCTTCAGGTCACAGGCTAGCGGAGGAATTCATTTTTTTAAAAAGATGGGGGGGGGATAGTCTTTGTACTATTTATTCTTCAACTGGAATATTGGTAGTCTTGAACAACCTCAAACAGTTTACATAAAATACTTACAAAATAAGTTTGAAACATTGCAGTTGAGAAAAAGTATAAATATAGGAGCAATACTCTCCTATAATGTTCAGGGTATTTAGTTAGGATCCATAAAAAAGTATGATAAAGTAGGACATAATGTAGACAATGTGTAGCTAATAATGTGTATTTAAAATTTGAAGTCAAGTGATGTTGTACAGACGAGATATCGGATGAGAACAGACAGTCAATATACCTGAAGTTATCCAACATTGGTGTCGTTTTGTCTATTTGAAAATTGCTGCCTCTATGATCCCCACTTCCACCAGGAGCTCGCTTGTAACCACCTGGAGCTTCAGAATAGCTGAAAACATAAAAAATAACAAAATATTCTAACCAGAAATGATATTTGTATTTATCAGTGTAACTGTAATCCTGCAATTCAGTTATCATGACTATTACAAGACAACACAAGACATGATGTAACTACTAGTAGCATTCATACTAACATTTTCATGGATGAACAGGTGTCACAATTTGTTGTTTCATTTGGTGTGTTTATAGATAACACATAACTTTCTAAATCCCAGGACCTTTCACTGTATCTCAGGACCATTCAAATAACAGCTATGTTGGATAGATAATGTGAGAGATAATCAAATTCTTTGCCCAAAGAGAGGTGATTGGCCATTTTATTCTCAGTAGCAGAATTTTCAACCAGTGCATTGTAGGCTATAAGAAGTAAATGCTTCTTTTGATATGGGAGCTATTGTAAAAGTTAGTATTGGCTGCAGCAGTGGACAGCAGATGCCACAACAATGAAAAATAACAGTCAGGGTAAAAGAGTTATTATCCCTTAAGAGCTACCCCAGTTATAAAATAAAATGTTCTTTTCTTACATACTTAACTCTTATCCTGCTAAGTTAAATCATTTAAACTTTCAGCCACTTGAAGTTGTGTCTCGCTACCGCGAATCACAACTTCAAGTGTCTGAAAATTACTCATATTTGTTTAATTTTAGCACAAATATTTGAATATCGTGACGTTTAGACACACATATCATTGCCAAAAACAGTGATTTGAGCGACTAATAAAACCGATTAAAAACGACAATAGTCGTGATCAGCAGGATAAGGTTAAAGTTGTGTCTCATTACCGGACTACTAACATAATGTAATTAGAATAAAAACATATGGTAATCTAGCAAACTTAACGACTCATCTCTCATTCAAATTTTCTTGCTTGGAGGTCAAATAGGCTGAAAAGTCAAAAGGCTGAAATAGTCACATACATGATTATCACTGGTTATATTGCCATACCTGTTTTTGTGGATGTCTTCTCCCCTGGATAGAGGACTGGCATGCTCTCTTCTCTCCATTGGGTTACTGTCATCTCTACTTACTGGGCTGGACTGAGGGTTAGAGCTATGGCCATGCTTTGTACTGCTGCTATTAGTATTCCCTCTGTAGAAAAGAAAACACAAATAAAAACTGGCGCAGCTGTGATGAGGCAGTTAAAATAGTAGTTGAGGACACCAGGTTGAATGTATTTTCATTTAAACTGAAGCCGGATAATACTAAACCCGGTGTTTGATACCTACTGGGGCCAGAGCATGGAAACAAAGAGATGTAATGAAAATATTTTTTAAAAAATCATGATCAATTGAAATACGGGCATCATTGCAGGGTACTACTGTAGTGGCCATTTTATTATACATACGTCAGTTGCTTGTCTACTTTGGATTCTGATCCATGCGTCCGTTTGGCATGCTTGTGGGATTTACTTTTTCCATCAGACAGAGAGTCCTTATGTTTTCTTTTTCCAGATTTGCGTGGTTTTCCAGTTTGCTCCGCCCCAGTGTTGGAGTGATCCTGGATTCAAAAGATATTTTCATTTAGGATTAATAATATTTTCTTAGTATAAGAGTAGAATATGTAGTATGTTATCATTTACAAAGAAATAAAGATTTATAAAAAAATAACATTTCTTACTTTATCTTCACCTTCATCTCTTTTTTTCAGAGCATTTTTGTAAAGCTTGTGCAGACGACTTGCATCAAATTCAGTGAAGTTTGACACAAAGCTCCACAGGTTACTATGAATAGAACAGTGTAAAAACCATTGTATATTATAAAGTTGGTAGGAATAATAATACATGCACAGTGATGAAGAGTGAATCCAACCATCAAGGTTGATATTATTATAATATGTAATTCATTTATTAAACCTTGTGCTGCTAGATCATATATATATGTTTTTAATCAATTTTTGTACCAAATAAAATACACTGAAAATGATAAATTAGGGGTAGATATTCATATGATCGAATAATTCATTTAGTGAGAATATTTCTTCTCATTTGAAGGTGAAAATTGTGTACAATTCCAGCTTTGAATTTTTAAAGAAATAGAAACAAACAATTAAGCTGGACCAGGGTTAATCTGATCAATTATTTCTACCTAGATATTAACTAAGACCACCTGGGTCCAGGGGAGTCTCGGTGGGGAGAAATCATACAACATACAACACAAGTGTCAAGTCTGAGGTCAATATAATAAGACATGTTGATGTGGAAGTTATTTGAAAACTAGAAGGATAATTCGACGCACAGGCATCGACTATATTCCTCCGCCATCACATCATGTACTTTAACTTATCTCCCCTCGACCTAGAATTTTCTGAGATATTGTGATGACAAAAATAGATCTAGATCACAAGCTTGACCCAGAGTTTTATAAGGTCTATCAATAACATGAATATGAAAGCGATACAGATTGTAGGAGTTGAAATGAATTGCTGAGTTTTATCATATGGATCAGTGATATTAATATCAAAGTAATACATATCGTAGGTGTGTAGATATATCGTGAGGACAATTTTTTCCTTTACCAGCTTGTGACCTTGACAAATAGAAGGAGGTCACCAATCCTTTATTGAACTTTAGTTTCATCTTATGGATCAATGGTACATGTATTCATATGGAAGCAATACAAATCGTAGGTGCGGAGATATCTTCATGACAAAACTTTTTCCTTATCAGTCTCTTTTTCCTTGATAAAAAGGGCAAGGTCACATATCTTTGAAATTGACCTTCAACATATGGATCACTAGTATTAACATGGAAGTAATCAAATTGTAGGTGTGGAGATATTGTGATGACAAACTTTTTCCTTTATTAGCCTCTATGACCTTGAAAAATAGGTCAAGGTCACTCCTATTCGAACTTGACTTGTAACATATGGATCACTGACCAGTATTAATATGGAAGCTATACAAAATGTATGTGTGGAGATATTGTGGTGACAAACATTTTTCCTTTATTTGCTACTATGACCTTGACAAATAGGTCTAGGTCACCCATCTTTGAACTTGACTTGAGTTTCATCATATGGATCACTGGTATTTATATATAAGTGATACAATGGAAATGTTAGCTTTAACGGTTATTGAATTATTGTGATGACAAAAACGACCAGACGAATGAACAAACAAATGGACAGACAGACAACCCGAAAACATAATGCTTTCGCTCGCAGCGCAGAGGAGGCACAAAAATGCTGGGGAAGACAATACCCATGGTGTAAAAACTACATTATTTGAATAGATCTCTACTGTACAGATTTGATTACCTCCGCCATTCTTTAATGACCTCCAGATCTTTGTGTTCGACCAGAAGCTCTCCTATGTAGTCCCCTATTTTCAGCAGACACTGCCTCGTGTGCAACAACTGATCTTTCTCTGAAAGACTTGGATCTGGATTGTCCAATTGCCGGAGAGATTTCTTTACAGGTCTCATTCTCTCTTTGCACTGAAGAAAGATTACAAACCTTTAATATAAAATGTCGTAGGAGTTCATCTTGAATAGTAATAGTAATGGTGGCTGAAAATTCAAATTATATAATTTAGTGCGTTGAGGTTATTCCTTGTGTTACTCAAATGTTTGTTTCTATTTATCATTCATCCAAAGGTTCAAATGACGAAAAATATGCATATTTATGAAAACTAGATGCGACTGTTTTTGGCACAAAAACATAAAGCATCCCCGTCATGACTCAATGATTTTTTCAAGATGTCTTCCATCAGCCATCTTGTTGTTAATGAATTATTTCAAAAAGCTAATCAGATCAGTAGAAATGCCTAGAGAACAACTGCCTAAAATTTGAAAGAAATTCAACCAAAAAGCTTTACAGGTGGCTATATTTTGCAAATTGAAATGTCCTCCATTGGCCATTTGTTTTTTATGGATTCTGCCCAAAGGTAATCAGATCATCAGAAATACTCAGAGAACCACCACAGCAAACTTGAATGCGATCCAACCGAGATATCATGCCCACAAGTTTTTAGATTGGCCATTTTTTCGAAATGTCCTCTGTCGGCCATCTTGTTCAGATGAAATTCCCCAGAAGTTAATCAGATCATCAGAAATACCCAGCGAGCTACAACATCAAATTTGAATGTGATCCAACCTATGGTTCATAAAATATCACCGACAAGGAATTTGGTCGCCTATTTTTTCAAAAATGTTCTTCATCATTCTTCTTGTTTTTAATGAATTCTTCCCAAACGTTAATCAGATGATCAGAAATACCCAGAAAACCAGCCTATAAAATTTGAATGTGATCCATCCAACGATTAATAAGATATCATGCCCACAAGCTTTTTAGGCGGCCATCTTGGAAAATAGCTGCACATATGGGAAGAATTGCCCAGACTCATAGATCATGTCTGTAAAAATTAAAACAAAATTAATCAGTTGACTTTTAGTTAGAGCTATATTTCTAATATGTATGTCCACAGCGGCGGAATAATGCTAAACACTATAAGCATCCCGATATTATCAGGGTTGCTTAGGGGTTCAGTCAAGTTGAAAAAAAAATCTAAAAATTTTGAGAAAACTCTGAAGTGGGTGGGTAGGTCAAGCCCCAACTCAGATTTTCTTCTTGTACTTGTTTAAAAAAATAATAATAAAAAATCGGATAGGGGGTGAGTGGGGTCTGGCCAATCCAAGTTTTTCTCAGATTTTTTTCACTTGACAAGACCTCTCTATGGCAAATTAAATTATTTGATTAAGAAACAATTCTATTATTTTTAGTAGCACTTTATTTAGTTTGAATTATATATATTGTAACATAAGAGTTCTAGCAGCACAAGACTTAAGGTTAATATTTTTAAATTGTACTTACAGCACTGAAGACATCCTTGGGTAGGTCAGTTTTACCTTTAGTTACTGACTTAGTCTCACTTGTTGTAAAATGCATAGGTCCTGCTGCTTTTTTTTTGGACTGTAAGGAAAAAACAATTTTATCTTAGGGAAAATAACCATAAATAAATTTGTATTACAAACTGCATCATGGGAAGAGAACTCAGAAATCAGCTGCTGTAAAAAACAGCCCTGTAGCAGTAAAAAAATTAATCCCTAAAAACGCAATGATCACTGCAATCATTTTAAGTGAAATAAAATAGTGCATAGAGCTCAGCAGACACACAGAGGACACAGCCGTCAGGTAATGTTAAGTCCAAATGGGCACTAGAAAGCCCTCTGTTACCGCCAGTAAGCGATTTTAAATTTGATATCTAGATCAACAACTTTTCTTAACTTTATTTTATCATGCAACATTTCAGAGATAATGAGAAAAAAACAAGTTATAGTAGCAGTCGGTCTGCCATTTTGGATTTTATTTCTTAAAACTGCTTGATGTTTTATCTTGTGTGAGACATTACCTTTTGTTCTATATTCATGTCCAGCTATTTTGCTTTGTTTTTTAGTTATGTGAAAATCACAAAATTACTCAGATCGTTTGCTCCCAAAAGTTAATCAGGTCATTGTCTGCCATTGTTGCCAAATAAAATATCTGTCTGTCTCAACATATTTACCAAATTAAAAGAAAATCTAATGGAAACTTTTCCCTCAACGCGCTAACAAGCATTTCTTCGTTAGTTGCCATAATAATCAAAAGGTTGATGTTCATAGATTAGCAGCTATTTTTAATACAAATAACTACAGCATCAAAGAAATAACATACACCTGTTAATAAGATCAGCAATATATACATTTTTTTTAAATGGGCAAACTTACCTTGGATTTTTTAGATGTATCATCACCGCCTTCATCTTGTGAAACAGTCACTTTTTCTTTATCTTTATCTTTCTTCTTTTTCTTCTTTGATTTATGGCCTTCTTCCTTTTTGGATTTTTTTCTTGATTCGTCATGTTTGCTGACGTTTTCCTTATCCTCAGAATCAGCCGGCTTAGATACCTTAGATTTACCTCCATCTGACTCATCATCGCTGTTATCTTCTATGATTTCTCTGGACTTTACTTTCGGGTTTTTGTTCTGTTTCTGGGCTCTGGGAGCTTTCACTTTTGGCACCTTTTCTTTCTGAGGAGAAGATTATTACACAATGGCAGAGTTCAATGACACTGATAGTACTGTGTTAGACTGACTGATATACAGCGCTGAGCTCAATACAGCCATTGTCGGTTATTATTGCAATGGCAACCTTATTTTTCCTATAAATGTGCTCACTATCTTTTTTGCAGAATATGTGGAGAACTTAAATTATATGGTTTGAAAAAAAGTTTTATGTTTATAAATAAGCATCCACAAACATCAATTTCAGTCACATTTTATGCGATCTAAAAAATGTTTCAAATATATACTGTCCTAGCATCACAATGGATAACATTTATGAGCCCAACAACAGAAAAGAGTAGCCCACTTATAATCTCAGGAGTTTTTTAATCCACTCATGGATCAATGTCACAGAAAATCAACATGCTTACTTTTTCCTTCAAATCACCTCCTTGTTGCTTACGAAGTTGTTTCAGTAGATAATCAGTACGTAACTGTAGTTGCTTTGCTTGAGGTTTCAGCTCATTGTCTGGAAGTATCTGCAAAGCACAGAATATATAGCTTTATAGAAAAGATCACAATCTCATCAATAACATTCATTATTGTAATGAATTTTTGTCACACCAGGTTGAGAAAACCTATTGCGAGGGCTACTCAAATGTTGTTAGGTGGTCCAGGGCAATTTATACTTTTTAAATTTCCAGAGATTTTCAATAGAAGTTCCAGATTATATGGATTCCTTCTCTTATAAATGATGGAAATTATTTTCCAGATCTGTTAGAACTGGTGAAAATTGCTCAACTTTTCACTACGATATACTGAACAGATTGAAACATAATAAATACTCTATTTATATGTAGAACCATAAATGGAGGTACTCATACACATGTTGACCCACATTGTATTACAGAAATTATGTCAGCCCGCTCTTGTCAGATCTCTCATATTCTCTCAGGCATAGCATGACATAACTGATCCCCAGTGCCCTTAACCCTTAGAACACTCATGTCTATTACAGTAGACATTTCGTGTTTTATTAGCACCTGTATAACCCCTGATAACCAGTTCTTAAAAATAAAATATGCTTTCAATCTTGAAACACTGATGTATGTTGGGACTTAAATTTCACAAATAACACAAATTTTCAGTCACTTGAGGTTGTGGATCGCGGTAGCGATGCACAACTTCAAGTGACAGAAAATTTAAATTTCTTAGCTCAGTGTTCTAAGGGTTAATATACCATGCCTAATGAATGAAAGAAAAAAGCTGACATCGTGGCTTGACCATAACAAGTAAACACAATCAGAGTGATTAATCAGACATAGATATCGTACACTAGTTAAAATACAGCGCAAATAAATAAACAAGTAGTGTGGCATAGTTCAGCAACATCTAGACAAAGTTACCTAGGAACATTTGAGATCAATTTGTTAACAGCCCACCAGTAGATTTCCATCAAAGTACACTCATTTACCCATACAATGCAATTTTTAATAAACAAATAAATTATTGATACAGAGGACTTTGGATGCACCCATAAAATGTATTATCTTAGTTTAGAGAGGTTGTATGAGATACATCATTCAGTCCGCCATTTGTAAGGAGCGTGACCGCACAGACGCTCCTCTCACACTCATTAATCAAGTGTAAGGAAAGCAATGGACAGCACTCCTGGAGATCACCAGAAGTTAATTAAGCCAAAAAATCCCTTTCTGCAAGCTTCGCACCCCTCGATGAGAGTTCAATGCTCTACTAGTAATTGTCAGGACAGTATTATATAACTCTCCTCCTAATTTCTTATGTGGAGGACTGATCATTCATACCTTGTCATGAAGGCCAAGATCCAAATCCATTTTGATGGCTTCCCAGTTTCCCATTCCATGCTCATACACACCACATAGCAATGTTGAATCCTCAGGAATTGACCAAGGCGTGTCAAAATGTGCAGGCTTCACATGGCACTGGATCTTAAAACTGAAAAATTAAACAAATGGTAAATATTAAATGAGAGATGTTGGAATGATACATACAATGATAATAATGACAATAATTTAATAAAATTCAATTGAGCAATGTATTAGATTTATATGCAGAGGAAAAGCGAAACAGGTATAAATAAAGAGGGCTATCATTCACTAAAGAATTTCCAAAATATCCACGGAAAAAATTAGATTCAATCACATTCTTTAGTTAACACTCATTTTATAGCCCCCTGAATGTTTTGCTTCAAAGAAATGAATTTCTTATAGCGCGCTCATCAATAATAATGATGAAAATACAGTACATGTCATCATCAAGCTGCACATCCATAATTTATAGTAGCCTATTTCTGTAATAATTAGCAAGGATGCTACATCTTGACTGAAAGAAATTCATAGTTCCAATTTTGACTGTTAAACAATGGCAAAATAAATACAGATGGATGAGCGAAATGGACAGGCGTTTTAGGACTATGGAATACTATTAAAATACCTCTTTCTTTCTGATTTACACTCTGGCATAGCATTAACAAGAGGTTCCAAATCAGTAGCCGCCTGTACTATAGACTTTGCATTTACAGTTACACTTGCAATCTTGAAGGTTGGTCCTCTGGAATTTTTCTTAGTAGTAGCTCCTACAAAATATATTGACAGTCAATCAAAAACTAAAAACCTCCGCCGTATGATCCAAATTGTAATCCGGATCCTGATCAGCCCCAAAATTTAATAGATTGTTCTTTGGACAGAGACACATCTCTGGTAAAAGTTTCATGCAAATCCTTCCATTACTTAGTAAGTAATCCTGCTGATGAACAGGTAGACAAATGAAGAAAAACAACCTCTTCTGGTAGAAATAAAAATAATATATAAACAAGAGCGCACTCGAGAATAGCCAGCCGCCAATATTGAACTTGAAGTTATTGTGTCCACAAGGTCAAATTATTTCAAGTTATCACGCCCAGCCTTAATCAAACTTGTCCAAAAACTGGTCATTAGTAACATAAATATTGGAAGGATACATGAAAAACTTTTCATGTTATCACGCACACAAGCTCAAATTATTGAGGTAAAATGCAAAAAATCACAATTAATCGGCCATTTGGATTTTTTTGATCCCATTACTGAATTTGTCCGAGAACTGGTGATTAAAAAGACGGGTAACAAATTTTGGAAGGATAAATGAAAAAATTGTCATGTTATCGCACCAACAAGGTCATATTATTGACGTAAAAATGTGAAAAATCCCACTAAATCGGCCTCTTTTTTTTCCCAGCCGTTATCGAACTTGTCCGAGAACTGGTCATCAGTAACATGCATAAAATATTTGGGAAGGATACATGGAAAACTTTTCAAATTATTGCGCCCACAAGGTCAAATTATTGAAGTAAAATGTGAAAAAATCACAATAAATCGGCCATTTTGATTTTTTTTCAGCCATTATTGATATTGTCTGAGAAATGCTTATTAGTAACATGCATGACAAATCTGTACTTCTTAAATTATCGCGCCCACAATGTCAAATTATTGACGTAAAATGCGAAAAATTGCAATAAATCAGCCATTTTGATTTTTTTTTCTGCCATTATCGAAACTGTCGGAGAACTGCTTATTAGTAACATGCATAACAAATTTGAACAGAATACAAAACTTTTCAAGTTATCGCGCCCACAAGGTCAAATTATTGACGTAAAAAATAACAATAAATCAGCTATTTTGATTCTTTCAGCCAATGTTGAACTTGTCCGAGAACTGGTCATTTGTAACATGCATAACAAATTTGGAAATTATCGTGCCCACAAGCAAAATGTCAATGCCGCCGCCAATGCTGCCGAACTTCAATTGCAATAGCCCACCTATTCTAATTAAAAGGCGTGCTAAAAAAGATAATAAAAATACAAAAACCAATTTAAATCGACATAGATTAGACAATTATACATAATAAAATAAGAAATTTTATCAATCTAGTAACAGTGTGAATAACTAACTGATTATATCACTCGCCCATTCAACAAAAAACTATCACTTATATGTTAAAAACAGGATATTCGGACATATATGGACTCGCCCTGTTTTTTTCCTACTCGCATTGGCGAGCGGGCGAGTGCCAGTCATGCACACTGTAGTAAGACATTGAAGTCAGCTCAACTTATCTCCAACAATTACGATATAAAAATATAGTAATTTTTTTCATTGCGTGCTAATTTAAATGGGTTGAGTTCCTCTACTTAGAATTACATACAAGATCACAATATTTAAAATTATGGAAGTAATGATGTTAATTTAAATCCAATTTTTTCCAAAATTTACAGTCCTCTTTCTGTGTCAACATAAACTTCATACACTGACCTTCTGTTGTGCCTTCAGCCTCTTCTTTTGCCTTTTCTAAACTCTCTTTTTTCAAAGTTTCCTGACATTGTGATTCTATTAAATTTGTCAGCTTTGTTAATTCAGATTCAGATTTCTCTTGTAGTTCTGCATCCCCAGCAATGGCATCTAACCTACAAAAAAATTATTAAAGAAACTTATCGATAATGTACAATGTGATCCAGCTGTCCACACCTAGTAATCTGTCCAAAGGAATACAAAAGTCAAACAAAAGCGCACTCGACAATAGCCCGCCGCCTTTATTGAAATTATTGCGCCCACAAGGTCAAATTGCACCTACAAGGTCAAATTATTGATGTAAAATGCAAAAAATCGTATAAATCGGCCATTTTGAATTTTTCTCAGCCATTGCCGAACTTGTCAGAGAACTGGTCATTTGTAACATGCATAAACAGTAATTTGTTCTCGTTCATAATACTGTAGATCTGATAATTTTCGTGTGGTCAAATTTTCACAAAAAAATGGCCATAAAATCTCATCATCTCGTTATCATAAGTGAGCATTGCCAACTTTCACGTAAATTTGTGACTTTTCGCAAAGTCTAGCCTCCAGATAGTTACTGAGCTGCGAAATGACACTTTTCAATAGTGCTCACTCAGCTGTAAAATCTCATCATCTCCCATCATTGTTCGTTATCATAACTAAGCATTGTTCACTGTCACCACACCCTCTTACGCTATTCCATTCACTATCCGCACAGTAGACCTGAAAATCAAAACAGGTGCAGGCCTTCTCAGCTTGTATCATCGTCATCAGCAGCACGCGTGTATAAACTGATAGCATTTATACACATTGATGATGTACTCTATTCCACTCTTACACACTATTGGCTAAGATATAAATTGTTGTTTAATCTTCGAGGAGACTGTAGTTAAAGCTCACTAGCTGTCGAATCAATCATTTTTGATGATAGGTACCGCTAATATAGTAAAAAAAAATTTCTTCTCCATTAAAAGTGAAACCTCACGAATATTACCAGATCCACATTAAAGCATTATCACATTTTCAGAAAATTGTCAATCTTAGTCTCTGGCTTATTTTTAAAGCTTTGAAGTATTTTTAGCTTGATAAAAAAAAAATTGTAGGTTATTTGAATATGCAGTAGGTGTACAAACCTTTGGAGAGGTTTACCAAACTTTTTCAAACTACGAATAAATCTTCGAATTTCAGCATTTGTGAATCCTTTGATGTTGTTTGACCCTGATGTTTTGGGGCGGCCACGCCTCTTGTGTCGCCCATCATCATCACTATCATCATCACTAGTGTCATCTTCATCATCTCCTGTCTTTCTCTTTCTCTTGGGTTTATCCTCATAATCGGAGTCTTCAATAATCTTCAAAATGATTATAAAATGTAAACAGTGTTCATTTGACTGAGGTAAGGGGAAGAACAGCAATAGTTCAAGGAATAAGGTGTGAGTCAGAAAGTAGTATACAGTCAGAAATTAACATACAGATGTGTGAAAAAAATACTAGAAAAATTTGCCTGAGGGCTAAATATTTTTCATTCACAGATGTTTCACTCTTACACAGAAAGAAGAATAAGATGGCGGAAGTCATGAATACAACAATAATCTTTTGGTGAAATTTCATATACAGATATGAAATAAAATAACAAAATACCTCTTTCAACTGTTTTCTAGATCTTGGTGGTAAATTTAATTCCATCATCTCTTTTTCCAATTCCTCTTCTTCAATTTTTTTCCTGTCAACCTCTGGGATAATATTATCCCAACTGGAACCTGTGAAATAATCCAGGTATTGAAAAGTGTGAACATAAAAATAATAACACTATTCACTAAGAGATGAACTCTAGGTGTATGCCAACTCAATGAAATAAAAAATAAGACCTATTTAAGACCATTTTAAAGACTTTAGTTCCACAGATATTGCCTCACTTGGGAGAACCGAAGAATGAGGGAAAAAATTCCAGTCTCACACCATTTTTTCTTACCGCTTTTAAAAAAATGATCGTAACCATTTGCATCTGAGAAAATTTAAAAATAAGACCTTTTCAATACCTCACTTCCATTTTTAAAGACTTATAAGGCCTTTTTTTTCTAAAACAAATTTAAAGACTTTTAAACCTTTTAAAGACCCGTGGCCACCCTGGTTTAACATGAACAAAAATGTATTTCATACAGTTATACTATTGTACAAGACCACAATAATCTAAGTGCTCTCACAAACTATTTTGAATCTGATCCATACAATTTCATACCGATCTTGAAAGTTGGCAAAGTAAATAAATCATCAAGTGTCGTAAATAAAACGAAAAATAGGCTGTAATGTCAAAGATCATGAAGTGTCGTTAATAAAACGAAAAATAGGCTGTAATGTCAAAGATGTGAAAGATCAGTTGATGAAATATCTCACTGTGGGAGTTCTAGCTTTTATAAATAGAGATATGTTTCTATCCTTTGAAGCTTAAAAGTGTATTAGTATGCAGGGGGGGTTCTTAGTTAATTATTTGTAGTGTGGGTTAGCAGTAGCATGTAGGCATAACAGACCTGCATGTATGTCTCTCTAAAAAAATGGGACACACCATGAAAAAAGAAGACATTGTATTTGTGAGGAAACTGTAAAAGATTTTACCAGTGTCTCGTCCTTCAAGTTCTTCATCCTCCATATTTTCAAAACTAACAATCTGAAAGTGAGAATAGATATGTTTAAAAAAAGACAATTAATTTTGTAATCATTCAATTACATAGGGCATTAGATATAGGCCAAGGACACTGATTTAAAAAAACTTGCCCCAGAATAAATACATTTTGATTTCTTGAAAAATGGAAGGTAAAATGAGCATAAGTAGGACTAGTTGTTTAGAATCCCTGAACTGTAGTTGCTTATGATTTTTACTGGGCATAATACAGTGGAAAAAACATTGGTCGAGACAAACCAAGTAACCCTGCACTTTACTTCGCTTGTCCTTAAGATTTCGCTAGGTTAGAGGACAGTCAAAGCTTTTCCTCTGTCAGCCTTGAAAAATAAATCAAAGTCACCCATCTTTGAAGTTGACCTATAGTGTTTTAAAGAAGAGCACTAATGTGGAAATTATAGTGATAAAAAATTAAAGGGGCGGAAATTCTTCCACAAAAGTAGACAGGCAGAAAAAACAAAGAATAGAACATTGTATGTTCTCACAATTTGGCTAAAATAAATATTAAATTAGTTCATTAAATATGAAAAGAATTTAGGCTATATTTTAGGCTGGCCACCTTAAACTGGGATAGAAGGTCATCAGTTGCTTTGTTGGTGTCTTCTTCTGTATTTCTTGTTTCTGCTCTTTTCAAGATGTCATCAATATCTACTTGCAAATCCTCTTCAGTTTCTGTTTCTTTGAACAATTCTTCTGCACCAAACTTTAAAATTGCTGTTAATTCTCTTTTGTTGAAAGGCTGTAGGTTATTTCTGAGAGACATGCAACAGATGAGAAATAAAATAGTCTAAAAATAGTGAACATAATTTATAAGATCAGATTATTAAATTTTTATGCTGAACTACCACTCCTACCATAATACAAGCATCTTAAGTACCGTCAATAACCTTCTGCAAGTATGTTTGTATGTTATTGGTTTCATATGTATACAATTTATTATTGCTGATAAACTAATGCAAATGTTTCCCCTAAGCATCTTAGCGTATCGGTAAAGCAACATTAAAATATTGTTCGACCACTGCAAAAACAATAGCATATTCAGCTAGAAAAACAGCTTTCTATCACATGACCAAAAGCAGTGATTAAGAGGAAAATCACAAAAAAATCAATTTTGGTAGAAAAATGTGCCCAGGGTGTGATGTGTGGTTGTCGGAAATTCTTCTTTTTCAAGGAGTCAAGCCTTTAGATTGATAAATACTGCCTCATTTAGAAAATAGTGGTGGTCGACCCCGACCTACCTTGGGCACAGCTCTGAAGATGAAAGCTGTGCGTTTAAAAATGTATGTTTGTGACAATCTGAATCAGGAACATTTCTCCTTGGACTGGCTACACAAGATATAAATATTTTTTAGCTCATTTCGTCCCCTTGATCCTTGCATATGAAAGGGTGTATCTGCCCTTTACGAAGTGGCTGATAAACTTTTTCATATCACTTTCCTTTATCACTGTACCAGAGATGCCAACTTACAGACAATAAAATAAACATATTATTTAGCCGAAAAACTAAAATTTGACAACATAAAACTTTCTGTTTGTATTACCAATGCTTGTTAATATTTTTTTACATATGTTTGGATGCACATCACTAATTGGATTTAAGAAAAAATTGCTGATATACATGCGGAGATAATTTCAGTCTGGCTCAATTTAAAGCAATAGTGGGCCGTCCATGGCCTATCATTGCTGCACACTGAATCAGATGTGCTCTTCTAGTACACTATTTCTGACACTGATTAAAACCAAGCGTAGCAGCGTAGTTAACCCTCAAACCATAACCAAGCGTAGCAGCGTAGTTAACCCTTATCCTGCTAGGTTAATTTATTTAAATTTTCACCCACTTGAAGTTGTGTCTCGCTACCGCGACCCACAACTTCAAGTGGGTGAAAATAATTCATATTTGTGTAAGTTCAGACCAAACATTTAAAAATTTTGATGTTTAAACATACATTTCATTCCCTATAACAGTCATTTAATCAGTTAATAAAACAGATTAACAAGAGCACACTCGACAATAGCCCGCGGCCATTATTAAACTTGAAGTCATTATCACGCCCACAAGGTCAAATTATCGACGTAAAATGCGAAAAATCGCAATAAATCGGCCATTTTGAATTTTTTTCAGCCATTATTGAACTTATCCAAGAACTACCTATTAGTAACATGCATAACAAATTTGAAGAGGATACGTGGAAAACTTTTTAAGTTATCACGCCCACAAGGTCAAATTATTGATGTAAAATGCGAAAAATCGCAATAAATCGGCCATTTTGAATTTTTTTCGGCCATTATTAGACTTGTTCGAGAACTGGTCATTAGTAACATGCATAACAAATTTGAGAAGGATACATGAAAAACTTTTCAAGTTATTGCGGCCACAAGTAAATGTTAACGCCGACGCCCCCGAACTTCAATTGCAATAGCCCACCTTTTTTAATTAAAATTAAAAGGCGGGCTAAAAATGACAATAGTCGTGATCAGCAAGATAAGGGTTAACAACTGTATCTGCTACGCTCAAATGGTAGATGTTAGCATCTCTGTATTTTATATCACCTACCCTGCACCACCACGATTGAGAACAGTTCTCCCCGTTGTATCCATCCTCTGTATCACCAGATGATCTAAAACCATCTTCTGTTTAGCACGTTCTATAATGTCTTCTTCTACGGTCCCTTTAGTTACCAACCTATACACACTGACCTGTAAACACCAATACAGTACCCAGTAAACACTAAATATTTACATCACGTTGGTTTCATGTTGGTCAATCGTCTGCACTACATAAAACCAAGTTGCTTGATTATATTTTAATATTTGTTGGGTATACAAGAAAACTGTGTCAGCCAAAAAATAAAATGAATTGGGCTTTAGGCCACTGTTGTGCCACATACAGGCTAAATTGGGCTAGCAGAACCTCTCGCGGATTATGAGATGACACTGCCCTCCAGACACAGGATTCGAAATTCAAACCATGGAGGTCTGAGGCTGAGCACGCTACTATCAGTCACGGAGGCTCCCCACAATATTTAGTTTCATGAGTGGATGAGGAAGAAACAATTCTGTTTCAGCGCAGGTGTTGGTGAAAGAGCCAGTGCATTTTTACAGATTTCAAAATTCTTCAAGCAGACATTAGTAAATTTTCTAACTTTCGGGTACGGTTTCTAATAATGATCAACGTGGTTAGTAACCAGTAATATACAGTAGTTTCTGAACTGAAGCAATGGATTGACAGATCAGTGACAGATCAGTGACAAAAGAGGCACTAAAAACTTTTTGGTAATCAGATCAGAAGCAACTTCGTGAATTAACGTTGCAATCCAACTTGTACTTTCAAATATTCAGTCAATTATGCGTACACCATAAGCATATATTCATACCTGGTTTTTCTGCCCAATTCTATGAGCTCTTGCTTGTGCTTGAAGGTCATTTTGGGGATTCCAATCACTGTCAAAAATGATGACGGTGTCAGCAGTTGCAAGATTAACCCCAAGACCACCTGCTCTTGTGGATAGTAAAAAGCAAAAGTCTGTTGATCCCTCAGCATTAAAATGATCCATAGCTCGCTTTCTAACATCACCTCGTAATGATCCATCCAATCTCTAAAAATATATTATTGAAAAGGATTACATTTTGCAAAATTATTATATGAACGATTATTATTGGATAGCTAATAAAAATTAGATTTGTTGTCAATAATTAACAATACAATTGTCAATGCATCTGGTCCAGAGTTTATTCTCACATAAAATAACAGCTCATTTTTAGGCACATTTCTCTTAACGATTCCTGTTTTTAGCTATGCACAGCCATGACATCTGTTGAATAATTTATATGCACAAGATGTGCACTATGAATTCATGTAATATGGATTAAAAGTGAACATTTTGATTTAACCCTTTCACCGCGGAATTATGACGTCATAAATTGTCTGAGCGCTGAATTAATTATTTTTTTTAAACTAAAAACAGTGATTAATGATGTCGCCAAAAGGCAACATCTGCGGTTTGCCAGGGGGTCGCCTTTTGGCGACATCCGCGGTGAAAGGGTTAAAAAAACATTGGCACTCACTTGAAACTGGAATCTCCGTAAGGTTAGATAATCTGCTAAGATATCCAGCATTCGGACCATCTGTGAGAAGATCAGCACTCTATGACCAGTCTCTTTCAACCTTATCAGCAGCTTATCTAATAATATGAGTTTTCCACTGCTCTTGACAAGCAACTAAAACAAAGATTATTAATTGAATTATCAAAACCGAAATGTGTAAAACATTCATGACAATTCATTGAGGTGAAGTGCCGCGGCAATGGTTATGCCTATGCTGCAAATGCCATAACAAACAGTAGGTAGATGAAAACGATAGCCCTTTTTTGCATATTTCTCATTTGTACAAACAATTTAATAGTGAATTAGGTGAAAAATAAAGATGCTACTAGATGTTAATTGGATAGGCGGGTAAAATAAACTGTAGTCCAAGCTTTTTTAGTTTTCAAGCAATAGGCCTATATAGCATTTTTTAAATAGCTAACTTGCAATAACAGATTCTGAGTTAGGGTTCACAAAATATTCAGCAGTGATTTTGGAAAATGGCTGACCAAATCATAATCGGTGAGAAAAAGGATCCACAGGATTCCTCAAGGGTATTTACCGTATTTTTCGTTGTATAACCCGGTACTTTTTACACCTTGGAAGGCCTGGTGCAGGGTATATAACAAATGCGGGCTATACATTATTTAAGTTCGAAATTGCAAGAGGATATCTTTTTATAATTATGGTTAAATTTCTTCTGTCATATATCGCGTCTAAACGTGTTTTTTTTCTGTACTTCACGGACTGGAGCAGTCACTCGGCCACGTGGCAATAGCAGCAACTGGCGGTGGATGGCCACTACACACATACCCCAGTATCACCTGTAGTTAGCCGCCACTCAGAGCATTGAATCAATGAAGGCGTGACATTTTACTGCCAACAGCCGTGGTTAACCTGCGAATAATTTACCCTCATTTTAAACAGTTCTTATGTCAGCACAACGATATATAAAATGGTCTTTTAATTAGAAACATTAGAAGCGCTGCATTGTACTGATAGAAACGAGTCAGCAAAATATGAATATAACAGTAATAAAAATACCAAACAATTACATTTCCCATGATAGACTGAATTTCAAATGTTTAGGCCCCAGAATCTCTTCAGACAAGACTAGACGAGACGAGGTCTATGACGTCACCAGCATGCCGCATTGCGACCGCCATCAGCGAAGGTGTTATATAGTCTAGTGTGGGTATGTGTATCGGCGACCCAGCAAACAGAGGATGCTGATCTGATTCAATGTTGGGCCAATATCAAAGTGGGTGGTTCAACATTTCTTGTTTAACGGGGATGGCATTGTATACAACGGCGGGAGGACTATACAATACACAGTGTGACACACAAGGGTTCCCTCTGATGAGAAGCACACATACATGCTCTGTAATATAGGCTACCGAGATCTTAATTTCGCCAGCTACAATTGGCCGTTCATAGACTCCAACACGTTTGAAATAATGTATTATAATTATAATACACAATATCGGCATAAGCACTACGTATTTTAAAACATATCAGATTTTACATTGCTATATGCCTAGTCCTAGGACACAGAATGTTCGTCACAACTGTAGAGCTGTGAGTGGATCACAGATTAGTGGTGTGAACAGAAAACACGCGGGGTATACACAGGTGCGGGGTATCAATTGTCAAAGCAGCAATAATTGCTGGTTAATTTAAACTTCTGCAGGCTATACTCTAGAGCGGGCAATACACAAGAAAATATGTTATATATTGCTTTCCTCCCTACATATGTAGTCAGGATGCTTTTTGAAACAACATCGGATAACTATGCTCTAATTTGATTTATCTTTTAGCCATTATACTATAAACTCTCTAGCTATAATACAGGAACAATTTCAACAGGATACATGGCAAAATGGTCACAACCTTAAATTAAAGAATATAAATCAGCCACTTAAATTTTTTCAACAAATGTTCGTAGACCTTGATATAAGAACTAATTATTAGCAACCAGCAGAACAAATTGAGCAGGATACATGAAAAATTGACCATCACAGATTGCAGTTGCCAGAAGAATATGTTTATTTTTTGAAAATGTATAGCATTGTTGAAGAAAATTGAAAAAAACCCCAGTAATTTAATCATGATAAATATCATAACCCCCGAAAGGCACATCTACACCCCCTCCCCCTAAGGCATGTGTGTGTGCAGATATTGTCTGAAAGTTGAACTTATCATCCGCCATCATTTAAAGTCAATAATTGCCTCAAAATTGAGGTAAAAAAATAGGTCGAAGGTCGTAACCCTCAAAAGGCACCTAAGGGATGTGTGTATGCTATATTAAAACGGCTAACAGTTTCCAAGATATGGTCCGGAAACAAAACGCGGACGCATAGCCTGACATGGTGCTGACAATACCCTCCGCCCCTACTTCGTGAGCGGGGGATAAAAATTGGCAGAGCGATAAAAAATTATCAAGTTATTATTCCGAAAAGGAAACCTTAACTAACACCATAAAATGTCAACAGCGCAACTTTTAATTAAATTTAAAAAGCCGGCTAAAGAGGTGAGTATATCCTACCTCAAGCAGATCTTTGTGGGCACTTGATTCTTCTTGATCGGGGGCTCTGACTAGGTGAGAATGATTACAACACTTTTTTAACTCCATTATGATATTCGCGAAACCTGTTACACTGCCTCTCACACCTTTACTCAAGGCCTGATAATTTTTCGTTAAGATCCACCTGTCAAAAATAAAAAGATAATTTGATACAAAAGAATTAATCTGGGTATTCAATGACAGTACAATATAATAAACTGAATGTTTTCAGGACGAAAGGATCCCCAAAATCAGTTCCTCAGCTGTGCAAGAGGGCATAAGATAACATGCACATAATTACATTGCCACTCAATCATATAATTAATGTATTTATTCCAATAAACACCCATATTCCAATAAACACCCACTGCTCTGATTTGAAAACAAAATCAACGATCATAAAATTATTGCCCCCCCCCCCCAACTTTCAAGTCAGTTTCCGTTTGGCCAAAGCCTTCTTTACATGAAGGTTGCTTTCACTTTAAATGCATTATTCCCAAATCTCAGTGGAGTTAAAAAATGAGGACATCTGTGAAAACTGGGTCAATGGTGTTCGCATTAATGTGCAAAATCAATTTTGAAAAGGTGTTGTGTGTTCACAGAATCAATGCCTGGCTGCCAATAGTCACTGTTCATTATTTTACCCGTTCAGTTAGGACCACGTGGTCATATCGGATGAAAACAGCATCTTTATTCGTTCAATCAGGCCCTACTGATTATGTAATGGTTTTGATCTGGTAGGCCTATCCAGTGTGCAAAGTGAAGATATGGCCTAAAACCTGGAATGAGGTCGAGGGTAGTATCCCGCCACAACTCAAATTTTAGTGCACATGCGCACATGGATGCACACATGCTAATTGTAGAATATCGTCCTGCCTCTAAGCCTGTCAGGAATATGCAAAGGCATATTACATTTTCAAACACAATTTTTTCTCAAGACTACTTTAATAAACATCCCCGTAGCCTCAGGGGTATTCTAATTAACGCCAAGGGCATTTTTTAGAAAAAACATTATAGTTGTATCAAAATTATCATGTGACATTTCAATGCAATCCAACATCCTTTTGGCTTTGCACGACAACATACACTGTACTAGGTAGAGTTTGGGGTTCAGGGTGTGGTGCAAAAAGTAATGTATAACAGTTTCACAGTAATCGATGCTCACCCTGTAAAGGTTTTTGATTTACAGAGTTGAGAAGGATATATGAAAGCTTTTCAAGTTATTGTGCCCACGAATGACTGTTAATGCCGCCGTCGCCAAACTTCAATTGCAATAGCCCACCTTTTTAATTAAAAGGCAGCCTTAAAATTACAATAAATCAGCCATTTTTTAATTTGAGCAGGATACATGAAAAACAAAGTAAAACAAGTGAATGTTAACGACACCAAACTTCAATTGCAATAGCCCACCGTTTTTAATTAAAGGCGGGCTAAATAGTAACTTACTTGTAATACTGCTTCTGAATATTAGACATTTCCACTCTAAGAATTTGCTCAGTCTGCAATAAATGAAAAAATCTCATTATCTTAAAATGCAAAATCAGTATGCAAAATATGAAAGCTAGCTAAAATAGTTCAAAAGTTGTGGCGTATGAAAGTAATTTGAACAGCAATACTATGTGCCCTAGATATTGACCAGGGGTATCCAGGGGTTGATTACAATAAGATGAATCATATTGATAGGGGGGGCTAATTGTAAAAACAGGCATGCAACTAAGATAGATGGACAGCATTGAAGACTACAACAACTTATCGTGTTAAGGGGTAAACAGAGCGCACTCGACAATAGCCCGCCGCCAGTATTTAACTTGTCCGAGAACTGGTTATTAGCAACATGCAGCACAAATTTGCGCAGGATACATGAAAAACTTTTGAAGTCATTGGGACCACAAGGTCAAATTATTGACTTAAAATGCGAAAAATCATATAAATGCGCCATTTTGACATCTTTTTTTCGAGAACTGGTTATTAGCAACATGCAGTACAAATTTAAGCACTTTTAAAAAAAACTTATGAACTTATTGCTCCCACAAGGTCAATTTATTGACGCAAAATCTCGATAAATTGGCCATTTTGAATTTTTTTCAGTCATTATTGAACTTGTCTGAGAGCTGGTTACTAGCCATATGCAGAATAAATTTGTGAAAATGCAGAACTTAAATTGCCCACCTATTTAAATTGAAACGCGGGCTAAAAATTGTATAAACATCCAATATATTGGCCTGACCTTCGCTGGCAGTGACTTTTCAACATCCTTCTTCACTCTTCTAATCAAATATGGTTCAAGTTCTTTATGCAACATTGCAAAACCTGTTTTATCTGCAGATGAATGACGTTGTTCAAACTCCTCCCAGTCATCAAACCTAATTCAAAATTAACAAAAACAGAGGTATCAAGATCAGGATTTTGGCAAGTTCTACTGTTCTCAATAGGAATACACAAGTTTTATAGCAACTACTGTAGGTTAGTTAATATATAATTTATACAGATATTATAGTCTATTTCACATAGATTTGATGTTAATCATGCAAGCATGAATTTATAGCATTAGCAACATGTATGACAAAATTCAGCTGGATATCAATTTACAGATGTAAGAAATAGATTTATAGAAACTTGGAAAAAATAAAGGGAAAAAACCAATGCGAGTTATATTTAATTATATGAGACCCGCCACGCGAAAAAGGCCATGAAGTCAAAATTGATTTTCATAGCTGATGTGATAGCCGTTTTTCTTTCTGTTTCCATAACTGAAAGAATTTTTGAAAAATATTTATTACTTTTTGTTTTATGACATTTTTAATATTTTAAAATTGGCTATGTAATCATTAAATTTAAATCCTAAATAATGTCATAAATAATTTTACAAAAGCCGCGGGGAGGTACCTTTTTGCATGGCGGGTCACATATGTTCAAGTAAATATCCCCCCTCCAAAAAAAAAATTGCCAAATGTTTTTAGGGATCACACCAACACTGGCCTGTTGGCCAAAGCCAGCAAAAATCAGTAAGGATAGTAAATGATCCAAGATACTAGCCCTGAGAACAAATGAAATGAAATGAATGGGGTTTTAGGCCACTTTTGTGCACATATAATAGCCTAAACTTGGCCAGGAGAACCTCCTGAGGATGGTTAGATGTATAATACCAGACATGCTGCTTTATTTAATTTTCACTTCCCCTTAGATATTGCTAAATGACCCAAGACATCACAAGTAATATTTACCAATTAGCCTCTGTTAGTGAAATGGTTGCTTTTCATAATTTGAGGTAACTGTATCATACAGTTACATCATTTTTTTGGTGATTCAATGTCAAGGTAAGGACTATCACAGAACAAATACCTTAGATGCTCTATCATTTTCCAAGACTTTTTCCTGTTTAATTTTTAAGTGAATAAAAATTAATTTCACAAATTTTCTAGGCTGTCTGAAAATTATGTAATTCTACCACATTCTGTTTCCCAAATGTACAAGAAGTGTTGAATAAACATCACCATTTCCAGGTCAAATGCAAAATACAACAGGGTATAATGCACCTACAGAGGATGCATAATTGTCAACATTCTAAAACCATAGAAACACATACTTGTCTGGCATGATGAAATGCAGTAGTGACCATAATTCTTTGAGAGAATTTTGTAATGGTGTTCCTGTGATCAGAATACGATGGTTCGTGTTAAAAACCATCAAAGTTTTGTAGAGAAGTGAATCATCATTCTTTAGACGATGGGCTTCATCAACCCCAAGCATTGCCCAATTCACAGCACCCAAAAACATCTGAAGATAAACAAGCATTCATAAAGAAACATTACAGCAAATACAGAGACCTGCATTAAACACCAATATGACTAGAAGTGCTCTACCTTTTCATTATTACCCAAAAAAAGCATCTTTTGAATATGAAATATGTCCATAACTGTGAAATTTGAAAAGATGTGGCTTTGAAATGGACAGATCTGAATAACTTTTATATTCACTTAAAGCTGTGAATCGCATTCATAGCGAGGCACAGCTCCAAGTGATCAAAGAGTTGAGCTACAAGCCTATAATTCTGGTACATGAATGGACATTCCTAGTAGAGACACAGAAGATAGTACACTATAATTAGAGCGGGGTTGGGTACTTTCGAACACCTTATGAGTGAACTTGATTTCTGATGTCCCCATCTGCTATCACCCACGAGACATTAGCTGATGAATGGAACTATGATTGATGAGACGTGCACTGCCATTCATGAATCTGAAAGTTGTACAGGAAGTTGTAGTACCTAAGGTAATGGTTGGGTATTTTCGAAATAGATTGGGCATTTGAGTAGGGTATATTTGAACCCATCCATTTTTAAATCTAAAAAGAAAATAAACACTTTAAACATGTGCAGTGAATTTAAATAGTATCAATGTCCAATGTGATTTGCCCATTAAAAAAAATTAAAACAAAAATATATTTTGGAAACGCCACTGTTCGCAATTACCCGAATATGTTGAAATCAATAAAAAAAAAATTCCTCATATTTCTTTTCAAACCAACAAAGTGAGGTCACAACAGTTTGCAGGCCTAGATATTGTTCCATTGATATATTTTTTTCTTATCAATGAGGCATTTACTGTGAAACTGATGTTCATGGACCTAGTGTTCGAAATTAGATAAAACCAAATTAATTTATGGGTGTATTTTCGAACACGTACCAAATCATAATGCTCTGATGAACCAGAAAATATATGAACGTTTTAATATATATTGGGTGCATTGAAAGGGACATTAGTCCATATAAATAATAATTCCAGGATGATAATACATACCATTACCTTCTGTGTAAACACCTTATTTTTAAAAGACTATTTTACGACATCTTGAAAGTGACTTTCCAAAATATTAAAATTAATGTTGCCTCACACAATTTATTCATGTCAAACCTGCAACAGGGTGTAATTATTAGCAATGTTCGGAAATACCCTCCGTTCAAAAATACCAATCGCGCTCTATAATTTTTTTGAGGAATTGAATCAAGTATATTACTTTGTCTTTAAGTAAAATCTCGTAAGTTGTCAGCAATACATTGAATTTGAGTCTCTTATTTCCTGGATGACACCATTCAAACTCTCTAATCTGAAACAAACAAAGAAGAAACAATAGATAAAACTAAATTACACATAAGGTAGTTGGAAAACCTGGAATCATTTTTTTTACATTATAGAATACATTACAACATAAAATAAAAGTGTTATGCAAAAACTCATAGTACCACTACAGCAAGTTTGTTAACCCTTTCAAGCCTGAGTTTACCATTCATCATTCATTCATCCATTTACAATTCATAAGCAATTCTCGACTTGTAGTGGATGAAGATGATTTGGTGTGGTTTAAAAATTAAAGAAAAATTGCCATGTATCAGCAAGTCAGTTTCATGGAAATTTTCGTTCTAAAACCCTTGGTTGTAAGAAAATTAAGTCTGTTTTCAGGGATGTAAAATGATGCTTTAATGCATCGAGAGGGCTTAAAGGGTTAAGGAACAAAATGCATCGCCATTGTTAGGGCAAAGCACATCGTTGTACTTCTAGCACCATCCAAATTAATATTAAATAATTTATTTCTTAATAAAATGAAATTATATCTTTTTTAAACTCAAGTTTATTCACAATGCCAGCAATGATATGTTAGCTTGTTATTATTCTCTAACCAGAGGTGCCAATGAGTCATGGGGGAAAATCAGGATTTACCAAAAAAGGCAATTTTTAGGATTAAATTTTATGAATCCTGAAGTAAAAAAAAATCCAGAAAATCAGGAAAACCATGGAATTTTAGAAAATTTAAATTCCTGTGTAGCCTCACAAGTTATAATTAGATAATGCAAACAAGATAAAAAACACTACACTGAATTATATTGTTAACTATACTATACAACTAACTCACATTTTTTATATTCAAAATTAGGGCTATAAATCTGCTACGATGGTTTTTTGGGGGGATTAACATTTTGTTTAACATTATTGAAGCAATATGCAGTCCAACACAAATGGCATACTCACCCTACTGCGACTGACTACATCGCCTAGGTAAACAATAACATTTGTATAATCTGCCCAATTTTCAAATTCTCGTTGCCAGGCAACAACAGTAGAGAGGGGTACAACAAGCAAAAAAGGACCATACAACTGGTGCTGATTCATTAGAACAGATAAAAACGAAATTATCTGGATGGTTTTTCCAAGTCCCATCTCATCAGCAAGTATCACAGAATTTGATCTGCAAAACAAAATGTAGATTATTATTTTCATACATATCATAATTTTAAAAAAATTGCCATCAATTCATAGCAAGATTTCTCAACTGTAGCATCTGTCAATTAACATCTAGAATTATACATTTCTGTCTGTTTCCATGACTTTGAAATTAGGTCGAGGTCATAGTTCACATGTGACAAAAAAAGTTATTGCGCTTACAAGCCAATATTTATATAGTTTCTGCAATTTCCCGACTTTGAAATGCGGCTAAAAAATAAATGACCTAAGTCAAGGCGTAACAAAGCTATAGCATTTATTCATAGCACATCATTAAGTTATCTTGCTCATAAACCAATGGTTTCCATGACCTGGTGACCTTGAATTAGGTAAGTCATCAAATACTGAACTTGATCTTAAGATTATAATAGTTCACATGTGGCTTAAAAATGAAGGCTGTAAGTCAATGCGTTATTGAGATATCGCACTTACAAGACAAGAACCTGCACTGCCCTCCCGCTGGGAATCACTACAACTCTCAACTATCAAACTATTAAAATATTAAATGAAGCTAATTGTATATGACAACGCAAAAAATATGATACGCTGTGACCTAGGCCTACATATTGACTGAAGGTCAATTAAGTAAAAAAAAAATCTAAGACATGTAATGAGAGCTATAATACAAAGACAACATAAAAGGAATGTTGATATCAGAGTTATTTGTAAGAATATGGCAAGGATGAGGACAGGCAGATTACAAAGCCTCCTCGGCCACATGGGGTAAAATCTGTTTTAATAAAACTGCTTGAAAAAAGATACAGGAAGAAAGACAAAAAATATCATTTACCTTATTTATTTTAATTAACGCCCGGGGTGTTAACTTGAAAACCCCTCCCCCGCGACATTACAGGGGTGATAGGCGCTTATTAGAGTATTTTTTTAATTATCATAAAGTGCACATGATCGTGGATTTTATTTTCAAATGAAGGGGGTGGGAATATGGGTGTTCATTAGAATAAATACGGTATATTGAATATAGGACGTAATTGAATCTATTGATGACGCTTACTGCCCTTTACTTCAGCAAGAAATTGCTATTTTGTTACTATATTTTAAAATATTACAATAATAACAAGTGTTGTAATACATGGTTCCCACCTTTTTTCAAATGTATATTTCAAGGACATTTCAAGGACATTTCAAGGACTTTTCAATAATTTCCAAGGACCTTTTTTGTGCATGTTAAAAACGTGGTTCGCAAATTACAAAAATAGGTTTAGGCCAGAAGGTATTAGAAAAGGCATCTTTGGATTTTTCTTACAATATTGTAAAAAATATTAAATGTAGGCCCACATTGTTTATCGATATGTCTTTTGACTTTATATTGTTAAAATAGGCATACTACATGAATTCCTAAACCACATCGTTATTTAAGTGTAGCTTTTTCTTCCATTTAATCACAAGCTGTCGCCGCTGCATGAAGTTTTTCAAGATCAACAGCAAAACATCACAGGTTGATCAAAAATCAAGGTCTTTTCAAGACATGGAATTTTTGTTTTCAAATTCAAGGACTTTTCCCGTTTTCAAGGACCCGTGGGAACCATGGTAATACAAAAACAGATAAAACTATTTAATATTAGTAAATTTTACCTACTTGCACCATGAATGTAAAAGCCAATTTAATCCGTCTAATTGGTAATTTCTCAAAACTAGTGATTCACTTCCAAGATATTCAGGCTGAAGCTTCAATGCTTGGAATTTTGGCCTTGATTTTAAAACCTAAAAAAAAAGGTGAGTTAGGATATCATATTAGTCAAAAATCAACTAATTTTAATTTAATTTCTTATTCAATTACAATTTGACCTAGGATACAGTACCTTACAATACTTTGTAGGTATGGATTGTGATTTATTGCGTAGTTTATATGCATCAATTGCTTCTTGAAATCTTTTCTGCACTAATTCAGCATCCTCCCATGTACAATCAGAGTAAGAAAGACCTTGCCATTTTAATAAGTATTCTTGAGATCCAGATGTATCCATCATATTTTTTCTTTGACCTGCACATCAAGTCATTTAAATTGAAACATTATAATAACAGTAGTACATTCAACAAATAAAATATAAAATTTCATAAGAAATAGAAGTGCATATTGCTGTTTAAAAAAAATGTGTATAAAATCACGTTTTTATTTTGTAAACAACCATCATCATAAGAACCAGCCATCACAGGTAAAGCCAATAAGGACATCCAATTAAATAACCAGTTTCTTTAGAAACACTATTTCACAGAGATAACATTGCTTAAATCCGACATATCAAAAATAAAGATTAACAAGACTACATAAGTCCAGGAGCTCCCGCTCCGAATTAGAATTTGATTTAAGCAACTTTGTATAGGGATATTAATGTAGTCCTAGTCTAGGTCAAAAATCAAGACGCAAGACAACTAGGTCTAAGAAGCCCAGTCTAAGAGTAAGATAAGAACTAGACAGTCTGTCATAGATTGCAAACCTCCATTGAAATTAATGATCCTAATAAGTATCCCAGTGATGGTCTACCTATCTGGCACGGTTTACCCGATATCAGGCCAATCGAGTTAACTAATAGCTGATTTACGGTCATTTTGAATTCGATATAAATTAGTTGTCTATTAATGTAGTCCTAGTCTAGGTCAAAAATCAAGATGCAAGACAACTAGGTCTAAGAAGCCCAGTCTAAGAGTAAGATAAGAACTAGACAGTCTGTCATAGATTGCAAACCTCCATTGAAATTAATGATCCTAATCAGTATCCCAGTAATGGTCTACCTATCTGGCACGGTTTACCCGATATCAGGCCAATCGAGTTAACTAATAGCTGATTTACGGTCATTTTGAATTCGATATAAATTAGTTAAAAATTAGGGTGCATCCTCCCCCGAAACCTCAAATTTTGTTTTATAGTAATGGACTAATATCTAACACAGTTTGCAAAATATTGGGCATGTGAAAGTAAATAATGGCCGATAGGGGGCCATTTTGAATTTGATCGAGTCAGAATTTTTCAACATGCATCCTCAGTTGAAATCTCACATTTCATTCTATAGTAATCGTCTAGCTATCTAGCACGGTTTACCAAATATCGGCCATGTGAAAGTGAATAATGGCCTAAAGGCGGCCATTTTGAATTTGATCAAGTCAAAATTTTCCAAGATGCATCCTCAGCTGAAATCTCACATTTCATTCTATAGTAATGGTCTAGCCATCTAGCACGGTTTACCAAATATCGCCCATGTGAAAGTGAATAATGGCCGATAGGAGGCCATTTTGAATTTGATCAAGTCAAAATTTTTCAAGATGCATCCTCTCCTGAAATCACACATTTTGATTTATAGTAATGGTCTAGCCATCTAGTACAGTTACCATAAACCGGCTATGTGAAAGTGAATAATGGCCGATAGGCGGCCATTTTGAATTTGATCGAGTCAATTTTTTTCAAGATGCATTCTCTCTTGTAATTCCCACATTTTGTTTTATAGTAATGGTCCAGCTATCTAACACAGTTTACCAAATATCAGCAATGTGAAAGTAAATAGTGGCCGATAGCGGCCATTTTGAATTGGTTGAGTCGAAAGTTTTTAAAAGGCATGCTCTCTCGAAACGTCACATTTTGTTTTATAGTAATGGTCTAGCTATCTAGCAGGGTTTACCTGATATCAGGCCTATCGGGGTAAATAATGCTGATTGTCTGCCATTTTGAATTCGTAAGTTAAAAATTTTCAGGGTGCATCCTCCCCCGATAAAACTCACACTTTGTTTTATAGTAATCAGGTAATGGTCTAGCCATCTAGCACAGTTTACCAAATATCAGCCATGTGAAAATGAATAATGGCCGAAAAGGCGGCCATTTTATATTTGATCAAGTCAAATTTTTTTAAGATGCATCCTCATCAGAAATCTCACATTTCGTTTTACAGTAATGGTCTAGCCATCTAGCACGGTTGACCAAATAACGGCCATGTGAAAGTGAATAATGGCCGATAAGCGGCCATATTGACTTTTATCGAGTTGAATTTTTTCAAGATGCATCCTCTCCTGAAATCACACATTTTGTTTTATAGTAATGGTCTAGCCATCTAGCACGGCTTACCAAATAACGGCCATGTGAAAGTGAATAATGGCCTAAAGGCGGCCTTTTTGAATTTGATCAAGTCAAAATTTTCCAAGATGCATCCTCAGCTGAAATCTCACATTTCATTCTATAGTAATGGTCTAGCCATCTAGCACGGTTTACCAAATATCGCCCATGTGAAAGTGAATAATGGCCGATAGGAGGCCATTTTGAATTTGATCAAGTCAAAATTTTTCAAGATGCATCCTCTCCTGAAATCACACATTTTGTTTTATAGTAATGGTCTAGCCATCTAGTACAGTTACCATAAACCGGCTATGTGAAAGTGAATAATGGCCGATAGGCGGCCATTTTGAATTTGATCGAGTCAATTTTTTTCAAGATGCATCCTCTCTTGTAATTCCCACATTTTGTTTTATAGTAATGGTCCAGCTATCTAACACAGTTTACCAAATATCAGCAATGTGAAAGTAAATAGTGGCCGATAGCGGCCATTTTGAATTGGTTGAGTCGAAAGTTTTTAAAAGGCATGCTCTCTCGAAACGTCACATTTTGTTTTATAGTAATGGTCTAGCTATCTAGCAGGGTTTACCTGATATCAGGCCTATCGGGGTAAATAATGCTGATTGTCTGCCATTTTGAATTCGTAAGTTAAAAATTTTCAGGGTGCATCCTCCCCCGATAAAACTCACACTTTGTTTTATAGTAATCAGGTAATGGTCTAGCCATCTAGCACGGTTTACCAAATATCAGCCATGTGAAAATGAATAATGGCCGAAAAGGCGGCCATTTTATATTTGATCAAGTCAAATTTTTTTAAGATGCATCCTCATCAGAAATCTCACATTTCGTTTTACAGTAATGGTCTAGCCATCTAGCACGGTTGACCAAATAACGGCCATGTGAAAGTGAATAATGGCCGATAAGCGGCCATATTGACTTTTATCGAGTTGAATTTTTTCAAGATGCATCCTCTCCTGAAATCACACATTTTGTTTTATAGTAATGGTCTAGCCATCTAGCACGGTTTAACAAATAACGGCCATGTGAAAGTGAATAATGGCCGATTGGCGGCCATTTTGAACTTGGACGAGTTGAATTTTTTCAAAATGCATCCTCTCCTGAAGCCTTACAATTTGTTTTATAGTAATGGTGTAGATATCTTGAGCGGTTTTCATGATATTCCACAATATCATGCCTGTTGAGGTGAATAATGGCTGATAGGCGGCCATTTTGAATTTTATCAACTTCAAATTTTTCAAGATGCATCCTCTCCTGAAACCTTACAATTTATTTGATATTAATGGTGTAGCTATCTTGAGCGGTTTTCATGATATTCCGCAATATCAGGCCTGTCGAGGTGAATAATGGCTGATAGGCGGCCATTTTTAATTTTATCGACTTGAAATTTTTCAAGATGCATCCTCTCCTGAAACCTCACAATTTGTTTTATAGTAATGGTGTAGCTATCTTGAGCAGTTTTCATGATATTCCGCAAAATCTTTCAGTCGGATTTACCGATGTTATAAATTAGGTCAAAGTGCTGGGTCAACTTCAAGGTCAAGGTCCAAAAACCTGAAAAAGCACAACTAGGGACCTTAGAGAACATGTATGTGCAATATGACTGTCATCGGCCCAGTACTTTTCGAGATCTGCTCCGGAAACGAAGTGCGCGTCAAAACGTCTAAATAGGTCATAGTTCTGAACCAGAAGTTCAAATACCCCAAAAAGCACAACTAGACCACCTAGGGGTGTTGTGTGTAATATTTGAAGACAATCGGACAAGTACTTTCAGAGATATGCTCCGGAAACAAATTGTTTACGGACGGCCCAACGCCGTAACATCATCATTTTCTCCTCTGCAACCCTGCGTATTGAATTCAGATTCAAAATATTTTAACCTGTCCATTAGCCACCTGGAAGTAACCCACATACCAAAAATTGTTATCCTAGCTTAATATCTTACAAAGTTATAGGCAAAAGAAGAGGCCAAAAAAAACCGTAGGTAGAATCCATAGCTCCCTCCGTCTCACCTACGGTGACGGCGGGAGCTTTGAAATCTTTGAAATCTTTGAAATCATGAATGGACAAAACTTATCCGACATATTTCGGTAAGCGAAACGAAAAGGTACCCACAGTTGTGAAATCTGATGAAAGATTCAGTTGCTGTATGAAATTTGGAGCAGATGATGTTGCCTACCCATCACAACTTACCTGGTATAACAGTATTTCGGCACATAATAAATTACTTAAAATACTTGCCGAATTAAATGTCAAGTGACAAAAATGACCATAATCATACTCACTAATAATTCTTTCAACTTGGCAGTATTGTAAATAAAGGTTGTCCAGCATTTCTTGTTGACATTCAAAATATTCTATATCTTCTGGGTTTGCCTCAGATTTCCTTACAAAATGGTAAAAGAAATTTTTCTAAAAAATGTCATCATTTTTGCTCCCACCACTAATGTAACTATGTCAATTATACATGTATGCATGCTAGGCATTTTTAGCCTGTCATCCCCTATTGGTACCTTTAACCCTATAACACCTAATCTGCCCGAATCCGCCTTAGGCTGATTTCCCTGAACCGCACATATCCGCCCGCAGTCAAAGGGCTTTCAATAAGGTGATTTGTATAATATATGTGTCAAATCCCCTAGGCACTCGTACAGTCGAGCCGAGAATCAGTAAGCGATGTATGGGGTGACATAATTCTGACCTCATTGCATATTGCATATCTGACCTGCATATTGCTGTGTGCGCATGACTTCATAATATTTGTCCAAAGGCGATAATTTTGCTTCCATCAATAGAACGATAATGAGTAACGCCAAATTGCACAGGTGACTTCTTATTAATCCAATACTATAATTAATAGTATTATATTTTGAAGAAATTGTTATGTTGGTTTATTTCACGTAAAATGACAACATTGGCGGCAAGAGTGGTCTGATCACGTGACACCATGCGTCTCTGTCTGTGGTCATGTGACACACATTAGTTTATTTATTTGGTCTCGGTCGTCTGTTTCAAAGCAACGTAGCTCTTTAATAAATATATAACATTTGATTATACAAATGTGTAATATTATAAATATAATAGTAGTTTAAATAATTTTGAAGAAATTGTTAAAACTGTTGGTTTAATTTGCGTGAAATGACAAAATTATCGGACACCGCCAGATTGTTTTGATCACGTGACGATGTCGTGGTCATGTGTCCCAGTTAGGACAGAGAATGCTTTGCTGTGCGAGTCCCACAGTAGCGGGACATAACGTTACTTTACATGTGTATTTAATAAGGTCAATATGATCTGAATAATTATTTATTATTAACAATATTTTTATGCATTATTTATATACATCAATCAAAATACAGTGTTAATGTGGTGCTGTGTGCGTGGTCCGTCGTCTTTGGCATCGATGGCCATTCATGAATCATGCCTTCTGAAGAATCTCAGTGTCATTGAGACTGACAGTTACAATGTCCCTGATAGTTGGTTTAGCGTTACACATACCGTTACACGGCAGTGCAGTGCTTCCACAGTCAATATAATGATGATTTGCATTCACAAATAGAATCATTTTTGTTCAACATTATATACCATGTAGGACCTACACACCACTTGTCACAAGACAGAATGTTGTAAAAAATCCAAATTATGTGTATTATAAATGTAGCAACAATATTTTGGCCATTTCTTGAATGTCATGACACATAGAGATGTCAAACTTGTATAGATAAAAAGAAAGATATTTCTCAATATCATTTGTGATAATGGTGAGGTTTTTTAAATTTAAATCTTAGCAATAAGGAGGAATGCTAATTTTTTGCAGAAATTAGCGATTTTGGCGGCCATCTTGGATTTTTATGACGTCACATGATGTCATTTGCATTTTTTTTTTAAATAAAAGTTTGTCCTTTTTTGTTAACAAATATGCATAGTTTTCTTACATCACACTTTTTATTAAACAGCTGAAACCAATATTGTGAATGTGGTAAAATTACGAAAATATACTGTAAATCCCCAGGGAAATAAGGCTGTACTTGCTCAGCCTGTTCAGGTGTTATAGGGTTAATAGCACTGCTTGAGCGAGTTTTGAGAAAAAATTAACAACAAATTTAACCGGAAATGTGTTAAGGACAAAGATTTCCTTGCAAAATCATAATTACTGTAAAGCTGGAACCTTTTTATACTGGTGGTTTTGGCGATTTGATAAATGTTCCTATAATTATAGTAATATCCCGAAAAAAAAGTTATGAATTAGCTCACATCTATAATATGGATGAGACACCACTGCGCTTTGATATGCCAGGAAGCCATACATTAGACACTGTCAGCTAATCTTAAATTAAAATAAACACAAATGGGCTGAAAAACGTGGATTCACAATGATTTTTACCATAGCAGCTGATGGTGGAAAGAGCAACCCATGGGCAATATCTAAAGGGGTGAGAGATCCAAAAATTCCAACTGATGATGAGGTGGTATCAATGCAACGTAAAGGCTACATCGACGAAGAAGGTAAATACACGCAATATTTGCGTCATTAATTAATGAGAAGGGGAGAAGTTGCTAAGCTGTCAATCTCTAACCTGGGCACAGAAGGGAAGGGATTAAACTGCCATTAAGTGGGAGTATTAAGCCACATCCCTCTTGTTAGTCGCACCCCTTATGTATACTCGATTGACCAGCAGCAGCTAGCAAGACATGTATTACACATTGGTACACAATAAATTTGGCAATTTAATTACAATCGAAAATCAAGGAATTCTTTATAAATAATATTTTTAATTACATAATTGTATCAGCTACAAAAGGATATCTTTACAACAATCTAATTACTCCTAAATTTAATAGCAACTTGGCAAAAATCTGTTTAAAAGAGTGTAAATATTTTCTCTATGTTTACAGGTTGCATCAAGTGGATCAGATCTACATTCCCTTGTATGAGAGACACTCTGATGTCAGACTCCTGCAGAGTGGATTTGTCAACGCCTGTATGTGAAGAGCTGGCATTTCGTAATGTTGACATAGGCGGAGATACCTGGTGGTCTGACACCTAAACTACAACCTCTTGATGTGTCAATTAACAAGCCTTTCAAGAATGCTGTGTGCGTAGCATGGGAGGACTGGATGATTAGACATAACAAGATATTTTTACTGAATTACGAGGAACAAACTTTTAAATGGACATGCTTATAAGTCTAAATAATTAAATGCTTTGAAAAAATAAGGCTAGTCTATTATATACAATATAGCTATAGGCTCTAAATAATTATACTAATTAGATTCTAATATAAATACTGTAGGCCTTAGATGGTCATACAACATTACACTTTTAGTCATACTAGTCATGATACTCGAAATCCACCAGACCCTGACCAATCATGAGAAAGGGTGCCTCATACCCTCCACTTTAATATCGGACTATGAAAGAAACACTTTTATCTGGGCTACCGATATGCATTGGGGGCTACAAAACTTGTAATGTTGGTAGCCCTGCTGGGCTACCAACCATTCTAGAAATTAGACGAGCCCTGTAGAGGCGAACAAAAGTTCACCAAGGCGGTCATCACAAAGCACCCAGTAAAGAGCTTATCTTGTGCTGGGCGTTTGAATCCTGGAATACATTCCCTGCCAGTCAGGAAAACAGGCAACTCAAGCACACTTGATGGCACAGTGTATGGCAGCTGTACAATGATTTGGTGGCTGACATCTCAAATAGTGACACTGATAGTGATAATGTTACTGTACTTGATGGTATGTTCGATAGTGACAGTGAGGATGAGCTTGATGGATTCTGAACATAAACAATACAATAAAATTTGCCAAAAAAATCGGTCTCAGCAGGCTTCGCACACCTCGCAGAGAGTTCAACGCTCTCCTAGAAATTTTCAGAAGAGTATTTTATAGCCCTGCTCCCATTTCCTTATGTGGAGAACTGTTATGTGATACAAATTAACATCATTCAAACCAAGTTATATTATCCAGCCTACGACATAACTGTCACTCAGGTGAATTTGATAAGACTACCACTAGAGTGAGCGACCGCGGAGCATTCGGCCAGAAATATATATTTTTTAAGCAAAACCTCCGATAGAAGCCGCAGGTAGAGTTTTAAAATATGTTAGTGGCATTTACGATTTTTCATCCCAATAGAAGCCGCAATAAGAAATTATACGGTATCTCTTCGAAAGAACAGTGGTAAAGTAAAGAGGCTCAGGTGGACTAAGAGTAAAATTGCATTACCAATTACAACACTGTACTAACCATTGAGCAATTTCAGCTTCTTTCTTCTGATAAACTTCAACTTTTTTAAATCCATTCGCTTTTTGTGCTTTTAAAGTTTCTTCACTCTCCCAGGTATTGTGTATGTTGGCCCAGTTCTTCCATTTAATGAGAAACTGAGTCTCCAGGGGTTCCTCAGTCTCTTCATCTGCAAGGCTGTTAGGATCCCCCAGATCCTGTATGTTATATAGTGTAGTCTTACTTCCAGATGCTGCAAATAATATTTCATTAAATTTACTTAATATTTGAAAGAGAAAAATTATCAAACTTTAGTGCGAATCACATTCATAGCCATTTTTAGCTTTTTATTGTTGCTCCAAATTTGAAGGAGAATTTAGAAATAAGCATTATAAAACTGCTAGATTGGACTGCTTTTATTCTAATTGTACAGATATAGGTGATAGTACACACTTCAAGAAGGTTAAAATTTAATTTCTATAATTCAGCCCTTTAAGTCTTAATTGCGTATCCCCGCGCATAAACATGCATGCACTTATAAGTGAATATCGGCTGTTTTAGGCATGGCTCCAAAAATATTCTTGTTATTCTATTAGTGCATGCACTTGAATACTACGTGCATGCACTTATATTCGAAAATTACTACGCACACCACTGTGTAACTCGAGACATTTTCTGCAGGTGAGAATATTATCAATATGTATTGATTTATAGATACCATTACTAGTATATGTTCATAATAATAGTGATACAAAATACTATGTTGATCGTGAACAAAAACTACATAATTATTATTTTTTATTTACTAACGGGTGGATATTAGGAGAGAATTGCTGCTTTATATAGTATGCACCAACAGTTCAAGCCGTCAAAGGGATAGTGTATGGGAGTGATAGCTGGAAAGCGTGGACAAATAAGGTGTGATATGACAGTTCAGGTAGTGTCAAAACTTATTGCCTGGATTCACTCCCGCGAGTTAACTCCAAAGTAACAGTCAGTGATTACTAGCGTTAGCTAACAGCTTATTTTGTGTTGGAATAAATCAACTAATTACGATTCCAACAAATATGAAAAAAAATATGTTTATGTTCGAATATAAGTGCATGCACTTATTTTCGAAAACTAAGTGCATCTTCAAATATAAGTGCATGTATGTTAATGCGCGGGGATACGGTATATCGGATAATCACATTTTTTAATGTCAATGAACAACTCATCAACAATATCTGTGACCCAAATCATCTGGCAAAATGAGTCATAGCTTGCGGATTTATATATTGGAAATATAACAGATCCTGGATCTACACAAAGTTATCTTTAAAACGGTTTATCACAGAAATTTCCAGCGCGTTTAGTGTAAAAATATGGTTCAGCGAACTCAGAGAAATGCTTAGTCTGAAATTGCTTGATTCTGAGAAAATAACCTGAGATCAGAAAGTTAATTTGTGAATTTAAAAAAAAACACAATATGATTAAAATCAAATAAAAAACAACACAAATTTTCATTTAGACTCCATTTTGCAATAATAAACTTATAATTCTAATTTTTTTAAAACATAATAACAGTATATGTCTGGTGTTTTGATAATCCGAACATTTAAATTACAAATATTTCCTACTCATTATTAAATAGAACCAGATTCAAGTATAAATAGAAGTAAAATAATAGACGTTTTTAAAATATTTCTTTGAATCATGTAAATCTTTTTCTATCGAATCACATTTGTGGATTCAAGTTTACCTCCTTTTATGCCTTGTCTATGCTTTATAACACGCTCAACTGTTTCTGCATCATTTTTTTGAAGCTCAGCTTCAGTGTAATCTACCTCAACAACGTCTTCTGAATCGGTGTCTGATACAGAATCTTCCCTGTAGCTGAAAGCACATGAATACTTAAAAATCAATACAAAAATATTATAAAATTACCTTAGTCCTAGTCAAAGTATTTTTTCCACAAAAATACATTTTGTTAAAAAGAGCAAAATTACTTATTCAGGTAACTCCGTCATCTGAACCCAAAGAAAAAACCCATCTATCTTTATAAATTCTAACGCTATCATCATTAATGATACATAAAGACAATAAATGTGCAAAATTACAAAAAAATGGTTGTTTTATGATCGTGAGAGATAATTAATTTGCTACTAACATTTGTAGATGTCAAAATTCAATCCAAACAGAGGCTCACCAGTCGGAAACTACTGTAACAATAAACTAATCAGAAACTAATGCTGGAAATTATTGGAAAAAAAAGTTAGATGTTGCCCCTACATTAATTTCAACATTAGAAGTACTTGAGTTTGAAGGGTTGGTGGCATTTGTTTAGTAGTACATGTACAATTGTATGTGCCATACTGTTTCAATTTATGTGAGAGACAGACAGGCAGATGTTTTATTGGCATAGCAAAAGTCATTGCTGATATTATTCGTCATATATATGTACATGTGATAAGACAAAAAAAATAAATACCTTCGTGGGAGACTAACTGACCAACCCTAATTGAACCCTAAAGTTTTTATGGCAATTTCTAAAAAATAATAACAAAGTAAAAAAATAAAGTTTCAGAATTTTTTTATCAGCCTGTATTTTGGGGCAATTTGACAGTTTTTCTAAAGTTAAATTGAAAAAAAAGGTATCGTGCCCACAAGGACAATTTATTGACGTAAAACGCAAAAATCACACTAAATTGGGTCATTGCGATTTTTTTTCAGCCATTATTGAATTTGTCCGAGAACTGCTTATTAATAGCATGCATAACAAATTTAAACAGGATACATGAAAAACTTTTCAAGTTATCGCGCCCACAAGGTCAAATTATTGACATCAAATGCCAAAAATCGCAGTAAATCGGCCATTTTGAATTTTTTCAGCCATTATTGAACTTGTCCGAAAACTGCTTAATAACAACATGCATAACAAATTTGAGAAGAATACATGAAAACCTTTTGAAGTTATTGCGCCTCCAAGGTCAAATTATTGACGTAAAATGCGAAAAATCGCAATAAATCAGCCATTTTGAATTTGTTTCAGCTATTATTGAACTTGTACGAGAACTAGTCATTTGTAACATGCATAACAGATTTGGGAAGGATATAGAAAAACTTTTCAAGTTATCATGGTCACAAGTAAATATTAACGCCGAAGCTAACGCCGAAGACAAATTAAGGACAAGATCATGTCTTTGTAATCCCTTATATTTACTTATATTTCACAAAATATCACAATAAGCATGATAAGTGAAGAGAAAAATATACAAATGCAATATATGTATATATATATATATATATATATATATATATAAACTTATATATATATGTATTTTATATTACTTATTTAAGAAATTTATTTGCAAAACTGTATTATATACAACACAATAACAATAAGAGTGCTATGTATAGAATAAGAGTGAATACCAACCACCATCTTGTATATCATATCCACATAGGCACAATATATATTGAAATTTGAGAAACAATAACATGACCACTTTTGTCAACATTTACTATTTGCATTATAACATGATAGTAAGGGGCTGTCGCAAAAGTTCGCAATGTTAACAATACAAACACGGTGCTGTGGTGGGTGGTTGACTGCCCCTGTCAGATTGAGCACTATTAATAGTAAATTAAACAAACAGCAAGTTAGCTGGATATATGTAAAGGGACTATATAGGTTTCTAATATTGTATCTGAAACAGAATGGGTTTGCTACGAAATTTCTGATCGTTTCATATTTAATTTTCATATTAGGGTTGGGTGGTCAAATAAAATACAAAACTGTTTGTAATTTGTAAAATGACTGCCCCTAAATATAGAACAATTTCCCAATTCAAGGCAGAAATCCAATAATGACTTATTATATGTACATCAATTCTAGTACTTTCTTGTCGAAAGGATATCACCTTATTGAGCTTTTTAGAGATCAGTAAAATGTCATGAATACCCAAACACGAGTCGTTGTCTCGGTGTTGGGCCAGCGCTGGTCCACCGACTACGATGCTGGCCCAGCCAGGGACGGCGTCTCTTTGTTTGCTGGGTGTAGGCTTATACGTTTTTTTTTGCACTTTGCACACATTTTTTTTCCACAAATCCGGGTAATGTTTTCTTGTTTAATTTGTGAGGACGCATACGCCACTGGGCGTCAGTTCCTTTTTGTCACTTAGCATAATATGATGTATTGATACATTGTACTTATGTTTTGTTGTTTGTTTTTCTGTGACAATAAAAACTATTGAACTGAACTGAAAGGACAGTTGATGTACCACATGCCAAAGCCAACATATTTATATATCATAATAAAAAAAAATGGTGCACAATAGTAGTAGATGGTTGCTAACACAATGTGACGTCACAGACAAAATAGCATAGCAAATGCAATGCAGCATAGCAAAATGACGGGGAAAACAACAGGCTATTAATAATGCATCTTTATGCTGCATAGTCACAGACAACAGACTATGTTAAAAGTAACTGCATAATGTACACAAATCCTGAACTGCACTGAAAGGACAGTTGATGTACCACATGCCAAAGCCAACATATTTATATATCATAAAAAAAATGGTGCACAATGGTAGTAGATGGTTGCAAACACAATGTGACGTCACAGACACAATAGCATAGCAAATGCAATGCAGCATAGCAAAATGACGGGGAAAACAACAGGCTATTAATAATGCATCTTTATGCTGACAACAGACTATGTTAAAAGTAACTTCATAATGTACACAAATCTTGTCTAGTGTGCAATAGTCTAAGAGCAACAAAAAAATCCATGCAAAGCAATAAGGGTATGCTATAAAATCATTTGACAATTAAGCTCAAGCTGTATTTGTCGCAAGAAACTTATTTAGGTACACATTGACAGGTTAAAATGACGTGCAACACAAAATTGTGCTCACCTCACTGCTTTCTTGGCAGTTTTTCTCTTTGATACCCTAGCCTTACTGTTGGATTCGTATAAAGAAAATAAAGTTAAAATCAGATGCATACTAAGCTGGGGAATCAAATAGCTTCTATTCTATAAATGTCACTTATAATATACCATAGGTCAAAAACATCAAAATGGGTCCAGGTAGTATTAAAAACAGAATCAGAACAGTAACCCTGAAAGGCACATCTAAGCTGCAGAGGATCATTTCCAACATACCATAACAGCCATTGACATGAACGTACGACCAGCCACCCGAGGCAGGTTAAAAAGGCCCAGGTCGGATAAACTGTCCACATCGGCAGCCCTGTGGTCGGTTAAAGTTGTCATAGTTTTAGCCCTACATACCACTTCCAGGTCTAGTTAAAAGTCACCAGGGCAGACAAAAATCACAGTTTACCTGCCCTGTTGTCTAGTATAAAACAATCCTAATGTCAATGGCTGCCATGAAGAATTTTCAAAGATAGGCCTGGAAAAGTCTAAAACACTAAACTGGGTGAAAGTATAGGTACATCCAGAGCAACCGATGATCAAAGAGCTGCATGTTGTTTATATTCCAGACTAGTACAAGCAGTGAAGCAGCTTTCTGTGCCACTAGTACAAATAAAGATTAACCCTGAAGATTAACAAAAAAGTTAATACCATAATAAAAAATACCATAATTCATAACCTGATATTTTGTTTTACATTATCCTCAACATATTGTTAATATATACATATTATGATATAATTATATAAGGCTGGGCCAACTATGAGCCTGGGTAAAAGAACAATTGAATGGAGAGGCTCATCTGAGGACTTACAAGATCACAGGCAGCCAAAGGGCTTAACATCATCAACCACTTTGTGACCTTGTGAATTCAATCAATGTCAAACATATCTTGACTTTGTCAACTATACTAAATATTGTAACCTTATGTTATGTCCCGAGTAATAGTGGCATGAAGTCTCTTCAGAGGAAAGAAGCAGGATTCCATATATCTCGCTTTGTCTCACCTCTGATGACGGGACGAGCTGAAATATGTTGCTAATTTGTATCTGCCACTGCTATTTCAAAACCATAAAAATCTTTTCAAACTGGTATTATTGTCTCAGTTTAATCTGACATATAACCCCATTTGGGCTGAGTATCAATCGTTAATATATTATGATTTTCTGTAATATGTAAAATCCTGCATGATAATAAATAAAAAATATAATATATCACATGCTCAGAGAATATTTTTTCAGAATTTAGTGTGAGAACTAGTTAACACGGATTACTACCTGACTTTTCCTTTTTTTGTTTGACGACATGAAGCTCTAGTTGGGGCTTCATCAGAGCTGTCACTCTCGTCACTGCTCTCATCACTACTACTGCTACTGCTGGTGCCTCTGCTGTTATTTGTTTGTCGTCTTGGACGACCTGCACCCCGTTTTTGGCGATTTTTGGCTGTGTTTGCTTTGCGGTTATTTCGGGTTGATCTGAAACAATTTCAGCATTTTTTTCAGTTATTCCAAACTCGCACTTGCTGTTACATTTTCATTGCAAATATCCAATCTTACCCTATTCAAAGTCAGTGCCTTGCTGATAAAGAACAAAGGGGGGAGGGATTAAAGGGGTATTAGATTATGTAAGTTTACTAAAAAATGGAGTAGTTATATAATTGGCACATCACTATTTTTTACTTACCTCCTTGCTGGTGGGCGTATTCCATCACCAAAATCACTTTCACTGCTACTTTCCGAGCTGAAATAAAAAAAAAATCACATGGTTGCACGATACAAGTAAGTTGATAGGCTTGAAAATATACAAAAATATATTTCAATCTGTTTGTTATTATTTGATTGGATTGCTGCAGTGTTTAATACAGGATGCGTCATTACGCCATTAGCGAAACAATGTATAAAATGTCCCCTTGGAACCGGGGCCATGGAACAGGGACACAACTGGCCACAGAACAGACAAAAGTTTGTGTACCCAAAAAATGTACAAACTACAGCATCAGAAAACCTGTCATAATGTCTAGTTAATATACAAAGCTCAGCTGTCAAACCATATATACAGTCACAACAAACAAAGGACGTTGTCTCGCAGCGGCAATGTACATGATGTAGCTGTTGTCAGATTTCTGATTGCATGTAGGTCTATCTTACCATAACAAGGGGTTGATATGTAGACCTAGTAGGTATGACCTACCTCACTAGATGTGCTGTACCTGTTTATGACATCTGAGGTGATAAATTGGCAACACAATTCCGTTATAGCTGCCACCAAAATGTGACATTCACACACGTTGTACTAACATCGAGGCAGCATTGAATCTGCTGGCCCAACACTGTGACAGCGCTGGGTCAATGACTCACGAGTGTAATCTAAGCTGTGCAATATACATCCAGTGCATGCACAGATTTGTAATAGACATAATTATGGTCAATTATTAAACAAGTGGTGCAACGGTTATAAATCGTGTAGATTTAGCCTTGTTTCCTCTTTGGGCACATGGTCCACTTTCTGCTGTGCCCACATTAACAGTAGACATAATTGATGATATTACCATCCCCCCTCCCCCGATGGTCCCATTGGTTAGGCCTACTGTGGAAGGTGAACCACAGTTAAACGCTGGCATCCAGGCTGAAGAAACAAGTGTGGACAAAGTGAAAGTGGTCAGAAAGTTTCAGGACAGCTGGCCTAAGGTGTTTGCTAATTCATTTTAAACATTATTAGCAAATGGTCAATATTGATAGCATCCTTGTGATTTGTTGATAAAAACATACCCATGCCCCTTTCTGCCTCTTCTTGTGCTTGGTCTTGGATCATCAGAATCACTTTCCTATTAAAGACATTTAAGTTATAACAATACAATAATCAGTCCAAAAGATCGAGAAATATATGAGAAACATGATTCTTTAAAGGTATGGGATGAACCACCTCCACTCCCCTCAGAACATAGCTCAATAAATATTGCTTTCATGCCAATTTCAGTTTTTTTTTATTTTACCACATGAAATGAAAAGATAGGGTAATAGCATAGATTAACCATAATAGATATGTCACGCCATGTTGAAAACCTGTCACACGGCGACTGCAGCGCCATCTGATTTTAAATTGGGTCAGAAATTGTGGCGACAATCTGAACATGGCGTGGCGAGCTGGCTTGGGCTTATAAATCATCACTCAGCAGTCATTGCGATTGGCGCTGGGAGTGGGACTTCTAAGTTTTATTCTACTCTACTACTTACTAGATCTAGTCTACATTTAGTAGGCCTACTGTAACTATGAACGGTATTAAAATCTCTAATTTCACCAACCTTTAGATTAGCCTAAAATCTATTTGAAGTCTATTTGCAGCTCACATGATGATGACACCTCCCAGTCTTGGCTCAGTCTATGCAGGCGTAGCTATTTATCATGTTTAAATAACTAGTATAACAGACTATAGGCTAGCCCTATATTATTAGTAACTTATAGACACTGATAGGCTAAGGTTAGTCTATCAGAAAAAAATGTAGGCCTACAACCACAAGGCTACATGGATATGGGAGACACATGTAGTCTATATCATGTAGATCTACTAGTATAGACTATAGTTATCACTGTACTAGGCCTATGGGTGTGATGGATTGATCAAAGATAAGCCACGCCCCCACCATCTTTTGACTAGTCTATAGTCTACTAGTAGGAGGGGCCCACCTGAAAAATAGACTAATGATATGCATAAGCCATAATGATATGCATAGCCTAGCCCTAGGCCTAATTTTGCTAGCTTTTTTGTATTAGTCTAGCCTCTAGGCATAGGCCTACTAGACCTACACGTATTAACATAAATAACATTGTTTATATAAACACTGATATTTAGTTTAGAATCAATAGGCCCCATAATTACATGAATTAGTAAAATTAAAGTGACACAATCTGGCTAAACTAATAAAAAAAATCGGTAGGCCCTAACTTTATTTTGGTTTCTTTATATGACCATACGATGTAGGCCTCAACATAGACTAGAACTGCAAAAGTTTTTTTTAATTTTTGTGCTGCACATTCAGGCCTACCAGTAAAGGGAGACATAGAGACAAAATTCTCGTATTTCTCATTTTGGACATGCATGTCCAAGGCTAGAGGTAAAATTTAGACAAACTTATTTTTTGTTCATTGAAGAACGGAAATATCAGATCAGATCGGATGCCTTCCTTGTTTTGTATATATGTTAAAATTTGCTGGTTTATTCTGGTCAACATATTTTTCATCAATTCCGCCAACAAACTTTTTTTTCTGTCCATATTTGTGGCAACAAACTTTGTTTTCATATTTCTTAACCCTTCAAGTCCTCACGATGCATTAAAGCAACATTTTACATCCCTGAAAAGAGACTACATTTTCCTACAAGCAAGGCTTTTAGAATAAAAATTCCCATGAAACTGGTTTACCAGTACATGACAATTTTCTTTAACTTTTCACTCACTTCAAATAATCTTCATCCACTACAAGTCGTGAATTGTGACAGCAATTTGCGGCTTGTAGTGGATGAAGGTGACATTGTAAAGTCAGGCTTGAAAGGGTTAATGCCCCTCCCCCCCCCCCCCGATATATATAATGGTGCGTTCCAGTTAATCCATTCAACGTTGTCGGCCTACATGAAAATGAATAGCCTACGATTCGAGGATCTAACATTGAAATGCAAGGATGTTGCCAGGAAAAACAAAATGTGACTGTCCTCATTTTTATATGGGTAAAACAAAAATTGTGGGTATTTTTACATAAAATTGGTGTCCCCAAGACTTAAAAGGTCCAAATTTTGAATTAAATGTAAAAATATTTAAAATAAATGGTTCAACTTCACGTTTAAGCATTATTAGGCCTACCTTATAATGCTAATATTTGTAAAAAAGGGAAAATATCTATATGGTTTAATATGAGCTCAATAAGCCTATCATGGAAATGTGGAAAATGGCACTATTTGAAACTTCACTGTAAGATAAAAAAAAACCCATTTCAGTGACAACACTCATCACTATAGGCCTACACTGGTTCGAATTCTGATACCTCGCCCTTGGATCTCTGATCCACTTCAAGCCAAGCATTGACAGTGACTTTAAAACGCCCTACATAGCCTACAGTTACTCACCAGTTGTCAGATCTGTCGAATTAATAAATCTCATCTTGTTATAATTAGTTTTTTTAAATCAAAATCTAAGCCTAGTTAACAGTAAACTAAAAATTTAAAAGTTATTCCGCCCCGAAATCATTGGCAATGTCGCTCATTATTAGGCCCTACATATTAATATACGCATTATTTACGGTAATAATGTAGTCTGAAAGTTTATCCTTGAATGAGCAGATCAATTGCGTTCCAAAAGAGGAGGTGTGAGTGTAAATTTGACATCTTGGTGAATCGAAATTAGGTGCCTTACCAAAATTTGAAACTTCACATATAACCAATCTAGAAATTTGGCAAAAAGCCAAGGGCGGCAAACTGAAGAATATAGCTAGGATCAGACTGAATTGTTTTCTTGACATAGATATGCCTATCAGGATCACAACACTAAGCCATTAGGCCTATTATCCTTGCTAATTTTAAATAGCCTAAGCCTATATCATCAGCTATCAATATACACATAAGGTAAAAATATATAAGCTTATAGGCCTAGGCCTATAATGTGGGTCATTTTAAGTATCAAGCTTCACACGTGATGAGCAAGATCACTCAAGAAAGTTGGTAAATAGCCAAGGGCGGCGAACTGATAATAGGTGGATGTAGGCCTAAGTGGGCGTTTTGACCCAGGGCTATTTTTTTAAAGCAATCCTTGTACACCACTTTATCACCTTATTATCAATCATAAATGTTAAAAGCAGATATATATATAGGGGGCCTCGAAACGTCTAAAGATTTTCTTTGATGAAATTTAGGCTATAGGCTACATGAAAATGTTGGAAAAATATTGCCCCTGTAGTAATAGGCCTACCTTTTCACTTTTTTCTAACGAAAAGGTTGCATTCCAATGTTATGTGTAGACCATTTAAATGACATAAAGTAATCAAAATTGTCTATAATGGCGCCATAACTATTTACATGTCTAATTAGAATGTAACCTAGTAATGCGAGAATTTGTTGCAAGATCACCCAGTCACGATAGGCCTAATAGAACATCAATAAAAAAATAAAATACTAATTTTCTCTTTGTTTTTATTTTACTATAGACTAGTCTACCGCTATTCATCGATATCAATTGAAATTAAAATATAAATTATGCATTTTTTTTAGCTGAAATAAGTGTACACTTGAATTTTTTTTGTGTGTGTAAGTTTCCCGTTACAAATGAAATAAAAAGTTTTTATTTATATTTTTTTGACCGTCTGCTCTGCATCTTGAATCATGCGAGCCATGCAATTTTTTTTAAAAAAAGTGGCCTAGGCTACATGTAGTTAAGACCTAGGCTTATAGGGCCTAAAATAGGGTGTATATAGGCTATAGGCCTATATATGTATAAAACTAAAATGGCCTGCGAAAAAAAACCAATTGAAAACCATGTATTTTATACCCCCACCCCCCTCGTCAAATTTAAATAGTCTAGGTCTACACCGAATTAAACAAACATTCATTTTTAGCATTCCAAGGGACTAAAATTATTAGGCCTAGGCCTACTAGTACTAGACAATAATGCCTATAAATAATTTATACTTCATAAATAGTCTAGTCTATTTCCATGATTAGCCTATAGCCTAGGCCTACCCCTCCCCCTCCCACCAAAGTAATATTCTGTTCTCCAATCAACTGTGGGAGTTCTAGTCTAGGCCTAACCTTTCTTAGGCCTACATGTAATTATTGAACATATATGATATGGGGGTAGGCTGTCTAAATGTTATCTACTTGTAGCAATGTAGGCTACTGGTAGGTAACATAACATACTCATAGGGGCCTACTAGGCTACAACATAAATAAACATTTTAAATAGAAATAGCCTAATTACCTCCGACCCATGTGGCATGTTAGTTTTTTATTCTTGTTGGGACAGTAGTAGGCCCAGTTTGGAGAGATCTAGCATGTCTAGGTGCGGTAGCCTACTGTAGCCACATGCTTTTAACAATGACCAAATCTGAGGTTTGGGCCTACTAATACTAGCCTAGGCCTAGGCTAAAAGTCTTGACTTCTTGCTGAGAACAATTAGATCTAATTATAGGCCTACAAACATGACTTGTGTAGTCTAGATCTTGATTATGTTTAGGACTATGTCACTAATACTAATACTCTAACGTCAGTGGGAGTTTATTGTCATTGACATTGAATATACCACCGCCCAGGCACACCCTGGCACCAGTCAAGGCTCAGCTTCAAGAAGAGAAGGCAAGTGTAGTCTGGGTGTGTTGGAGGCCTATTTATACTTGATCTACAAAATATTGAAGATTTTTAAGATTAGCTAGTCTATCCATAGGTCATGTAGGTGTCATAAATTATGGGTACATTCCAATAAACCTTCAATAATAGAATCTACAGGATAGTTCAGTGACAAAGGCTATAGATGCCTGGGCAGTACATGCAGTATGGCTATGCGCGCCATATTAATTCAGCAGAAATGACCCAATTTAAACTCAGGGGGCGCTGCGGTGCGCCGTGTGACAGAATCACCCATTGGTCAGTGGTTTATGACGCATCTATATGTGGTTAATCTATGGTAATAGTTAGCTAAAAAACTCAACACCCCCACGCCCACTCAATAAATAAGTTTCCGATAACTTTTGGCCCGAGCCATAAGGAATCTTCTCAAAAGCTGAAGATCACTGAAACGCAAAAGTAAACATACTGAACAGGCTCAAATTACCAGATTATTTGTAAGACATTCTAATTTTTTAAAAAGGAAATTAGACACACCTGTCCTGCATTGTACCTTGCTACTTCCTTCCGCTGCCGACAAGACCTTCGAATTCCATATAAGTCTGGGCATTCAGTAGCTTCCTAAAAATACAGAAATAGATTAGTCCATGCCAAATTGCTATTATGTTCAATGGATTCGATGCACCATAATTTTAGTTTTCACCTAAAAAAGATTGCGGCTGTACTCGGGCTCAACCTCGTCAATTCTATTTTTAAATACCAAGCTGTCCGTCTTCCGTCACACTTGAAAAATAAATAAAAAATGTCTGCCCTCAATAATGCTATCGCTAGATACCATCAACGATGTTATACGTTAAGGCGCTAGTATTATTAAAATCACCATTTAAATAGGGGTTGCTCTCCTACCTGGTGATAGTGTCAAGCAATGATGACATCACAAAAATACAAGTTTTCATCTTTTCTAAACTATTTGATGACATGATTCCTAACAAATAAATAGATGTGCAGGCACATGTGTATTTAAAATAAAACAAGAGGCCAAAGGCCACCATAATCCCCCATCCTGCCCTCGTGATGTGCAAAGGCACATTTAGGCCTACACCCTCTTGGTGATGAAAGTGGAAAATATGAAAGAAATCCCCAAATAGGTATCAGAGATATATGGTCTGTAAATGGTACTGTTACTCAGTTAATAGCCATTTTGACTCAGAGGGACAGGGCTCATCCGAGACGACCAACAATCTGCTTGGGAAGGAAGAGTTCAGTTTCACTGTCCCTGCTGCACAGTCATGTGCAGGCACAGGGTTTAACAAATCCTGTGTCCAAGTAGGGTGACCGGCACGCTACCACTGCACTTGGATGATTGAAGACGGCAAGCCTGGTGTTTCATCATCATCACTGTGCGTATTGATCATGTGAACAGTGCTAAGTCTGTAATAGTCAGTCTACTGTACAGGCTATATATTAATTTAATAATTATGTACAAACACCATGTCACAGCTATTAGCCATATAGTATTAGCAGGTCTATACTTAGCAAGTGATGTTATTGGCTGTTGCCGCTCATGCCCCCAGGCATCAACCAAACATATTCCCGCTTGAAAAGCACTGTAAAAAATGTGCTCCAATGACATCGAAACAAATTTTTAACCCTCCTCTTGTAAATATTGAGGATTTTTTTGTAACATGACTGTAAGAACACGTATGCTTTCTAGATATGTCAACAACTCATTGCCCCACCCCATGCATGCCATATACACATGAATCCATGATTTGTGTGGACTGGTGTAATGTCAGCTGCCCCAATGAGCATGTAGATTTGCAGCATTTGGTCACATTTTATTTGTTTTTTTTTATCCGACAAGATTTCATTCAGATTGACAATTAGGAAGGTCAAGTGATATTTTGGGAAAGACTAGTAGAATTTTTAGCCAGTTGTCCGACTGGACTTGTAAGTGGAAATTTAGTCCAATTTCGAGCAAGTGAGATGTAGGTAACAAAAACTATATAAAAGCATCCCCATTAGACAGGCCTATTTCCTAGACTTTAAACCAGCCTCTCACTCAGCTCAAGGACTAGAAAGGTTAGGGTCTCCTGTGGATAATGGCAGCTGGCCTACTCGAGATGTTGGCAGGTTCTCTCAGTGACCAGCATGGGTTTGGTAGAAGGGGAATTCCCACTGACCTGGTTTTTGACCACTGCATTATCATCCAAGCCAAAGACAAAGGTTAGCAGTGTCTACACATGGACAGGTGACACAGCTGAAGGAGTGTGGATGTTTCCAGGTCAGTATATATAGAAAAATAATGAGAAAATAATGACCCTCCCCCTAATTATTTTTTTAATGGATCCATCCCAAAAGTTAATCAGATCATCAGAAATACCTAGAGAACCATCCTATCAAATATGACTGCAATCCAACCAACGGTTCATAAGTTTTGTGCCCACAAGCTTTTTGGGAGGGCATATTGGAAAATGGCAGTTATGGCTTGGTACCAAAAGAAAATATATTTGAAGAATATCCCAATCACATAGGTCATATGTAGAAAATAAATGTGTGAAAAAAATAATTTTTTAAAAAAAATGTAGGCCTACCCCCCCAAGCCCCGAAACCCCCCCCCCCAGAAAAAAACTTTTTTTTAACTTGGAGAGACTACTCCAATATAAAAATAAATACAATTTAATTTTTTTTAAATGACCCCCAACCCTGTCTGCAGCAGCCATTTTGTTTTTAATGGATTCATCCCAAAATTTAATCAGATCATCAGAAATACCTAGAAAACAACCCTACCAAAATTGAAAGCAATCCAACCAACGGTTCATAAGTTATTGTGCACACAAGCTTTTTGGGCGTCCATCTTGGTAAATGGCGGTTTTTGGTTCGGTGCCAAGAAAAAAATATTTGGGAAGAATTGCCCAGTCACAAAATTATCAGTTAACTTTTTAGTTAGAGCTGAATTTAGGATATACCCGCGGCAGCGGCTGAGTAATGCTAAACACTATTTATAAGCATCCCGATATTCATCGGGGATGCTTAAAATCTTTTTAGTGAAACTTAAATTGATTTGCTGTTTTAGAAAGCTGCGACGGAGTAGGATAAAAATACTGCAAACTGTAAGGCAAAGTTGGGGATGCTTAATCTTTAGTTAGAAAACAACAACATCTCCGTTACATTAATACTAATTGTTATCTTACTAAATATTACACGTAGAGATAATTGTATCAAATAATATGTGTGTTAAAAGTTGGCAATTGATACAGTTCGAAAAAAGGCCTCTCTGGTTGTCCGAGACAACCTAAGTTTTTTTAATATTATATAAAAATATAAGACTAGTTTCAGTGAATTTCTGAAGTGATAATTTTGTTTACAATGTTGAGCTTTCCCTGCATTATTTTCTCAAGCGTACAACCCGTTAAACATGAAACATTGAGCCAAAAATATAACTTGTTTGCTGGGAGCTCACCCTAACTATTGCTTTGATAGTTGATTTCTTATGAAGATGACCTTCCCCAGCATTGCTGTCTGTGCCATCCTGTGACTCGCTGTGTGTGCTAGTTCTACTATGAGTAGCTGATCGGGGAGATTCATGTTCAGATCCATCTTGAGAATGAGTGTCACTGCCATCTAACTCCTCACCTAATGGTGAGGATGGTTCAGTATTTTTCCTTGGAGATGAATCATTGGAATCTTGACTTGATCCTGAATTGCTGCTGCTATCACTGTAGAGAAAAAATAGTTCATGAAGCAAACTAAATCAATTCGGGTGGGCAGAATAAAGCCAAATACTATAACAGACATCCCAAAAATATCGGGGATGTGTAATAATGATAGAATTTGCAGCAGTTTAAACAGTAAGAGATCCATGTGATGTAGATTCATATTAAACAGTAGGCCTATTAGCATTAAAAAATTGTTTATGAATTTTTATTTCACTTTAAAAAAAAAGAGAAATGGAAAATCACACAGTTTCTGTTATTGTCTCTTATCAATTGTGTGAAATTAGGGGCTTTATTCCCGAGATAAAAATACAAAAAAAAACATTTTATAAAAATAAAAGCTCAGAACATCCTAATCATGACTCCTCAATAAATTTTATTTAAAATATTCCACTTGGTGCATAAATGTGACAAGGAAGCTTAGGGTTAAAGAGGGCCAAATTATGTCCCGTGTTCATGACAATAACACATTATTCATACATGTGTCATTTCAAACTCTGCTTCATGTCAATAGAAAAATAATTGGAAGAAAATATCCTTACCTTGAATCACTGCCTGAGTCAGAGTCAGAAGATAGGGAGGAACTCCGTGAAATCTGGTGTTTAGATCGCATTTGTATGATATAGGCAGTGGACTAGGCCATCCCTTGCCCAACACTTACATGTTCTTTTTCAACAGCTATCATAAGACCATTCTATTGCTCATTTTAATCCCTAAAAAACAAAGATATAAAAATAAAAAATATTATTATGTATAGAAGGTGAAAAGTACTTGCATCAGATATTTCGCATATACATGTATTCTGACAGTAACCTATTTTCAATTTTGCTACCTTCACTTGGGAGCTAGGTTAATTTTTACAGGTGTGAGTAAAGGGGGGTAGGCCTATATTTGATTTTGCATCATGATAAATCTGAATAGCCTATCATACAGTCAGAACTGTCAACACATTATCAATAAAAACTGGAGGTATACATACAAAGTCAAGCCAAAAAAGGGGACGTACCCCCTTCCGTGATGAAACAGGAGAATGCCAATGGCGGTTAGAAAGTGGAGGGAGTTCTCCTTTGTTAAATGCCATAAAATAAAGAGTGTTGTGGTTAAAAGTGGGCTAAAAAATAATTAAAAAAACATAAACGTAGGAAGATTTTTTCAGTATAAACATGTACTATAGTAAGGCGAGAGAACTCTCAATTTATAGAATATAAATCAAGTTGTGGCTGCACAATAGTAGAGTGCTGCAGAATTACACAATTAAATTATTTTGTGGGATATAGACGGATTAGTGTCCTTCGTAGAACCCCACATTCTCTTGAAATGCACCTCTGCGTTAGCATGTTTAGTGACAAATATAATAGAAAAATAAGTATAATTTAAAAAATGTTTCAATCAGAAAATCTACAAAAAAGTTTTTACAATACAAATTAGCAGGTAAAGCAGATTCTGGTGAACGGAGATACTGTTATCCTTGGGTGCTGCACCTGATTTTTCTCATGAAAGCATATATATATATTGAAATTGGGCTGTCATTGGTTGCTATGAACACTTAGCAAGCATAGGGTTGATTTTACCAGATTTTTTTTTTACATTACACCAATGCAATATATTGTGAACTTTTATAGAACAAGAGGAGCCATATAAGTCATATAAAAAACAAAAGGCTGTGATGCACCTGATTTTTTTCATGAAAGCATATTTAATTTTAGGCTGTCATTGGTTGCTATGAACACTTTGCAATCATAGGGCTTATTTTAATAGAGAAAAGATATAGAACACATCAATGTAATATCTTGTGAACATTTATGGTTACAAGAGAGCCATATAACTAAAAAGAAAAAGTCACTAAAGATGAAAATGTCACTCATATATGCAGTGTTGACAGTAACAGCCAATAAGAAGGGGGAAAGTAATTGAAGGAAATATATATGGAAATTATTTGTAGCAATAGCATTACAAACCTGAGCCATGACATATGCGATCTATTGGTGGGTTAGTCATGACAAAATCTAAACAATCAGTTGAACTTTAAAGTGCTTTATTCTCAGAAGAAATTTTTTGGTTAAAAAGGATTGCAAAACACCCCCAATTATAATAGAACGGCCCTCATCTTTGAAGTTGTTTGAGCTACTGGTGGGTTGTGCACATCATTTAAAATGTCAGAACAATCAGTTTAATATCAAGGAGGGATCATGCTTCAAGGAATATCTTATTCCAAGTCAAAACACCTTTGGTGATCCTAATTATTATGGAACAGCTCTCCAAATTTCCTCAGAGCTGTTTAACTACCAGCAGGATCTGCAATAATAAAAATAAAATGTTTTTGCAATACACATTGGAGGTATAGTTGGCCAATTTTGATGAACAGAGATGCTATTATTACTTTGTGATGCACCTGATTTGTCTCATGAAAACATGTACAGATTAGGCTGTCATTGGTTGCTATGAACACCTAGCAAGCAAATGGTTAATTTTATTTCAAAAAAAGGTACAATACATCAATGCAATATCTTGTGTGTATTTATAGTCACAATAGGAACCATAAAATTCAAATAAAAATAGGTTGCATTCACTTAAAGATGAAAATGTCCCACTACTGCAGTTTTGTCAGTAACAGGCTATGGGAATGAGGAGAAATAGAAAATATTTGAAGCAATTGCAAATACGATCAAGAGCCATGAAATGTGAGAGCTATTGGTTGAAGTTTAAGAAATCTGAGCAATCGGTGGAACTTTTATAAAGAGTGTTTTACGCCAAACAAGAAATTTCTTAGTTAAAAGGGCTGTACAGAACCCCAATTATTATGGAACAGCCCTTCACATTTTTACGAGCTATTGGTAGGTTACATGCATGCATATAGTAGAAAAAATCATGCATGGTAAAAACTATTAGAAAGCACTATGTAGTGCATACAATAAATTTCTAGACCTAAAAAGTCAGTAGTGACCCCAATTATAATGTAACAGCCCTCACCTCCAAACTTGTCTGACCTAGTATTATTGGAGTTCATGCATATAGTAGAACAATTATAGCAATCTATTAAATCTTAAAACAGTGCATTCTGCTGACAATAAAATTTTTACTCAAAAAAAGCTGTGATGACCCCAATTATTTTAAGGAACAGCCCTCATCGCACTTACAAGAAAAAAATCAGATGACTTATTTATTCTTCTACAATACATCCATCTGACACAAAAAAGGAAACTTTACACTACTGCTCACTGAATAACATATCTTTAAACGCATCCATAAAGCAATCACTGAATATTTTGATTCTAAAAGGCCCATTGGTTTCAAACAAATTAGAAAATTTAAAGATGTGATTCAGATGTATTTAAGAAAATAATACAGTAACACAAGGGAAAAAGAAGGTTTATAATTATGTTCTTTTTACCGGCTGTTATTTGGATTGTCCAATTTCTACATGTCAGCTTCAATTGATTTGTTGACAGAAAACTATGTCATTGATCGGGCAACATCAGAATACATGGCTCTAGTTAGAGTACAGGTAAAAAGAACAGAGAAATGATTAATTTTAGACATGAATAACCATTGCTGAGTCATATTTTTTAAATACTAAATATTAGTGGTTCAATATGTTTATCTAATGTCCAGCCACTCATATTCATTACATTTACCTAACTAGTTTTAGAGCAGACCAAACTTTTTGATGGGCAAGTGCTATTGCAGCACTCTTTCAGTGGATATTTCTGCAAATTATAAGCCCTGTCCTGTAACTGCCCTCTCTATATGTAGACATAATGTCAATAATGCCAATTTCTGTTGTTCTCCTATATAACTAATGGTAAAATTAGGCTTATTTTGGAAAAAAAATTAACAGCAGTAGCCTATGCATGCTTAATATCACTCACATAACTCGTGAATCATCAGTGAGTAACCTAAACATGCTAAAGGGGCCTGGTGAGCTGCTGCATAGTAAATATAATTTAAATAGGTAAAATTTGACAAATAGTATTAGGAACTCATGTAACATGGACTGCAGCTATTTGTCCAAGTTATGTGAGCTTTGCTAAACAAATCTGTCCTATGACGTAGGTTTGAATGGGAATGTGGGAACCCTGTCACACTCAGGTCATCTTAACTGGGTTGTCTGAGTTGGCCAGGAAGAATGGGGGTTGTGGATGCATGCTTGAGGTCAAGGAGTCTGCCTGTAGCAGACAACTTGATAGTTGTTGATAATACACCAGGTGTATATAGAAAAACCTTCTACAGATGTACATAACCTTCTTAAATTTGTCTTGTATGTTGCTAATATATATACCACTTCTCTGACCAGTTGGATCATAGGTGGAAAAATTCAAAAGGGTGGTTTGTCTTATTTTAAATCTTTTATTCTATCTAATGTGGGCACAACAAACTAACCCTTTCAACCCTCACGATACATCAACGCATCATTTCGCTTAGATGAATAATGACATAATTTCTTAAAACCTAAGGGTTTTAGAATGATAATTTTTGTGGGACTGTTAAAATAATAACGATATATTTTTTCATTTGCCACCTGCTTGAAGTCATCTTTATTCACTACAAGTCGAGAATTGCGACAGCAATTCGCAGCTTGTTAGTGGGTAGCGATGGCAATGGTAAGTTCAGGCTTGAAGGGGTTAAAATGGCTCATTTATCCATTAGCTATCTTTACCCCTTAAAGCGCTGAATTAATGTGTAAAAAAACATTGCAACCAAAGCTTTTTCTGATTCATTTGAATACCTATGTTATGGGTCTACGGCCATTATAAACATGTTCACTCTTAGGCGATTTTTTTATAATTAGTTGGTTGACAAAACCGCCGTGTCACGAAAACGCAAAATCCAAAAAAAATTAAAATTGAAAAAACATAAGTTTTTATTTCCGCCGACCCTGTGTTTGCCGGTGAATAGCTAAACCTGTAAGTAGATTTAGATGAACACAGATTGTTTTAATTAAAAAAAGGTTTCTTCACAGCCGGCTAGTTTTGGATTTGTATTTTTTTCTACCATACGACCACTAGTTTATATAGGAAAATAAGTTGACTGGTACAAAAATTAATCTCATTTTGTTTTTAGTTCCTCCGACACCGAGTTAGTGAACGATAAAGTTTACCAGTATTTAAAAAAAAGTAATTTAGATTTTTTTTTTTTTCGCCGTCCTCCTGCCCATAGGTTTCAAATAATAACTTCTGTCAACCAACTAATATAAAAACACTGGCCTTACCGCGCGGGGATCGACTTTAGTCGACAGAATCTGACGTCTACAGACAGCAGATTATGATGACTAAAGTTGATCCCCGCGCTGCAAGGGTTAATTTGCTTTATAGATGCAGTGGCTTGATAAATTTTGCATGTAACATACTTCGCAAAAACGCTCAATTTATGGATGAAGAGCCTGAATCAGACAAGTTTACCATATGACAGTGTTTCTGGCTCCAAACCTGGTGTTGAAGGCACGCAGGCGTGGCTTCCGGCAAAAGGCCGCTGAAGGCTACATCTAAAGGTACATTTAAAGCTTTAAACTCATTTTTTATTAATTTTTTTCTTGATATATATCATTGTCGTCAGAATTGAATGTTTTTTCTTTAGAGGGGGAAGCTTGTCGACGACAGATCAGAAACACTGTGACATCGTTCACTACATGTACGATACTACAATTTTTTCATCGCACTTATTAACTTCAAAAATAGGTCCTGTTTTTTATTTCATCGCCCTCATTACCTTTTCCAGAAATTGTTCAAATTGTATTTTGGTCAACATCATTAATTTGAAGTAGATAAATTAATCATGGTGGCCTTATCAGCGTTCATAACTAACAGTGGTCCTGTGGCCGGAGACCAGTAAAACCGCTGGTGGGCCAGTAAAACGCTCTTAACTACTGGTCCTGCGGACCACTGAAATTAAACCACAAATATTTAAGTGGTATTTTCACGCTTAGCATAGGCCCAGAGTGAGACCCAGTCCCAAGGCTAGCATGACTGGTGCCACGGATCGGCGGCGGGATCTCCAGTATGTTCAGTTGGAAGCTTCCTGTTTGTTTGTTTGAGGTAGCTAGCCCTGAATAAGGCTACCCGGGCCTTCAAACTTTTTTGATCGCCAGCAGGATTGAATGCTCAGGTGTGTTTGTTTGTTTGGTTAGCTAGCCCTGTAATTGGGCTGCACGGGCCTTACAAAAAATGTTGCTTGCATCCACCCAGCTAGCTTACTGTAGTATACAATGTCAATCTCGCCCTAATAAAACTAAATAATACTTAGGCTATTCCATTCACAACATGTCGATCTCGTCCCACAACAATACGAGTGACACTGTAACAGCCTGTCAGTTATCTGAGGTCGAGATTGAGAATGTTGAAGGGCACCTGCTGTTAGACATACATTTTTATTATTTTGACCAGAATGAACATGATAAAGTGGCCCGGGAGAGTGATGACAAACTCTCTCACCTGCTCAGATGGGGAGCTGTTGTGACTCTGACTATTGCAATAAAATTCAGTTTGATAATGTGTTGATGGTTCAATTTAATTTGTTGGTTAGGCCTACTATTCGGTACTGATACCCATACTACTTATTCATTTGTTGTATTTTCACAGCAAAATAGACTACACCCAAGACATTATTTTTACAGACTAGCCTGGTGTAATCTACATTCTAGTCAACATGGTACACAATTTACACCTCAAAATGAATGAAAAATACCTCATGTTAAAAACTACTATGTTATCAAAAGTTTGGAATTTGATTTTTTTGATGGTTGAAAGCAGTGTTTAATTTTCGCAACAAAACACTCAAGGTAGTTTCAATTATACAGTACTACTAAACCATAGTCAACTGAACAAAAAATATTTTTTAAATTGTTAAAATTAAATATTGTTGTGTAATGTTATGGATATAATTTATTGGTATTTTTGGAACAAAATACAGTAACACCCACGATAAAAAAATGTTTACACAATTTACATTGTTTGACGTTTATTTTGTTATGGTCAATCAGGACCACAAAAAGTCTGACAGGACCACCAAAATCTGTGAAGTGGTGGTCCTGTGGACCAGTTCCCTGAAAAGTTAGTTTCGACCCCTGCTTATATTATATTCCTACATTAAAACATGATAGTAGTCTATCATGATAATATAAAATATAATCCTCATTACACATGTATTGTCATGTCCTGATAGAATAATAGAATGTTTTGACTATGTACCGGTAATGGTCTATGCTGACATTGTAGCAATTAGGCCAAATTATTTTGTTTTTATTGGTTTTAAATCAAGAATTTTTATTCAAGATTCAGAGCAGGTAAACTTATGCATGCAGTGATTCGAGATAGGAGGCCAAATGATACAAGAAACTTTCCTCTTAAATGTTGACTTAAATTTATTTTAAAATAGGCATAATTTACATTATTATTTCAAATTTATTAGTTTATATCGATAAATAGCAGGTCAGCGGTATAATAAAATAAACTTTGAGGGGGGCAGCTAACAAAAAAAAAAAAAAAAAATTTGATTCCCCTCCTCCTGCAGATGCATTGCAATATTTTAATACATTTGAACTATATTAATTATTAAAATATATAATCACCCCCGAGCCCCTCAAGCAATGTGTTATTTCTCACTCCCACACCCTCACCCAAATACGATCTAATAAAAAGAGGTCATTGACCCATAAAGCACTAAATTAAATAATTTAAATGACTCATATTTCTTAAAACACAAAATTAATTAAATAAATGAAAAATACTCGTATTTGTTTAATTTAAGACCAAAAACATGCAAAAAAAATTATTAAACTTTTGATTGCCCCAACCAACCCCCCCCCCCCCCTGCAGATGCATTGCAATATTTTAATACATTCAAATTATTAATCAACTTTTGACGGCCCCCCCCCCCCTGCAGATGCATTGCAATATTTTAATACATTCAAATTATATTAATTATTTATATATAATCCCCCGAGCCCCTCAAGCAATGTAGTTATTTCTCACCCCCTTAAAGCACTAAATTAAATAATTTAAATTACTCTCACATTTCTTAAAAAATCAAATTAATAAAATAAAATAAAATTACTCATATTTGTTTAATTTGAGACCAAAAACATGCAAATTTTTATATTTTATCTAAGGAAGAGGCTCCTTGGCCAGCATTTTACCAATGGCTGTGAATAGGCAACTTGCGCATTGCTGAACTGTATGACGGGAACGTTTCCATAGAAAAAAAAGAGTCAATCTGCTTATAAAACATTTTATTCGGACCAGTAACTGATCTATCCTGCTAATAAAACAGATTTGCACTTTGTACATTATTTGTCAAAAAAGGTCTGTTATAAATTTGATGCTTTTTACATTCCACAGTATGATTAAATCAATATAGGAATTTCAAATATATATACATGTATTTCTTCAAAAGCGATTAGTATGGTTGACAATATTGGCCCATTTGATTTTTCAAGTAATCTAATATTACTGCTTTTTCTGTTGTTGTTTGCTCATCATGTACCGGTCTTATATTAGATTTATAATTTTCTGTCATTTTCTTTTGTACAAGAACAGAATATGTATACATTTTTAAATGCAGTTCTGAATAAAGTTCAAAGTTCTATGGTAAACGACAACAAATTATCTTCCCTCTCTAACTTACAATTATTCTACAATAAGGATTATAAAAGTGAGGGGGCAGTCGAGAAAAAATTGTAATACATTTCTGCCCCCTCCCCCTTTATAGATGCATTGCAATATTTTAATACTTTTGATTTATATAAGTGTATAAATTGTTCAAATAAGAGCCATATTAATTAGCCTGCCAATCAGGGAAAAAATTTGTTCAGTATCGCATAGCAAAATGCTATGCAATTTTGCCTATTTGCTAATCAAATTTGTAATTGATTAGCAAATTATTTAGACATCAAAGATAGCCTACATGGATGCTCAGCAAGTTACAACTTAAAAAAAAAGTTGAAAACTGCCAATCAATAATTTTTAAACTATTTTTTCCCTGCCAATGTGTATAAATAAGTAACCATCCACAGTGCATAACCCAAAAATATATAAGATTCAAACCGAAAGCATGTAAATAAATGTTACAGTATACATGGCTTACTGATATTACTTTATGTTCATCAAAAAAATCAGCAAGTTTCATGTAAATGCTCACATTAGATTGCACAAACCAATGAATTTGGTATTGATGAAGAGTTGCTGTGAAGGTAACAATTTTACAGGACATTTAAACTGTACTATTTTTTACAACAAATTTCATTCCATGCCCCTACAATATAATTTAAAGCCAAACAAATTAAAATAATATGATTATGGGTGGAGATAGCACATATTTAGTAGACAGCATAAGACAATAAAGTGTTGCTATGAAGGTTATTACTAAGCTAGACACTTTTTGAAAAAAAAATTGAGCCGACAAATTCCTTTCTCTGCCCTTCTAACATAACTGATATTCAAATAGATCTAAAAAAGCCCAGCTCATCTATGTGGAGATAGCTCATAGAAAAAATCTTCACATAAGCAAATGATGTGTTGCTATGAAGGTTGTGACAAACTTGGGATACTTTTTGTAACAAAATTGGAGCTAACACATTCCACTCCATGCTTTTGTATTATAAGCCAAATCGATCTAATGAAGTCAAGGTCTAGGTGGAGATACAGTCATACTACACAGCAAAAATCTTGACATGAGCCATTGCTGTGTTGCTATGAAGGTATCTGCTAAACAAAAATATCCTCACTGAAAAAAACTTCACTTACATGTTTCTTGTATCACACTTTAGCCATGTATATCAAAATAATTAGGGATCCTATGAAAGCAAGACATTTATCGAAGCACAAAATTTTCTGTCAGTCAGTGTAACTGTGTTGCTATGAAGGAATCTGCTAAATGAAACTATTATATGAAAATAAACTCCAGTCGCATAGAAGAACTTTGGTAACACCATGTTATTAAACAGTAGTTTATTGCATAGAAACTGTCTTGAGTGACTGCTGAATTGTTCAAACTGAAATGTTAAAAACTGGTAAGACAAGCTTGAATATATACTTGAACTATGCAATATAGCATAATTATGTATGTATCATAATATAAATCAAATCAGAAATAGAATATATTTTGTAGAATTGATTATAATTGAATCAAGAGAAAAAAACAGTTACAACAATAGTATATAATAGAGCAACATATAAGTGTCTTCTACTGAAGAATATAAGCCAAAATATACCAAGTATTCTTATTGACCTAAAAAGGTGATAAAAAAGAAAAAAAATACAACCAACATGAGGGGAATATTAATAAAAATGATTTTAAAAAAGTAATATCTGAAAAAAATATGTCTTATTAGATGATTACCAGAAAAATATGTCAGATGGCATCATCATCAATGACAACGAACTAATTTAACATCAAAAGCACTCGATATATGAATAGGTGTTCCAACATGAAAATTATGTTGACACTTGGAGTGAAGAGGGTTTTGTTTACATCTGAGTGCATGACAAATTCACAATTCCAGAAAAGAGATGCCAAAAATTATACTTGTCCCACATTATTAATGATATTATGCCCTATTTCTGATCCCGCCAATCATTAATATTTAATATATAAGATAAATTAACGCAATGTAACAGCTCAGTTATGGGAAACGTAGCATACCGACAAGTGACCAAATTGTATATTGAGAGACACAGGAATTGTACACACAAGTCACAACACACGTCGCCTGGCTTCTTGTCAGAATTCGGTTGCAAATCACATGCGTATTATGTGGTAAAAACTTTCTCAAAACCTCTGAAAGGTGTACATATGGATTATTAAATGTACGCTCTTTCTTTCTGACATACCCCAGTTTTCTTTAAGAACATAGATCTATGGTGTTCGCAATTATTTTATAATCAGTGGAGAACTTCTGGCCTCATCGCCGCCATATTCCCGACTGGTCCTTGTGCGATACCGCAAAGGCTGCTGGGAAATATGACCAATGTACGTCACATTATCCACACGAATGGTACCAGCGAAAATGTATGCTGAAATGAAAACAGCCTACCGTCTACTAGTCTACATTGTACGAAAAAGGACAGAAGGGATTGATTTATTCTACTGCACGTTATTTAGACTAAAAACATTTAAAAAAATTAAGAACAATAAAACATTTAACATCATGAATCATGGCAACTCAAAATCATTTTTAAAGAAATACATGGATGATGTACAAAACAACGTAGGTCTAAGTTATCAATAATGTCAGTTAAATTGGCTGCAAAGGGTGGGGAGTGAGAAGTAATAATTATTTTTTCACCTAATAATTTATTAATTTTATATAAAATCAGTGAATTGTTAGTGTCGGTGTGTTATAATACTTGTATTGACATTAAGCATATCATAGGCCTAGGCCCTATTAATTGATACATCTGTGGCGACTGCAACACACTGGTATCGTCTCCTCGACCGAATTCGTTTTGGGCCAAAATCGGGCCAGAGGAATCAGAGGCTGACGAGCTTCTACTTCCGCCCAGCCCTGTGCCACCCTGGGATTCTCGCCATTCTCATTCATTCCAGTCTAGTTTGTTTTAGGAGACAGACGCCTAGTCTGCCGCTCGTTTCACTGACCAATATGGCCTGGTATCACTCTCTGTCGCGGGACAGCACGCCGTATCTGACTGTCTGAGAAACATAAATAAATAAATAAAGAAAGAATCATCTTTGTTATCAACTTGTATTTTTTTAACCCCTGCTGACCAGGCGGGACTTAAAAGATATAAATTTGGGTTCGCTGGAGTTTCCCCGCACCATGCCGCCCAATACACCTGTCATGTATGTTATAAAACATAACAATTTACTTGAAAAAGAATATTGGAACGTTGCACCATATTGTCACTATAACGTTATAGTAACATAGACCCCAAATTTTTGTGAGGCATATATGTGGGTCACAACATTGAGGAATTGATCAAACATATATCGTGGAGAAAATGATGTGTGTTCACTCAAGTATTATATGTAGGCCTAATATCCTTTGTCATTGTGCACCAATATAATTTATTTGCATATGAGCATGTTCACGGTTAGGTGCTACATGGTGTATGTCAAATTGAGTACCCTATTGTTCTTTCATGAAATCACTGAAGTATCATTATGTGGCATCATCATATCAAGTATCACTAGGACAGACAATATAACAAATTTAAAACATTTCAATTACAGGTAATAGCACAATTCGATATATTTTCGTTTCGAATCATCATTTTATCTGATCGGAAATCTGAGGTACCCGAACACCCTTCAGAACGATACAAGAATCAAGTGTTTTTAACCACCTATACGTCTAAAACTATGGCAAACTAACATTTCATTATTATAAATATTTTGAAAACAACGCTCAAGGGTCATATAAACAACGAGAACCACCTGATTTTGATGTATTAAAACGGTCATGTTGTACGTGACAGGATCGGTCACATTTCAAATTTGCAGTTTCTGTCATTTCGTCTGCTACTAACAGGAAATTTGTAAATATAGAATTTGACTTATCCGATCAGTGTTAAGTGAGAAAAATGTGTTTGAACGAGGGACTATATTTCATCGGTCACAAAATAACGTTACGACCCAAGCCTCTACATACCATATATGTGTACACGACGTCGTAATACTGTATCCAGTGTGAGTGGGTAAGGTTCAAATCACTTCACATCCACATTGCGGAGTGATATCCCATGTGGGGTGTAAATTGCGCCGCCAAATATAGCATCGGTCACGATAACGTAATGTACAACATGTTTTAATTTTTACTACTTTTCAAGGAACAAGCGTTCTTCAAGTAGATATAAACAATCTTAACAACAAAATACGCTAGCTCATAATAACAGTTTTTTTAAGTCCTATCGTCTGATATAATTGACGTAGCGCCCACCGATAGAATGAACGAGTTAATGCTTACAAAAGTCGTCCTGATAAAGCTTTGGCATGTTGTAAGTTATGAAAGGACCGATGTGTTCATGTTGTTCATTACATATATTTGTATTTGCACCTCCAGGAGTCAGACCAGAGGCCTTTATTGCATAAATTAATTTATTGAATAAAAAAATTGAATTGTAATCTCACGCTGAACCCTCCTTCCACCAGTAGGTCCTATGACCACCTTCGGTTGAATCATGACCGTGGAAATCAGCTAAATTCCTGTCGATCTGAAACACATAATATTCCCTCATCAGTATAATATAATGTTACCGTATCAAGTATTTTATTCAATTAAATATATATATTAAACCATTAACATAATTTTTAAATAAATACATGGACATGGTGTACAAAACAACGTATATTGGGCCTAGGCTATACGTTATCAATGTGTCAGTTAAGTTGGCTGCAGAGGGTGGGGGGTGAGAAGTATAAAGAAGTCGACCTCTTTACGTGTTATAAGAAGTGTTTGCATTTTCTTGTACATCTCCTGAAATAAAAAAGAGAATTAAGAAAACTGATCGACATCCAAATAAAAAAAAAAGGAAAATTGATATAAAAATAGATTATTAGCATCATTACATACGGGACGCTAACATTTTGAATTAACACCTCTTGAAACTACCCTGCAAACAATTTTACATTGTAATAACGTTCCCACAACGTACAGCATTCGTACTTAAGACGTCACTCTGTGAACTCCAATTTACGTCCTTATAATGTAAAACATAAATGTAACGTTATTGGGACGTTTTGGGGATGTTAGGGTTATTACGACTATGTCCTTAGCTCGTCCTCGTTACGTTCATCCATGTATGACTAAACCGTGACCTTAACGAACGTTATATTATGTACAGTGTTTGCAGGGTAAATGGTCAATCAGGGGCGACAGTAGTCAAACGATTAAACCTTGGCCCTATATGGGGTATTGGTTAGCACCGCTGCCTTTCACGCTAGAGTTCGGCGGTTTGAAAGAAACAAAAATGCTTCATCCCCAACCACTCGATCGTAAAACTGAACATCATTCTGTGACCGAAAGCTGTTTTAAGCTCCTTGAGCGCTACAGCATAGTTTTTACCACTATATGTCAATCCATGAATTAATTTTGAAGCATCCCCCTTTACATGTGATTGCAAAAGATCAATACGCCGTGTGTCAGATAAGCCAGCGCGGCAATGTACTTGCATGTAAAACTGTTCAACAAATTTAGGCCAGCTTAATGGCGAACCATCAAAGACAGGTATAGAAATTTGTGGAAGTCGCGTTCACTTGTATTGAAGCTTTTTTATCACCGGGCTCCCACGCTGTGGCGTCAGGATTCAGTGAATAAAAGTTATGTGACAATGCATCAGAACGTGCTTTTTCGCTTGACCTCGATTGCGACGCTACATTAGGTGCAGCAATTGGCTTAAACGGCAGTGTTGAAGATGGCCGCGTATCATACTGCACTGTTGAATGTTGAGTATGAGTGGGTGCACTATGGTTATCACTCACAAAATGAACTTGCTGATTGCAGGTATGGGATAAGGCTTGATGCACTGGGGACCCATGAGCTTGTGACATTTTAGGACATGGTTTATTAAAATGGCTTATGGTCTGACTACAAGGCAAAACGACACGCAAATCATGAGTCGGCTCTTCGGCGAGACGTGACTCAGCTTGTGTGCGTGTATAATTTTCTGTCATAGGTGAACAAATAGGTGCATAAACAACAGGATTAGGCTCTCATTATGAACCCTAAGCTGAGGTGCTAAATTTTGTTGACTAAAACCACTATTTACTGCAGGCGGAGGAGCATCAAACTGCAAACCCACTGGCAATAAACGGTGTGAATGAGAAAATTTTGTTGGACTAAAACCCTTGGATTAACCTTTTTGCAACTGGCAGTGATGCCCCCCCCCCCCAGTACTGGGCCCAAATGTATGACGTCATATAATTGGGCCGTCGTGGCGACGGCCCACGTAGGGGAGAGTAGGGCACCTTGACCATAGGGGCACGTTGAACCACTTGACTTTTCTCTGTTTGTTTAAGTCACAATCGCCAGATATCCCGTCAATATGACCACCTGGTTGTGTGTGAACGAACCAAAACTTAAAGGGCACATTTGATCACTTCATCAAATTTTCTGCTATTTTTAAAAAATATTAACAAGAAAGTGAATTCTATGGGGTGATTTTTATTTCTTCTAATTCTAATTGAAACGTAGTATTAAATAACAATTTTCGTTTCACAGAAACACTTTCAAGGCCAATTTTGAATAAGAACTACTATTTCACATTTGTTTTGGCAAAAAAATATTGGCAGCCATTTGATCTTGAGGCATTTTGATGGGGCACATTAAGCCATGAAAAGTGGGGCACGTTGAACCATAGTTCGAAGTAAAATTTAGGAGTGGGGCACCTTGAACATAGGGGCACGTTGAGCCACTTGATTTTTCAATAAAAGTCGGGTGTTGTACAAAACCTATGAAACAAAATAATTGAAATGTGATTTTTATCTTAAGTGAGAGATTAAGTTCAATTTATTTTATGCCAGGATGTTACTCTTTTTTACAGCTGTCATTTGCCATACAAAAAATAATTCAGTTCCATTCTGACTTGAGAGGGGGTTGAAAAATAGAAAACTGGATCAAGGTGCCACACTCTCCCCTACTTTAGGGTACGGTACACCATTTAGGCCGTCGTGGCAACGGCCCACGTACTGAAAGGGTTAACACCTCTTTGTGGCTCATGCACCAAGCGCTCATATGACACTATACAAGATTGCTGCTTGTACGAATCATTAGGACAGGATTCTGGTATAGTAGTATAAGTAGCACTGACAGGGGGAGGTGTAGGATTCACTTTATTAAACACCCCACTGCATGCCTGCGTATAAAGATGCCTCGGATTGAGTGGTTAGAGTAGAAGAGCTGTGCAATGGGAATTGAGATAGATGTGGTGTATTTTGCCTTTGTGTATTCACCACGTTATCATACGAAACACACTGTTGATCTGTGGCATGCGGCACAGGCGGGTCAGTATGCACAACCAGTGGGGGAGGGTGATTCAACCCACGATACTATGCAGGGTTTCAGACCGTGACGTGTCTGGATTACGCCTTTGTGTATTCACCATGTTATCATACGAAACACACTGTTGATCTGTGGCATGCGGCACAGGCGGGTCAGTATGCACAACCAGTGGGGGAGGATGATTCAACCCACCGATACCATGCAAGGTTTCAGACTGTGACGTGTCTGCATGGATTACGCCTTTGTGTATTCACCACAATACTCAATATGCTAGTTACCTGAGTGACAATATTCATATTCAAGCTGCCTTTGACTGGCTAAGAGAGACAAAGAAGAAGACTGATATGATCATTAAAGATTTTAATAAATATCAGGCTTGTGATGATATTCGGTCTATTAGCTATGTTAGGTCAAGCGGCAAGAGCGGTATGTCCTAACATCGCTGAAAATTTCGTAAAGTTATATGCAGAATTGCAAAAGTTAGACCATTTGACATGTAGTAAATTGAAAATATGACGTTCCTCTATAAACCCATTACGCTAATTCTGGAATTTTATTACATGTCAAATGGGCTAACTTTTGAAATATTGAATATAAATTAGCGAAATTTTTACTGTTGTTAGGACATGACTTGGAAATGTCCTGTGCAAAATTTCTAGGAAATCGGTTCAGAATTGACTGAGACATCGACGAAAAGCATGCGATCCAGATAATTGTGTCATAGACTTTAGTGTCTTCGAACAGTCAAGAAACCTGAGACTTGAAGCAGCCCGCTCAAAACTGAAACTACAGCAAATAAAACGCAGGACCGAAATTGAAGTCAAACAACGCCAAGCTGAAGCGAAACACATTGCTGACGAGGAACTTGAAATTGCAGAACTTGAAGTCAAGATGTTGGACAAATTCATCCAGGAGAATGATGACGGAGATTTTCACAATCAGCTCCCTCCTGTAGATGAAACTCATCTGAAACAGCAATATGTGCAAAGCTGGCTAAGTGGGCAGCCGTCAGCCTCAGAGGGTAATCCAGACACGTCACAGTCTGGTGCATATACAGTGCTCCAAACTGTTCAAAGGCCTGGACTGTGCAGTGACATATATGGCACTGTGCACTAAAAATAACCCTTTAAGTTATTCAATAAGAGTAGGGCATAATCTCTTCCACCTTTCGCGATATCGCCATGATTGTGCAGAAAGCAACGTAAAGCAATATTCACTAAAAATAACGACACGTGTATACATAGATGACAGATATTGTGTAGTGTGGCTTAGCTGGGTAGCCAAACATTAGATAAAAATGACCGTGATTCTTCAATATAATCACCATTATGCAACTTGAATTATTTTATTGACGTTATATATCTCTTATATCTCTTTATATCTCTTTATATCTTTATATCTCTTGTCACAATCTTTAAAATAATTTCATGAATCTTAATTTATCATTATTATTATCACATGAAAGACTGGAGCAACAACGATGGCGGCCATTTTAAATTGTGCAATGACAGACGTTTTACAATGGTGAAATAGGACTAGAATTAAGTATCTCGTGAAAAATTATGCAGAAAAATGATATTACAACTGGATTATATTTGAATTTCATCCCAAGTTACACTTTCAGTAGGCCTATTGTATCAGGCGGCTATTTTTGCAAACAAAACCCTGCAAAAGAAGACCTGAAATGAGATCCCCGTGTAAAGTTAAGTGAGAACGAGGTATTACGAAGGAATATATGTTAAATTCTTCGTATGTTCAAATTGCTGCAATTTTTATGGCCTCCGGCGGCCATTTTTGGATTTTGGCCCCACAAACATGTCCCGCTCTTGGTAAACTTTGGGACTTTTGACAGGTCATTAAGGATGACCATCTAAGTGACTCCTGACATTTTCAGCTTTATATATTTGTTTTCCATCTTTGCCCTTAAATATATGCCTAAAATTCCTGGACTATCGCAATTAACGATTTCTAGTGCCGCCGGGAATTGCTGTAAACAGATTATAGCCTACTAGTTAAGCTGATAATTGAATTAAATATTTATACCCGCAGTTTGTGTAATTTTTATATATTTTTCACATAGCCTACAGGTCATAAATTACTAAGACCATAGATTTTCGAATTCTATAGGCCTATATCATCCCGTAGGCTACCTAAATCAATTTTATAATTTCCTACATCAATTCAATTCAATTATATTCGATTAATGTTATAATAATGCAAATATCACTAGAAAACAAGTTGTATATGCCTGAATAACAAGTTCTGTGGATTGTGAATTGACTAGTGAGAGCTTGCAGGCCAAATGATCGCAAAACACAGATTTCGTACATTTTGAGTACACAATTCAAGGCTTTTTCAAGGACCATAATAACATTTTCAGGGTTTCCCCGACTGCTCACCAATTTCAAGATTGAAAAGTAAACCACATCTTATTGAACTGCCTCTCTTCTGTCTTACAGCCGTCCTGTAGGCCTATACACCACAGTAGCCTACACTGCTCGTAAAATTGAGCAATTTCAGCATCAGTGCTGAGACTGATGATATATGCCTCCTGTTCGCAAGTTATGAATATGTGCAGGCACTGCTAATAATAACAAAAGTGTCAATGACACTGCAGCTCATCCTTATAATTTGCGGGTGTATTTGATTTAAACTTTCTACATGATAGCATCATTTTTATTTTGGCTCCTTACTAGGTCCACAATATGTCAACATGTCCATAGTTTAGAATTGCTTTTTTTTAAATTTTGCGCTGCACAATTTAGCAGTTAAAGCGACTCAATCAGGCTAAAATCATCAACAAATCGGTGATTTTAATTTGGCTTTCTAATATGACCATATGATGTAGGGGAGACTGGGGCACCTTGAGACATGGGGCACCATGAGACAGGCCTGTTTGACACAGATAATATTTTGCGATTTGTGCGCCATCTGGTCAATGATACCAAAACTAACCAATTTCGATTTTCCACCCTATTGCTAATGACTATTGGACATCCTTGGCATGCATGTAAGCTTAGGTCCATTTTTTACATGAAAAGTAGATTTTTGGGATGATCAATATTTGATTCTATAGATCACATAATACTTGATTTCCCTATGATTTTGATGGTATCTTCCACTTGTGTTATCACTTTATAACTTATGTATAATGGTTTGGTTCAAATACACCCCACACACGAACTATGATATCAGATGTGATGTCAGTCAGGGTGGGGCACCTTGAGACGCTGTCTCAATGTGCCCCAAAACTGTCTCAAGGTGCCCCAAGTTTGTCTCAAGGTGCCCCGAAAGTGTCTCAAGGTGCCCCCACTTTTTTTCAGGCACATATTTTACTGCAACATCTAACATTAGCCAACTGCAGGCTTTAGCTACAGGTATATGTGGTATTCAAATCTTGATTTTAGTTAGATCCGCGTTGTTTTCAAGTACCTAATTTGGCGTCTCAAGGTACCCCATGTGGTGTCTCAAGGTGCCCGAGTACGGGGTACATTGAGACACTTTTTTGAAAATCTTTTTTGTTAAAAAATGTAAGGTTACACATTTCTGAAAATTTTCATCTCTTGCTCAGATATACCCCACTGGATGCTGTATCCATATGTGTCGTCAAAATATTTTATTTTGAAAATTAAATCTATAATTGGGGGGTTTGAATTTTTCCGTCTCAAGGTGCCCCAGTCTCCCCTAAACATGTCCATAGCCTAGAACTGCAAAAGTTTTTTAATTTTTGTGCTGCACATTTACCAATTAAGCGAGATATATTCCCGTATTTCTTATTCTGGACATGCATGTCCAAGAAATACGAGAATAACTGATAATAGGGGCTTTCGGCACACTTGCTACGTTGTTGCCACAGCAACTCAAAATTTAAAAAGACTTCTACAATTCTTGACATGTCCACAAATGAAATAAACGGGGTTTTAGGCCACCTTTGTGCACATATAGGCTAAAGTAGGCCAGGAGAACCTCCTGAGAATGGCGATATGAATGAAACGACACTGCCCACCATACACAGGATTCGAGCCCTGTCCGCCTAAGGCCGAGCACGCTACTTCTCGGTCACGGAGGTTCTCAACAATATTGAATCTTTACAAGTGAGCGAGAAAGAAACATTTTGTTTCTTTGCAACTTGAAGGCCAGAGTGGGGTTCGAATCCGCGATCTCTGACTTTCCAATCAGACAGCTTTAACCGAGGGCCACCGCCCTTAGATGTTCACAGTTATTAGGAGTAGGACATGTCAAGAAGCGAAAATAACATTTGGCCTTTTGGGTGATTTTTGGCCTGATTGTGTCGCTTTAGGGGTTGTTTTTGAATGCAAATATTAGTGAGTGTTAATGCAACAAATACCGTTCCCCAGAAATCAGTGGCTGGAGGCAGATATCATCGACATGTATGAATGACAGGTGGCGCCACCTGGAGCAGCACACCCTAACTTACACCACTACCTGGTGAATATTGTGTACAAGTTTGAATGAAATCTACCAAGACTTTAGGAGAAAAAAGTTTTTGCAAATTGTGAAAGAACGGACAGACGGACGATACGCCATGACAAAAGATCATTAGGCCTTCGAATTTTAAAATTCTCCGACTTTCCTGATTTTTTTAAATGCCAGGTTTTCCAGGTGAAAGATTAATTTATATATATATAAACAAGAGGCCTGAAGTCCCTATATCATCCCCCGCCATAAATTAGGTTAGTTTTTGCGGTCAAAAATATTTAAAAAGTCGACTTGTGGTAACTATTTTAAATTTTAGTAAAATCACCTGCACATTTCCAGATGGTGGGTAATGTAAACAAGAGGCCCAGGGGCCTTGACGTTTGTCAACAGCATTGCAAAAAATCAGCTATAAATGTGTCAGGGAATGTATATCTATACTCTAAGATGCATTATCATGAAAAGATGTATATCCTTTATATCGATCATTGGCATTTATATTATTATGTTCGGTTCCCATAATACATTTTGCTGATTTTACACACGTTCTGAAGCACTGCGCCTAATGAAATATGCTTGACAAAGAATCATTTCACAGGACTACAATGTTAATATTACAAAAGTGCAATTGCTACTTTTTCTGGGACTTTTATAATGCCCCAGTTAGCCAGCAATTTTCACGAAATCTTTAATTTTCAATTCTAATTCTTCTGTCTAAAATAGGCCTAACAAAGTTGTAAATTATCAGCTTTTAATGTTTTTTACCCAGCCATCAAATATACAGTAGCCCTAATCCATCATTATCATATGTGGACGTAATGCACTTTCACTGCACCCTCTTACGTAATGCCAATTATGGAAATCACAATACACACAGTAGACCTAAGGATAAAGACCCATGAAGGCTTTCTCAACTCACACGATCTTTGCTGAAATGTTGCTGTAATGTTGTCAGGCCAACGTTGAGTCAGGTGTTAGTTGGCTGTATCAAATGCTATGAAATGAAATAAATGGGGTTCTACACCACATTTGTACACATATAGGCTAAGCTGGGTAAGGAGAACCTGAGGATGGTGAGATAAATGAGGTGTCACTGCCCTCCAGACACAGGACTCGAAATTGAGCCCTGTTCGTCTACGGCCGAGCACACTAGCTTTCGGTCACAGAGGCTGCCCACAATATTCAATATTTACAATTGAACAGGGAGGAAACATTTTGTTTCTTTGAAACTTGAATGCCAGAGCAGGAGACGAATCCGCGATCTCTGACTTTCCTAGCAGGCACCAGGACCCCCCCCCCCACCCCCGCCCTTCAGTATTATTATTACATATATACAAACGCATTACCTGTGGATTTAATATTGGTTCACCGTCAGGGGCGCTGCCCAACATTTTTTATATTTTATTCTGCACAACATATTAAATGTGCATAATATATATTGGTCATGTCATTGCTATCCCTTACCTGTTATAATTGACAGGTATGTTTTTACTCTGGTTCTGCCATAATAGTGTTCCCTGTTCCACTTTGCTTTTCATTTATTGCAAAAATGAAAAATATATATTTTAAAGTTTTATAATCCACATGCACGGCTGGTCCTCGTCTTCATCATTGACGGTTGGCCAGTAATTGGTAGAAAACAATCAACGAATAGGAAAGCGTGAATTCAACTATGATGCTGTGTCATTAAAAAAACACTATCGGCCCAGCTGCTTTATAGACACTTTATAGCCCTACATATTATTACTTCGAGGCATGTTTTTAATATACATATATCCACTTCTAAAGTATGCATACTTTTAGGTGCATCCCAGCAAATACGATACGGCGAACAGTGGATCAACACTCAAAGGTTTCGAATTTCAGAAGTTTAGCCAGAGTTAACTCTATGGCAAGACACGTGTGATTGTACTCCAGCGGTATTGCCTCATTGTAGTAGTCAACGCGATGCGTACAAAGCATAATCTCATAATATATTACACTGGCTATATACGCTATACTTTCCACAGAAGCTACATCGACTTAATGTTAGTTTAATGTTGGGCCAGCAGTGCAGACGGTGGACTAGCATTAAACCAGGGATAACTGGATATTTAGTTTATTGTTGTGCCGCCCTCTACATCGTTTACCCAGCATTAAAGGAACATCATTTAATAATAATATTACTATTTGTAAATTCAGTTCAAAATAAAGTTATGGCTTTGGTACCACACATTTTATTAACTTCTAATTAGATCCCTATTAGCGTGATATTTAGGCCTTTATTACAATGTGATGTTGAATATCAGCTTCCATCGATAGGGTCCATAATACAAGAACAGAAATTAGGCCTACTATTTGTGTTTTTAGCATAGACTTAGGTTAAAATCTACGTTCAGTTTAACTTGAATATAGCCCAAACATAGGGACGCAGACGGTTAATAAACGGCAGTATAAATAGTTAAAATTATATGTATAAGATTGGTACTATTACATATTCAGTGCCCGATTTATAAATTGGAAAAAGGGGGCGAAGGGGCCAATGATATTTTTCGGAGGGGGGGGGGGGCATTGGCCTTAGACGATGGGGCATGTGACCCATTATTATTTCAAAAGGGGGGCATTTTCCCAACAACAAATAAAACACTTAAGGGTCATTCATATCACCTCATATTCCATATTAAACGTTCATCAGGTGTTCATGCTGATAGAAATATCAAAGATTCATATTGGCGGTTATGCTATTATTAAAACCGGAAGAAAAAAAAATGGTTTAACATTCAGCGTTTGTAAGTAGGCCCAATCGACTTCACGTCACCACGCACTCACATGAGTTAATATCACTTGTGTCAATCAATTGCGTCAACAATATCGAGTGTTATTGGAGTCGATCACATAGCTTGAGTGCTACTCATTGTCTTCCTCGGGTGCTGTCGGATCTCTTCTTGGGGCAGTGTCATCAACTTCCTCTGTTGTTGCCGCTAGGCCTACACCTAAATCACCTTAAACCGCTAAGCGCGACTGTAGTCGCTTTAATCCGTGTTATTAGCCATTTAAACATCAAGATTTGTAAATTGCCTAGTCTTAAATTACAAATTAATTAAATACAAGTTGTTTTCTCTCACTTGAAGTTGTGGGTGAAGGTAGTGAGACACAACTCCAAGTGTGTGAAAATTTAAATTATTTAATTCAGCGGTTTAAGGGTTAATATATTATTATTATTAGTCACAATGAACAAATTTTCTACAATATTTGCTGTAAAAAATAAATTTGTAGGCCTATTATTATTCGTTATATATTGGTCCATTTTTTGGAATTTTTTTTGCTTTTGATTTTAATGGCACATATAGTCTAAGTCTATAGACATCTACACCACGTTCAAGGTAGAGATTTCCCTTTGAAAATACATTGATAAGTGCGGATACAACAGGTGTGGCGAAGTTGTGGCAAGGTTACTTAGCCCCATGTGGCGAGGTTACCAAAGCTGTGGCGAGGTTGCTCAGCCTTCTGTGGCGAGGTTACCAAATCTGTGGCGAGATTACCTGTGGCGAGGTTACAGTCAGGTTACAGGTGACAGTCCACTATTTCGTTGGAATCAGCAACATTTCAACTACATTTTGGTTTTAGTAGCTCGTTTTCTGTCATATTTCATTTGAATTGTATTGGTAAGCATATAGGCCTATGTTTTGGATCATGGGATGACGAACCTTGACTCTGTTCTAACAACGCTGAATACTAATACTGAAACTAATAGAGCGATACACAGCTCACAATTTGACAGTGTGCGCCGTAATGGGCATTTATTGGCGGCACTACCATGTCAAACATAAGAAATACGGGAATTTCGTCTCTATATCTAGCCTAACTGGTAAATGCACAGCACAAAAATTAAAAAAAAAATTGCAGTTCTATTCTATGGACATGTTTACATTATATGGTCATATTAATAAGCCAAAATTAAATCACTGATTTTTTTATGATTTTAGCCTGAGCCAGTCCCTTTAATTCAGCAGGCAGGGCCTTATCTTCAAAAATCCTATGGCCCACTAAAATTAACTTGTTGCGTCAAAAACAAAGATATTGCTCAAAGTGTGGCGCAGCGATAGAATGATGTTGGGCCAGTTTTATTTTTTGTGGGAATCCCACAATTAGGCCTACTCTTTATAAGTCAGGCACTGGGTATTCTTTACATCAGGCGCCAGAAACACCAGATAACACGATACATTGGCCCAGTGCTGATGTAATGCTGGGTGACTGTCTGCGACGCTTGGCCAATATTATTCCAATCAAAACCCTTTACGGTCTAATCACTATATTTAATCATGAACATATATTTTATCTGAACACTTCTTAAAGACGAAAGTAGGCATACCTAACCTAGGGACCCCAAACGTTATATTGGACATATTCACAAGGACTGGTGTACAGAAATGTCAACCGTTTCTCACACACAGCACCCCTATTTCACCGAAATAGGACACAAACTCAGGCAAAATAAACTTAATAAATAACAAGAGCACACTCGACAATAGCCCGCCGCCATTATTGAACTTGAAGTCATTATTGCGAATTTTTTTCCAGCCATTATTGAAGTTGTCCAATAACTGGTTATTAGTAACATGCATAACAGATTTGAAGATGATATATTAAAAACTTTTCAAGTTATCGCGCCCACAAGGTCAAATTATTGACGTAAAATGAGAAAAATCGCAATAAATCGGCCATTTTGAATTTTTTTTCAGCCATTATTGAACTTGTCCAAGAACTACTTATTAGTAACATGCATAACAAGTTTGAAGAGGATATGTGAAAAACTTTTCAAGTTATCGCGCCCACAAGGTCAAATTATTGACGTAAAATGAGAAAAATCACAATAAATCGGCCATTTTTTTTTTTTTTCGGCCATTATTAAACTTGTCCAAGAACTACTTATTAGTAACATGCATAACCAATTTGAAGAGGATATGTGAAAAACTTTTCAACTTATCGCGCCCACAAGGTCAAATTATTGACGTAAAATGTGAAAAATCGCAATAAATCGGCCATTTTTTTTTTTTTTTCGGCCATTATTGAACTTGTCCGCGAACTGGTCATTAGTAACATGCATAACCAATTTGAAGAGGATATGTGAAAAACTTTTCAACTTATCGCGCCCACAAGGTCAAATTATTGACGTAAAATGTGAAAAATCGCAATAAATCGGCCATTTTTTTTTTTTTTTCGGCCATTATTGAACTTGTCCGAGAACTGGTCATTAGTAACATGCATAACAAATTTGAAAAGGATACGTGAAAAACTTTTCAAGTTATCGCGCCCACAAGGTCAAATTATTGACGTAAAAGGTGAAAAATCGCAATAAGTCGGCCATTTTAAAAAAAATTTCAGCCATTATTGAACTTGTCCGAGAAGTGGTCATTAGTAACATGCAAAACAAATTTGGGAAGGAAACATGAAAAACTTTTCAAGTTATCGCGCCCACAAGTAAATGTTAACGCCGACGCCGACGCTGACGCCGACGCCGACGACGCCGAACTTCAATTGCAATAGCCCACCTTTTTTAATTAAAATTAAAAGGCGGGCTAAAAATGTATAGTTCACCATACTTTGTCCTACCCTGATGACATCGCAAGGCTCTGAAACAGTGACGGCCATGTTTTGGCAAAATGGTATTACTGTGATCACCAGAGCGCGCTAGCTGAATATAGTCTTATACCACTCTCGGTCTTATCGCTAGGCGGAGTCAGTGTCTGTTTTACACGGCCAGCCGTTGAAAAAAATGGAGGTCACTGCGACCAGGCTCAGCGCAATGTGAGTAGCCTGGTTTAGCCGGGTAACTTTGTCCCCTTTTCATGTCAGATGGTCGTAATGAAAGGGTTAACTTACCACATGATCGGGCATTGCAATAAATTACATTATTCGGTCAATTTTCACACCAGACGTGTATAAATTATATCAATGTGCAATGCCTTTTACCGCCGAGTCCAAAAATCTACTTTTAATAATACAAAATTTGCAATTTTTGGAGATAAATATATTAGGCCAAGACCTAATTGTTATACTGCGTAACATAACACGGTTGTGTCAAGTGAGGCAGAGAGGGGTGGGGGAAGGTGGCTAGACCTCCCGCGACAGACTGCTGGCATTCATGAACACCTACCCAGCTATCACGAGGCATTGACCCAATGTTGTTTTATTGTTGTGCCGACGTCGAAGACGGCGGGCCAGCATTAGAACAACATTGAGTCAATGTCTCATGTCTGCTGGGTTGCGGTCACAGCTGATCAGCAAACTCGAGTCATTGACACAATGTTAGCCTGATAGTGGCCCACCGTTTACAACACTAGGCCGGAATTAGCCCAGCATTGGCATACCAGTATATAGGCCTTAACAAGATAACGTTCCCCCAATAATAGCTTACTGCTGGCCCATCGTCTACGATCATGGCTCAGCTGTAAAACAGCATTGGCTAAAGGTCTCTTTTTGCAGGGAACGCCGGCAACTCAATACCCTGACACAATGTTGGAAGAGTGTCATAGATGATGGCACAACATTTAACCAACAATGGGTCAGTGCGAGCCAAAAGGAGGCAGTGACATCAGCCGAAAGAAAGTATATACTTGATTTACAAGTGAACAAATACAGCCTTTTGGCAGCGCTATGGCAGGAAGAGACGGGACGCCAGTTAAAAAGCAGTAAATGCCTAGTATACCAGGGAGCAGATATTGCCTTCTGACATTGCACAGACAGAACAGATAGTAACGGAAGTTAACGACAGACGTTTGTGTGGAAAACCAGCTTAAAAGTTTGTCGAGTCGACAAACTAATGAAATGAATCGGGCTTTAGGAAACCTTTGTGCACACATAGGCTAAACTAGGCCAGAAGAACCTCCTGAGGATGGCGAGATGATTTAGATGACACTGTCCTCCAGACACAGGATTCGAAATTCGAGCACTGGTGGTCTGAGGGCGAGCACGTTACCTCTCGGTCACGGAGGCTCCCCACAATACGGACTTTCACACGTGGATGGGGAAGAAACATTTTTTGTTTCTTTCAAACCGCCAAGATCGGCAACCGAACCCCGAACTCTGGCGTGAAAGGCAGCTGTGCTAACCACTACCCTAGGGCCCCCGCCCGGTGGGTAATGTGATTGTAAAGTGTGAATTATTTCTGACTAAGTTTAGAGTTTTTGCGCCCACAAAAAATGTTGGAGTTCACCTCTGGCAGCCATTTTGATAGTATCTTCAAAAAATCACTTGCACATCCAATTGTTGCTAGAAATGTGATGTTAAAATTTCAAAAAAATTGACCAAACTAATTTTGAGTTTTTGCGCACACAAAAAAATTAAAGTTGATCCGTGGCGGCCATTTTGAATTTCATAAAAAACCTTGAAAAAGTCACCTGCACATCTCCATATTGTGGGGAATGTGATCGTAAAATTTGAATAATTTCTGACTTAAGTTTTAGAGTTTTTGTGCCCACAAAAAATTTTGGAGTGGACCTCTGGCGGCCATTTTGAATTTTGGTAGCTCTAGCACATCCCCATGTTGCTAGGAATGTCATGTTGAAATTTAAAAAAAATTGACCAGTAGTTTTTGCGCCCACAAGAAAACGTGAAGCCTGACGGAATCCTGGCGCGACTAAAATCCCCCTTCCCCTACGGGCGGGGGATAAAAAGCAATATCGAAGGATTACAAATTGTTTTCGCACTGTGATAATAGAGTAATAAAAAATTTATAACAGATTACGATGCGAGATACCGGTATTCAAACAGATTATCTCATTTTCAACGCATTGAATTTTTTTTTGTAGAATTCAACCATTTTCAAGCACTCATACGAACAATAAGATGAACTAAGCTATCAGTTTAAATTTTTAAGATTCTCTTAGAAAACGACCCCCTGGAGTGCACCATTCATTCAAAACAGCAAAAGTATATTAGATATTTTATTGAGATTTTCGTTTCACTTCGTTCAAATACAAAATAATATACCATAACACATATTCGAAAATATTCTCGATGTGAACATTATAATATAATTACATTATTACAGCATATATGCACTCAAAAGTGCAATTAAAAAAATATACATTCCATGATCTTTCTATCCAAGGAATGTAAACATAAATGATTATATCATTGAAATAAATAATGCTACCTTCTTTTAAGGAAGACAAAATTCCAACATAATTAGTCAGAAACAACAAAGCTTGATCATTTGCTTGCATCTATAATTCAAATTTTGCAATTAATTCAATGAAAATTAAAGAAAAAGGAGACATTGGTAGATAAAGAGCGAGAACAAAGACACTACATATAAAACACTGCCATATATCATATATGGCTGCATTGTGTTCCTAAACGTTGTACTGAAGTTGACATTAGTGTTTATGTCCAATGAATGAAGATGACGATGCATAGATGAAGGCACGAAGTTATTGATCATTGCTGTGGAAAAGATGTATCATACATTTTGTATATTTATTACAAAGTATTTACAAAAGTCTATTTATAATTCAGTCTTCTTCTTCTTACCATCTCTACCAAATCCTTTCAAAGGATTTGTAGATTCCTTTGCTAAGTACTTGATGAAGTCTTTCACTTCTCTGCCACCCTATGAAAACAAACATTTCAAATTGTTTACTGGTCTGCAGAAAAATCTTAAGATATGTAGGTATAGTTGACAAGGCTATTGTAGCATGCAATAAAATTGACTTGAACAGTAAGATACATTTTGGCAATTAAATACCGGGATTATTGCGTATGCTTATTTATCTGCAAAATGAGTATTTGAAAGAGCTTATTTATATAGGGAAGAGGTGCAATGATTAGAGCGTGGCGCTTTGCCATCGTCGCTGCCTGCCATGCGGTTTTAAACCCTGCTTGGTACAGGATTTTAAAGAGAAATATCCTGTTTCTCCCCTGTCAAATTTGTTACATTCAATGTTGTGTCCTTGGGCAAGGTACTGACATGTTCCACTTGACTTAGTTGTAAACGAGTACCTGGTAGGACAGAGATGGAAATGTGCATGATAAGATCAATGCACCGAAATGGCTGCAGGACTGTACACTCTCCGTTGAGTTGAAATGGCACACGAATGACCAGGTCCAGTGACCAGGAGGTAAATTGTAAAAGTCGGCTGGTAAGTCTACAGACTTTATGTCAGACTATAAACTTTACCTTCATTTGGAACACCTAGTACAATACTGGAGCTTTAACTGAGGGAAAAGACGAATGCTGCATCTTATATGTATTGTTAATATCACAGGAAAGAAATATACAAAACCCTTCTGCTTCATTCACATTACTAGGAAAAGCAGGGTGCCTAAAACATTAATGATGCACAATACGATTATACATGTACCAATCTAATTATCCACTATAAAAACTGGAAAGATTAAAATATGTCTGTAGTCAGTCTCGGGACCTCTACGGTGGATCCCCCCCAGCCCTCAAAAAATAACTTGTCCTCAGAAATGTAATTTTAAAGCAGTAAAAACCCCAAATAAATTAATCAGTGAATATATGTAAATGTGAGAATTTTTTTAATAGGTTTAATTTACTTCCTATACTTTCACAGGAAATATAATAGCAGCACAGTAATACACAGCACTGACACACACAATGGGTCGAGATATTATTTCATCATTTTTCAGCTGAAGCATAGCAAAAAAGAATCACACTCACCTCATATTTCTTAGGATTATTTTTTGAATTCTTAGGAGCGTAGTAGATTGTTGGAAAACTGAAAAAAGCAAAAATTAAATTTGATTTACCAAACAAAAAGCAAAATAATTTAAAAATAAATTAAATAGTATGGTACATATTTTTGCTTGCTGGTTACCAGATATGCAAGTACATGTATAGTTTTGCAATATTTAGCGGTGTGCTATTCTGTATGCCCATTGCTCCCAGCGTTCTAAGCAGTCGGCATCACTGGCTAGTAAAATCAGAGCAGGGAGTTTAAAACTGCAGAGGGAGTATGCCGGTACATGTTAGCAGTCGACACTTGCGAGTCACGATTCACAAGGTCACATAGCTAAATTCCAGGAATTTAATGGACTCTACACTATAAACAGAATGAGAAGAGACACAAACTGTAGTGCACAGATGTTCACAAAGTTTTGTTGCCTTTACCTTTATACCGGCATGTTGTTTTGGGAGTTTAATTAACGTTACTCCTGATGATTTGTGTTTAATATTGCATTAAAGCTCTTTTGATTTCCATGTTGTAACCGGGCCCAAGGTGAGCATATATCAAAGAACTACTGATGGTACAGTATTGCTGGTTGTGTACTCACTGGATTCAAATTTAAGGAAAACAAAGAGATATAATGTAAAATCACAACAATGTGAAAATGTTTGTGTGCAAATACTATAGGGTAAATGGGTCAAGGTGATATTGTAGTACATAGTACACATATAGCTGTATTACTATTGGGATCTTACTCACCCTCTGACTTCATACTGCGTTGGTACATCATTAGCTGTGGCATCCATCTTCACAATAAGGATTTCATCTTCACCAGAGAGCTGTCAAGTAGTAAGCATATATACAACCATTTGACTATGATCTCTTTTGTCAAAATTTATATTTTTTAAACATCACTTTAAACATAAACCTGCGCATAGAAATCCAGTTGTGATCCTTGTAAATACAAATTATGACTAAAAAAAGATGGGTACCTTCATCAGTCAATTTACTCTGTATATCTATACACATCACAGATTGTTAGAATATATTTTTCTTTTTTTATTTATCATAAATAAATCCCTTCTAGTTTTCTTAAATATAGCAATATAAATTGTCCATATGGTGTTACCTTTTCTGCCAGTTCATCATATTTTGGTGCCAGGGTTTTACAATGTCCACACCAAGGTGCATAAAATTCTATGAGAACATCTTTTGTTTCATCATTAACAAGATCATCAAAGTTTTCTGCTACTGCAACCTGATAATAAGAACATACATTAAAATTACCAGACAAGCTGACCATACACCTATATTAATTTTCAAAATAGATAATATATCTGATCTAGGACATGTATGGTGTTTTGTAAGATATGTACTATATGCATCACAATGTCATTCCATTGTTCTCTGTCCGGAGATTAATGGTAGAATCGGTCTCGATTAACTTTTAGAAATTGAGAAAATATTCTCCTGCAAGATTGAACCTTGTAGGTTGTTTTATCACAACACAAAAATGTACAACAGTTTTACTGGATACTGAGCTCCAAAATATGCATAAGATAACTTATTATATATGTAACTGGATAATACATACCCTCACACCCTTATCATTATTCTCTGGAATGGGCTCTGATTTGAGATGAGGTTTTAATTTCCCATCAAGCATATCTTTAGCAAATTTTTCCAAAGCATCCATACTACAACATATGAAGTGAGAAATAGATGCAAAGAATCAAAATAAAGTGTAGTTGGCAAAAATTGCAGAAACTTGATATAAAAGTTACACAACTAAAGCTGTAGACTCAGCTTGTCATGATGAAAAAATGGATGGTTATGGTTACAGACAATATAAATACATCAAAAATACAAAAATAAATACCTTTTTATTTTAAATGAAATCATTTATAAAAAATATCCAGGATGTGTTAAAATTATCATTTATAGATTAATTTAGTCTGAGATTATAAAAATACAAATATTTGATATTCAAAAATTCTTTTTCCATCCTTTATTTCTTTCATACTTTCATCAAAAAGCATACCTAAATTCATCACTCATAACAAACTTCTGGTCAGCAGCATTTCTGGCAGCTACAACAGGCTTATCTCCGCTAGTTGCCACTCCAAATTCATTTAGCTCATGACTGAAATCTGCTTTACTAGAAATGGCAAATGAAACATCTAATCCTTCATCTTGCAGCTTCTTTGCAATCTTGAGTACCCTAAAAAGAGTGTCACAAAGTTTGGCATCAATTGAATGTTGAGCAGAAGCCACAATTTAATATTCATGAATGCAAAATAATCATGTAAAACTATTCTTACCTGTTTCTCCAATAATTTGTACCTTTAGCATTCCTCACATAATCTACATCATAATAAGCAACAACAAGAGGTTTTGGGAACTGCTCCTGGTTAGAGGTTGTGCGGTGACCACATCTCCCATGGCTGCAAAAATGTAAGCCTAAGGTAATGAAATTTGCAGATTTTTATATATGTCTCAATTCAAAATGTATAGATGCGAATAATTTTTACACACTGAAGTTGTGGGTCACAACTTCATGTGCAGGGCTTTACAAAACCGATCATTGGGCCAGTAGCCCCAGACTTGGCTCGTGTTGTCCTGTAGTTGCCCACAAAAAAGTTTGGTTGTTCGAACTATCATGTCTTCAATATATATTGTTTTAGTCCCAGCAAAATGCACGAAATTGTCTTTGTACATAGCATTTCTTGTGTATCATCATTCCACAATAATTACATAATGCAGTGTGTTATATTTTCACAAAAAAATCTATTTCTATAGCCGACTTGATAGAACTGGGCCATTGTTATGTTGTCCCCGGCATCGTAGTTTGTAAAGCCCTGATGTGTGTAAAGATTTGAGTTAAGCTATAACTGCACTGGCATAATTTAAGAGATAACGGTATACATTATGTAATATGTATACATATACAGAATGTTGTATGTTTTTCTGGTTCAATTTCATTTTCTAAGAGTACAGTAAACTAAAACACATAATATAATGCTGTACTTTAAAAAGAGATTGCATTGCAAGTACAAATAATGATCACTTACATATTTGCATTCAACCACTTTTTCATCTTTTGAACTGTGGCATCACCATCATATTTTAACTGAATGTCTTCAAATTTATTCTGTAGGCGCTGAGGATGGAAAATCACAACAGAACTGAAAACAAAAACAGACATGAATCATTCCTAGAATGTTTGGATAAATCCTAGCATAAAAACATACAATATTGTCCCTTCAAATCAGAAAAGGCTTGAAGGTTACAAATCAATATAAACTGCCTTTTAGAATGAAAACAACTTGAATTGATAAAGGGTTTTGTCATTTATGTGGAGTGAAAGCAAACTCAATCATTTTAGTCAGAATCAGAAGGAGCTTTTAAAATTGAAATAATCAGAAGGATTAAGCCGATTCTGAAATATCGTTGACAATCTGAACCAGCTTGATCATTATACTTTATAGCTACTTATTGTAATGACAATTGTATATAAATGATTATGAGCTCAGATTAAGGTCATAAGCAGCTTACCGTCATAGCCAGACTATACCAAGCAAGGTTTTTTTTTATTTTTGAGTGGCTGTGAAGTATATAACAGATGTACATTATTTATGACTGGGGCACTGTATCATCACTGTTCCGAGAGCAATTGGTTGTGAAATGTCAGTAGTTTTGTCAAACAGTTCACAGGCTATTCAGTGTGTTAAGACAATTGGCGTGACAAATGAACGAGTACGACACACTAGGCATAGCTACAAGCAATTAATAACCACACACGTTTTCTTTATTAATTATCACCGTATATAATTATATCAATTCAGAGGTGGATTCAGGATTTGAAAAAGAAGGGGGCGCAGGGGGTTCGGGGGCTCGCCCCTAAGATTTTTTTCGGCCAAATTAGGAGACTTTTTAAGAATTTGGTGCAAAAGGGGGAGGGAGTGCGCCCCCCTCTAGATCCGTGCCTGGAAAGTAGCTTCTTTTCATTCCAAATGGCTGTTTTTGCCAAGTCATCCTGTTTAAGCTGGCGTCGATTCCAAGGGGGAAAGATTACTTTTATTTATGAGCAAATCATAACATCCTAGAATTTACAAATATTAGCAGGTACAAAATAGTCATACTTTGTCTCACTGTATTCTTCCAGCACAGCAGCATCATTGGTGTGAGCAAAACGGAAGTCCTCATTTAGGGCATCTGCTAACTTTTGAAATTGCTTAGCCATGTCAGAACTGCTGTCTTCAAAGAACCCTAAAGGACAGCAATGTACAAAATAGTGTTAAAACTATATGAAGAGATTTTTTAATTACATGGTGTGTCTGGTGTCATTATAGGCTACTTCAAATAACAGAAATATCACACATTCAATTGTTCATTTATATTTGGATTTAATGGATCATGTTACTACTTTCCATGAACAGATGACCTGCGTATTTTCATATCAATTTTGTAATGTATATTTAAATAAAACAAACAAAAAAGAACACAATAAATGAATATAACTGGAATATTACTGAATATACTACTTAAGTGAAAATATAATCAATAAAAACAACAAACTTCAATTACACATAATACACTACAAAGAAAGTAAGGTGCCACCCAGAAAAATGTCTGCAGCGTTTCAATTTTTTGTGGTTGGAATTGGTTATTTTAACTGAAATGACAGTCAAAGGGGGGTATTCTCCTTTTTGGTACACAGTCCGTGTCGGGGTGCAAACCCCCCTGCCCCCATGAAGTGAAGTCGTATCAGACAAGTGGTCGAAGTGAAAGGGCTGAAAAATATGACTGCGGTTGTATAATATATTTCACAATGGGCTGAAAAGGCTTTTGTTGAGTGGCACAGTTGTAACATCCTGTGTTGGTTTTTTGTTCTAATATAAAGGCTTGTTAGCAAGCCGTGATTTGTGCAAGCCGTAAATTGCATAGCTTTTCGCAATGCACTGAATAAAATATTTTCTGTGATATTTATCGCATGTATGACAGACATGAACCATGAAAAATTTGTATCACTAGAAAAAAGTTGTATCTTGATTCAGTAAGCTACTCGACATGACACAGCTAATTTAATGGTTGCATGTCGCGTTAGGAGGTAGTAGATTCTGAGCGGTGCTTTATACCCGGGTGGTAATAATAGTAACAGTGTGGAGTCTGTGCCGAGACAAAAAGTCACGATTGCAGGAAGGGGGGGGGGGGGTAGTCTTATCTCAACTGTCTTGTTTCTGGGCCCATACTGTTGTACTCGAAGAAATTACAGAGGTGGTGGTGTACAACCACAGCAAAAAACAATATGGTGGAAGCATGTGTAATCAAAGTAGATCCAATGGTTATGCAATCATAAAAATCTAACACTCACCAACAATGACATGTTCATCACCGCCGACAAATTTCTTCATATCACTTACAGATGTGATTTCTTTTGAGCTTGGACCAGATTTGGAACGCATGTATTTCACAATGCCATCTGAAAACAATCATGTTATTTTATAGTTTTATGTCATTTTAAAGATGGACAAATATCTATTTCAGCAAGGTTAAGATGAGTTAATCCTAATACATATTGTCGCTGTTCCTGGCCTGGCTTAAAATTTAGTTGTGGTAGAAGCACATAAAATTTCTAGCCCACATAAAAAAAACTTGGTGTAGCACTCTATTTCATAGGCCCTGCCTATGACAGGATTAACAGGACATGATTCATATGTTCATTGGGCAAGAGAAAAGTGTATTTGGTAGGTATCCGAGAGAAAAGTGTAGTACCCCGGGAACGAGGCCTGAGGCAGACCGCTGAAATTTAAAAAAAATAAGATTAGAGGTGAATTGTGAGGTTTTAGTGTTAGAATGATATTTATTCCACGACACTAAAAATCGTAGTAATCATATAATAGCAGAAATCGTAGTGGTTGGCATCTCTGTTATTCCAATAAAGTATAAATTATAATCAGGCCTGAAAATAACATTGCCATTTCTCCCAGTAGGTCTACATGAACAGTCCAGGGAAATATGTAGGAATGGCAAACTATTTCAATGAACTTATTCAGGAATGACAGTTTCCTTGTCGGTCCTGTGGATTGGTTGGCCATAAAAGTTTAATTCTACCCCTGATAATTATACCTCCTCTCCCCAACTCTGCACTCAACTAATAATTTGTATGCTGTATTATTCTCACTTCAGCATTCCTTTACTTTATCATTCGTATCAAATGAACACTACTTATATTTTATTACCTACAAACTATTTTTTGATCAGGTTCATAGAAGTAGGTAAATAGTGTCTACACAAAATGAACAGTTGTACTAGTAATATAGTAACCGGTACAATGTGCCATAAAGTCCAAATTATATGTTAACTTACCAGCCTCACGTGGGCCATTGTAATCTGAAGCTACATCACCATTCTTAAATATCTTTAGAGTGGGAAAACCACTGACATCATATTTGCTGCATGTGTCTTTACCTTCTGCAGTACAATCGACCTGTAACGTTAGAATACAAAAGAAACAACAGTTGCAGTGTGCAGACCAACATTTTAAATTAATTTTTCAAGTCCCAAATTTATCAGTGTGGGTAGATAATAAGCCATACACACACCCCAAGGACAAAGGTACACATTTAGGGTACAGTGTAGGCCTATACATACTTGTAGTATTTTATAAAAATAAGGCTTATGGTTGTCAAAGATATAGATGTGAGCACTTACATAAAATGGGATAAGGGGGACAAAAACAAGTGTTTTCATTGTTCAAATTGATTGCATGTCCATAGTCTAGATAGCAGGGACAGAGTAGATTAGAGAAACTTTACTTGTAAGCCAACATGTATAGGGCCTACATAAGCAGATAAGTTGCTAACCGAACTAAAAATAACAGAAATGTCATCCTACCTTTACCAATGATACAGGTGGATCATTGTTAATAAGAGTTTCTGAAGCTGTGTCAAATTCAGGAGCAATTTTCTTACAATGTCCACACCTACAAAATATAACATTTTAAGTTGTATTGGAATAAAACCAACCCATGAAGCTGAAAATGCTACTGCAATGTCCAGCAATGGTATCAGGAAGGTTCGCCACAGGGAAGGTTCGCCACAGGAAGGTTCGCCACAAAATTGGAAGGTTCGCCACAGCTTTGGAAGGTTCGCCACAAATGTCATAAGAAGGTTCTCCACAACGTTACATTGCATTATAAAACAGTGAAAATAAAATTGAGTTTCAATTTTTGAAAATTAGTCATAATTAATTATTATGGAGATTCGAAAAAATTACGGAAGGCTTTATATTATGGTATGATTTAATTATTTGCAGTGATCGTTACTTGGACTTACTTGACAAGAATTATTTACGCGAGGCCTTATATTATGCTAGATTCTGTACGGTAGGCCAATATGATTAAATGTGATTAGGCCTACATTATTTATAGTATATGATTAGGCCTAAATGTGATTCAATTATTTGCAATAACAGTTACTTAAGAAAAATATCTTTTAACAATACGGTTAAATGTGAATTATTTGTTTGCAATAACAGGGGTCTATAACTGTGAACTCACACCCAGAGCTGGTCGTGAAATGTGAACAGCTTTGATGAGTTGCGAGTCTTTGGTGAACTCATCCGCTCCACCCGGGGACCTGTCAGCTAGAGCCGCTCGTGAAATGTCAACAGTTTCGATGAGTTGTGAGTCTTTGATTAATTCGCTTCACTAATGCTCGCGAAATGTCAATGAAAAATATCAGGCTTTCAAGGGGTCAAAAACGATTGCAATTTATTATTTTATAGGAAATAAACAAAGTATTGAATGCCGCGTTATTCATTCAAGTTCCCGGAAAAGGAAGATCAAAAAAGGAATGTGTGTGGTGTTTTGATGTATTAATTGATGTTATTGATAAATTATGGTAATATCGTCACATAGGCCTAGGCCCTATGTGTTAATTTTATTAGATATATTTAGATTATTTATTTTAAAAACTCAAGTTACCCACACCACATTTGCAAAGAACAGAAAAAATAAGGTAGCTATCAGTAACAGTATCTTAGAATATCTGATGTTCAATATTATAAGATATTATAATATTATAAGTAACCTATAGGCTATAGTCGATCGTTAAGAAATATAAAATATTTATATAAGTGATAATCCCTGAAGACGCCGACTTGTGAAAGCTGTGAATGTTCGCATGGATGTGTTATGCGTCACCAGGTATAAGCGTGAATATTTGTTAGCGCTGTCCGACCATCAAACATCAAAGGAGGAGATGTGATGGTAGGGTCACTGTTACCAGGTACCAGGACTAAGAAATAAATGCCAAGACATTGCTGAGGAAGTGTGCCCGTTTAAGCTCGCTAACACTGTAACCACTTATGTAACGTTTTATTAACATTGTCTTATCATTGTTATTATCATTGCATTATTATTGTATTTTCATTGTATTATCGTTGCAGGCCTATCGTCATTGCATAGTGTATGGTTATCTAGGAATTCGTATTGAAATAGCTTAATAAAATTATATATTTTAATATTGCTATAAATAGTTTGTATCACATTGGCATTGTATAATAATATTTTTCTTATTTAGGATTGCACATTTAGAATAAAAAAATATTTTTTATTATTATTTTAATAATAGACTAGGCTTATATATCTCCGTATAATTGTGTTATCATTGTATATTGTGTTATTTTTTAATATTTTTGTTGTCTTTAGTGAAATAAATATATTTTCACATTCAATAAACAGTAGTAACTTGTTTTATAATGCATTCTAACGTTGTGGCGAACCTTTCTATGACATTTGTGGCGAACCTTCCGAAGCTGTGGCGAACCTTCCAATTTTGTGGCAAACCTTCCTTGTGGCGAACCTTCCTGTATTCAATGATGGAAAAAAAGTTAGTCTATCTCACAAACTGAACTACAGGCATTTCAATAATCCTTCAAGACTGTAACAAAAGGGTGTTTTTAGCGTATGTAGGCCTAGATTACCATGGCATAGGGCCGGGCCGTCTCAAGAGATTACTCTAAATAATCATCTAAGAACTAGGCCTACAAAATATTTTAACATTTTGAGTGGCCTAACCCCTTTATTATTAAAGCCCATGTCCAGGCAAATGACATGTCTTTGTTTTAGCTTCGTTATAGTCTACATGTTTTAGACCCCATCTTTTTGACAGGTTGAATAGTCTGACTCTGAGACAGAGTTATTAGGCCTGATATAATTTTAAAGAGTTGGGCTATAGGTCTATAGTCTACCCGCCGTCAGATTAACTTGTATCGCATGTTTTTCGACGATTTCTCAGTCAATTCTCAACCGATTTTCATGAAATTTTGTATGGACTATTTTCGAGTCACTTAGCGACGGCTCGACTACCGTTTTATATAGCAACGTTAATGAATTCAATATCGTGTTTAAATTTAACTTCGGTGGGCGTTGTTAAATATAACAACGTTCATGAATTCATGACCATAAGTCACAACTAAGAAAAACTTATTTTTGATCAGCCAATTTAACAACATAGTCTATACTCTATCGCCTATATACAATTATATACGGTCTATTTTCGGACCATGGGTTGATTTTTTCGGGTAAAACGAATAAAGCAATACACGGCCACGAAAGTCACGGATAGGCAGAGGCTAGGCCTACTCAGGACAGTATACTGTAGACACTCACTGCAAAATTGCTAACTTACCAGGGCGCATAAAATTTGACCAGGGCTACATCTAGATCAGCCATCCTACTTGCAAAATCAGAATCTCCCAGTTCAATAACATGGCTAGCATGAGCTAATACGAATAGCGCGGAAATTGCCAAAAACTTCCACATCCTTAATATTTAAATTTTCAACTCAATCAAGAACCCAACAACTCCAACTTTTATTGACGTTGTGGATTGAGCACTGTTGACAGCCAGCAAAGCAATGTCAAAGACACGTGGCCCGGTATTAGGCGGTGGCGGGCGCTGATTGGTCCACGCGTGGAAGCAACTGCGCACGCACCTTGCTTTACCATGTGGAACACTGAAGTAAATCTGGGCCAATTGACCCGTCTCTCTTTATAAATATAAATTACATTTCTGTGATGAACATCAGGAGGTAAAGATATTTACTAAAGCTGAGTCTGAGATAGTTGTCTGGCTCACCGTTTCAGCAAGCATGAGCTATAATATAACCTCATGACAAGTCTTAGAAGACAGACGTAGACCTGTGGCCTATCATGGACTTTTTTCGTAGTTGTAGGCCAGGGAAGTGTGGGTCAGTTGAGCCAATGTTCACAAATTTCCCTATCAAATCCACAAAAAAATCATGAACGTTGATACTCCATATTGCAGTGTACATAGGCCATAGGCCTAGTACAATTTAGCCTAATATGGCCATTATAGTCATAGGCAAAAACTAGGAATAAAAAAACTACTTAATAAATGTATTGATAGAATAATAGTTTTAAAATGTTGGTCTGCTATATGCATATATCAATTAACATGATTAATTAATCACACGGCAAACTTACCCCGGTGTCGGGGTAAGTTGATCCACCTACCAGGGTTAAATTGATCCAATAAGAAAAAAAACATGATAAAACCTGCAGGCACGGCTTCAGAGGGGGCTGGGGCGCACACCCATACCTTAAGGCGCTAAATTTATTTATCAACTGTTAACTTAAGTATCAACTTTTAAATGCTATATAATATAGGACACATATTTTATGGGACCTGCAGTCATTGATCAATGCTGGGGTGAGGTGTTCCATGCTGGGTTTAATGACTTTAATTGATCCATGGCTCAACTGAACACTTTGTGGCTATGCAACTGACAACACCAATCTCTCAAGGATCATCTGACCCCAGGTCAGCTATTTTTTCACATGCATAAAAGACTTGCAACAAAAAATGTGATCAAATTATACTTTAAAGAAGCATATTTGAGGGTGCACATGGGTCCTGAAAATTATGGATTCTTCCCTCTTCACTTTTTACCCTTTTTTTTGGCCTCACTATTCACTTTTATTAGGGGGAAAATGATATAAATATAGATAAAAATAGATGTTAATTTTTATGTTTGTTTTTTGCACTAGTTATAAACAGCAATCCTCGATGCATCGAACATGTTCGGACTCTAAGAACAGGCGATTTGCCAATCGTTCGATTCGTTTTTTAACCCATGTGCACCCTCGTATTATAGACCTATAATCATCACCCTAAATTGTGACTTCCATATTGGGCCTATAATAGTGAACCCTACAGTAATTCACATACTTGATTCGACGATTTTCACTTTCTACTCCAAAAATATAAAAAAAAACCTGTTTAGCAACATGTAACCAATGAACAAGACTGTGTAACAGCTGGGAAAATAGTGGATTTATTGTATATATGCCCACGTGACCACTGTTCTATGAATAAGCTAAATCACAGGTAGCCTACAATTTATAATAGATTTTTCATGTCTCAGCTGATAATCAAATCAGTTATATTTTCACATTTGTTCATTTTTTTTCTTTTTATATGATGATAACACATGCAGGCATGACATTAGTCACACCTGTAAAATAATGCATAATATGACCTCTTGACTTTTTGCATTTTAAATTTATGTTTTATTGTAGCCTACACAAATTACGAATAAATTATATGTATATATATATTATTATTAAAACGACTATTTTATTGGATATTTTTTACATAAGCTGCAATTTTTATGGTAGTCGTCGCATGACTAGAAAATAGTGCTTTTAAAATTTTGTGAAAATTGGTTGAGAATTGACTGAGATATCAGCGGAATGCATTCACCACTTTTAATGTGAATCCGGGAGCTATAGGAATAGATAATATTGGGGTGAGCCAGATGATATATGGAGGGTGAAAGTTTTTTTTAAGTTTGTTCTGTAAATCCCAGGATTTTCTTTTGATAGATGTTAAAACAATCCTGTCAGTTTATTATATGTAGACATTGGCCTGGGAGAAGGGCTGCCTTCGAGAAAAAAATGTACGCTATGGGGATCCGAGGCAGGGGTCAGTTAAAGCCATAATCAACTGATCATTATTTACGGGACACTGGGGTCCCACAATTTAAAGTGACCCATGGGAATTCCACAATAAAGTCACAGCCCTGACCAACAGTCATGAAACAAGATCATATCGAGCGCCACATTGAGAGCCGGTTTTTAAATCACAGCTAGTGAGACTATATTTTTGAAAAAAAACTTCGACTTCGTCGATGTTACTGAAGAGATAGTTTACAAAAAAATTAATAATCTGAAACCTAAAGACAGTTGTGGTCAAGATTGTCTTTCGTCTTCTCTACTAATACAACTAAAACACATTCTAACAAAACCGCTTACAATAATAATAAATCAATCATTGAAATCAGGAATATTCCCTGATAAATTAAAAATCGCAAAAGTTATTCCACTTTATAAAAAAGACGACCCATCTGTACTGGGCAATTACAGACTAATATCTCTCCTACCTGCAATTTTTCAAATTGTTTGAAGGAGTTCTTTTCAACCAAATTCATGATTTTTTTAATAAAGGTAATTGATATTACGGTAGCCAATACAGTTTCAGGAAAAAAACCCATTCAACTGAGTTAGTTGCAGCTGAAGTTATTGCACAGTACTTGAAAAAATTGATATTAATTAAATTCCCATAAATGTATATTTGGATCTGTCTAAAGCTTTCGACACCCTAGACCATGAAAATTTATTGCATAAACTAAGTCACTATGGAATCAGAGGTACCCGTCTAGCCCTACTAAAAAGTTACCTATCTGAACGTAAGCAATTTGTAGAATTTAATGGCGTTAAATCCTCCCTGGCAAACATAACCTCGGGTGTCCCCCAAGGCTCAATCCTAGGCCCTTTGTTATTCATCATATATACAAATAATATATCAAATGCATGTGACATATTTAAGTCAATTGTTTATGCTGATGACACAACATTGATGAGTACGTTGAGTGCCTTTAACAGATATGTGAAAAACACCGTAAGTGACAACATTAATAAAGAGCTTGCAAAAATTGATGAATGGTTAAAACTAAACAAGTTATCACTTAAAGGTTCCTACATTGAAGTATATTCTGGTACAGAGTTTCCAAAACATTCCCAAAACCAAAGTTCAGTTGTAAACACATCAACCACATCATGCTGTCACCAGCGCCACACCCACGAGCCTGTCGGGGGAGATAGGGAGAGATTGCCTTTCTCACAGAATGAATATAGGGCCTACTATAACAGTTTACTTAAAAATGCCTGACAAAAACTCATCGTCATCACTGATTCTGAGATGCTGTGCCCAGTGAGAACACACACTTGATAGTTTGCCAGCTCAGGTCGGCTCAGATACACGTACAACCTCGCCCGGTGCGCGCTACTGCCAGTCTGTGCCACAAGGCGGGAATCTGCCAACAGTCATGACAGTAGGCCTACCCAGCTGCAGATAACCCCACAGGTAGGCCTATAGCCTACCGACCCCACATCGGGCTTCTGAAACTATAGATATGTTAACATCTCAGTTCAAGTAAGACACAATTATTATCTAACCGTAATAACCCTGTCTAGTGTAGGCCACTTTTGACTTGTTGATTGATAATGCCCCGCAACTTGTGAGTCACATTGGAGAATTGGAGAATGACAATACTGCATTTTTAAGTCGTTTTGGCGGCGATATTTATCAAAATAAATATCAATAATAGAAAAATCAGGCCTTATAGCCAATTTTATAGTCTGATTACTTCGAAGTGTTTACCTTTAATGTAAAGAAATATAAATTTATTTTATTCTACATGCCTGGGAGGAATTTACAAATTCCAAATCTAAATATAAACAATATCAAACTAGAATGCCTGGAGTCTTTTAATTTCTTGGGTATCACAATAGATAAGCATTTAACATGGAAAGAACACATAAATTTAATTGCAAACAAAATTTCTAGAACAGTAGGCGTCATGAATCGATAAAAAAATTATATACCAGAGAATGCACTACTCACTATCTACAACACTCTAATAATACCACATTTGAACTATGAGATTCTTACATAGGGATTTAATTCAGATAGGATATTTAAATTAAAAAAAAGCTGTCAGGTCAATTACTTTAAGCAAGTACAATGCACATACTGAACCAATATTCAAAACATTGAAATTACTAAAGATGATTTTTATTTCTAAATGTCAAACACTTAAATTCAGTTATAAATTAATAAATGGTAATCTTTTGGTATATTCCAAGCATGGTGACTGGTATTCTCCAATAAGCAACATCTATGTTATAACACAAGACGGCAAAATTTACTTATAAAAAAATCATAAATTGGCAAAAAAATGTCTCTGACACAAAATGGTAATCACTTTTAATAATACCCCTCTGAGTATATTGCACTTTTAATAATACCCCTCTGAGTATGTTGAATGAAATACATACACACTCTATAAATGGATTCTCCTCACTGTGTTAGCCAGCGACCCGTGTACCCGTCTTTTGGACGGGTATAAAGTTAAAATGACGGGCAAAAATTATCCAAATTACACTATAAAGGAGGAAATTCAACTGCAGTTATACAAAAAATGGGGAAAACACGGCCAGTTGTTCAATCCTAGCTAAGACATTGATTCTCCTTGTATTTAAAGACATATTTGCTATCGCTATATGATCCTTTCTGCAACATAACAAACTGTTATGTATGTCACGAGTAATAATATTTACTGAGACCAAGGACGTTATTTGAAATTGCCTCATTGACTGTTCATATTTACAAACGTTATTTTAATAATTATTATTGACTGTTATTCTGCATATATCTGAATATCCATCAAAACTAAATTATCACATAATGTTGAAGGTGGCTCATACGACAGCAGCAGTAATGCCTTAAGTGTGGGTCTCCTGGCTAAGCACAGATATGTATGTGATTAGTATTATTTTAAGTTGTCATATTTATTAGTAGTAGTAGTAAATCATTGCTTCACGTCACTTTTCGGCACAAAAGGTCTTTCAAGTGACATTGTAATACGACAAAAACGTTGTAGTCAATTGATGAGATGAAAGATGTACAGATGATGATGTGAGGTTGGGGGTGATAGGGCATGGTGGGTTATTGAGAACGTTTTCCTTCGCTCGCCCGATCAGGGGTTCTGGGCATGTCTAGGGGATCTACCCCCAGACATGCTCAGACGGCCGGAGAATTGGGTTTCGCTGTGCATATACAATTTTATTAAACGAGTCAAGTGTATATGTGTTCGTTTGCGTGTGTCTGTATATACATATGTGTATATGCTGACATATGTGTGTGTATGTATGCATTTGACTCAATGACTACAGTATGTATACAAATATTTATTATTATGTGATTTAGATCATGTCAGCTGTAGTAGGCCTACGTATTTATATTTTATTTAACATACACTTAGTAAAATAATATATATTGTGTTTCAAAATATATACATTTTTTTATCATATAACCCTTATTTTTTTACAAGAGGTCAAATAAATTGTTCTGAGTTCTGAGTTTTATACTTGAGCAACATCTATGGGTGATAATTCGAATAAAAATCGGCTAGAATCCGATGATATTGCTCTTAGTAAGGCTCCTTGACGACGTAGGTAATTGTAATATCTTTGCATGTACACCTGTTGTGTTGACATGGCGTTCTGGAAAAGTCCCTTAATTTTTGCGGCTATTTATTGACAGCTCATAGACACTGGCCCGCGCATGTGGGTTTCACAGATGACCACAACTTTAATGATCCCCCGCGTCAGTTGATCCACTCCTTCCTTCTTGGACAATTCACTGGAGGTGAAAATGCAAGCCACCTATTGACTAACGCAAGGAATAGGATATTTTGGTGTGCGTTGTGGATCGATTTCAGAGCATGTAAAAAATTTAAACCAAACATTTGTTTTGATGCAGAAAGTGAAAATTGTCATATTACATAAGTATGTGAATGACTGTAGGGATTACAATTGTTGATGTGATATCACAAGTTGAAGTGATGATTAATGGCTAAGGTATAGAATTTGTTAGAAGCTTTTCCTGTTGAGCTCACAGGCCCGGCGGTCCAAGAGTTGTGTATCTATTGATAGTGTAGAGAAGGCAGGTACAGGCTCTCTAATTCTGATCTAAACTCCACAGGGATCAATCCTAGGCCCCCTTCTTTTTCTAACATATATTAATGATTTTGTAAAGATAGGTCCACTTTTTAACTTTATCCTGTTTGCTGATGATACTACTATCATCAGTAAAATTGATGCAAAACATGTAAATTTAATCAATAAAGAATTAGATAAATAATTTTTGTGGCTTGAACTTAATAAACTGTCACTCAACATTTTAAAATCCAAATGTATGTTTTTCCATCAGAGTCAAAAGTCAATTATTTATCCAATAATTACTATAAATGGTGTTGAAATTGAAAAGGTTGATAATTTTAAATTCTTGGTTTAATAATTAATAAGAATTTGAAATGGAATTCTCATGTCAACTATATTACTAGTAGAATGTCTCGTTCTATAGGATTATTTATGATATTAAGACATACATTGCCAACTGATATTTTAGTTTTGTTATATAATTCTCTAATTTTACCTCACATGACCTATTGTTTATTGGCTTGGGGTGATCATCATAATAAGATTTCTTTACTACAGAAAAACGTTTTAAGGATCATTACGTTTAGTAAACTTTTCGCTCATTCGGAACCTCTATTAAAATAACTTTCTCTGATAAAATTCGAAGATATGGTAAAAATGCAGCAAGTGAAATTTTATTATCGGTACCTGAATGGAAACTTATCATGTTTTTTTTCAACATTGATTTTTATTAAAAATCCACATAATTACCACACCAGAAACCAAGATCTATATATCGACTTTGGTATAAAAAATGAATTTGTAAAAAAATGTATTGCTTATCGTATTGTAACTATTATTAACAGTTGTCCTCATATCATAAAAGATAAATTACATACACACAGTCTCTCTGGTTTAATGATCTATATGAAACATTTTTTTATTGAAAATTATTAAAATAACTGTAATTTGGTCAATTGTTTTGTTTGCGTGCATGTGTAGTTTTTTGTACTATGAACACGCTATAGCTAATTAGCTACATATGCTTTAATGTACTTTTCTTAAGTCAATTATTTCTATACATATATATATATATTATTTTTTTTAGGTGGCATCTACGCTAGCGACCTAAAGTCTATGTAGAAGTCTCCTGGTTTTCTGTTTTTTTTTTTTTTTCGTTCTGTTGTTTCTTTGTATGATGTAGAAAATCGAATAAATTTGTCTGAGTCTGAGTCTAGAAGGGTCACAGTTTTTTGTAAACATAAAAATGGAGATTCTGGCTCACCGTCTGCAACGCTGGTGCAGTCTAAACCAAGCACTGGTTCAAAGCATCGTGTTTGCTGGGCTGCGTTCAATAGCACGCTGGCATGGTAGTGCTTACTGCTGGCGGCGAGTACAAGCCGAGACCGACCCAATGCCTGTTAAATGTTGGGCCAGCGTCGCTGGTGCTGGCCAGTATCCATTCAGCCCTATATAGTATTTCATGCTGGCTCTACCGGCATGATGTTTTGAACATAAGCTGGGTTAATGTTGGCCTCCGCGGCTTCCGCCCGCATGATAGAAACCGCTGGACAGACGAACAGAAATTAAATGAATGGGGTTTTAGGCCACCTTTGTGCGGACAGACAGAACGCGACATACACACTGAGCAGACAGAGATAAATCAACATGTCCCCACCTCTGTGTACAGAGGAGGAGACATAATTAGGGTTCATTACACATTTTAATACATTAAAATTCACAAAACAAGTGGTCTAATAGACTCTGTGCCCACTTCAACACATACTACATACTGCTGATCACCAGATGGCGACATAGACACTCATAGTCTTTTCCAGGCGTCATTCAAGCCAGCCTTTGTAATCTCTCGTTTGGTAACAGCTTTGTCATCCGATTTAGGTAGCTGTAATAACCTATTAGTAGACTGGCCTGAATCACAAACCTCTTATTCGTAGAGCCGTTGAATAGGCCGATCATACGTTCTTGAGCCTATTTTGACCGTGACCTTACAATTCCATACTGGACAGACTCCAACTACGAGACCCAGGGGCCAGAGCATATGTTTATCGAAATCTTTGCGCATCAGCACCACTTTGTAAAAGTATGCATAGCCGAGCGGAGAGGCCAGAACGGGCACCTTCAAACACGACAATCCGTGCCCGGGTGGACCGCGTTACGCATTGGCGTATGATTGCATTCTGGAGAGAATGGCAAATGGCTGGGTCAGTTACAATGGATTACACCTTTGTAATCCAGTCTGTAAGCTACACTGCCCGGCATATCTTGCTAGAGGTCGGTAGAGCCATCAAGATAGTCTTCCCACTCAGAGAGACTGGCGCCCGCAGCCTTGTTCTTAAGGCCTGGGTGGTCTTTTGCTAGAGCAGGTCTAGGGAATCCTAAGCGTGTAAATGTATGGTAAATCAATGTTGTGATTATGAATATGTATGATTATGTTAGATGTCTAGAAATGCATATAAGGGATCGACGTTGGTGGGCACAGGAGTGCGGGGCGGGAGTGCCGTAGAGAGGTGCGGGGTGCGCGCTCTAGTTTAGAAACCCAAGGGTTCAAGTTACAAACCCACGGGTTCAGGTTCTCACATAGGCAGAGTGAAATGCCTAAGTAACTGTATATATCTTTATTCTATGTGTTCTACACAGACGCAGGAATAAACACGACGTTCAAACTGAAGAATGGAGTTGTGTTGAGAGAATCTGTAGTCTGATTTATAACCAGTCCGTTGCAGTCCCCCTTGTCGTGTTGGCGTCACGATGGCGTCACGGGCTGACGTCTTTATAACTTGACCCTTTTTATGTTCTGATAATATTTAGAAAGATATAGGTTCGGTCAGCTCGTTCTACTGAATTTACCAGCAATATGCTCGTTTCCTGATCTAGGTCTTCACTAGTCTCACCAAAGGTAACCCGGCCCTGCCCTCGCTAATTCTCAAGGCCCCTCTATCCAGTTCCTGTAAAAATTATAGTAAAGACAAGCCCTGGTCTGCTGGATTTATGTGTAAAGCTCTACAGTAGGCTACTGCCACAACTGCACGGGAGCGAATGAGGAGATTTATTTCACTCTATTCCTAACATAGGTATTGCATTTATGTGCTCCCTGCTTTATCCAACCCAGACAAATCTTGGCGTCTGTCCATAAATAGGTCTTATCTTTTTCAAAAGCATTCGTCACAAGCTTCGCCATACCGCATATCCCAATACACATGCAGTCAAATCCAAGTGATGTAATCTCGTGTTTCACCAGGGCCATGTGTGCCTAATTAGATTAGAGCACAATTAGAGCACATTCCACTGAAAAAGCTGAATGGTGAGCACCACATTCCCTGGGTCACGCCAAAAATTAAGAAAATTATTCAGAAAAGAAACAAAATTTGTGGCGCCGGTGACAGCAATTCTGGCTGACTTCAATCTAGGCCGGGCGGGCTTGGCTAGATCAAGACTGACGAGTCTCACTCGCGCCAATTCCTACCCACGCCACCGTTTCGTGCGTATTCCTTCACTTCCAACCAGACAATCAAACCGAACACACGTGCTGCTCAGAAGAGCACCGATTTGGCTAATATGGCCAGATCTCCCCCGTCGTGAGCTATGCATAGCAATGTTGATTCCATCAACAATAAAGTGAACGAACAAACTTCATACAGTTATCATATTTTATTTCATCTTCAACCGGACTTAGAACAGGTTTGAGATTGGATAACGACTACCCGCACCAACACGGGTGGCCTATCCACCTCAACAAATTCACACAAAATCTCCCAAAAATTAACTTAACCATCTGCCAGGATTTCGATTTTTTTTTTTAAACATTCTGCAGTCTACAAAAAGAAATGAGACAGACATACTGGGAGTGGGCCTACATCGAAAATTTTAACTATTCGGAAGAAGATAACAGTACTGAAAGAAAATCTAAACAAAAGAAATTCATGCGAAAGGACTCAGGGTGTTTCCCCATTACGCAGCCAGATAGACACTTTCAGCGACGCCTCTGTTACAGCCAAAATATTGAACAAACAATTCAGTGCTGTGTTCACTCAATAAACCATGCCAGTACACTCAAGGATCCATGCCAGACAAAGGACCCAGCTCCAGGTCTTACTTTCTGTTAATTATTTTGAAATTTCTACTCTTTTTTTATCCCTTTTGGATAATTTAAAACCTGATGAAGCTACAGGCCCCTATACCATATACCCCTGATGGTCTTAAAGGAACTAAGTAACGAATTGCTTCCATGCTATAATTTATGTTCCAAATTTTCCTTGCAACTGGACAGGTACCAGTAACAGTTTCAGATTACCCCCCTCTTCAGGTTACTCTCCGGGGTAATCTAAAACTAGTTTCAAGTTACCCCCTCTCGTTTCAAATCACCCCCTCACTGTTACCGGTTAACTTTCAATGATCACAATAATTTTTATATTTAATATTTCATCACATGGCATTGAGACATTTTTGGAGATACTTTAATCTGCATAATTATAATCCTTTGATCTCTAGGACAACTAATAACAAAATACGTTAGCATAAAATAACCCTCTATGGCAACTAACGAGACAAAATGCTAGCATTTTAATCGTCATATAACCCTTTCATCTCTATGGCTACGAACGAATAGTAGTTGGGAGAGGTCTTCAAAAATTTTAATCGCCGTATAACCTTATGATCTCTAGGATCACCAACGAGAAAAAATGTAACCGTTTTTTTTGCTCCGTTTTTTTATCATTTCGTGATTATCTATCGATTTTTCTATTCAAGTGTAAGGTTGTCCATATCTTAAATTCTGCGCCTGTTTTGAAGAATGGTGCCAGTTTTCGTAGGCCTATATAATTATCAGTGGTGAAATAACAACAAATACACGCATAGGGGCCTACCTAGCCCGCATGTTAACAACATACACAATTATGCCAGTCGATCATCTATTACATGAAAACAAATTGCCGCCACATAAAAAATAGAACCCACGTGTCAAAAGCAGTAGCGTTAACTCTTAACCGCCGGTTCCGATTGTCTTCGTTATATCGTTTTTTATTAGCACATTAAGTACCAGCTTCGATCTGAACATGTTGAGGATAAAGCGTGACATCAAAAAACAAAATTTCACAAAATCGTTGACCGCTATTTTGTCAAATCTGAATAATTTTCACTCACTTGAAATTCTGGATCGCATCAGCGAGACACAAGTTCCCGTGGATGAAAATTCGAATGTAATCATTTGGCAGTTAATGGGTTAAACCCTGACCTTCATTTGACGTTAATTACACGCTGCGCGTGTGTAGGCGTACCTTCATTAATCTAAAAAGTGTTGTGATACCCCCTGGCGTATTATAAAAAACACGAAAGATCATTTCCCATTGCACATACATGTGATCGAGTGCATACACACCCTCTGTAGACCTGTCATTCGTGATACTCCCTCTAACATGTTGTCATGCGTGATACTCTCCCTAAAATGGTGTCCTGCTTTCTAATGACCCATAAATAAGCGCATATGACGAACACAAATTCACAGTTTTCGCATATTTACATATGCTAAAAGTGTTCAATTTTTTATTAGATATTTTACGAATAGATGTTGTACCACCTTGCAAACGCATGTACGAAAAGAAATTGATTCAGTGTGTTCATAAGGTGAAATAGACGGCTGCTCACGAAATATCGGCATGAAAATTGATACTTTTGTTAATTTTATTTCAGCATGGATGAACCTGCCGCGTCAAAAAATCGTCTGAAAATAGTTTATTGTCCACTACATCAAATCGTAATCCCACCTGCTCAAATAGTATCCCCCAATTCTACGATATCCAGCAAAGTATTATCAAAAAGGGTCTTGCTTTCTAACAATTCCATTTGAGATATGTCCTGCATTCTAAGAGCAAGTGTCCTGCTTTCTGAGGAGCAAAGTGATACAGTTCATATGGCAAATAAGTACAAATACGCTAGTATTCTTACTATCTATATTAATCATTCAACGCCGACAGAAGAGGCTGAAACCATTAGGATGGTTTACAGCATGGTGGCGCCAGAGTATATGATCACGAGCTACAAAGAGAGCCGAAGTTAAATTACGCATCCACGAGTCTTGCTGGAAAAGCAAGGTTCTGTATCATGGGATGGCTTCTATTCTGCCGTACAAAGCCAAAAGTCGGTATCTGCCTACTTGTAAAGTGAGCAGATAGTGACTTTTGGCTTTGCATAATAGCAGTGCGTTCTAATGGATATGTAAACTGTGATAAAATACATTTTAGAATAATCTACTTAACTTTATTAAATTGCAGATTTAAAAATAGGTTAGGTTATATAGGTTTAGTCTATAATCGTGTGGGCCTATTTTGACGTGCCCGTCGTATCTTGGCCAATATGTGTTTTTGTTATTTGTCCCTATATATCGATGAATAGGGCATAATAGATTTTTTGTCGGTATATCCTATATGTACTAAAGCGTTAAAACGACAAAAACATTTTTTTTTATCTCGTTATAACGACTTATAAGTCGTTAAATCGACTTAGTATAAGTCGTTTTAACGGCCTATAAGTCGTTAAATCGACTTAAGATAAGTCGTTACATAGACTTAAACTAGGTCGTTATAACGACTTATAATTCGTTATATCGACTTTGTATAAGTCGTTATAACGACTTATAAGTCGTTAAATTGAGTTAGTATATCTCTTTATAACGACTTATTAGTCGTTCAATTGACTTACTATAATTCGTTATAACGACTTATAAGTCGTTATAGCGACTTAGCACTTGTAAGTCGATTTAACGACTTGAATGTTGATATAACGACTTATACCAAGTCGATTTAACGACTTATACTCAGTCGATTTAACGACTTATAAGTCGTTATAAAGACTTATACTAATTCGATTCACTGACTTATAAGTCGTTAAAACGACTTAGTTAAAGTCTATTTAACGACTTATAAGTGCGGGGTTTGCAAGTCAAAGTGGGGACAACTTCAATGTTGTGCCAGCTGTCGAGATTGTGGCCCAGTATTGAGACAGTGTTGGCTGAATTTCTGGTGTCAGCGGATGTTTTGGCTTCGGCTACACGTGTTCCTGATGCTGCGAGTCATAAGCTATAAATATCACACACTTGCAACCCCCAGCAAAGTATACATAGGGGGTCTCAGGTAGGCCCTTCTGTAGTATAGGCCTATTCTGTGAAACTCAATAACCTTGACCTCCGATGTTTCACCGAGCTCGCTAAAACAATGAAGTATGGGGAGGGGGTCTTACATAACATTATTTTCACCAAATAGTCATTCCGGTGACGTCACTGCGCTCCACAGAATATGCCTAAAATTACATTTCTACAGGGCCACCATTCAATCGTCGGAAGGGGGGGGTGGAATTTTTTTAAATAAAATCCCGAACAGGCTTTTTATGAAATAAATAATATCTTTCAAGAACTAGACTAGGCATAATCAAATTTGAAATTTTCAGCGTGCCACCGTGCCACGACCAGTTGAAATTATGCTCGGATAAATAATCCAGCCCCCCCCCCTGAGAATGAATAGCCCCCCTCTCTTAGCTGGTATGTTGATCATAAATATATGGTTGATGTAACAGCCTATTATGCACACATTCCCCTGTAGGTCTATTGATAGACATATGCTTGAGGCTGTTGCAGTCTATACTCGTCTATAAGCCTACACACATATTGTTTTAACATAAGCATGATGCCCAGTTAGGCCTAGAGTTTGGACGTGACTGATATTGAAAGGTTACAAGGATACACAAAAAAACGTGAAAGTTCATGTAGACTAAGTGGTTTAGCTTCAATGATTCATAATCTTTACCCATGACAGACTCCATTCCTTAGGATGTTAGTTAATGATGTGCATGCGGGTGGGTCTACAACATGTACTCAACCATACAGTCGGTTTAGTTTACACCCCAGTGATAATTAGTTTAATTTGTATGTATTTTACACAATACTGGTTGCCGCCCCATGTGCGCATCAGTTGTTGCAGTACTATTATATATGTAATGATGATTTACAACCTTTTTCAAATTGCCAATACTCAACTGCAACAGTTATATCGTGATATTTTTGTATGGAGCAGATCGCTTAGAAAGCAGGACATACTTGCTCAATGTAATGCTAGAAAGCAGGACAATGATGGTTAGAAAGCAGGACAATTTCTGATAATACTTTGCTGGATATCGTAGATTTGGAGAATAATATTTGAGAAGGTGGGATATCGATTTGATGTATTGTATAATAATGTATTCTCATACGATTTTTTGACGCGGCAGGTTTATCCATGTTGACATAAAATCAACAGAGGTGTCAATTTTCATGCCGATAATTCGTGAGCAGCCGCCTATTTCACCCTATGAACACACCAACTCGATTTCAATTTGTACATGCGTTTGCAAGGTGGTACAACGGCTATTCATAAAATATCTAATACAAAAATTGAACGCTTTTAGCATATGTAAATATACGAAAACTGTAAATGACAATACTACAATTTACCAGTAACTCAATCAAATGAACGAAGGGGTAAACGAGCGAACGAATAAAAACAATGAAATAATTAAATGAATAATTGAATGAATGTGGCTGCCAGTTTTTTATTAGTGCAGTGTGTCATATTCATCCTATTATTCCAGGTCAATTCAGGATGTTACCATGGCCTATGTACAAATTAAATACTGGTGAAATCAAAATACTAGCTCACTGACCCTGCAGTTCGGTATCTTTCTTGGTGAAACAATGAATGAATGCAATGACTGAATGTTTAACTGAACGAATGTGGCTTTAGACCATATTTGTGAAAATAGTCTCAACCTGGAAAGGATATCATCTTCAGGATACACAAATAAATCAAATGATCCCACACTCCAGACATACTATAAGATTCGAAATTTGAGCCCTGACGGTTTGAGGTCAAACACCCTACTTTTGGGTCACGGAGACATCCCACAATACTTGATATTGAGGAGTGGGTGGAGGATATTTTTTAATATAAAAAATACAGAGAAAAAGAGCGGGAAACGTAGTTCAGAGCTTCAGTGCGGCAAAGAGATAACATTAAAGTAGGTGTGTCGTCATGATTCGCTGAGTAAACAAGCATGCGCAGCACGGTAAATATATTTGTTCAGTGAAATAAAATGACACAGCTGCTTTAACTGCTATACCCCTCCCCATTACTCAGTAAAACCATCTCGCGCTTTATGTCCGAAGTAAAATTACAATGTATGTATGATATTACTATCTGATGACGCTTACTGTATCCCCGCGCATAAACGTTCATGCTCTAATATATAAGTGAAAATTGAATGTTTGAGGCATGGCTCCAAAAATATTTTCGTTCGTTCATAAGTATACTTTTCTAAAGTTTCATTGATCTCTCAAATTGTGATTTAAATCTAACAATAGCGCCCCATTTAGGCCGATCGTAAATGGTGTTTGCACCAATTGCGTCACGTAAGACGCATATCTGTAATAATATTGCATATCTGTAATCATACACCCAAAACGAAATTTTAGCACAGGTTTGATTGATTTATTGCATTCCTTGATAGCGAAAACATATGGTTTGGGAAAATATTTTTTTCTCTATCTCAATTATTAACGAAGATAATGATCACTTTAGTGATTTCGTGGCGGCCATTTTGAATTAAGCATAATATTGATATCAAATAAATGTATCGTTGGTTGCATTGCATTCTTTGATACGGAGAAATAATCTTGTCTCTATCTCAATTCTTGATGAAGATATGAGAACGTTAAAGATTTCATGGAGGCCATTTTGAATTTTGTATAAAAATAGGGTTTGGACGCAAATTTGCAAACTCCATCAAACTTGTTCTTATTCTGTAGTCTGAACATTTTCATATAGGTGGCATATTTTACCATTAAAATCCTACGGGAATTCAATCATGAACACAAGCATCCCTACTGAAAGTGTCATCTCAGTACACAAATTGTGATTTAAATGTAACAGTAGCATCCCCTTTAGGCGGTTCTTAAATGGGTTTTGCACCAATTGCGTCACTTATAGGACTTGCATATCTGGAGTCACAGACCCAAAACGAAACTTTCAGGACAAGTTTGATTGATGTAGGCCCTACTCGAAATGTGATAAAAACTGCTTTTGGGGGGTATTTCAAGTGCCCCCCTACTTTACGCACCATTTTCAAAATTTAAGATCGGCCATTTTGGGGTCCCCATACCATTAGCTGATGACTTGATCTATCGTACGCTGAAACTAGTTTCAACGTACCCCCCGGTATATTGAAACGGGAACAATCTACTTTACCCCCCCCCCACCATATAGGACTATATAAGGCCTACACATCAAATATGATTATTGCTAACCTTTTAAGCACCATTATACCTAGATTAAAGATGATGGGTTGCCACGTTTCGAGTACACATTGACTACAACACGCTCAACATGACCAACGTCCAATCAAGGTCAGGGTTTAGCCTTTCAATCGCCAAATTACAAAAAAATGAATTTTCACCTATTTAAAATGGTGCATTGCTGACGTGATCCCCTCTTGAAGTGAGTGAACATTTTTCAGATTTGACAAAATAGAGGTCAATGATTTCGTGAGATCTTGTTGTTTGATTCACTTTTTATCCAATAAAAGAATGAAAAACCCCAAATATAATCGGGAACGGCGGATAAAGGGTTAACGTGCAGTTTTTGACATGTCCGTTCTATGATTTATTATATCATCGATGTAAGCATGCGGGCAAGATATACCCCTATGCGGTTGCTTGTTTTTATTTGATTACTGAAAATAATGATATATGCCTACAAAAATAAACAGTTGGCACCAGGCTTCTATAACCAGGCACATAAACAGTTGCCCTCCTGGCCATCATAATGTTATAGAGAGAATAAAGTGATCTTAGACATTGTAAAAACAGTTTTTTCTTTAGTTGTCCTATAAATCCAAGGGTCATAGAAGGATTAAAGTGTTTTAAGAAATCGAGCAAACAATTGTTCGTTAGATGTCATAGAAATCAAAGGGTTATATGGAGGTTAAAATATTTCAAGATATCGTGCTAGCAAGATTTCTCGTCATTTGCCATAAAGAGTTATTCTGTGCAACGCAGTGACGCCACCGGAAACCGTTTTTGAATGGCAACTCAATGAAAACAATGTTATGTAAGCCCCCCTCTCCCATACTTCATTGTATTAGCTAGCTCGGTGAAAACAAAGGAGGTCAATGTCATTGAGTTTCACAGAATATATGCCGAAATATTTTGTTATCAGTTGCCCTAGATATCAAAGGGTTATGATTATGGAGATTAATGTGTCTCCAAAAATGTCCCAATATCATGTGATAAAAAAATATAATATTTGTTATGATTTAAAATTAACTGGTAAAATTGAAGGGGTAATTTGAAACTAGAGGGGATAACTTTAAAATAATTTCAGATTTCCCCTGGGGTAATCTGAAACACCGGTCACATGTATGCTAGAAAGACATGGTAACTTTACTTTATATTAGGCCATGTGATGATGTACTGTAAAGAAACCATTTAAATCATTCAAAAAGAGTAGGGCTTAATGCCTACCTCAACGCGGGTTGTCCACAATGGGCAGATGAGTTGCAAATATATTGTAACTTATTATATACCTATTTGCCCTAATAACATAGTTTCGTCAATAACAGTTATATATTGTGTTTGGTTTAATATTTACCAGTTTCCTCGATTTATTATTGTGCACAAGGGTGCTTTATGGTCAAATAAATACTTGTATATGGCCGGTTTGGTTTGATTAGCCCTCATAAGCAATGTCGCATCCCTCAATTTCTCGGATAAATAATAACAACCCACACACGATTAACCCAAGGTATTTGAATTGTATTATTATAAATACGATACATGTATGACATATTGATGTATTGGGAATTTGTGTTTTTTGAGTGAACATCAAAGCGGGAAAACGTTAATTACGTAACATGATAATCTCCCAATTACATATTATGTCATTAATATCGTTATTAAATTTATATATTTATTAATGACACAGTCGTCTTCTTGGCCGTCAAAACATAGATGTAGATACCTTGTTTGGGATGTTATCATGATTTATTATGGAAATATTGCTAAAAACGTATATTTCGGTAATGGCGGTATTTATCAGCGATTTCACAATATTGCAACCTCTCCAATTATTCTAGATTTTTGACACGTGTTTCTGAGGGAGGAGGGTTATCAAAAGTACATGCCATTAAATAAATTACATGTAGGTTGAAATGTTAAATTTTGTCAAAGTTGGAATATAGGATAACTGTAGGTCTAGCATGCTATTTGTGAAATTGAATGGTCAAAATTTTAGTTATACACAATGCAATGGTCAGCTCTTTAGTTAGGAAAAAATCTTTAATTAAATAGTTTTTCCCGATAAAGACCATTTTGGGATTTAAATATCGCTTATTGAAACTCGACACAGATCCTCTTAATATTTTGAGTCATACTTCGATTCTCGTTGTATTACTAATTAGTCCCTGTGGAAGGGATGTCACCATTGCGGGATATCCTATGGCTATAAATAGATTTCATAAAAGGAATTCCACCATTTATGTTTACTAAGGTACCTAAACACGAGTGAATTTCCGCTTTAAGTAATACTAATACGGGTCGAAATAACAGCTGATAGGCCTACCTTGGCCACAATGACCCGTACGGACACCGTAAGGCCTACTAACATAATGTAACTACAACATGACGTTGAACCAATGTTGGTTTATTTTTTGGACCAGCGTCGTCGACGATGGTCTAACAATTAAACGTCATTGGTTGAATATATTGTGTTTGCTGCGTTTAAGGTTCCAAACTCGTTAGTACGGACTTCACAGTGATAAAATGGATTGCCCAATGTACAGAAAAAATACAGATTGTTAACTGAGATAGCGCACAAATAGTCCAGGCATTTTACGAGAAAAAAGGGGTCAACCTTAAACAAATTACAATACAAGGTTTTATTTCTGTTTTGGTCATGTCCTCTATGCCGAAAAAAAGTCCTCCCAGGCGAAAGTTGTAAAAATCGACATAGCCTGCATCGTCACTGCTTCTGCTGTCCTTACGAAGACGTACACCTCTTCAAGAGAAATTCTGCCTGCTCCCAGGGAACTGACATACACAACATGACCAACGAATTCGTCCAGTATGCAACTGAGGTAGATCACAATATCTGGACTGATGCAACCTTCATGGAACCTTCCACAGCATGGGATCACAGCCATCACGCCTGCTACTAGAACCAGCGGGCCAATCCCCAGAGCAAGGGTCATGACAAAGACATATCCATAGTTTGCAGAGTACAGATACAGTACCGTAAAGAGGGTGGAAAGTCGTGGGATGACGGCGCAGTGACTTCCAGAAGCCGGTCAACCTGAAGGCTAATGACAGCACCACAGATCTTGATGTCCTGTGGAATACGTCGATCGCGTTTGAATTGCCGAGGCTTCTTGCATTGAGACTCTATAAAATAAATAAGTTGATAGAAATAACATTCAGATTGAAACATGGTATGTCATTTGTGTAGCCTATCTGAAATGGTGTCCATCTTACAGGGTGGCCCCTATGAGAGCGACACATGGTGTCTTAATATGGGTCTCCCGACAAATCATCATACATGTTAAATAAATTGTATTTTCTGATTGTTGTTATGTCAAATAAACAAGTCTGAGTCTTAAATATGGCCACAAAGGAAGCCTCTGGGGATGTTGAAAGTTCACAATTCGGGTTCAACACACTCGTGAACATAATGAAACGATACCAAAATTATTCAAATCCGACATGTGGATCCATTTTTATGAAACTTTTTAGGGCAGTTATCTTTTAAAATGGCAGCCATTTTGAAGTTTTAGGTAGGTAACGTTTTATTTTCAAAAGTGTGTTTTAGTAGGAGAGTTATTGCCAAATTTGGTTTTGTATCAACATTAGAAAGATTATTTTGCTGATCACACAGCCGTAAAAAAACAGAATTTGTATAAGGTCGGGCTACATTATGCCTGGACTTAAAAGCAAAATTCATGACACTATAACATGTATACTGAAGAGTATGCTTGGACAATTTTACTCGATTTATCCAATTAGCCCAGGAGCATTAGTATAAAGGTGGAAAAAAATGCAGAAAGCTGAATTGTTCAGGGATGATTTTCTTATAAATGTGTTCTGAGTGAAAACACATAAAATCCCTAGCGATCCCGGTTGTGCGCAGGAGTGAAAAATCCATGATGGCCGCCTTTTTGCCAAATGTCGTCGAGTGTGAATATGCTAACATCCAACATAGTCGTGTAATACATGGTTATATGTGAGTTCTAATGTATGAGGAATTTATTACTGATGTTATTTTCACAATAAAACATAATTGTAATCATAAAAATTTAAAAAAATCCAAGATGGCCGCCTTTTTGCCAATTCCGTCAAATGTAAATATGCTGATAATTATCAAACATAGTCATGTATACATGGTGTTATGGGTTCTAATAGGTACGAGGAATTCAATATGGGACCTACTGATGTTATTTATCGTACAAAAAACAGACACATAAAATGGGGAAAATTTGTTTATTAAAAATAAACATCAAATTAAACGACTACAAATAAAAAGGGCTTCACTTCAAATGTTGTTAATGTAAACGTGGTTGTAACAGAGTGAAGCCCTAAGACCAAAATAGGTATAAATTTACTTGACAGTCAGTTAACAGGATTAACCAGTGAATATTTATACATGTCTCTAATTGATCTAATCTACTATGAATATTTATACATGTCTCAAATTGATCAAATCTACTAGGACTATTTATACATGTCTCTGATTGATCTAATCTACTATGAATATTTATACATGTCTCTGATTGATCTAATCTACTATTTAAATGTGAACTTTGACTCTTGTATCATTACAAACAAATTAGATAATATCAACCAAACTATCAATAACAATCTAGTAATTGTTCACACAAAACCAAACCTATCAATAACAATCTAATAATTGTTCACATTAATATATTAATGAACATTGACTCTTGTATCATTACATACAAATTACATAATATTGACAAAATCTATCAATAACATTATTAAACAAGATTATCTGTTGTTGAGGAGGGTATGAAAACGGTCAGAAGAAAAATGAACAAAAAACTTGCAGCGGATGGAAGCGGGAGGAGGTGGGATTTTCTTGATAGACATAGAATCTGCTATATAAATTTATATTTCTTTCGGATTAATTTTTGGTTTGGATCACCCTCAAGATTTCATTGCTAAAAGAGACCGTTACAAACAAATCGAGATCCGAACAAACCACGAATTACATAGCTTGGGATTCGCCTAAGATTAATAATCTATTTTGTGTCCGATAAAAAGAGCTTTCATTTTACGAAAACTCTGTATTTATCGTACAAAAAACAGACACATAAAATGGGGAAAATTTGTTTATTAAAAATAAACATCAAATTAAACGACTACAAATAAAAAGGGCTTCACTTCAAATGTTGTTAATGTAAACGTGGTTGTAACAGAGTGAAGCCCTAAGACCAAAATAGGTATAAATTTACTTGACAGTCAGTTAACAGGATTAACCAGTGAATATTTATACATGTCTCTAATTGATCTAATCTACTATGAATATTTATACATGTCTCAAATTGATCAAATCTACTAGGACTATTTATACATGTCTCTGATTGATCTAATCTACTATGAATATTTATACATGTCTCTGATTGATCTAATCTACTATTTAAATGTGAACTTTGACTCTTGTATCATTACAAACAAATTAGATAACATCAACCAAACTATCAATAACAATCTAGTTATTCACACAAAACCAAACCTATCAATAACAATCTACTAATTGTTCACATTAATATATTAATGAACATTGACTCTTGTATTATTACATACAAATTACATAATATTGACAAAATCTATCAATAACATTATTAAACAAGATTATCTGTTGTTGAGGAGGGTATGAAAACGGCACACAGACACAAAGTGTCTGACCCCCACAACACAAACTTACGAATGCATCGTAAGAGCACATATGAATTCCAACCTCTCATCTGTCTAATCCACCATTACTTGCGGCATCAGAAACAACACTAATTCTAAATAGTGAAGTGCTATATAGTCTGAAATTTAGTTTTTAAATTGAAATTAGGATGTCTACAGAAGTGAAACTTGAAATTTACATGTAATGAATAGATAACCAAATAATTAAAATTTCCAAATGTAGATAATAAGGGACACATTATCATAACATCTATTGTATTTATAATTCCTGAAGCAAGTCTAAGTAGTGTTTTGACTGGCTGGATTTATATGTCAGTGGAATTTTATTTTCTGTAAGTGTAAAATCTGACCACAGAAGTATACAGACCTCATTTTGAGCTGACCTAGGTATTGCAGACACACTTTGAAAACATAAGAAGACCACAAAACATAGATTTAGAAGGATTTGAAGCAAATTAGGAACATGAGGAAATGGTCCACATCTTGAGTATTGCTTCATTCACTAAAAATGGTGTTTACATATACATTCAAAAGCAAGATCTAAAGAATTCTAAAAAAAAACAAAAAAAACAAAAAAAACAAAAAAAACAATAATAATAATAATTTCTTACTCACGCAGTTATTGACGAAAAAGCAAAATTTTAGCTTTTTCTTCTCTTCTACGGGAGAAGAAAAAGGACATAAATCATTCACATTTAAAGTAATTCCACCTGTCAGAATGAGCTTGTGGATATTGTATCAAAAACCGACTGGCCGAAATCGGGTTGGCAAATCACTCCCCATCATGTTTTCCAATGTTAGAACAGCTGGCGCAAGTCCTGCCGAACTAACAAATGGAAAATCATGTTTGGTTCTTCACAAAGTTTATTGCATCTGGCGCAAGTCCGGATGCATCCTGCCCATACTTGCTAGCACTGATTTCAGCAGCTGGCGCAAATCCTGATGCTAGAATAAACTAATTCCACCTGTAAGAATGAGCTTGTGGATATTGTATCAAAAACCGACTGGCCGAAATCGGGTTGGCAAATCACTCCCCATCATGTTTTCCATTGTTAGAACAGCTGGCGCAAGTCCTGCCGAACTAACAAATGGAAAATCATATGTTTGGTTCTTCACAAAGTTTATTGCATCTGGCGCAAGTCCGGATGCATCCTGCCCATCCTTGCTAGCACTGATTTCAGCAGCTGTCGCAAATCCTGATGCTAGAATAAACTAATTCCACCTGTAAGAAAGAGCTTGTGGATATTGTATCAAAAACCAACTGGCCCAAATCCAGTTGGCAAATCACTCCCCATCATGTTTGCTATAGTTAGATCAGCTGGCGCAAGTCCTGCCGAACTAACAAATGAATAATCATATGTTTGGTTCTTCATGAAGTTCATTGCATCTGGCGCAAGTCCGGATGCATCCTGTCTATCATCACTAGCACTGATTTCAGCAGCTGGCGCAAGTCCTGATGCTAGATTAATCAAGCTAGACAGAGAGCATCATGTAGTTGGCGTATAAGGCATGCAATAATTACTGCGGCCTGTAACAACTGGCCAAGTCTTGTTGTAACTGACCTTGTATTTATTGACTAATAATATGTTCTTGCAGTAGTTTAATTGAATAATTATATTGCTTTTACCTTACACTCCTACACTTGGATACTCTTCCGAATTATTTTAATTTACAAATTATTTATTATATATATATATATCTAAGTAACAATTATGAAAGATTTAATTCTTGTGGCCATTTTTTTTTTTTTTTTTTTTTTTTTTTTTTTTATTATTTAATTTCAAAGCAGCTGGATCACTAAGCTTTACAAAACAAACAACAAAGAAGAAAACTTAGAAAGAAAAAGGTGACCCAAAACATAATTTCGTAGGATCCACTTGAAACCTAAGGTCACTTTGGCAAAGCCAGAGAATGGCCTACAGGAAAACCAGCCCCTGGGATTATTCCAGAGTCATCACAAATTGGCATAATTGCATTAATTATATAAAATGAAATCAAGAGATTATCAACTATATCTCTTCTCATCAATTTAAATTATTACTAATGAGAACGTTAAATCTTAACTTCCTTACATGAATTATTTTTAAATATCTTTATGAGCACTAATATTGTATATTTTAATTTGAGATTAAGAGTGGCTGGTATGTATGCTTCATTGACCAAAAGTAACAAAAAAAGAAAACTCCATTCAAAGAGGAAAGGTGCCAAAAACATAGTTTTGACAAAGACCTATCTGAAACCGAAAGCTGTACTGGCGAGGCCAGAAAATAGCCCAAAGGAAACAAATCCTGACAGGAATCAGTGGGTCCACCACAAATTGGCATCAGCCAATGTGATCATCGCGTCCAGAGTTTATCAAATCTTGCTAAATCAAATCCTAGAAACAACAATTGCTCCTCTTATTTATTTATATTATTTGTAAATTTATGCCCTACAAATCACACGATAAAATGTACCCAAAAAATTTAAGTAACAAAGATGAAACTCCAAAAAATGAGGAAAAAGGCCAAAAACATATGTTCCTGACAACAAGACCTATCTGAAACCCCATAAGGCCGCAGTGGCAATGCCAAAGAATGGCCCACAGGAAAAACAGTTCCTGAAAGGAATCAGTGAGTCAACCACAAATTGGCATAAATGCATAAAAGCAGCCAAAGTGGTTATCGCCTCCAGAGTTAATCAATCTTCGTTAAACAAATTCTCTGAGACAATTATCATTGATTTATAAAATTAATATTGTCTAATGCATTAAAGCGAGCACCATCTCAAATGTTTACTCAGCGAATCACAACAAGAATCAATCTTCTTATTAAGATAATTTATAAAGTTGACCCTGCGAATCACACAATAAAATGTACCCAAAAAAATTTAAGTAACAAAGATGAAACTCCCAACGAGGAAAAAGGCCAAAAACATATGTTCCTGACAACAAGACCTATCTGAAACCCCATAAGGCCGCAGTGGCAATGCCAAAGAATGGCCCACAGGAAAAACAGTTCCTGAAAGGAATCAGTGAGTCAACCACAAACTAGCATAAAAGCAGCTAAAGTGGTTATCGCCTCAAGAGTTAATCAATCTTTGTTAAACAAATTCTCTGACACAATTATTGTTGATTTATAAAATTAATATTGTCTAAAGTGAACGCCATCTCAAATTTTACTCAGCGAATCACAACAAGTTAACATAGTACTTTCTCACCTGAATGAAACCAAATTTTTTATATAACAAAGATGAAACTATTTTCCATCCCCCTTGACATATTAAAAGTTATGGAAGCATCATCCAAACCCAAATTTGGATGCAAAAATGCAAATGATTTTTTCATTATGTCATTCCGCAAATGTTTGATAAATGAGAAACCGATCAGTGTTACTCTGCATTATGAGAATTCTTGTTTTATGCTCAATTTGATAATTTAATACCAACGGAAATTCATGATTGAAACAAAGAATGAGTGAACGATAATGTAAGGTTTTGAGACTGACTAGACCACATGGAAAGCCAACAATGTCAATGAGACAAAGATAAGGGTCATAATCCAAATAATTGGTCAGACAGATTCAATAACAACCACGCAAAGCTGTTATCAAATATATACACAAACTATTAAAAAGATTTGTAACATAAATTTTATTTATAGATCTTTATAGTCATAAAATAATAAAGTATAGACAGCTACAGATTTTTAATGTGCAATTGGTTATCGCCTCAAAAAGTTCATCAAATCTTGCTATTTTAAATCAAATTTAAAACTGGTGAACTATCACCACTCTCATTGATTTAAATTAAATCAAAATTATATGGTCATTGTGCTTTTAACTTAATTTAAAGTTAACACTAGCGCTTAAATTTCTAAGATTGTATATTTTTTAGTCTACATTTTATTGAAATCATGAAAGAACAGTCCAAACCAAATTTAATCCAGATGAATTTTGTATTATGAAATTGTCACTCCAAAAATATGTCACTAGTGACTGGAAGTGCTGCCGACTATTACACTAATAATGACGATGCAACCAGTCTAATGGTAGACTAGTCTACATCATATATTTTAATTTTTATTCCATAGTCTATACTAAACTATAGTATAGTCTGAGTCTACTAACAGTTAGAGTAACAATTAGAGCCGAGTCTAGACTATATCTAGACTCCAGTAACTTTGACATTTGATTAACAGCGCGTACGGATAATACTATTAATAATAGTTAATAAAAACACGAATTCAGCGTGAGCGATAATATAAGAATTTGAAGTGGACTTAACCACGTGACTGCGACCGGATTGATGTCGGCGATGTCAATCGAAGTCATAATCTAAAAAACCACTGACACATGGTTGAACATATTCAAAAACAATGCAAAACTATATCTATCATATAAAAGAACTATTGAAACGTATTTAAAATACAAGATTTTCTTGATAGACATAGAATCTGCTATATAAATTTATATTTCTTTCGGATTAATTTTTGGTTTGGATCACCCTCAAGATTTCATTGCTAAAAGAGACGTTTACAAACAAATCGAGATCCGAACAAACCACGAATTACATAGCTTGGGATTCGCCTAAGATTAATAATCTATTTTGTGTCCGATAAAAAGAGCTTTCATTTTACGAAAACTCTGTATTTTTTCAGTAAAACATAAATGTAATCATGAAAATGGTAATATTCGACATCTTTAAACAAATAAAGGTCATGTCACTGCATTTAAGACATCATCCTCCACTCCATTGCAGTAAAATTTTGACCGCTTGATTATGTTAATGCTTTGTTGTACCTTGAACACCTTGCTGGTGGCCTCGAACACCTTGCTGGTGACATTGATATTCCATTCAACTTGCCAAATGTCATCAATGTAGACAGGTATGTGTACTTAAAATCTGCATAAGGTATATAGTAGAACTGTTTTGTCTTATACGGCAGCCTTAGTCAGAACATCAGCCCGCTCATTGCATGTCTCCTAATATGGCTTGTTACGTTGTACCCAGCAAAAAACAATGCCTTTGTGATGCAAGTAATGGTAACGTACATATGTAAGATATTGGATACAATAGCGTTGTTCAGCTTTTGACTTATAAGAGCCTGCAATGATGAAATCGAATCTGTGGTGATCATGAATTCAGTTTCCGCTTCTTTTCCATGTATACATACTCCACAGGCGCTTCAATGACGAGTAGCTCTGCAGAGCAGATTAGGGCCTTATTTGTGATACGACAGTTAATTCATGATCATCACAGACAAAGGGCATGCCTGTCCTTCTGTCTTATTTTGATCCGCCAGTAGGCACATATATACCTTTCTTTGTTGTGGATATATCTACAAAATAAGTCTAGTAACTAATATGCTCTAGAAGATAAGGAGAAAAGTGTCTCCCTCTCCGAGATTCCATATATTGAAAAGTATACATTGGTTAAAGAAGCCATGGCAAAGTAGGTACAGCCGCTGGATTGCTTCTAAGCAATCTCTGGAACTCAGGGTTTAAAACACAAGAGTGTGCTGGGTTGTCAAGATTAGCTTTTAGTTTCAAATAGTATTGCAGGCTCAACTTCAACCGTGCATCCTCACTCTCAAAATGAGAGATTTTGAAGCTATCCCTACCTGCAAATGCCCTGAAATCCTACGCCAACCATGTAGGTCTACATGCCAGGAAATTTCAAAATGCTCTCCATATTGTTGATGGAGGACACCTGTTACACAATGTAATGTGGCACAACGACAGTACATATAACGATGTCATCAAAGAATATGTTTCATATGTACCTAAATTGTTCAATAAGTTCGCAGAGCAGTGTCGTCGCACAAGTGGCAAAATGTAGACTTCAAACGCCGTTGACTTTTAGCCAACCTTCTTTTCTTGGCAACAACAAGAACAACGCTAGATTTATCTCTGCTCTTTTTAACGTGTAACGATATAACGATATAACATGATGATGAAGTAGAGTCGATGCAGATATCCTGATTTGTAACTTAGCTAACGATCCCTCTGAGAAATCTGATTGTCCAATTATTCTGACTGGAAAAGATACAGATTAATGGATTATGCTATGCAATATGCGAACAATACTATTTAAAGCACATGCTCTTCCAGATAGTCTTTGTCAAAGAAGTGATTATTTGCTTATTTCACATGCAATTACAGGCTGCGATATAACATAGTGTCGACCGCGTATAAAGTTGATAAATAACAGCCTTATCTTTAATATTTTCAAGGAAAATGAAGCCACCCAAATGTTTGTATTGCAACTATATGACGCAAATGAGACAAGTATGCCACATTCTCATCGCATATGCAAATGATCAAAAACTAGAAATCGTCATCCATTGCATCATTTAAACTTGAAAGTTGGTCTCCCACATCTGCGAAATGTCACACATATCTTTGCTTTGCCATGCAAGAATGGTTGGACAACTCATTACAGGCCACTGACTGGTGCTGCGAATGTATTAAAATAATGATAATATCCTCAGCCCAATCTACACAGACATAGTGGTCAGCTACACCTGATTCTGTACTACATAAGATGTCATGAAGTGTAAAACTGGTTGTTGAAGATGGTGCTCCTGTCTCAAGGCTGGCCTGGACTGGTCGGTCATATGGTCGGTCATGTGCTCGACATTTTTCCCATTCTGTGAAACTCAATAACGTCACCGGGAATCATTTAGAATGGCTACTCGGTCATTGTATTAGCTACCTTGGTGAAAACATTGCTTTAATCAAGCACAACACATAATATTTTATATATTTATTAATGGTGAGTAAGCATATCATATAATGAATGTCATTATAATCTTTTTGCTTTTCGCGGTCTAGGACCATTGAAAGGATAGGTTGTGTTGTCAGTCAAAGACACAATCTTCAAACCAGCCATTTGTAGTCCTTTGATAGACGCCTGAAAACAGTAAATAATAAATATTATATATGATAACAAGAGCACACTCGACAATAGCCCGCCGCCATTATTGAAATTGAAGTTATTATTGCGGCCACAGGGTCAAATTATTGACCTAAAATGCGAAAAATGACAATAAGTCGGCCATTTTGAATTTTTTCCAACTTTTCAAGTTATCGCGCCCACGTCAAATTATTGACGTAATGGCAAAAAATCGCAATAAGTATGCCATTTTGATTTTTTTAGCCATTATTGAACTTGTCCGAGAACTGGTCATCAGTAACATGCATAACAAATTTGGGAAGAATACATAATTAAAATTAAAAGGCGGGCTGAAAAGTAGTTGAGTTGAAGTAACAAATTGTACGATGCTGTACAGGGACTGAAAATTCACTGACTCGATATTGTCGTCAGTAGCTAATCTAACACATAACTTGAATGAATACTATGCGACATTAAAAAAATGTTATTGCACTGTTGCAGCAGCGAACTATCCCTTTTTTATATCACAAACATATCACTGTTACCTGATTACAGGCAACTTTCAGTCCACAGGCTATGGAGCTATAGCATAGGTCATCGCGGAATATCGAGTGTTCAAAACATGATTGTGTAATTGTTTGTGATTACGTCTTGCCCCGCCATCGCTATTTAACCATTATAACTCTTAGTATTTGTGTTTGCTTAGATATATGCAACAAAAACGTCATCATGTTTAGTAGTGTATCGTATAGCTACCTTCGCTATATGAATGTATTTTATTTACTAGCTTTTTAAAACAATTGTAAAAATATATTAAGACTGTCGCAGTTAAACAGGATTTAATTCGTTCATGGGATTTATATATTTTATGTGACCAGTGGGACGTAAAAAACGTCATTTCACAGCATCGATACAATTTCTATACATTACAAAACAAATACAATTACGACAGAATTTGTGTCATTTAAATGAATATACAACTCCACCTTGTTCATTCAACAGTCAGATATTCTATTGTTAACATTTCATTAAAATTAAGCAATTAATATTTGCAGTGGTTCAATACTTAGTACAACATTTGTGAACAAGGAGCACTGAAAAATGTTCAATAGAAAATCACAATTTTTTTGATCTCGTGATGTTGTGAATTGAGTCATTTATCATAACGATAATAATTCAGGTGTTTAATACTGACCGACATGAGCTCAAGTGTGTACCATTGTATAGAACACTAGCTCGATATGTGGATTGAAAAGTGGTTCGCCAGAAAATAATTATAAAAACATGTAATAATATGAGAAAAAAATATGTTCCATAAAAATATTTCAATATATCTCATTATTGGGAGGTTTGACTGTATAAATAATAATTTCTTTACAGCAATGCATCAATAAGACATAGTCTACCAGCAAAGCAGAAGCTAGGTGAGATTTCAAATTAGAGATTTCATCGAGGCATAAAGAGTGTCAGAAATATGGATCCGGTCGCATGCTTGCATGGACAGACAGAAGAACGGATGAACGAATACTAATAATAATACACAGTATCTCATAGTCCATAGTTAGTGTGTTTGGGGGAGCATGTAATCAGTTTTACACAAAATAATAACTATATGGTAAAACAAGAAATACATATAGTGGGCCCTATACTCACTAGTCTTCCGGCCCCAAGTCCTTTCACCTTCACACGTACATGTTGAAGTCCTTTTTTTATTACTTTCTGTTCAATATACAAATTATTGGGTTAAAATTCACTAACATCATTTTTTTCACAGTTTATAATTTTATACATGGATCGCTAGTTTTGAACACCGTCATGACCACCATTTCGTGATGTGATACACAAATGAGTTAATTATTGGTAAATTCTGGCTTGTATTATTCTTTGATCATATTAGGTTCCAAAACATCCCAGATCAGTTCCTTTCAGCAACTAGCATGTTTTAAAGCCCTTTAATCATCCAAACAATCTGGCTACCGCAATTCTCAACTATTCAAGGTGAATTAAAATGTGGTGATTTTTTGACATACCAAAGTACTTATTGTGATGGACCATACCATATTTCATTCAATGAATTTTACACAAGTTCTATAAATGGGATGAGGGAGCTTACAGATGCACCACATGGTTTGTTATATGTACTCTGTCAAAATGAATACGTTTCATCTCTGATTTGCTATATTACACTTCTATTTTACTAAATCAGATGATTTTCATTCATTTTACAGTGATAATTGCGCCAGCTATTCATACTTATTATAATGAAAGAAAATTTTAACATTTAACAAAAACATCGTTGGTAAAAACATTAAGATAGTTGTCATACTGTGATGTACAGATGACACAAGAGTGAACAGAAACCCTTTTTAGTTTAGTAGACAACAACTAAACCTTGCGAAATGCCACCATAGATAGAGCAAGTCATGTAAATTCAGAAACTAAATTATGACCCACTGGCCTTATTTAGTGTTTTTGTAAATGCAAGAAGGCTTCAAGATTTAACATCAAATTTGGGCATATTTTAATTTATTTTCACCAAATAAATGTGTGGCAAGCGCACTATTAATTTTGGATCCAAAAAGAGAGCTCCACACTTACATGGCCAACAGATATTCCTGTGACTTGAGCTGCTACATTAGTGCTTTTCTTAACATTTCGAAAGCCCTCTGCACCCTGCAAAAGATAATATAAACTTTTCTGAAAAACTTGTTAGCTAGTATTTTCGAAAATATTTGGATGTGGTGTACTATTTTCACATAAAATTGTAATCTATTATTTGACTTTAAAATATAGTTGATAGAAAATCAGTAAATTTACCTGGCCTTGAGGACATTTAGAATAAGCGTTTGTTAGTCTAAAAGAGATTCTTGAGCCATCGACATCGATATATAAAAGTGATATTATTCTAAGTGTTGATACAATAGAACATACTTACACAAGATGATCGGGTAATTCCGTTGAGACCTATTCAATAAAATAAACAATACTGCATAATATTATAACCAACACAAGATCAATAATACTGAACATTATAAATATCATCAATATTTTTCCAATTGGAATATACTCTTTAAGCTACATGTATGTTTTCAGGCTACTTCTTTTTATTTCTCTTTGTGAGTATGATATGGCACATGCTACCCCTTTCGATTTAAAAGGATTAGAATTGGGATATTACCTGGTATATGGCCATATTTTATGTGGTGCAGATGAGTTGTTCAGCTTTAACCACTTAAAGCCACTAAAAACTGAGCATCTTCATTAGCAATTTATATGTAGAAATGGGTGCTTCTAGTTCAAGATTCAGTGAATGAATGTGGCTGAAGTGTATGGAACCTTTCTTTGTTTTTTGGCAAATGAATTTAGTTTAACACTGCTTTAACTAAACTACAGTGTTTTATTTTACTGTAAATTTACTATATCACAAATATTAATGTTTTCAAATAATGTGATCATAATCTTAGCCAGTGAGTCGTGCACCCGTCATTTGGACATGTATAATTTCAAAATGACAGGCAATAATTGTCCAAAATTGTGCAAGAGACAGGCAGTTATATAATCCTAACTAAATCTTTGAATGTGATCAAAATGTTATTAAATAGAAACCATAATAGCTTACTGTCGCTTGCCAATACATAGATGTGCCAGTAACTCTGTGCTATTGTAGTCATTCTGGCATGGTTTATTAGGTATCACGCATATTAAAGGTAATTACATATGGCCGATAGTCGGCCATTTTTAATTTGATCAAGTGGAAATTTTTCAGGGCATATCCCTACCTGAAAGCACATATTTTGTTTTTATAGTACATGTTCTCATAATGGTCTAGCCATCGGGGAAGACATTAAATGATTATGGCTGATAGTCAGCCATTTTGAAAATGATTGAGTTGAAATTTGTCAGGGCATATCCCTACCTAAAACCGCACATTTTGTTTTATGGTAATGGTCTTGCTATCTGGCACAGTTTGCCAGATATCAGGCATATTGGTCTGCCATTTCAGTATGTCAAATTTCATAAACACAAAAATGCTACACCCCCAAATGTATTTATGTGTGCAAAATTGATGATCCAGTCAATTCCGAAATTAGCATGCCTAGGACGGTGTCTTGTTATAGCCACGACAAGGGACTCCCCCATCATAATAAGACAGTAATGATAAAAGTAAACTTCTAGTCAGGCGTAGGCATACAGTACAGGTTGACATTTGGTGAGTGTGCAGTGATTGCTAGAAAAGCTCTCCCTGTCGCTATAGGTGGGGGTCAGCTGTTTCTTGCTCCCCACCATAAAACAACAGTTTGTGTCTCAACCCAATACCCATCTGAGACCATTTGTGAAATTATTTACTCATAGATGTTGCTCAAGTATATGGACTTGCTATGATTTGGGAACTTTCTCTTACTGCGGCGTTGGGTATGAAACGCATATAATATTATTACTTTGCCTGCTGCATGGCTTGATGATTGTGGGTGTAGCGTGATATGTCATGTCATGTCAGTTTTTTTCTCCTAAAATTGCTAAATTGGCTTTAAATCGAGCACGCTGTCTTTTATGGTTAAACTGACAGCTGCAATTGGTTATAGGTAACAATACCTTATCTACCCATTAAAATGAGAGCATATAATTATATAGTATCTAGGCCAACAAAAATAATACAAGAATACATAATCATATTATTTAAAGATTAAAATCACTTAAAATATATCTTACTTTTGTTTTAAATCAAGCATACTGCGTATAGTCAAACTGATAGCTGTAACCGATTCATGGTGTCCAAAAACATAAGAAACAATACCTAACATTTGCAAAATGGAGAAAATATTAGAAAATATTTTTAGTCAATTTCTCGAAATTGAACAGTAGTTTTGCTTGCGACTTTTCAGAAGTGATGGCTGGGACCTATATGACCCAGCTGGTTGTCAAATCTATAGTTAACCTAGCTGGCTGTCATAATGTATAGTTTATTGTGCTGTATAATTAATAGTATCATGTGACGTAACCCTAATTGCTTAGATATACCATTGCAGGAGTATGAACATTAAATGTATGGATTAAGGGCTTATCCATGTGGTCATCCAGCATGGTCACTAGTCATGATCACCATTAACAACCTGTATTGTGGTTACCAAGCATTGCTAAGGGATTACCCACTGAGCTGCACTAACCTGCGTGACAGATTCAGGCTGCCTTTAGCAATGATCACCATTGACTACAAGGCAACAATGCTGGACTACTTTAAAAGCATGTTAAGGTAGACATCACTTGAGGAACGGGAGTGAAGTAACGGGATAGAGAGAGAATAGATGATGATAAAGAATATTGTATATAGTAGCAGATGAGCTAATTGTATATAATAAATATGGAATATTAAATCAAGCTGACAGAAAATTCGTTGTTATATCTTATTATAATCAGCTCACAGATCCCCCTCTGAAGCTGGTGATACCTACTTCCACCAAAATAAATCATTATATCTTTGTTAGCAATTTGTCCAGATATCATATTCCACTGTGCAATTATTGATTAGCAATTTTCTCCGATTTTGACTTGCATCACATCTTCATCATTGATGTATAAATATTTTGCTAGTTAATTTCAAGTTTGATTAGCAAATGGGCAGAATTGTATAGCTATTGGCTAGCATAGAACTAAAAGAAATCTACTCTTCATCAATTTACATCATGGTACGTGTATGTAAGGTAGTTGATTTTGATGACATACCTGTATGATCAGTTACAGAGATAATAGTGTTATTCAGAGAGGCCTTAATATGGACAATAGGCAGTTCATCAAAGCGCACTCCATCAATTAACATAGCGTGGGTGTCATACGTTGGTATAGTCATTCCAGCCCTGTACAACAAAAGTAGAAACATTAATATTATTGTTTATTAACTGTATGAGCGAAGCATGAAGCTTGAACAAACCATTCAGTGACCATGGATGGATTGGAAGCTATTAGTCTTGTAAGACTGATTTAAAGTGAAGATCCCATGGGAAGGAAATACAACTAAATTATTTATTTCTTAATTTTTTTATAATATTATGCTTGCACATTTTACTCATAGGATGGCACCTAACTACTCTTTTGTGCAAGGTAGAATGAATTCTAAATATATATTTATTTCAACTCACATTATTATTGGGTCTTTTTCCATTTGATGCAGAGTATTGTGTTGGATAACTATATCTTACATTTGCATAGCAAATATTAAAGTCTTAGCCTTCCACAATTAAAAGTTTATTGCCCCTGCAGTAATGATGAGGCTATATAACACAAGTGCCATAGCGGCCATCATGGATATGCAAATTAGCTGATTTTCGAACTCAACCTGGGAAATCCATCAGAGTGCCTAGGAAATAATTCGCGAAGATCGGACAAATATTGGGACTGGAGAGCTTTTACGTCATTCTTGGAAATTCATGCTAATTAGCCCATGACAGCCAGGTTGAATATGCAAATTAGCTGATTTTCAAACCCAACCAGAATAATCCATCAGAGGGTATTCAGACAAAAAAAATTGCGGTTAAATATTGGCGACTGGAGGGCATTTACTTTGATCTTGGATATGCAGATTAGCCCATGGCGGCCATGTTTAATATGCAAATTAGATGATTTTCGAACTGAGCCAGGATAATCCACTGGACTGTGCTCAGAAAAATTTCACTAAGATTGAATAGATTTTGGCGACTGAAGAGCAATTACGTCGCCCTTGGATAAAGCAGTCTTTCCCAAAAACGTCCGGTAAAACACAGGTAGGTCCCAACCACATCGGACCTACAAACTCATCCGGTTATTTTTTTTGTCAGTTTTGTTTTATGGTTGGTTTTTGTGATCACAAGGTAAAAATCGGTCATTGACCAGCTACTGTCTGGTGAAATTTTGTTTGGTCTGGTAAAAGTTTTAAGTTTACAGGACCTACTGTGCATTGAAATTTTGAGCTTACTGGGGAAGACTGTAATAGCTATGCAAATCAGCCCATGACGGCCATGCTGAATATAAAAATTAGCTCATTTGCGAACTCCAACAGGATAATCCATCAGAGGGTGTTGAGAACAAATTTTGCAAACATCGAATTAATATTGGTGACTGGAGAGCGCTCACTTAGTCAAATTGTTGAAGAATAATAATAATAACAAAAATAGACAGTCACTAAAACAATATGTCTCCACAACATAGTGGGTGGAGAACAAATTTTGCAAACATTGAATGAATATTGGTGACTGGAGAGCGCTTACGTAGTAAAATTGTTGAAGAATGATAATAATAACAAAAATAGACAGTCACTAAAACAATATGTCTCCACAACATAGTGGGTGGAGATTTATTAAATACTGTAGGCAAGAAAACAAAAGATAATGTGAGTTTTTATATAAGCTTACTCAGTCAGCCCTTCTAAATTGTATTCCAGCTCATCTGTAGGAGGATCAAGTTGCTCCTGTTTGGACTCTTGAGATGACCGAATCAGCGATTTCTTTCCACGTACATCTTTATCAAGCACGGATAAAGTAGTTGTGCTGTGGAATTCATATCCTCTATTTATCCCTGAAGCAAGGAACCATTTTCGAAATGTTATAAAAAATATGTAATATATCACTGATTACATACAAATGAGTGTGGGTATATTTATAAAAACTAAAGTGACTGTTAAATGAAAATCTTTAATCATCGCTGGAAACAGAGTCTCAGTTTAACTTACTATTACAGTACTTTAAAGTCAAGGGTCCATATCTAGTTGCTATTGAGAAAATAAATAACTCCTGTGGTGGTGGACAGTATGTAATACAACAATGAGAAGGATTCTTATGTATTGTTAATCGACAGTGAATTAAGTATGATTAATAAAGCTGATATAAAAGCTCTCGTTTTAATAAAACGAGATGTAAAATGACATGACTCATATAAGTTTTATCATGACCCTATTTTTAAAGTAGTTTATTTATTTTCTATAGAATTAAATATTACCTGTCATATGGCTTAGTATACTTGGCTTTTGTAGCAGACAACAAGAGCGGCATTGTGGCACAAGGCGCACAGTTGTTAAAAGACTACGCAACATAATCTGAAAAGTATTCAAAAAACGGTTTATATTATCCTTTTTATCAACAATTGAAAGATTTTATATAAGATATTGTGTTTATAACTCAAAATCTTCTCAGACACAAGGCCTGGATATATCATGGAAATTGTCCTCAGCCTCTTGTAATCTTTTGAAAGTGAGTTACTTGAAAAAAAAAACACCTTACACGAAAAACTATCTAAAAATGTGTGAGTGGTGTTATTACCCAGTACAAGAACAGTAGAACCTGCTATGAGCAGCCACTCTTATGAGCAGCCAACCTCTTTTGGAAGGCCACTTGGTCATTCTCCAAAACGGCATTTTGTATACAAATGAACCTCATCTGTGCAGCCACCTGTGCTAAAAGGCCCTTTTTCCTGTGTTGCAAGGGGGGGCTGCTCATAGCAGGTTCCACTGTACAAACTTTGGGGTAAAAAGGTGATCTCAGATGCATTTTAGGCCATTTCCATGGGTCTCATTAAGTTTGGACGTTATTGTAATCCTAAAGCAGCCTTGTTTTTTTTCTTATTATTATTATTCTACGGACGCTATTTCTCACACAGTTTACAAGTAATCAACTTCAAACCTTAGCACAATGATCCATACGTATTCAGGTACCAGGGTGAATCCTTTTTTTTCATCGATCTCGACAGTGGATCTGGGTCTAAATGGATATTTTATGGATCAACTATGTGGATCAATGTCAGTGGAGATTTCGGTCGACGGCCCATTCATTAATGTAATGGAGAGCCGCGACTCACAATGGAGCATTGTATTCAGCAACTCGGCAGTTTCTGTGGCCCAGTGTCACCGTGTACAGCTGATTTGACGCTCTATCACCATTTACATTTAGGAATTAAAATACATATATCGTTTCGTTAAAGGGCCAGCGTTACAGATAGTGGCCCGGTATTGAAAAAACATTTGGTATTTAATATGTAGAAATCTCTTAAATGCTACATTTTACTATTGAAATAAAAGTTATAATTACAGAGGGGAGATAGACAGACAGAGTAGAGAGAGAGGAGAGGAAGAATGATTAAATGAATGAATTTGTGCACAAATAGGCTAAACTGGCCAGGAGAACCTCTTAAGGATGGTGAGATGAATGATATGAGAGTGGATGAGCCAGAGGAGAAAGAGAGAACGGTTAGTTTGAAGTACAAAATCGCAAATTCCGCTGAAGTCGCAAAATGTCGGAAATGATCGCAAATGCTCGCAAGTGGTAGCGAATGGTCGCAAATGTGTGCAAACTTTCAGAAAGGGTCACAAACGGTCGCAAATAGTCGAAACGGAGGCAAAATTTTGCAAAAGTCGCAAGTGTCGGAAGTGTCAGGTATGGGAAGTTTCACAAGTGTCTGGAGTGGCGGGAGCATCGCAAGTGTCAGAAATTTTGGAAGAGCTGCAAGTGTCTGAAATGTAGCAAGTGTCGGAAATGTTGCAAAGTGTCGCAAGTGTCAGATATGTTGCAAGTGTCGGAAGTGTCACACAATGTCGCAAGTATCGGAAATGTCTCAAGTGTCGGAAAAGTCGCAAAGTGTCACAATGGTCGGAAATTTCAATAATGTTGGAAATGTCAGAAGTGTTGCAAGTGTCACAAAGTTTCGCAAGTGTCGCGAAACAAAGTTTAAAGTGTCGCGAAATGTCACAAGTGTCGCAGCTGTCGGAACGAAGTGTCATACAGTGTCATTAGTGTCGCAACCGTTGTCCTTCTCTAAACTCCCACATTCTGTTTTACCAGAATGGTCTACGTATCTAGCACAGTTAGCACCATAATTGCAGATATTACAGTCAATAATGGTGGCAGGCCGGCCATTTTTGAATTTGATCAAGTTGACATTTTTGAGGGAAATCACACATTTCGTGATGCAATGGTCTAGCTGTCTGGCACAGTTTACCCAACATCACTCATATTAAAAACAAGACTACAGTCCAGGAGGTCCCGCTCCGAATTAGAATTTGATTCAAGCAATTTTGTGTAGGGTTTTTAACCTTTAGACTGCTAGACACGTATATACGTTTTATGACGTTGCTAAAAACGTGTGAAAAAACTAGCAAAAAAAAGAGTGGGTATTGTTACAATGAAAAACTAATTATATTAAAAATTAAAGTCTTAAGCTTGTCATATGTTGTAGGAATAATTGAGGATCTTGTTTGGCGTTCATTGTGTGTCCAGTTTTCCTGATTGTTATTCGCGAAGGCGCAACCTAGTGGGCATTTTAGAACTACAGATAACAGGTGCACGCTTTCAGCAAAGGTTTATTTACCAACAAGAGAGTTGTCATTTTAACCAAGGAAAATAAAAACCCTTGTTTAAACTCAAAAAAACACTCAGCCTAAACACAATTTTGAAAAAGCGATTTTATCAAAAATGAGTTCATATGGGTCCAGTCTTTCCCAAAAATGTTTTAAAAAATGTGTTGCCTACAATTGGAACTAATTTTATTATTCAAAATTGCCGCCACAAGAACAGTGCAGAAAGTGAAAATGCGCCATATCTCAGTAACCAGTCATCATATGAAAACAAATAATGGCTCTACACCATAGGTTTTCTGGTACGGGGAATGCGTTGGTAGCATTATTTTTGTCATCGAAGGTCAAGGTCACACCCTGGATCAATGACATAGGTCATGTCAGCCACCAGAAAATTTAAATAGGCCATATCTCAGTACCTTGTAATCGTATAATAGCAATTAATTGCTCTACACCTAAGCAACGAACAAGTGAAAATATGCTATATCTTGGTGACTTGTCATGATATAAAACCAAATAATGGCTCTACACCTAGGTTTTCGGGTATGGGGAAGCCGTTGGTGCCATTATTTTTGTGTTTCAAGGTCAATGTCACACCTGGGTCAATGTCATAGGTCATGTCAGCCACCAGAAAATTTAAATAGGCCATATCTCAGTAGGCCTACCTTGCAATCATATAATAGCAATTAATTGCTCTACACCTAAGTTTTCAGGTACATGGGAGATCCGTTAGACATGCCATTATTTTTGTGAATCAAGTGAGCTGAATTGAAGCCAACCCAACAAAATAGCCTATTTTAACCTATTTTACGCTGATTTGACCTTTGACCTTGCGATGACCTTGTTATGACTTTGGTGTAACGCCCCTGTCAAGCCCAACCCCAACCCATGTCACCATGTGTACTTGGGTTGGAATTTATCATATGTATTTTAAGTACTGGCCATTGGTCCAAACATGACAATCTGTGAATTATTTGGTCCATTTCTGCCATAATTATGAGGAAGGGGTGACATAAGGGTGATTTGATGGGGTATTACCCCTCCAACCCTTATATTAACCTTGTAACCTCTTAGGGTGTTTTGACATATTTCCATGTTGGGGTCTAGGTGAGTTTCAACCACCATTGACATTTCAAGTGAGTTGAATTTAAGCAAAACCAACAAAAATAGGCTATTTTCACCTGATTGAAGCTGATTAGACCTTCCTGTGACCTTGAGATGACCTTGTTGTGATCTTGGGGTAACACCCCTGTCACGCCCAGCCCCAACCCATGTCACCAAGTGTACTTGGGTTAGGATTCATCCAATGTATTTGAAGTACTGGCCATTGGTCTAAACATTATGACCGTTGTGTTATTTGGTCCATTTCTGCCGTATGAGAAATGAGTGACATAAAGGTAATTTAATGGGGTATTACCCTCCGGCCCTTATATCACCCCTGTAATCTCTTGGGATGTTTTGGTTATATTTCCATGCTGGGGTCTAGGTGAGTTTCAGCCACCATAGACATCTCAAATGAGCTGAATTTAAGCTATACCAACAAAAAAAAGCTATTCTCACCTATTTGAAGCTGATTTGACCTTCTTGTGACCTTGAGATGACCTTGTCATGACCTTGGGGTAATACCCCTGTGAAGCCCAACCCCAACCAATGTCACCATGTGTACTTGAGTTGGTATTCATGAAATGTATTTGAAGTACAAGCCATTGGTCCAAACATGACTGTAATCGTTTTGTCATTTAGTCCATTTCTGACTTACGAGATAAGGGTGACATAAGGGTAATTTGATGGGGTATTAACCCTCCAGCCCTTATATTACCCCCTATAATCTTCCTGGGGTGTTGTGGTATAGCTCCATTCTGGGGTCTTGGTGAGTTTCAACCACATGTAGACATCTCGAGTGAACAGAATTTGAGCAAAACTCCTCAAAAAGCTATTTGCACCCATTTTAAGCTGATTTGACCCCGCTTTTATTGAATTTGGTTGCCATGGTTACCAGATAATCACAGATAAGTGACCAATAGAAGCAGACAATCATACATGGGCCTGTAATATATCTATTATTGCACTTTTTATTCCAAATTAGAATACTATTTATCTATGGCTGGCCTGATGTTAACAAACCTTATTTAGAAAAAGATGGTGACGAAAAGGTTGAACTTGGTCAGCAGTGATAGCCCACACATCCTTCCGAGCCAGCAGCCAAAAGGTTAATGTAGTCCTAGGCTAGGTTAAAAATCAAGACGCAAGACAACTAGGTCTAAGAGGCTCAGTCTAAGAGTAAGATAAGAACTAGACAGTCTGTCAGAGATTGCAAACCTCCATTGAAATTATTGATCCTAATCATTATCCCAGTGATGGTCTACCTATCTGGCACGGTTTACTTGATATCAGGCCAATCGAGGTATATAAAGGCTGATTGACAGTTATTTTGAATTCGATCTAGTTAAAATATGTCAGGGTGCGTCCTCCCTCGAAACATCACATTTTGTTTTATAGTAATGGTCTAGCCATCTAACACGGTTTGCTAAATATTGGGCATGTGAAAGTAAATAATGGCCGATAGGGGGCCGTTTTTAATTTGATCGAGTCAAGATTTTTCAGGATGCATCCACTCCTGAAACGTCACATTTCGTTTTATAGTAATGGTCTAGCTATCTAGCACGGTTTACATGATATCAGGCCTATCGAGGTAACTAATACCGATTGTCGGCCATTTTGAATTCGATAAGACTTAAAACTCTCCAGGGTGCTGGGTGCATCCTCCCCCAAAAACTCACATTTTGTTTTATAGTAATGGTCTAGCCATCTAGCACAGTTTACCAAATATCGGCCATGTGAAAGTGAATAATGACCGATAGACGGCCATTTTGAATTTTATAGAGTCGAAATTTTTCATAACGCACCCTCTCCTCACATTTTGTTTTACAGCAAAATTTGTCTAGCCATATAGCACGGTGTACCAAATAACGGCCATCATCGATGTGAAAGTGAATAATGGCCGAAGGCAGCCATTTTGCATTTCATCGAGTCGAAATTTTTCAAGATACATCGTGTCCTGAAACGTCACATTTTGTTTTATAGTAATGGTCTAGCAATCTAGTGCTCACGGTTTACCTGATATCAGGCCTTTTGAGGTAAATAATGCAGAATGTCTGCCATTTTGAATTCGATTTATAAGAGTTGAAAATTTCCAGGGTGCATCCTCCCTTGAAAACCCCTAATTTTATTTTATAGTAATGGTTTAAATAGCCATCTAGCATGGTTTAACAAATATCGGACATGTGAAAGTGAATAATGGCCGATAGACGGCCATTTTGAATTTGATCAAGTCTAAATTTTTCATGATGCATTCTCTCCTGAAATCTCACATTTTGTTTAGAAATTAATGGCCTAGACATCTAGCACGGTTTACCAAGTAACGGCCATGTGAAAGAGAATAATGGCCGATAGGCGGCCATTTTGAATCCGATCGAATCAAAATTTTCAAGATGCATCCTCTCCTGAAATCTCACATTTTGTTTTATAGTAATGGTCTAACTATCTAGCACGGTTTACCAAATATCAGCAATGTGAAAGTAAATTGTGGCCGACAGGCGGCCATTTTGAATTTGATCGAGTCAAAAGTTTTTAAAATGCATCCTCTCCTGAAACGTCACATTTTGTTTTATAGTAATTAGTAATGGTCTAGCTATCTAGCACGGTTTCCTGATATCAGGCCTATCGAGGTAAATAATGCCGATTGTCTGCCATTTTGAATTCGATAGAGCTAAAAATTTCCAGGGTGTATCCTTCCCCCAAAAACTCACATTTAGCAATAGTCTTGCCATCTAGCACGGTTTACCAAATATCTGCAATGTGAAAATGAATTTGATCGAGTTGAATTTTTTCAAGATGCATCCTCTCCTAAAACTCTCCTGAAATCTCACATTTTGTTTTATAGTAATGGTCCAGCCATCTAGCACGGTGTACCAAATAACGGCCATGTGAAAGTGAATAAAGGCCAAAAGGCGGCCATTTTGAATTTGATCAAGTCAAAATTTTTCAAGATGCATCCTCTCCTGAAATCTCACATTTTGTTTTATAGCAATGATTCAGCTATCTAGCACGGTTTACCCAATATCAGGCCTGTCGAGGTGAATAATGGCCAAAAGGCGGCCATTTTAAATTTGATCTGGTTGAAATTTTTCAAAATGCATCCTCTCAAGAAACCTTACAATTTGTATTATAGCAATGGTGTAGCTATCTTGAGCGGTTTTTATGATATTCCACAATATCAGGCCTGCCGAAGTGAATAATGGCCGAAAGGTGACAATTTTGAATTTAATCGAAATGAAATTTTTCAAGATGCATCATCTCCTGAAACCTTACAATTTGTTTTATAGTAATGGTGTAGCTATCTTGAGCGGTTTTCATGATATTCCGCAAAATATTTCAGTCGGATTTACAGATCTATGTTATAAATTAGGTCAAAGTGCTGGGTCAACTTCAAGGTTAGAGATCATGTATGTGCAATATGACTAAACAGACCAGTGGTTTTGAGACGAAGTGTGTGTCAAAACGTCTGAATAGGTCATAGATCTGAACCAAAAATGGTCCAAAGTCATATACCACAAAAGGCACAGCTAGACCCCCTAGACAATCGGACAAACTTGTACATTCTGAGATATGCTCGGGAAACGAAATGGCCTGCATGGAAGCGGCTTATCATAAGCCTTTTGCAGGTCTCCTTTGCATTTTTATAATTATTTGCATGTATGTATGTTTCAAGCATAAATAAACAAACTGAATTGAATCACGGACGGCCCAATGGCCCTACGGCCCAACGCCATAACATAATTTTCTCCTCTGCGACCTTGAATTCAGATTAAAAATATTTTAACCTGTCCATTATCCACCTAGAAGTAACCCACTACAAGAGAGATAACTTAGGGTGTCCGAATACTGCTTCTGTCCGAATTTACCCGACAACTCTCTAAATCCTGAGAAAACACAAAAAAACATCAAAATCACTTTTTTCTAGAGACTATACTCGCCGTCAAATTAAAAATGATCAACCAGGATCGCATGATTTTCGGCGATTCTTAACCGATTTTCTTCAATTTCTGCAAAGTCCATTTTCTATTCAAATCCTAACACAGGGGTCGAAACTAACGCTCGCCCGTGGCTAGTGGAAATGTGTAAGGGCTGGTAAGATTTTAGTGGGTTCCCATAATTTCATTGTATTTTTTTAGCTCCCGCCGTCACCGTAGGTGAGACGGAGGGAGCTATGGATTCTCCCTTCGTTTTTTTTTGCCTCTTCTTTTGCCTATAACTTTGTAAGAAAATAAGCTATGATAACAATTTTGGTATGTGGGTTACTTCCAGGTGGATAATGGACAGGTTAAAATATTTTTAATCTGAATTCAATACGCAAGGTTTCAGAGGAGAAAATGATGATGTTACGGCGTTGGGCCGTTGGGCAGTCCGTAAACAATTCGTTTCCGGGGCATATCTCTGAAAGTACTTGTCCGATTGTCTTCAAATTTTACACACAACACCCCTAGGGGGTCTAGTTGTGCCTTTTGGGGTATTTGAACTTTGACCTACTTCTGGTTCAGAACTATGACCTATTTAGATGTTTTCACGCGCACTTCGTTTCCGGAGCAGATCTCGAAAAGTACTGGGCCGATGACAGTCAAATTGCACATACATGTTCTCTAAGGTCCCTAGTTGTGCCTTTTCAGGCTTTTGGACCTTGACCTTGAAGTTGACCCAGCACTTTGACCTAATTTATAACATCGGTAAATCTGACTGAAAGATTTCGCAGAATATCATGAAAACCGCTCAAGATAGCTACACCATTACTATAAAACAACTTGTGAGGTTTCAGGAGAGGATGCATCTTGAAAAATTTCAGGTCGATAAAATTGAAAATGGCCGCCTATCAGCCATTTTTCACCTCGACAGGCCTGATATTGTGGAATATCAAGAAAACCGCTCAAGATAGCTACACCATTAATATCAAATAAATTGTAAGGTTTCAGGAGAGGATGCATCTTGAAAAATTTCAAGTTGATAAAATTCAAAATGGCCGCCTATCGGCCATTATTCACCTCGACAGGCCTGATATTGTGGAATATCATGAAAACCGCTCAAGATATCTACACCATTACTATAAAACAAATTGTAAGGTTTCAGGAGAAGATGCATTTTGAAAAAATTCAACTCGTCCAAGTTCAAAATGGCCGCCAATTGGCCATTATTCACTTTCACATGGCCGTTATTTGGTAAACCGTGCTAGATGGCTAGACCATTACTATAAAACAAAATGTGTGATTTCAGGAGAGGATGCATCTTGAAAAAATTCGACTCTATAAAATTCAAAATGGCCGCTTATCGGCCATTATTCACTTCCACATGGCCGATATTTGGTCAACCGTGCTAGATGGCTAGTTTTTATTATATATGGGTCTAGTCGTTATCGGTCACTTCAGCTAGATATATCACATGTTTGTTGATAAAAAAAAGAAGATAAAAACAAGAGATTTATCATAACATAGACATAGTTCACTTTATCTAGGCCTAGTTAACTTGTATCTATAATTTAACTTGTATCAAGCGCCAGCGAAGACTACGGGTAAGTTTGTTTCTTTACTATCGATAGCTAGCCCTGGAAGCAGGCTGCCTGGCCAGTCGATCTAGCGTCCCAAATGTGAAGCTACCAAGCCTACCATTAGGCCCCGCCGATTCGAGTGGTGATTATTTAAAAAGAAAATAATAACAACACTGAAAATTTCCATTAACATGATTAGCAACAGTAAAAAAGTCTTGTATTATGACTATTAATTGATGATTGTTATAACAAAATAACGGGAAATCAACAGCCATTCCAATGGACGAAATATTGATTGTCCTGTGTTTCCTGGAAGACCCAGCGTTACACAGATATGTGCGGCCCATGTGCACCTGCTAGCATGCGCACGTACTATTGTCCACTTCCGTTTGCTTGTGATGTCTCACGATGTGCATGGTTATTATTAGAACAATGTATTCCCAGCAAACACGAGACGTTGGCCCAATGATGATTTGATGCCGGGACGGGGTCGCCGACGGCGGGCCAACATTAAACCAGCATTGGGTCAACAGCTCATAGTTACTGGGTTGTATCATCCTGCCACACAAATTTTTCACTTTAAAATTAGAACTCAACAGCACTCCAATTAGAGTATGCGCATAAGAATAGGGGGAACGTATGTCTGTGCTTAACCAGTTATTTAGTGAGTGTGTATGAATGTTGTTTTGACAGTCCTAAACAGCAAACCGTCCCCTGTAATGTCGAATCCAACACTGGGAATTATTCTCCAGCTCTGCTTAGTAATTAGTAGCATACATATGTATCTATACTTAAATAAGATAAAGATCTAGGACTATGCAGTGTGCTAGTATTTTTATTTGATGAAATATATCAAAATAATACAAGAGGTTGATTTTGGCATCTCACTCAGAAAGCCAAAAAAATGTGAATTTCTCTATGAATTTTAGTCCAGGTAGTACATGCAACTGCATTTTTGAACCTGTAACATAGGTACAGAATACCACACCTATTATAATACCTGTAGACAAGACAGGCATGAAAATAAAAAAAATAAAAAAAAATAATTTCCTACCTACAAATTACATAAAAAAGACACAAAATATAAAGAAAAAAAATCCTACTTAAATGCAGTGGTCAAAATGACAACAAATTGGAAACGAACATAATTTTTTGGGCCTAAGCTCTGAGCGGCATGATTGCCCCCGGTCTGATCATTATTGAATCGGTAAAGATATGGGAGCACAAATAAGGGCTGGTGAAAAATTGTAAGGGCTGGTAACTTTTTCAAGTATCCAGCCCTGCGGGCTGGTGCTCAATCTCAGTTAGTTTCTACCCCTGCTAACAGCCCTGAAAATTTCGTAAAATTATATAGCGTATTTCAAAAGTTAGACATGTAGTAATTTGACATGTAGTAATTTGAAATTACGATGTCCCTCTATAACCCCATTAAACTAATTCTGGAATTTTATTACATGGCAAATGGTCCAACTTTTAAAATAATAAATATCTGAATATAATTCTGCGAATTTTTTACCGCTGTTGGGATTTTAATAGAAAATAGCCTATGCAAAATTTCAAATAAATCAGTTCAAAATTGACCGGGAAATTGCCAGAAATCATGCGATCCTGGTTAATTTGACGGCGAGTATAGATACCATAGGCCTAGATCTACCTACTGTCTAGTAATAACATGATTTTTTCGTACGATAGGCTTTTTGACTTTGTGAAGTTACATAAAAAATTAAAGCACCTCAGATTTTATTCTTTTGTAATTTTCTGGAAAGAGCTCATCAATACCATTGCAATGGTGAAAGAATTATGTTCCTAGGTAGTATATACTCACCGAGTTATGTGGATTTTAAAGTTAAAAATTATCGCTATTTTTGTAACAATTGTTATATAATAGTTTAACTAAGCAAATTGTGACCCAAATACATGAATTATTGCATTTTTAGACCTATTTTTCAACATAACTTATTTGATTTTGGAGATATTGCCATAACATTTTCAGGACAATTAGACACTATATTTATTTTTATTATTTATTTATTTTTATTATTATTTTTCATATTTTAGCTAAAAAATCACCTAATTAGCATAATTTATGCAAATATCGAGACTTACTAATTTGTCGGTAATCAATGTTATTTGATATATTTATGCAAATTATTATCATTTCTTTAAATATTATAATGCACATATAGCTTCAAACAAATAAGAAATATTAAACAGAACAATTAACCATGCATTTAATACAACTGGATCATGCTAATTAGCCTAAATTTGCATAAATTTGCTGAAATTATATATTTTTCAGTAAAAAGTGCCTAATTTGCATAAATTGTGCTAATTTTGGTGAATAATTGGCCTGTTTTTCATATTTTTTGAAATATTGATAAATGCAAATTATGACAGGTGTATACCTATAGGCTTAACTAATGTAAGTTTATATCATATGACTTTATAATATTTAGTGAAAAAATTTAAATAGAATACTTTATTATGAATATATAAATTTGGATGAGACTAATTAGCATAAATTTGCATAATAATGTAACAAAATCTGGATTTTTTTTTTTTTTCAAATCTATATAACTCAATGACTGTACCACCTAGGAACATAATTCTTTCACCGTTGTAAATGTATTGATAAGCTTTTTCCAGACAATCACAAAATAATAAAATCAGAAGTGTTTTATTTTTTGTAACAGCTACATCATTCCCATTCAAAATGTATTTTAAAACACCACTTAATAGCAACGTCATATTCTCTACATTTTTCGGTCACATCCGGCCGTTATTTGTGGGACAAAAGTTTTTTATTTCCTATTTAATGATTCTCACTAAAACATGAAGTTTTAGATGTGTACTATTTTTGCTCTACGTGTGCATTTTGCTACCCAGTATGACTGGGCCGCCTAACTCATTTACTGCGCAAGGCCCAGTCACAGTGACCGCCATTTTGTTTCCACAGCCAGCTGTGTAAAAACGAAAAACTCGGATGCCATGAAATTGACACGAATATTTTAAGTGCCTACCATTGACCAACAGCAAGTATAATGCACTGAGTTTCAGTTGTTATGTGGATGCTGACATGCTGTTAATATGTACCATCCGGTAGGCCCCCTACCCCTTCTTGTGTAGTAGGATCACAAAACCTAATGTATTCTTTTTATGTTGTAACATAACTTGCAGTACCTGCAATTCCGAAATCACATTGAGTTCTCTTGGCATATTTTCAACTACTGACCTACTTGGATATATTTGTTCTGATAGTTCCATCTACAAAAAAAACGGGAAAAGACATCATGTACATTTTTGCTGGGTACCGGTACCTGATTCATGTCTGTCTGTCTGCTCATGTGTCTAGACTAAGCCTAATTACTAAATTAGTCTACAAATACAAGACAATCTATAGAGTGAATGGTTGATTAAAATTACCAATTAATAAATTCACATATTTCCTAGTCCTAGTCTTAGTGCAGGCCTAGGCTATAGGCATGACCAGAATATGATCAATAACAGTAGGGCCTAACACAGCGAAATCAATATGTTAGCGGCTGCGCGGTGAATGATCTGCAACAGCGTTAACATGCTCAAACCGCTGGGCGATAATATAAGCAAGCGCAAATTATTAACGTCGTAATTTCATTGCGGCCAAACAAAAATATATGTTTGGTTTCCGATTTGTTGTCATTTTAACCAGTGGGTAGGTATAGAATTTATTTTATTTTTTGTCACTTCAACCAATCGGTAGGTAAGAATTATTTTTTATTTTATTTGGCGCCAAATTCACTTCCATACATCTGTACATTACATAATGATTTTTTGTTTTTTGGACGCTTTTTGACCCCCCCCCTCTTCTTTTCGTAATGGTTTTTAGTTACTTTGACTACAGCAAGTAAGTCATCCCTTAACTTACGGATTTCCTAAAAAAAAAAAAAAAAAATTTTTTTTTTTTTGGAAATCAATAAAATAAATTTGGGTCTCACATGTTTTGATAGGGTCGGTCGGAAATCGGGAACAAACAATATTTTTTTTTAGGCCCACTAGCAGTGGAGTTGCTAAATGTCTCGTAAAAAATTTGCTCTGTGCGCTGCACTTCTACTTAGGCCTAATCTTTTATCTTATGTAAAAAACGCAAAGTGTTCGATACGCACACTTGGGGAATTTGTTCAACTTCAACGTCTGATAACTCGATCAAATTTTATTTTATAGGAAAGATCGCTGCGAGTCTGTGATGACGTAATCTTATGGAGTTATGGTATGCCATGTGTAAATTTCTAAGCAATCGGACATTGATAAGGTTGTAAAATAAGCTAAAAAGAATGGAGTGTCTCGCAAAAACGGCCGAAATCGCGCGACCGAAAAATGGGGAGAATATGACGTCGTAAAATATGGACTTTGTAACATACCTGCAGTGGGTCAGCGAGTTTGTCTGGCCCTTCACAGATGCCAGCACTGCAGCAGCCCATGTCTCCGCCTTGGGTTGCTGGCATCTGAGTTGGGTCAATAAAACATGTGAAAAAGCCTATCACCCTTACTAGCCTAGTCCAAGGAATCTGACTTGCTCAGTGGCAGTGCTGTTGTTCGGTAGCCTACCCTCCACGGAATGGCAAAACGCCAAAAGCCATTCATCAGGGTCTGACTGGTGGCTTCGTCAATATGGAGCCTGAGCAGATTTCGTACGGAAGCTCATTAGAGTAGGACCAGAATGGAATAGAATAGAATCTTATCGACCCGCTGCGAGCTAATTCCGCAGCTGTCTGTGGTGACCTGCTCCGCAGGGCTACAGCGACCCCAAGCCTCCATGGGCCTGGAGAAGCGAGCATCCACCTATTTCCCCACTCCCGTACCCCCTCCCACTTTCTAATTTTATATCTACTTTACTCCCCCCACTTACATTGCGTTAATGGGGTCCACACCCTTGGGTCAGTCCCTCTCCCTCTTCTTTGTTTCTTCTCTGATCATGAGTTGTACCCCCAGTTAACCTGAGAGTCCGCATAGCATCAGATAAATCCGGGTACAGGGCTCCCACAGCCTGGCGAGTGCTTGTTCAACTACAGTAGCATTTCTTCAAATATTGGGGCTCTTTTTCTCTATTCTTCTGGTGTTCAGCACGTCTTATCAGTGTTTGCCACCCCCAGTTAACCTGAGAGTCCGTATAGCACCAGATAAATCTGGGTACAGGACTCCCACGGCATAGCGAGTGCTTGTTCAACTACCGTAGCATTTCTTCAGATATTGGAGCTCTTTTTCGGGTGTTCAGTGCATCTATCAGTGTTTCTAACCCCCAGTTAACCTGAAAGTCCGCATAGCACCAGATAAATCTGGGTACAGGACTCCCACGGCCTGGCGGATGCTTGTGACCCCCAGTTAAACCAAGAGTCCGTATAGCACCAGACAAATCCGAGTGCGGGGCTCCTACAGCCTGGCGAGATATTCTTGTCACTTGAACTTCATTGTTCGCTGAATTTACAAAATTATTTGGTCCTTGTTGTTGAGAAGAATATTAATTTATTTTTGTTTTTAGGTGTAGTAAGTATTCAGCTTTAGCTTGAATGGCTTCATATATCTGTGCTTGTGTCACCCCTAATTAGACCAAGAGTCAGTATACCACCTGATCGATGTGATGCGTTCATGTCGCTTGAGTTCATTATTGTTATTGAAAGAATCGAATTAATTTTGTCAGCTTCTTCTGTTTACTTTGGCATATGCTACTTAGAATTTGTTTTCCATGTTTCTTGGGCATTATATCCATAGTTCTGCTTTATTTCTTCAGATATTGGAGCACCGGATAAATCTGGGTACAGGACTCCCACGGCCTGGCGAGTGCTTGTCACCCCCAGTTAAACCAAGAGTCCGTATAGCACCAGACAAATCCGGGAGCAGGGCTCCTACGGTCTGGTGAGATAATCATGTTCCTTGAACTTCACTGTTTGCTGAATTTGTAAAATTATTTGGTCTTTGTTGCTGAAAAGAATATTAGTCTATTTTTATTTTTCAGGTGTTGTAAGAATTCAGCTTTACCTTGAACGACTTCATATCTTGTCACTTGAACTTTATTGTTTGCTGCATTTGTAAATTTATTTGGTCCTTGCTGTTGGAAAGAATATTAATTTATTTTAGTTTTCAGGTGTAGTAAGTAATCAGCTTTAGCTTGAATGGCTTCTTATCTGTGGTTGTGTTACCCCCAATTAGACCAAGAGTCCATATAACACCTGATCGATGTGAAGCGTTCATGTCGCTTGAGCTTCATTATTGTTATTGAAAGAATCAAATTAATTTTGTCAGCTTCTTTTATTAACTTTGGCATACTTAGGAATTATTTTCCATGTTTCTTGGGCATTATATTCATAGTTCTGCATTATCTCTTCAGATATTGGAGCACCGGATAAATCTGGGTAGGCTACAGGACTTCCACGGCCTGGCAAGTGCTTGTTACCCCCAGTTAAACCAAGTGTCCGTATAGCACCAGATAAAACCGGATGCAGGGCTCCTATGGCCTGGCGAGATATTTATGTTGCTTGGACTTCACGGTTTGCTGAATTTGTAAAATTATTTGGTCCTTGTTATTGAAAAGAATATTTAATTTTATTATTCAGGTGTTGTGAGAATTCAGCTTTAGCTTGAACGGCTTCTCATCTGTGCTTGTGTTACCCCCAGTTAGACCAAGAGTCTGTATAACAACGGATCAATGTGATGTATCATTCAAGTCGCTTGAGCTTAATCATTATTGTTATTGCAAAGAAATTAATTTTGTCAGCTTCTTCCGTTTACTTTGGCATACTAAGAATTTGTTTTCCATGTTTCTTGGGCATTATATTCATAGTTCTGCATTATTTAGTTGATGCCCAGAAGGTTCCTTCCTACCTTCCTTCACACCTTTCTTCCTTCACTCCTTCCTTCACTCATTCACTACTTCCTTTCTTCATTCCTTCCTCCACTCCTTCCTCCACTCAGAAGGTTTCTTCCTACCTTCCTTCACTCCTTTCTTCCTTCACTCCTCCCAGAATGTTCTTCCTACCTTCTTTCACTCCTTTCTTCCTTCACTCCTTACTCCACTCTTTCCTCTACTCCTTCCTTCACTACTTCCGTTCTTCACTTCACAGGTTTTTTCCTACCTTCCTTCACTCCTTTCTTCCTTCACTCCTCCCAGAAAGTTCTTCCTACCTTCTTTCACTCCTTTCTTCCTTCACTCCTTACTTCCTTCACTCCTTACTCCACTCTTTCCTCTACTCCTTCCTTCACTACTTCCGTTCTTCACTCCCTCCTTCACTCAAGTCGCTTATTAAAACCCTATGGCACTCTATAATCTTACACTTATAGGGACAAAAGGCGAGGACAGTGGACTCTATTGCATGTATTGTGGAGAATGCGGCTCATCAGGGTTGATGAGCAGGCAGAGCCTCCCGAGGGGACCAGTGTTCGAGCTGCCGCAGTTCACGCTTTTGCGAATCCGATGACTTATTTTGCAAATTTAAAGCCCTAATGCCAGTAATGGAGAATCATGCAATTTTGCAAATAACATTACATCATCCTAGGCCTATCCCAGCCCAAATTATACCTCCATGACCATGTTGACGACGTAAATCGAATACGCGCTAGACTAACTTATAGCTTAAATCATATATTCCAAAAAATAGACGGACCCGAACAAAAATTAATTAATGTTGATTTTATTAAGATCCTAAATGTACTTTTTATTATTGAGACATTACTCATTAGTCTATTACTAAAACAACAACAATTTGAAAGTTATTTTTAAAATGAGACATTATTATTTTAACACAATTAGCTAATTTAGATTGTTTTTTTTTTAAAAAAAAATATTTTTTGTGTGAAGATAGACGGAACACGTGCGATGTAAGACCTAGATCTAAAAATAGATCTGACGCAATAGGCTACACAGCGTTGAGCTTGGAATTGAAAAGTTGAATCATGAATGCACGTGACATGCAAATCTTAAATATAATTTATTTTTGGCCCAAAACACAGCCAAAATTGTGCCCTATACACCAGCCCAGATGAACTGAGCGTAAATAAATCCCAAGAGGCTAGGTCCGTAGATTAATCTATTTAAATGGAGACTAAAGATCGTCTGCTAAGGAGCCTAAGCGTCTGCTCTTCTCTTCCGCCATTTTCATCGAGACATGATACCAGTAAGTTTGTTTGTTTTTTGTTTTTCTTATGGTACACAACTCCAATGTTTATTTTTTGGAAAGTGGAAAAATAAACCAGTGACTAATCACCCTCGAATCATGTTATTCTTATATTATCGCCCGACACTGGCGACAGCATACAAACTCTTGAAGACTTCGTGGTTAATTAACGATTTAGATCTTTCACATTCTTATTATTATAAAACTTACGTTTTATCAGTAAACTAATTACACATTTCTAGACTATGGTCATGATATGGGCTCATAACGTTAGCCCTGGAATAGAATAGAATATTATCAGATTATCGACCCGCTGCGAGCTAATATGCAGCTGTCTGTGGTGACCTGCTCCGCAGGGCTACAGCGACTCCAAGCCTCCATGACCATGGGCCTGGAGAAGCGAGCATCCACCTATTTCCCCAATCCCGTACCCCCTCCCACTTTCTAATTTTATATCTACTGCACTCCCCACGCTTACATTGCGTTAATGGGGTCCACACCCTTGGGTCAGTCCCTCTCCCTCTTCTTTGTTTATAGAATAGAATAGAATAATAGAATAGAATCTTATCTACCCGCTGCTAGCTAATTCCGCAGCTGTCTGTGGTGACCTGCTCCGCAGGGCTACAGCGACTCCAAGCCTCCATGGGCCAGGAGAAGCGAGCATCCACCTATTTCCCCACTCCCGTACCCCCTCCCACCTTCTAATTTTTATATCTACTTTACCCCCCCCCGCTTATTTTGCTTTAATGGGGTCCACACCCTTAGATCAGTCCCTCTCCCTCTTCTGTGTTTCTTCTCTGATCATGAGTTATACCCCCAGTTAACCTGAAAGTCCGCATAGCACCAGATAAATCTGGGTACAGGACTCCCACGGCCTGGCGAGTGCTTGTTCAACTAAAGTTAGAATAAAATATAATCTTATCGACTCGCTGAGAGCTGAAAAGTAGCTGTCTGTGGTAACCGGCTCCGCAGGGCTACAGCGACTCAAAGCCTCCATGGGCCTGGAGAAGCGAGCATCCACCCATTTCCCCACTCCCTTACGGCGTAGTTTCCCCTCCCACTTTCTAACTTCTATATCTACTTTACCCCCCTTGCTTACATTGCATTAATGGGGCCCACACCCTTTGATCAGTCCCTCTCCCTCCTCTTTTTTTCTTCTCTGATCATGAGTTGTACCCCCAGGCCCAGTTAACCTGCATGGGAGTCCACATGGTCTAGCACCAGTCAGATGGTGGGATGGTATATGTAACCGGCGTGCGGATTTGTTGTGTAAATGTTTGTGTATATCTATCTGTATCTGTATATTACGTGGCAGTACGCACTATTGTGCTATCGCGCCACGGGAGTAACTTAGCAAGGCCTGTTATCATTCATGCATGGCCTTATATATGTATGGGGACTGCTCGGTTTCGTTCGCCAGAGGTCCCATCTGAAATTAAGTCAAACTGTAGACTAGATAAATAATACAGTTGCACTCAGCCTATCGTCAGGAGAATGAAATTTTCTCATGATGGGCCAGTTTTAATCGTTATTTAAATAACCGGATAGATCTATAAGTTGCGCTACGACGATTATTTTGATGTTTCCATGTGTTTTTCGACTTGTGTGAAAAATTTTCCACACAGGTCGAATTACTTAATACTATTACCCTATAGCTTAGAATAGCAATTTAGCATTTATTCTGGCATTCTATAAACAGTTTGTGACCTACAATTATCACAATTGCAATGTGTTATTTATAAAATAATTTAATGCATCAGAACGATTCATGCAGCTGCAGACAGCTTCTGAACCGAACCTACATTAGGCTACAATCATCACAATTTCAAGTCTACAGTGACTGTAGCACGTTTTCCGCATAGCAGCAAAACTACTCAACTGAACTATAAATAATCTACTCAGCATCCCAGCAGTCTACAATCAGACCCTAGTTTCACGAGCCTACTTCAAGTGATTCCTACTTTCTCAACTTCTCAACTTCATCATATTTTAAGAACTTTTTCGCTGTGCACTGATTTTATGGATGGAATTTAATGGATTGAACGCGGCGGCAAGCCATAGCAGCCACATTATGGCTGGTGGCTGAGATTGTAAGAGATGCATCACTAGATATACAACGTTCAATATTCACATCAGTACTGTCATTTATTTACTGTCAGTACCGTACAACACAAACGAAGATTGTGTGAACTGTAATAACAGGCATAATATAAATGTATGCAGTATTAAACCCGCTCAAATATGCACATCTAGCCGCATAGGCTGCAATTTGGGTGTTTTACTAAATAATAATGTCGAATATAAACTGTTTTTACGTCAAACGATTTTGACAGACTGTCAGATTCGTAATTCTGCCAAGCTGGTATGGAGTGTATTGGGACAGACGGCATGCTGAATGGTGACGTCGTATGTCGCACAAGCATACAGGCAGTCAGCACACAGTTCTACTGCTCAAGCCTCAACACACAGTAGGCCTATACGGCACAGCTAGCCAGACAGCAAAACGCAGCACAGTCTACAGCAACCGCCGCCCCGGCCAAACTGCTTGTAGTCAACTGGTATAACCACGGGAATTCCCCCAGCTTATCAGCATCAGCTTTTCCCCACCTAAATAACTAGCGATTTACAGATTTACAGACTTCAATAGACTGCAGCCTTCAATAATGACATTACAGCTTCACGGCATCAGCATCAGCACCGCTACAGGGGCGGATCCAGACAAAAATCTGACAGGGTTCCAACCATTATAATTATATAGGCTATATGGTAATTTTTATTTTTGAAAAAAATTTATTAATTTCTTATTTAGAGATTTTTTTGTAAAGTCTACAATTTTCAATACTAAACATATATTTTTCTTTTGTGTTTTGTACCTCTAAATAACTGTTCAGGACACGTTGGTTTAATGCTGGGTCAGCGTTTACTAAGTTAGCGTTCGTGTATAACAGCCAGTGTTAGTTGGGCGGTGGCAATGGACTCTCAAGCTCGTAGGCCTATTGTTACTCAAACACATTACGGTACTGCACTAGGTTAACTAGCAAAACCGTTCCAATCACTCACTGATATGATCAATAAATAAACAAATTGATGATGTAGGCCTACTTTATTCTCGAGTTATTTATTTTCACGCTCACGCACTATCAGCTAATTTATAAGATATGCATTGTTGTTCAGTTTTCATAGAGACTTTAATTAAAACTCACTGTCGTAATTTACGATTAGAGGTATATATATAGCGCTATTATGATAATAATTTACTCAAAAGCTTCTTAAATTCCCTAATTTGTTCTCTTAGCGAAATTCGCGAAATTAAAAACTTTGCGAATATTACCAGATCTATATTAGTAATATAATAAAAAAGTATAAAAAAATGACAGAAAGGTAAACAGAACAAACGTACTACAATTTAAATGTGTAGAGCACTTTCAAAGCTTAGTGTATTTAATTTATTGAAGTCTTTAGAAACAAAGGGTGTGTGAATGTTATGCAATAATCGGTCCCCAATGACAACCAGTTTGTACTTGGAGGCCAAAACTGCCGTGCAAAGCCAAAAGGCAGTATCTACTCACCTCACAAGTAAGCAGATACTATATTTTGGCTTTGTAGCTGCCGGTGTCTCCCCCACCCTTTCACACCTCTTAGGACAGCGTTTATCTTGAGATCAATGAAACAGCCTAGCCGCTAGGAGTTTTTCATGAAATAATATTTGCTCCAGAAATCTCGCTGAATATAGATAGACCCTATATATATGTAGGGCTAGACAAAGCAATAATGTGGGAACCCGCGTCTCACCGTTCGTCTTACCGTTCAGGCTGGATCGGGCGTTTCCGACCTTCGACGGAAGGCAGTAGCTCGCCCAGCCTCAATTTCAAATTGCGCGGCATCAAGCGACGCGCATCACTTACTCCCGGCCTGCCGAGTCGAGAGGACGTCGCATTAGACTCAAGCGCCAAGCCGCTGGCTAGGTTGTCGCGTTCCGCGTGGAGATGTGCGCACTAAGTTGTTACAACGTCTAGACTAAATAAATACAGAGTTTTCGTAAAATAAAAGCTCTATTTATCGGATACACAATAGATTATTAATCTTAGGCGAATCCCAAGCTATGTAATTCGTGGTTTGTTCGGATCTCGATTTGTTTGTAACAGTCTCTTTTAGCAATGAAATCTGCGAGGCTGGTCCAAACCAAAAATTAATCCGAAAGAAATATAAATTTATATACCAGATTCTATGTCTATCAAGAAAATCCCACCTCCTCCGCTTCCATCCGCTGCAAGTTTTTTGTACATTTTTCTTCCGACCGTTTTCATACCCTCCTCAACAACAGATAATCTTGTTTAATAATGTTATTGATAGATTTTGTCAATATTATGTAATTTGTATGTAATGATACAAGAGTCAATGTTCATTAAAAAATCATTCAGCTTCAAAACGCGCATGCCTGGGACGGTCAAGTGTAGGCCAACAGTAGCCTATTGAGTACAGATTGACGGCATTAATATAGCCACTGAACTGATTACAAGATACTACTTAAACGAGACATTGATCCAATGCTGTTTTAATGTTAGGCCAACGTCTGCAACGCCGGCCCAACATTGAACCAACATTAGATAAATGTACAATGTTTGAGAGAAAGGCCTCCTGCCCAGCAAACGCAAGACATTTGTATGACATTTATGCAATGTAGGCCCAACGTCTTCAACGTTGGTCCAACATTGCATAAAGTCATACAAATGTTTTGTGTTTACTGGGTGACAATACATTCAAGCTTGGGGGTCAAGCAGTTTCCAAATCCCCGCAGTAATACAGTCAGTTTGTTTGCAAGTAGGCGACCAAGTAGGGGCAAAAGACAAGGGCTTTGAATTATTACCTCATAGATGTCGCTCAAGTATATATGAACTTGCTGTGATTTGAGAACTTGCTCTTAATGAGGCTTTGGGTATGAAACGCATATTTAGTATTATTATGGAATATGGCCTTAGCTTACCCACGGGCACTATTGCCTTCTGGGGGAGCCTTGTCCCGCGAATTTTGACAGTTGACTACACCTTTAATAAATTAATGTGAACAATTAGTAGATTGTTATTGATAGGTGTGGTTTTGTGTGAGCAATTACTAGATTGTTATTGATAGTTTGGTTGATATTATCTAATTTGTTTGTAATGATACAAGAGTCAAAGTTCACATTTAAATAGTAGATTAGATCAATCAGAGACATGTATAAATATTCATAGTAGATTAGATCAATCAGAGACATGTATAAATAGGCATAGTAGATTTGATCAATTAGAGACTGACTGTCAAGTAAATTTATACCTATTTTGGTCTTAGGGCTTCACGCTGTTACAACCACGTTTACATTAACAACATTTGAAGTGAAGCCCTTATTATTTGTAGTGGTTTAATTTGATGTTTATTTTTAATAAACAAATTTTCTCCATTTGATGTGTCTGTTTTTTGTATGATAAATAAGAATAAACTGAAAGATGAATTAACGGAGTTATTTGTGTTCCGTCGCCCCGACGGGAATGGAGACTGAAGTGAAGTGAGTTGGGGCTGGTCCCACCAATCCCCTATTGGTGAGAAGCCCTACACTGACAATGATGCCCCCGACGTTTGATCGACACGCACCTTTCTGATGTGGACGATCGTCACCAATACTTACACTGGTGACCACAGCAGTTTGCTCGACGCAAAACCACTGGTTTCAATGATTGTTTTTTTTTAATAAAATTTCGGGGGTTTTTCGGAAAAATGACACATCATTTTTCCCAAGGTACGTGAAAATTGGGGTTGATTTAAATAGATGAATAACCATGAATAACCATGAATAACACGAAATAACTGTTAATAGCATTTATAATTGTTTTAAAAGACAAGAATACCATTTTCATTGATGAGTGCGATCGCTATGCCGCTTGAATCATAATAACGTACGCTTAATTAATCGACTAGATGACTTTTAGTCTATGTTATTTCGGCAAAATTGCTGTAATGGCTACCATTGTTTAACGTTACTTCACAAGTATTATAAAATTATGACATCAATTGTTAGATTTCATCAAATGACATCAAATACATATATAAAAAATACTTCTATCTAATTGTCATTCAGTTTAGCACTTTTATTATGACAATAGTAAAAGAATTAACAATAGTAAAATAATTATTTCGTATTGTGATAGGCCCTATCCTAACGGGATATACACATAGTTCACAAAAAGACTATAGGGCCTATAAATTGTTCACAACCATTGTTGAATAAAATGTCAATTGTCGTTTATCGTTTGTTTATGATTTAGGCACTTTGCTTTTGACAGTGGTAGTACGAGCATTTCTTTTCCTTTTTCGTTGTTCAGTTTTTTTTTTGCTACCATCAGGGGGCACAACCACACCCAGGAGTCCATCACTTGATAAGATCGTGTTCTGTGTTACACAACGACTTGACGGAATAGTATGTTTTAGGAATCTGTTATTGTGTATTTTTTTTGTTCAGGTGATTTGTTGTCCCACACAAACGGTTATAGTTCGAATTTTTCGTACCCCTTTGCTAATTGATAATTGCCCATGCCTATCAGTGCGCGTTTCAGATCATCTTGCTGGCTTCTGACAACGTTGTGTAATATTAAAATTAGGTCGAGCATACATCTAGATTCCCACTCAGTGGCCTGTTTTAAAACGTGGTTCATAGATTCGCAGTTGTTATTTGTCCATGGACGGTTAGTCATGGGTAAGTCTGTGAGTATTTTTGTTTCCAAGTTCATGCGTATCATTGGCACAATACGCTGATTGAAGAATGACTCTTGACGGCGGCAAACAACTCAAGTCATGTCAACACCTGTGATTAGCTCCAATGCAGCTACACGACTATGCCCACCCATCAGTTACATGCTAATTAAATTGTTCAATTAATATAATTTATTGGTCCAGTAGCCTAATTGTTTTTTTTTCTAATATAGATACAGAGATAGATAGAAAGATATTTACTGATGACGGGAAGTTTTTTAAATATAGACTGATCCTGCGTCATTAAAATGAACAGTAGGCCTATAAAAAATATATATGCAGCCGACGCTGGGCCCACATCAACCCAACATTGGGCCAACGCTCTACATGTGTGTAGACCTACAACAAGGCTAGTTTAGATTTGAATATAACAATTTCTTACAATGGACGTTAGATTTTGTTCTAACGTTATCTAATTATAAAATTTATAAAAATGTCAACAATATAATTATAAAATGATTCTAGTGAAATACTTTTGAAAACATAGTTCCACATAAGAATTGTCTGGTTCGTTAGACTATTCAGCGGTGAAAGGGTTACAGCTTGGAGCCACATGATGGTGACTAGATGTTCAGGTATGTGCAAATATAAATATAAACTACGGGCGATGTTGTGTTGAAGCCCCGAATTGCAAAATAATTTTGAAAACGTTACACCCTAATTACAAGTTATTATTACGACCTAAGCCATATACTACTATCATAAATATAAATGTATGTTATATTACCTACATATATGACCATTTTCATATAGTATTGCTAGTTATTTCGCGTTATTCATGGTTATTCATGGTTATTCATGTGATTAAACCTACCGGAAAATTGTAGGTCATAATCAAATATGCCAGTAAGGATTAACTAGGAAGGTTATTCGAAGAGAGGCACGCGCGTTTCCACTGCAAAACAGCGAACATTTTATTAATTTTAATTGATAACCACGTGCGATCCATTTTTTCAAGATGGCGGACACGTCGTTTTTTGCTCGACACTAAATTAGAATCTTCACGATTCATACCTATCAAGTTAAAATTTTGGAATATTTCTCTCCTACTTACGCCACTGTAGGCGATTGGGAGGCAAATATTTTTAAAATTTATTTTAAATCGTAATACACCATAATGGGGTGATTCGATTTTTACGGCCTTTTTCAAGAAATGCAATTAGGTTTCTTGTCAAAAAATTAGAAAAGTAAAATTTTCAAACAAAATATCGCCTCGACCCAGAGAACTTTCGATAGACCTAGGTCCACTTAAAATTGCTCGCCTGAAATGTATGTGAATAAAAGGTCCTATTTAGTCTATTAAAACATCATTGTTAGGACCGTAGGTCAACATTCTGTCATTTACAATCATATTTTATTTTCAGCGGCAGGAGAAATATTTTACTATGTATTGGTGAGGCAGCCATTTTGCTGCGGTATCCCTAATCTTAGCTCCATTGGCTATCGATAGCCGCGCTCAAACCCGCCATACCGGCATTCATTGCGAGGATCACCCCACGCTTTCAACTCGACATAATTAGCATAAATTAAGCTGCCATCTCGAATCGGTGGCGTGATTGATAAACCCCGCCTACATATTTAGGCCACACGTTGTCTGGAAAATTATCTAGACATTTCTTTTCAAACATAACTCTCTCTCAAAGTGAGACTGAACGCATTTTAGCGTCAAATTGACGTCCAGATTATATTACACATTGTGTAATAGTTTGATTATAAATGTAATATTTCTACTTTTACATATTTTCGCGCTGACCTGCCCTCTGGCGGTCAGTAGCTACTAGAATACGTCTCGCGCCTAAGCCGTTATGAATATGCTAATGAGTTTTGAAGCTGGCGGCCCCACCGCACACGACACTCGATTATCAGCGACGCGCTATCAAATGCTTACACACAAGCCTACATGATAAAGATCATGTACGTCACTCACGGCCAGCTGCTGTAATCGGTGCCCACATCACTCACTCGGTGAGATCAGCACGCCGCCGCACACACAAAGCACACAAAACCCTCACCCCTGAACAACAAAAACCGACGGGCACAGATCTGTAGGATCCTGACTTCGTTCAGTTAAGGTGGCAGTTATCCCCGGCTTCTCGGACGCGGGAGGTTGTGGACGACCGCCTCGTTTCCGTACCTTGGTGACGGGTGCACACAATTGCAAACTGTGCAGCTTTGGTATTTTTCCCGCACTTCAGGCGTTACACTCGGCGACTACGGACGTGCCGTAGTTCGCTCTAGCTAAGTCAGATAGGACGTGCTGTGCGCGGAGGTTGTGCTTTGTTGTTGCCAAATGTCAAACGAATAAACATGACAATGGGAGAATGATTTTTATGATTTGTTTGGAACCGTCGACTCGACGGGGAAGGAAGTTTGAGTTTAAATGGTGAGATCGGGCAGATTCCCTCGTCGGCCATTGTGACCCCACACTAGAGGCTTCGACGGTCACTTACAGGTACTCTCGGCGCGAGGGGCTCCCCATCTCACCATACTGGTGACCCCTGACGACTGATCGTCTACGCAACAGTATTTTCACCTAGACGCCAGTTGAAAACCATTGTTTTCAAGGATAGTTTTGATTAATTTTAAGGGATTTTTTGAAAAAAATCAATAGCATTTTTTTCATCAGGTACGTGAAAACTGTAGGTCATTATTTATATGCCAGTTTAAATTAGTCAGAAAGAGTTATCAGAGGAGAAGCACGTTTCTTTACGTCGAAAACGGCGTAAATTTCTAAATTTTGGACGAAATCCCACGTGTTTGGCGCCTTTTCAAGATGGCGACCTTGTCGGTTTCTCTAGAAGAATCCAGAAAATTGTTCGCATAGACTTAGTCTATCATTTGTTAAATGTAAGAGTTTGTTTAATGCCTTCATCCTATTAATGCCACTGTAGGCGAGTAGGAAGTGGGTATTTTCGGTAACTCAATTTTTATCGTAGATTACCATAATTGGGTGACTCGATTTTAAAGTCCACAGACGAAGTCTCGTCATTTTTCCGATTTTTTTCAGCAAAATCGACAGAAATTATAAATATCGCTTCGACTCGGGTAACCTTTAATAGGTTTAGGGCCAAAATAAATTGTTTCCCTAAATGAATGTCAATAAACGGTCTTATTTGGTCTGTTTAAAATATTCCCAGGACCGTAGGTCAATATTTTGTACTATTATCATATGTTATTTCAAAGAATGCTGAATATTGTACATGTATGTGGTAGGTGTGCGCCATTTTGGACGCTGGTGTCCCTTACTTAGCTGATCGCCCGCCGTGGGCACCCACATGTTCCGCCATAACCGGCATGCATCTGGACAGTGAACCTGTGTCGCCACATCACATTAGCATAAATTAGGCCGCCATTTTGATTTGGTAGAGATCATTTCTCACGTGTTCAAAATTTTACACGGACTGGCTGTAATAATTTTTTTTAAATTGTTTATAAATTTTCTTTTTCAAGAAGGAGAGGAAATATAAATAAGTTGTTTCGAAAACAAAATTGTACCACTAATTGTGTGAGATTTTTGTTCACTTTGAAACGCCCTTCGGTGTTTGTAATCGTTCTAGCCTATTTAGCGCCTTATTTGGGAACGCAGTAGGTAATGAATATGCTAATGTGAGGCGAGACGGGGATGCTGACCATATACTATGTACACACCTTCCAAGCATGCCGTCACAGACTGTAAGCCACATGCTGCCTGCCGCACAGGCTGGAAGCACCGACAATACATCATACACACACCCACCACAGACGACATAAACGCAACCGCTACGAAGACAGTCGGTTTATACGTCAATCAATGAATCGATGCGAGCGATTGATTCGGACGTTTATGAGAATGACTCGGTGATGAACGTACCATTATAAAAAAAAACGTGGAATGTTCATCACAGACATCATTTTTCAGCGAAATGATATACTATATCATTAATCAGCATAGACTACTGTCAGTCATGTTTTAAATATTATTCTAAAATCATAAATGTAACTGTTTTTCTTCGCAGTCACATTTAGTCTATCAGTTTGAGAACGAAATTTTCTCACGATAGTTTATTTCTGAAGTTTAAATTTTTCATAAATACAGAAATATTCGATTTGACAGTTGCGCTATTGGGAAACATTGCAAATATGTGAATGTGTTTTTCGACTTGCGTGAATTTTTTTTTTTTTTCACCCAGGTAGATTTACAAAATACTATTATCCTAGCTTAGCATAGCATGTCATAATTGTATCTGGCATATATTTTTTTTTATGTACCACTTCGACCTACGGTTTTCACTGTACCATTTTGCATGTGTGTGAATAAGTGAAACCCTGTTTCTCGCAACATGCGACATAGCATGAACATTTTCTACAGTCTACAATTCTAAGATTCAGCATATTACAGACATTTTTCATCTGATTTACACGGCAACGCACAACCTATCCGCGCACGGCGCGTCAAAATAGTTGGCATGTGTTAATACGACATGCCATTTTAAACACATTTGAGATAGACATAGAGCCAATAGGCCAGCTATCTCAAATGCTTCACTAGTTAGATAATTTAAAAACACTACTTCATAATGTCGAAGCAGTACGACAGTGAAGGCTTCATGTCAACGCCCCTAGAAGGTTCGGGTGCTAGACCTAAAGATGATTATCGTCAAGACAGTGAGGACAATGAGGTTCGATTCCGAGAGGCAGATGAAGAATATCAACGCCTCAAAGCTGATTTCGCTCGAATTGCCCGAGCTAAACGTATATCTTCTCACTCTAGGAGCGACTCCTCAAGGAGTTCTTCACCGCTCAGTAGACAGTCGCAGAGACGTGCTACGAACTTACCAAAGTTCAGAATCGCCACTTTCTACGCTTCGGATGTTGAACTCTGGTTCAACCAAATTGAGACTCAGTTTGCTCTTCACCAGATCAACGATGATGATGAGAGGTACAGCTTAACCTGCGCTGCACTTTCGGGTGAGGTCGCATCGGATGTGAGGGACGTGCTACTTCAGCCTTTCAGGTCCAATAAATACGAAAGCCTGAAAGCGATCTTGATAGAGAGACGAGGTTTGACCACACCCGAAAGGGTTAACAAAGTGATCTCTGGTGAAAGGATTGGTAATGACATTCCCTTGCGTTTCATGCGGCGTTTACAAAAGGCGGCTGGCTCCGGACCACGAGCTGTGGTGGGAAAAGCAGTAATTCGTCAAGCATTCATCCGGCAGATGCCGGCTTCAATAAGAACTCATTTGGTGACTCAACCCGACAGTGCCACCCTCGAAAGTTTGGCCGTTTTGGCCGACCGGGCACTGGCAGCCGAAGAGGACGTCGAAGAGAGTAACCCGGGGGTCGCAGAGATTAGGGTAGAAGAAACCACCAAACTAATTGGTTTGTTGGAGGATTTGTCTAGGCGAATTAAGAAACTAGAAACCGTGACTACATCAGAGAGGAAAAGAAATAAAGGACGTGGACGAGCAAATAATAACTATGCTCCTGCGCCTGCATTTGCTCCTAATGTTCAGGCCTCAGATTTTGTTAGCAACCAACCTAGTCATTATAGCAATGAACAGAATAATGCTCCACCTTTCGTTCCGCCGCCGAATGCACAGGCCACTGAGTTTGTTTATGAATCAAATAATTGTACTAATGCACAACAAAATCTTCGACCTTTCGCACCGCCGCCGCAAACGCCGCAAAATAATGTCGCACAACCGACCGACACAGCCACTGCACAGGTTTGCTATTACCACCACACTTATGGTGAAAAGGCGCGCTTGTGCAGTGAACCCCGTTCATACTATGTCACATTAGGTCAGCGCGAAGTAGCAAATATCGCGTTATCACACTCTAAATTATTATATGTCGCAGATAAAGGACATAAAAGCAGATATTTAATTGACACGGGCGCAGCTGTCAGTTTTTTGCCGAAATCTTGCGCTAACGGGATTTCGGACGCTGACAGTCTCCCCCTGGTGGCAGCTAATAACAGTACTATACATACTTACAGCACCTGTAAACGCGTCGTCGATGTCGGCTTAAAGCGCGAATATCCGTGGACGTTCATAGTGGCAGATGTGCAGCAACCCATAATCGGGGCTGATTTTTTAATCCACTATAATTTGCTCGTAGACTTGAGAAGCAGATGTCTCCGGGACATGCGTACAGGTCTAGCTATTGCCGCTTCACTGTCATCGATTAAACCTCTGTCATTGAACAGAGTTGACACCGTTCAGAATGAGTACACAAAACTCCTCGGTCAGTTCCCGGAACTGACACGCCCTACGACAAAGGGTGAGACTGTTAAACACGGTATAACACACAAGATAGTGACTAAAGGACACCCGGTGTTTGCACGACCACGACGTTTAGCACCCGATAAGCTGGTTACCGCAAAACGCGAGTTTGATGAGATGATAAAACTAGGGGTCATTGAACCCAGCGACAGTGAGTGGTCCTCAGCGCTTCACATGGTGCCAAAGAAAAACGGCGACTGGAGACCATGCGGGGACTACCGTAGTTTGAATGCACAGACCGTACCGGACCGTTATCCGATTCCTCATATACAAGATTTCACGCAGCGTTTAGCCGGATCGAAATTTTTTTCAAAGATCGACTTGGTCAGGGCTTATTACCAAATTCCGGTGGAACCGTCCGCCGTACACAAGACTGCCGTTACTACACCTTTTGGCTTGTTTAATTTCACTAGAACACCGTTTGGTCCAAGAAATTCCAGTCAAACGTTTCAGCGCTTTATAGACCACATTACACGCGGACTTAATTTCGTTTTTGTTTATTTGGATGACCTACTGGTAACCAGCCCAGATCATAAAACGCATAAGAAACATCTACGAATTCTTTTTGCTCGACTATCTGAATACAGAATTATCATTGGTCCTGAAAAGTGTCAGTTCGGTACAACTGAATTAAGTTTTCTAGGTCACCACGTTTGCGCCGAAGGAATTTCGCCGTTACCCAGCGCAGTGACGCGATTGTTAATTTCGTTAAAACCGAAAAGGAACGAGCATTGCGTAGATATCTAGGAATGGTGAATTACTACCACCGTTTCATACTGCATTGCGCCGCAAAGTTGACACCACTCAATAATCTACTGACAGCAGCCAACGAAGGACATACCAGACTGTCACCGAAGTCAAATTTCGATTTGAAGTGGAATAAAAATGCAGAGTCAGCATTTTCTGAGTCAAAACAGATATTGGCAAACGCTACGCTTCTGGAGCATCCAGATTCTACGGCCCAGATTAACATCACGTGCGACGCTAGTGATGTCGCCGTCGGTGGCGTTTTGCAGCAATTTTTAAACGGTATGTGTCAGCCGCTTTCGTTTTTCAGCAAGAAGCTGAACCCAGCAGAGACACGCTACAGCGCGTTCGATCGTGAGCTTTTGGCAGTATACGCTACAATTAAACATTTCAGACACAATTTAGAAGGACGAAATTTCTTCGTTAATACAGATCACAAACCGTTGACATTCGTAATGCCATCCGTGACTGAGCGCGCGTCCCTACGACAAACACGTCATTTAGCTTTCATCGCTGAATTCACCACCGATATTAGATATGTAAAAGGAGAGACAAATTTCGTTGCTGATGCGCTGTCACGACCATCAGTGTCAGCGATACATGATGGACCAGCGATAGACTATAAAGAGTTAAGTCTCGACCAAGCTAATGACGCGGAATTCACGCGTTTGAGACACTCGACTACATCCACTATGAAGTTCAAACTATTAAAATCGTTCGATAATCAATTGATCTGGTGTGATGTGTCCACGGGACACAACCGGCCGTACCTTACCGCGAAATTTCGCCGAAAAGTTTTTTCAAACTTGCACGGTTTAGGCCATCCATCGCATAGAGCTACCAAACCTTTGATTAATACCCGATTTGTATGGCACGGCATGAATATAGATATTGCTAGATGGTGTCGTACCTGTAAGGGTTGCCAGACTGCTAAAGTTTCACGTCATAATACCCCAGTTTTCGGAAAGTTCACTGAACCTACCGAGCGATTCGATCATGTCCACGTAGACATAGTCAGACCCTTACCTTATGCTGATGGCTTTAGATATCTGCTGACTTGCGTCGACCGTTTTACACGTTGGCCCGAAGCTATACCTATGGTAGATATTAGAGCCGAAACGGTCGCCGATGCCTTCTTCAGCGGGTGGATAGCACGTTATGGTACCCCTGCCACTATCACTACTGATAGGGGCGCTCAATTCGAGTCCAAATTGTGGGATAGTTTGTGTAATCAATTCGGGATTATTCGGAATCGTACCACGAGTTATCACCCTCAGTCAAATGGCATGGTCGAACGTTTCCACCGTCAATTGAAAGCCGCCATTATGGCGCACGAGTCACCGAACCCGTGGACTATCACGTTACCCCCTGTGCTTTTAGGAGTTCGTTCCGCAGTTAAAGAGAGACTTGGCAGGTCAGCTGCCGAGATGATTTACGGGACAACCCTTAGACTCCCAGGAGAGTTTACTAAACAGTACACCGTCGACGCCAACACTGATTTGGAGAATTATTCAGACAAGCTACGCGTGGCCATGTCGCGTCTCCGTCTATGTCCGCCATGTGACACACAACAACACAACATTTTCCAATTCAAGGAAATAGCTACATGTACTCATGTATTCTTGCGCCGAATCGCAATTGCGCCGCCTCTGACCGCCCCTTACGACGGACCATATAAGGTCGTCGCGAGGAGTGGCAGAGTAATGAAAATCCTAGTTAAAGGCAAGGTTGAGACGGTCTCTTTAGATCGCGTTAAACCCGCACATCTGGAGTGCGAGCCTACGACAGGTACGACAATACAGCGTAAAACGCCAAGCAAACCACGGAGATCAACGGCTACCAGGACATCTAGTAGGAACCCACAGGGTCCACCTAGAACTGGTAGTGCGGACACTCCGACGTCCAACGGGACGAGAGTTAAAATGAAAAAGTCGACGGCAGTCAGAAGCAGTCAAAACTCGGCCACAGTCTCAAAGCAAATAGATGTTAAAGTCAACTTGTCTAACAGAGACAATACTTATGTAGCGCCGCATTCGCGAGCCCCGGCCGTGTCCCGCGCTAACGGGAACGGCGGTGGTTTACGAACGTATTCCCGCATACCTTTACATTTACGGGGTAAAACCCCGGGTGCTGCTGACGCCGTAATCGACTCGACCAAAAGCAACCATGCGAATATCGCTAATCGCGAAAAATTTCGACCGACCAAACAGCGCGAAAAACTAGAGTCGGACGAATAATCCAGACTCCTGCCCGGTTCGTGCAGATGGTTCACGCCATAGTTGGGCCTAACGACATCTATGGCGGGCCCAACCGCATACATCGTATTAACAATGTTTTTAAATTGTAAATGAATATGCCAGGCCTGGCAGCATTGTGTACAGATATATAAATGTAAAGACATTTCTTTTTAGCAAGTTCATTGCTAAAATACGAAGAGAAATTTATGTTAATTAAATGAATGGGTTGATCGCAGCTTGCAGCAAATGAATACATACATAAAGGACAGTTGGTGTTAAGAGGATGGGACAATTCATGTATAATGCTGCGATTTCAACCACCCACGCTGTAACCACACTCGCTATATTTTTTAAACTTTGCTTAGTTATAAGAGGTTACATATTTTTACAACCCCGCTACTTGCACGAAGCAGTCTCCTACACGTCAGTTGGGTCCTACGTTATCACTCACCCGGGGGTAATATAGGATCCTGACTTCGTTCAGTTAAGGTGGCAGTTATCCCCGGCTTCTCGGATGCGGGAGGTTGTGGACGACCGCCTCGTTTCCGTACCTTGGTGACGGGTGCACACAATTGCAAACTGTGCGGCTTTGGTATTTTTCCCGCCCTTCAGGCGTTACACTCGGCGACTACGGACGTGCCGTAGTTCGCTCTCGCTAAGTCAGATAGGACGTGCTGTGCGCGGAGGTTGTGCTTTGTTGTTGCCAAATGTCAAACGAATAAACATGACAAGTGGAGAATGAGTTTTATGATTTGTTTGGAACCGTCGACTCGACAGGGAAGGAAGTTTGAGTTTAAATGGTGAGATCGGGCAGATTCCCTCGTCGGCCATTGTGACCCCACACTAGAGGCTCCGACGGTCACTTACAGGTACTCTCGGCGCGAGGGGCTCCCCATCCCACCATAGATCCACGCGTAATACTGTGAACTGAAGCAAGCGATCGATTTCGACGTCACAGTGAATGATTTTCATGATGGACATTTTATATATAAAAAAAAATTGGGTGTTCATTATGGAAAATATTCATTGGCAAAGTTATACTATATGGTCTGTATAGACTACTGTCAGTCAAGAATTGAATAAAATAATTTTAAAATCAAGTCGAACTGTAGCCTGGATAAATATACAGTCGCATTAGACCTATCGTTAAGAAAATGAAACTTTCTTATGATGGGCAAGTTTTAATCTTTAATTAATTCACAGGATTATGACTTGACAGTTGTGCTATCTCGACCATTTTGATGTTTCTATATGTTTTTCGATTTGCGCGGAAAGCATTTCCACACAGGTCGACTTACAAAAAAATACCATAGTATCATAGCTTAGAGTAGCAACTTAGCTTTTATTCTGGCATTCTGTATACATTTTGTGACCTACAGTTTTCACAATATATATGTTAAAATAATAATATAGAAAGCTATATAAACGCAATTCCTGCAACAGCAATTTTTCGACATTTCAGCAACCCCCGTATTCTGCATTATGTGACATAGCATGAACATTTCTCAAAAAATTCAGATTCAGCATGTACTAAGACTTATTCATTGGTCTAGATAACTGTGCACACAGTTTGCAGAACGCGACAACCAAAATAGTTGGTATGTTTTAAATGCATACCATGTCAATAACCGTTTGAGTACTGCCCAGTAGCCAATAGGCCTGCAACTCAAACGTTTTACTATTTAAATAAGTTCAAGTTAGAAACATTTCAAGATGGCTACCAGATCTGATAGCGAAGGTTTCGTGTCTTCACCCCTCGAAGGACAAGGGGTTCGTCGTAAAGACCCTGATTTTCTCGCAAGTGAAGCAGATGAGGAGCAGTTTCGAGCAGCTGGTAGCGAATACAGAAAGCTGAAATCAGATTTTGAACGAATCACACCCAGTAGACGCCAGCGCAGTCATTCAAAGAGCGACTATTCCAGAAGCCCTTCGCCAGTCAGACGACAAAGCATGCGGCGCTCAGCTAATCTGCCGAAATTCAAGACAGCTCCCTTTTATGCTACAGACGTAGAACTATGGTTCAACCAGATTGAGACCCAGTTCGAATTACACCATATTACGGATGATGACTAACGATATAGTCTCACCTATGCAGCACGTTCCGGAGAGGTAGCGTCAGACGTCAGAGATGTGCTTCTACAACCTTTCCGAACAAATTCAACTTCATCCACTATGAACTTTAAACTGCTAAAGTCATTTGATAACCATTTGATTTGGTGCAACGTGTCAACAGGACACAATCTACTGTATCTGACAGAAAGATTTCGAAAAACCGTTTTCTTAAGTCTACATGGATTAGGTCATCCATCACATAGAGCTACCAAGCCGTTGATAAATACGAGATTTGTATGGCATGGAATGAACATAGATATCGCCAAATGGTGCCGTTCCTGCAAAGGCTGTCAGACCGCCAACATTTCTCGTCACAATCAACCAGTTTTCGGCAAATTCACCGAACCTACCGAGAGATATTGTCGGACCACTGCCGTACGCTGACGGTTTTAGATATTTACTGACTTGCGTCGATCGCTTCACACGTTGGCCGGAAGCTATTCCTATTGTGGATATTCGAGCCGATGCCTTTTTCAGTGGGTGGATAGCACGTTTCGTGACTCCCGCCACTATCACCACAGATAGGGGCGGCCAGTTCGAATCAAAATTATGGGATGGTTTATGCAACCAGTTCGGGATAGTACGAAATCACACAACGAGCTACCACCCCCAGTCGAACGGCATGGTTGAACGTTTTCACCGTCAGTTAAAAGCAGCCATTATAGCACACGAACACACCAAATCCATGGACCGTTACACTACCTTCCGTTTTACTTGGCGTTCGTTCCACCGTTAAGGAGTTATTGGGCAGGTCGGCTGCCGAAATGATTAATGGTACGACACTTAGACTACAAAGAGAATTTACAGAGAAGTATACCGTCGACGCACATACAAACTTGGACAATTACTCAGATAAACTACGCGTAGCCATGTCGCGTCTCTGTTTGTGCCCACCGCGCGACACACACCAGAAAAATATTTTCCAGTATAAGGAAATTGACACATGCACACATGTATTTTTGCGACGAATCGCAATTGCGCCGCCTCTGACCGCCCCTTACGACGGCCCATTTAAGGTCATCGTGAGGAGCGGCAGAGTTATGAAAATCCTGATAAAAGGTAAAGTGGAAACAGTCTCATTGGACAGAGTTAAACCAGCACATTTTGAGTGCGAGCCTGCAACAGGTACAATAACGCAGCGTACTACGCCATCGAAATGAGCGAGCTCGAAGACTACAGGGATAGTTAGAAGAAATTCACAGGATCCACTAACACCCAGTAGTACCCACACTCAGAGGTCCAACAGGACGAGTGTTAAACCGACAACAACAAAGTCTAAAGCGACTAAACATGGTACAAATTTGGCCACTACTCCACAGCAAAAAGCTATAAGCCTAACAAATTTAAACCTTATGTAGCGCCACATTCGCGGACCCCCGCCGTTTCCCGCGCTAACGGGAGCAACGGCGGTTTGCAAACATATTCACGTGTATCTTTGCATTTAAGGGGTAAAACCCCCCCTACAAGCGCTACGCGAAAACAATCAAATGTTAAGGACGATTCAACAATCGCCGATAGCGATAAAGTTAGAGCGGACATACCCGCGAGGACGACTAGAGTTGGACGAACAATCCAAACTCCCGCCCGGTTCGTGCAGTTTATGCCGTAGTGGCGCCTAACGACATCTACGGCGGGGCCAACCGCAAGTACCGAAGTAATAATAGTTATAATTTGTAAATATAATTCGCCAGGCCTGGCAAAACGAAGTTGAATAAATCAAATACATTTTAACTAAATCACATTGGCAAATACTTTTGCTACTCAGTGTTATATGTATTAATTAAAGTCATATCGGTTGGACGTTACACATAGCGCAGCAGCATTATTAATCATTCAAAGAACATTGGTGTTACGAGGATTGGAACTTTGGTGTTACGAGGATTGGAACTTTGGTGTTAATCAATAATTTTACTTCATAACGCTGCGACTATGATGTTAACCAACCACCCACACTGTATTTTCAAATCTGACTGTTTTATTGTTCGCTTAATGTATACGTTTGTGTGCACTTTCCAAGCGGAACCGGAACCGACGCAGTCTCCACAAGTTAGTTTGGTTCATACGTTTGCACTAATCCCGGGGGTAATGTGGGAACCTGCGTCTCACCGTTCGGGCTGGTTCGGGCATTTCCGACCTTCGACGGAAGGCAGTAGCCCGCCTAGCCTCAATTTCGAATCGCGCGGCATCAAGCGACGCGCATCACTTACTCCCGGGCTGCCAAATCAAGAGGACGTCGCGCTAGACTCAAGCGCCAAGTCGCTGGCTAGGTTGTCGCGTTCCGCGTGGAGATGTGTGCACTAAGTTGTTACAACGTCTAGACTAAATAAATAAGAATAAACTGAAAGATGAATTAACGGAGTTATTTGTGTTCCGTTGCCCCGACGGGAATGGGGACTGAAGTGAAGTGAGTTGGGGCTCGTCCCACCAATCCCCTATTGGTGAGAAGCCCTACACTTACAATAACATCGCTTTTGAGCTCTGGTTCGCCCATTAGGACAACATGACAAGTGAAATTGTAGGCTGCCAGTTATCATTTTAGGACCCTACCCTCACTGTATGGGTTGCCACAGAATCCGGTCATGCAGGTATAGTGCTGTCTTATTATAGACTTTAATTATTAGATCTAGATTTAATAGATACACTGGGGTTCTTTTCTTAGTCGGGCAGCTTAGTTTCGGCGGGTGATGTGGATGTAAAAAAAGGAAACTCTAAGAATTGACTTGATTTAGATATAACAGCAACAGTTTATTAACAGGATAACAGCCAGTAGGATTTTCCAGTAGTATGTTGACTTGACACAATCATAAAATGTCCAAATACATACAGAATTAAATTATAGTTCACACTGGATGAAGCTCAGAATTAGCTGGTTACAATATGTAGACTGAAGTGAAGATAGCAATCGATAGGCCTACTGGTTGGTCTAGGATATCTGTATGAAGATTACAGGGTGAAAACAGAGAGTGAAGATGAATGAAGATGAATGCCCAATGTTCTGATCTGTAACAATTACAATACCGAGTTGATAGAGTTAATTAACAGACCATCATTCAGACGTGATGACTGAATGATGTCGAAGAACAGAGAGAGTTACTTATAAGATTACTTATTAACATTGAAATCGGGTTAAAATACCAAAATAAAGCTTTCTTGTGCATCAATCATCGGACACAACATATTGTACATCCATGTGAACGCCTGTGTCAGTAGGTTTCTATCGATATTAAATATATTGATATACCTCAAAATTGACTACTCAGTGGGCCAAATTGTGTAATACGCTCGATTTCTCAAATCTCATATAGGTAATACATTTTTGGCCATATTTCTCTAAAGCAGCAGCAGTTACCTGATCGACATGCAGATTGATTCTGGCCCCTGAGTAGTCCAGCTATGTGAAAATAATAGTGGCTTAAATTCCCCTTCCGGTCACCTCACCCATGCGGCCATCATATATAGCCAGTACATATTTATTCCTACAATTTGAGCCATTTTGGCGACATTTTGTCCGTATTTGAGCAGCTATTTTTTTTGTCTGTTATAATAAAAACATGTTGATGCAAGTTTGATAAGGGTATATTATGCCTTCAGTGATATATCAATGAATTTTTATGGCCAATATATCATTTTTTCACAAATTTGATAATTTGGCGGCCATTTTGAATATATTAGCCTATTTTAGCCAAACTCATCCGGATATACACGTTTACCTGAATTTTCATGTTCGCACATATCATACGGATTAAAAAAAACCTTTGTCATTATTGTCCATTACAGGTGGCACCTAGCGCAATCTGAAGCCGATGATGTATGTGTATGCAATGCATAATGTGTATGCAGTGCAATGCGCCACAGGTCCATCTGACATAAGTTGAATAGTCTTCATCTCTTCGGCCAAGCCCCGCTTAGGCGGTAAAGTTGTGCAATGATCCGCTACTGTCCAAGATTTTCCACCATACACACATGTCAATGAAACAAATGAAATATAAATGTAGAATTACACAGCGCTACGAGTTTCATACCAGGAACAACTTTGGCCCATTGTCACTTTAATAGCAGACTGAGAGCAAAGAGGTGGGCATCCGTGCCCAAGCATAGCAACTGCTTTAGACAGTTGTTAGACTCTATATAATAGGGTAGGCCTATTTGCTATTTGTGGACATCCAATGCACATCCCCGCATCACAGTAAGTGAGTGGTTATAGTAGCAGGAGAATATCAACAAATACTGTAGGGATTTACTTCCACCTGTTGGCTCACATAATTTTTATCAACTATTTACAATTTACACAGCATGGCTGCCATTCTATACTGTGGGGATACAGATTGCTTTTGAGATGGCTAAAGTTTTGTAAGCAATTGAATAAAAGATAACTTGCGTAATCCACTTCAATTTTTGTTTTCGATTTTTCAGAATTACGAAATTCTGAGATTAAATTGCTTATAACAGCTTACGTTTCTTTTTAATGGTATGGGCGGGAATGTCCAAAGCATGGAAAATAAGAGAAAAGTAATAATCTGATATTGTTATGGTGACATTAATAATAACGTTAATATTGCAGCAATGGTTTCATGAAAACCGTGTGAAATTGTATATAAAAATTATTATTTAGTGTTTCATGTTACTTTCAACAGGTCAATGTCATATAGTCCCTGCTAGGCTGCCGCTAGTACATGTACTTCAAATTTTCTCTATTTTGCAGATGTTATGGAGCCCTTTTCGCCTCACCTGAATCCTCCACTGCATGAATTTCAAAACATCCAACACATCTGTTTACGAAACAGCAATGAAACTGAGTTTGTATACGGAATACGGAAACTCGGTCTGTGGAATATTTCCACGCATCTGTATAATGTGATCTTACGATATGGCTATGCATAACACAAAATGTTGGCCGACGTTTTCGTTTCTTTTTTTTTTACTATATTCTTTTTTTTTACTATATTCAAATTTTTGCCCTTCTCACCTTAATTCTAATTCTCACCCTTAATTTGAACTATTGAATACATTGGTGTGTGGATTATTTGCCATGATCATGCATAGTCTGTTTATATGATGATGAAAGTAGTACTGGGATGGTTTTTACTTTTCATTCTTTATCTGCTAGTAAAGCATATAATATTATATCCTATATATGCGTCATCGGCCATATTTTAAATCAATCTAATTCAATTATTAGCACGTTTGCAGATTCGATTTAGCCCTTTCAGCCCGGAGACCGTCTTTATATCTGACTTCTGTAGACGTCAGTTTCTGACGAATAAAGACGGTCCTCGCGCTGAAAGAATTACAACATTTCTAATGGTTGTATACCCATAACACATGTTTTTAAATGAAGCAGAAAGAGCTGGCTAAGCCATTCATGATGATTTCAAATTGAAAAAACCCTTTGGTCTCGATGGCCTATACAGAAATATTTCAGCGCTTTAAGGGTTAGGGTAATACACTTGGATATTTTTTATAACTGGGTAATTTTATTCACTATGAGGTGTGAATTGCGATATTAATTTTCACAATAAATGGAAATAGGTTGACATATTTTGGTAGTAGATCTATACAATATGCTTCAAATATACTTTTAATGCATTGTGATTATGAAATATCACATTTCAAATTTGATATTTCGAAAAGGTAGGCGATTTAGTCTCGATTTATTCATTATTTTATTTATTAATTATATTAATTTATTACGACGTCCACCTGAAATTGTAATGCGTGTATTTGTTTCCATGTCACGCAATAAATAATGAAATAATTGGCGAAATTTCAATTTCAATAAATCATTGATAATTATCATTTTGATCCATAGGTGTGTACATATTTCCCAACATTATATCTTTATTAATCTTTTTTTCCAATAATCCCAATACACCCCTTTGCTAACTGGTGAGATATTTTATACAATGCTAACGTTTATATGATGCTACCGCAAGCTCTGCTACTGCCATCAATGTAATAGGCAGTCCATGTCCGTCTATTATCAGTTGACCATCATTATTTCAGCGAACCGTACAAAATAAACATAACTATTATGCAAAGGCAACTGTAATTTCCTGTGACAAAGACATAAATACACACGGATACGGAAATAACTATTTACTTAACCTTTGAGAAACGATGTTAAAACATCTCCATAAGACATTAAAAAAATATTTTAAAATGCGCCAATGAGTAGGCCCATTAAAAGAATCATAAGTATACAGATTACCACAACACCGTATGGTTTATATTCTACCCAGCGAGCAGGATCACATAATGTTGGTGTAGTTTTGGTTCGCCGTCTACGACGCTGGCTAACATTCAGACCAACATTTAAATAAGTCTTTTGGGGCTACCATCTGCGACGCTATCCCAACATTTTGAAGTCTTATGATAATCAGCATGTAAGCGATCAAATAATTTCCACCACAATATAAAATGGTAGGCCTGGACATCTGATGTGTAGGTCCACACATACATGTATATTCGCCGCTGGCATGCTTGTTTATTGAACACAACGTGCAATCAGGAGCTCTATCACCCCCGATAGCGAAAATAATCACATGTCAAGCGCCAGTTGTATAAGTGGTCTATTCCGGCAACCGTTTGTCAGCATAAATAGGAAGAGGGGAATCGGGATGAGATGAATGTTATCAACGTATTCACAATCTGTTAGCCTATTCTGTGAGAAGGATCAAGTCTGACAATTTATATAGTCAGTAAAAATGAACAGGCTAGTGATGAACTTGGCAATGGTTGCCTTCATTCTGGTAAGTAGGTCTATTTTTTTTAGATGTGCTATCTATTTAAAACCAATTTAACTCAAACGCTATATATCCCGCCTCTTCAGGAGTCACGTTTTCTCATTGCTAGTGAACTCTACTTTTGCAAGAAAATGTGTGCTTTTCACAACATGAATGGCATAGAAATGTCACTTTTGGCATGTTGCGGGCCTTAATTTTCATCTTGGACAGGTCACTGTTTATGAGTAACCTATACAGTATGGATATTACCAAATATAATTGTCAAAATTAGTCTCTAGTATAATTTAGCTTTTGTTAATGCTTGCAAAAAAAAAAGAAAAAAAAGTTACAATTGATTTAGCTAGTTCTTTTTCTGCAAACAATTCTAAAATCAAGAAATGTTCCCTGCTATAATGAATATGAAATCTAACATAAGTAATATGATAAGATGTAAGACATTTATTTGATACTAACATTACTACTCTTGCAATAACCCATAAAAACAACCCCACGTTATGCATATTAAGAAAACAGAATCTGATACATGGGTTCTGAAGATATAGTGATATGCATACTTATACCAAATGGCGCTTTGGCTACTAACCAGGTGTCACACCAAACAGCAAGTAACAATTAAGCCTGGCCACTGAACCCGGCCTTACAATTGTATATTATAAAATAAATCTAGGCCAATATATATTTAGGGGACAACGCTTCCATGCGTTTTCGAAGTCCGTTGCACAAGAACCCCAAACTAATTATTTTCGTTAGCAAGAACACTACAAGTGTTTATTGATATTTACAGACACCCATTAGGGCTGATTCACCAATTAAAAAAACATTTTCTAATATTAGGAAATATACCTCTTTTATTCCCTGTCCGTTGGGGAAGGGGGATTTAGTCACGCCAGCGGCCGCCATGGGTCAACTTCTATTATGTTTGTGGGCGCACAAAATCAAAAATTGTCAGCAATAATTAAAAGTTTACAATCACATTCTCAATATCATTTTCATATGCAAGTGATTTTTTTAAAATGCTACGGAAATTTAAAATAGCCACTACTGGTCAAGATCATAATTTTTTGTGGGCGCAAAAACCCAAAAATTTGCGGAGAGAAAATGAGAGTATTTTAAAATCACATTCTCAACAACATGGAGATGTGCAAATGTTTTTTTTATAAAGCTAGCAAAATTGGCCGCTATGGGTCAACTTTATAACATTGTGGCCGCAATAACTGAAAAACTAGTGGTAGGAAAACACAATCAGATTACCAACAACATAGAGATGTGCAAGTGATTTTTAATTAAGGATGCTATCAAAATTTCGGGTGAATGGTTTTAGGGCTCGTCATACTACTGAATTAGCACCGATTGAACTAATTGATAGCATCAAGATCTTGATAAAGGCAAAATATCGATGTCTATTTTCTTAGATCTCAAAGGCATTCGACACTCTTGACCACATTATTTTACTTCAGAAATTAAGTTATTATGGCATAAAGTCACTAGAGTTAAAAAAATGTAAAGACTATATATTAAAAAGAACCCAATATGTTTCTTGTGATAAAACTAATTCTGATATGTATCATATAGGCCTATCCACTGGTGTACCTCAAGCGTCTATATTGGGCCCTTTTCTATTTATCATACATAATAATGATTTATGCAATGCCAGTATACTGTTTAAGATGATTATTTATGCTATGATATTACTTTATGCTCCAAATTGGATGTTTTTGGTAATTATACCTCCAAAAATTTATAATTAACAAAAGTTGCAGACTGGTTAAAGTTGAACAAATTTTCAATAAACATACAAAAATCCAAATTCATGATATTTCATATGCCTCAAAAACAAATCAATATACCTGATGTATAGATTGAAAATATCAAAATAGAATTCGCTGGCGAGAGTTAACAATACACAAGCATTTAAAATGATATTCACTCATACACAAAATAGCTTCCAAAATTTTAAAAATTATGGGAACTATGTACCGGCTTAAACACATGGCGCCTTCTGAAATTCTTTTAACCATATATTTTTGCAGACGAAAGTAATGAGAATTATATGTTCGAGTGGTTACCTCTCTCACAGCAAGCCCCTCTTTAAGACGCCAAATGTGCTTAAAATTGATGATATGTTTAAGCTTCAACTATCAGCGTTTTGTTTTTACCTGATAAATATCAATTTACCTGTATATTTAATTAACATGTCTTCACTTTTACAATCAGTAATCTACCAGCATGATATCAAACAAAAAAGAAACTACTCAATTGCACGAGTATTTGCTAAAAAATGCATGCGTTTTTGTATTCCGGATATTTTAAATAAATCAAGCAGCATTATAACAGATAAAATAAAAACTCATAATCGAAAAGGTTTTTCAGTATATCTTAAATGTTTTCTTGTAAATGAATACAACCTTATATGTTTAATACCAAACTGCTATATATATTTAAAAAATGTTTTGTAATACACGGTGCACTTTTGACTTATTTTTGGTCTTAATACATTTAATTTGTGTCTCTTCTTTTGCATTGATGCATAGATTTTACTCGTATTTGTCCACTTCTCTCTCCGCATTAATGTTACTATTTTATGATTGGCTGTCGTTTTATCTCTCCGTCTTCCCCGCGACGCATGCAGTTTTTCAGAAACATTATTTTACTTCATCGAAGGGTGGCCTGTATGGAAGCGGCTTGTCATAACCCTTCGCAGGTCTCCTTTGCATTTTTATAATTAATTATATACATACATATTTTTGTTTCAAGCATAAATAAATAAACTGAATTGAATTGTTGAAAGGATTTCCTAATATTAAAAGATATTTTTTTAAATATTAGAAGATAGGGAATAAGTTCACTTCGGCATTTCATAAGTCCTTGTATAACACAACAAATACGTTCCTAGCTCTGCCAGTGTTGTTTAATCTGAATAGCTAAAAAGGCACGCTATAGATGGAATAACGTCTGAATATCATGTCCATAATATAGGCTTATATTGTGTTGCAGATATTGAGCAGGTTGATTGAAACCGACGCTGCACCTGCCACAGGTATGTATCAATGTAGACGAACACTGTCCTTCCATAAAACCTGACAGAGAGACACTGTCACCACTGCAATATATATAAGCTTATTTTGAATATAATTACGCCTCCTACAATCTGAATAATCCTCAAAGTATTGGAAAATTATTTAAATAAGTTAAATTCTTCTATGATGGCTTACGGAGAGTTGGGTGCAATTCCTTTATTTAATCACCTATTCTAACATATTGGGCAATGTTGTGCTCAGGACAAAAAACACAATATCTCCAATACTATTTACTCATTACTTATTATATACATTAGATGAAAATAATATACTTAAATCTGAATGAATATAAAATGTGAAAACAAGTATGAACCGCAGATTTTGAGGATTCTGGTTGAATCAAACTCTCCCCTGTTCTATCGAAGTATTCGAAAATTCCAAACACAGGCATAAAGCTGAGATTAAAGGATCAGTTTATTAAAAAAGGCATGAAGATATAATATGACAAGGATGAAAATGGAGGCTATAGGTGTGAATTAGTACCTGGTATGAGAGAGATGACAATATTATGTACGATAAGTTCCTAGCGCAGAAATGGTTGCAGAGATGTTGTAATGGCACATGAATGAGCAGATCACGTGACCAGGGGTTAGGTAGGCTATAAACTGCTTATCCTACCTTTAACTATCATTAAAACAACGTTTCAATTTGAGAAAGATTTAAATGAATTACTATAGTGGGGCGGCATAGCATAGCGATCTTGCATTTTTGGATAAAAGCAACAGAATTTGGACAAAGGTCGACAACCATATCAGTATCAAATTTTAATATAGATGTCCTTTATTCCGAGCCCAGAATCCAATATAGCGGCCAAAATTCAAAATGGCCGCTACCGGCCAACTTGAATCTTATATTAGCCCTAGAATATAATGTAATACCTCATTTTCGACTAATTTGGATACACTTATTACGTTGGAAATGTTATTTTTACGTGTCAAGGTCATCCAGAGGTCAAAACTAAGATGGCTGCCAATATCCAACATGGAAATAATCATTTTTTGGCCAGTGACTATTTTTAAATATTTTATTCTCAAATGATAGGTCTAGAATATAATAGTATACTTCATTTTGTGATAATTTAAGAAGGTGAATGCAATTTACTTACTATTTTTACGTTTCAAGGTCATCTCGAAGTAAACTAAAAAATTATCGGCCTCCTCGAAGTTTTAACTTTTTAATATAGTCCGGTAGGACACGTGGGGGACCCTGCATTGTTTCTTATAAAGCATTTCTTTACATAAATTAAAAGATAATGCCTTCCCGTTCAAGAATCCGCTGTGTGTAAGCACTACCACCACTTTTTTTACTTGGCTTTTTCAAGATGGCCGCCATTATTAAAGGTTAAAAGTCAAATGAGTCAAAATACGACTTTCAAACAAATAAAGCTAATTACTAGTGTAATACCTCGTTTCTGTGCGATTCTCACTTGGGAATTCATTTCTGTTATTTTGATGATTCAAGGTAATAAGGACAATGTCAAAAGAACAATTTGAAGGTCAAAATTACACAAAAATTTTTTTTTAGCAAATGCAAATAAGAACAAGTGTAATACGTCATTTTTATGTGATTTTGACTGTAGAATACGTTTCTAGTGATCTTTTAATGATTCGAGGTCATTTTCATTTCAAAAGGTCAGTTTGAAGATCAAATTTGCGCAAATACAAATAGGAACAAGTGTAATAGGGCCTACCTATTTTTAGTGTGATTTTGACTGGAAAATACGTTTATTTTCACTGGAGAATAATTTCTGATATTTTTTATGATTTAGGTCATTTTTTATGTCAAAAGGTTAATTTCAGGGTCAAATTTGTGAAAAAGCAAATAAAAAAGGAACAGGTGTGATAGACCTACCTCTTTTTTATTTGATTTTGGCTGTAAAATACGTTTGTTTTATTCATTTGGTGATTCAAGGTCATCTGCAGGATCACAACGTCAATTTGAAGGTCAAGTGAGTCAAAATATGATTATTCAACAAATAAAGCTAGTTACTGGTGTAATACCTCCCATTTATGGTATTATTGATGAATGGAGGTCATTTCAAGGTGAAAATAATAAAATTTAAGGTCAAAATAAAAAAGTATGTTTTTAACAAATAGGCCTACAAATGAGAACAAGTGCAATACCTTTTTTTGATGTGATATTTACTAGAAAATTATTTTATGGTATGTTTTGGTGATTCTAATATAAGGTCAAAGCAAAGAAACACCAGCTATAGAAGCCTCTTTAACATCCAAGTCTCCTGTAGACCGGGCGAACTAAATTAACAGTTTTGTCTCTCTAACATGTAATCTATCTAAAATAACAAGAAAATAATTTTGCTTTTATATACGGAAAATTTATACTCATGATTCAAAACTTTTTTAAATATTAATTGATCATTATGATCGGGTGGATTAGATTTATTTTTTGATCAATATTCGCACCATCTCCGCCTGGTGGCTATTATTTGCAAACCCAAACATATTTAGTAGTAGTAAATCATTGCTTTACGTCACTTTTCGGCACAAAAGGTCTTTTAAGTGACATTATAATACGATAAAAACGTTGTAGTCAATTAATGAGATGAATGATGTACAGATGATGATGTGAGGGTGGGGTGATAGGGCATGGTGGGTTATTGAGAGCGTTTTCCTTCGCTCGCCCGATAAGGGGTTCTGGGCATGTCTAGGGGATATACCCCCAGACATGCCCAGACGGCCGGAGACTTGAGTTTCGCTGTACAATTTAATGATGAAACTCTTTGGCATTTTGCACAGCTCCGCTATCCTCGGGTCGGATAGTCCCCAGAGTAACAATAGGAAGGATCACTCCCTCTGGGTAACTCCATTCATCCCACGTGAGAGACCTAATGTCAAACACGCTATTGCCGGTTATTTAAGGCTACCACAGCCTACATCAGCGCCAGCACTGATGCGGGTGCTGCATTGGCTCCGCTGTTGAGCGGAGGAACCAGGGTACGCCACTGGCAATCCGCCCGAAGATTATAGCCAGATACGAGGAGGCTGCAGCTGCCCTTGGATGATTGCTGTAGACTAGTGCTTCCGTACAATGCCGTAACAGCATCCAACAGACGAAACAGATCCCTAATGACCCTCCCCGTATGGGGGCGAAAAGTACTACTACTAGCAATCATCCCAGTACCCCTGCAAACCCAAACAAAGATATCAGTGCCTAAGCCTGCCCCTCCCACGCACTGATGAATCATTAAACCATATCTCAAGAAATTTTAGATGCCACAATAATAGCACCATGCTGAAATCCTGGGTAGCGTTTCACTAAGCGATCTTTAAGGCAAAAACGATCTTTAAAAGGCCAAATCCTCCTTAAATAAAGATTTATCCTTAATTAAAGAGTTGACTGTTTCACGAACGATCTTTAAGGAGTGATCTTTAAGTGACTCGTTTCACTAAAGATTTTTAAGGCGAAATCTTTAGTTATAAAGACGAGATTTAAGGAGTGGTCGGGGGCACTCTTTAAACAGTTCAAGACGATGGTTAACATATGTTTATTCATGAATTTGACTCTGTATTTTATCATTTGCGTAGAAAACGACAGCGCATCAATGATAAAAGTTGTGGGCCTAATCAGATGTTATATTTGTTCTTGAAATTATTATTCGTTTTACTCACAGTCTCGCTGATCATCTACAACATTGATGTAGGCTACTCTAGGCCTACTGTTTATACCTTTTCAACTCTAGAATAAATGTCTATAGCGACCTAGAATATTTGATTCTAACTTAACCGCAACAAAGCCTCATTTATTTGTTGGTAGCTAGTAGATATATAGGCCTAGTATTCCTACCCTGACATTGTACAAGTTACGTGTGTGTACAATAATGTGTAGTCTAAGCGTAGCCTATATGGTGCGGTATGTGCTTGTGGGTGAAATATACCATAGGCCCTATATCTCATACAGGCAGGCGATCGACATGCTTGGTTGCCTTTCTCCCAGAGGCTATACAATATAGGCCTAGGCAAATTCTGGGGGTGGCGCATTGTAAGTGAGGATAATATAACGTATGCCTATAATTGAATTTATAATTTCACCAGGTAGGCGTCGATAGGCCTACCTTCATATTTACCAATAGGCCTACCCTGTGCTCTTGTCCTGACGCACTGTCCAACGACTGTTATTCAACTTGATCTGAATATAATTAGGCCTAGAGTGTATAAATTACGTTATTTATTATTATATTTTATATATCCTTAATATTATTATCTCAAAACTTAACTGACTTAATTACATTTAAAAACAAAGAACCTAGGCCTATTGGTAGATGTTCATTATTCTATGGTAGACTACACGTGCTCCGGTGAATGTTTACGAAACAATGACGTCATGCAGCTGTCGTCAGATTGGTCAAAAACAAGGGATGTTGTGGTGTATCCAGTGATATGATGATCGTGCATAAATTATTTGGCACATGGCGATAAAGATTAAAATATGATGTAAAGATCGCGTTAGTGAAACAGTCAGACAGAAATATCTTTAGAACACTGCATGATCTTTAGTCTAAGGATATTCTTGCCTAAAGATCAGTGAATGTTAGTGAAACGGGCCCCTGGCAGGATTACGATAGATTGCCTTGATCGGATATGAAAACCCTATGGTCGACACCTAACACAACTGTTTCCATTATGTCGAAAATAAAATCAAGTTACTGTAAAATTTGAAAATTGCCATCTTGGATTTTACTCACAATGCGATATCCAAACTATTTTTGCCGCACCACTGTAGGGTATACCTGAAAACACTATGGTAGACACCAAAAGCATAAATCTACTTATATTCTGTAAAAAATGATGTTAATTTATTTTTAGACACGTGAAAATGATGGCCATCTTGGATTTTACCCACAATGCAATATCTCAAGTATTTTTTGCAACATCACCATGTCGAGCATATCTGAAAACCCTATGGTACACATAAAACATGAAATTGCTTCTATCCTGTCGACAATTATATCAATATATTAGTTGACCTTGAAAATTACCGGCCATATTAGATTTTAGTCACAATGAAATGTCTGAAGTACTTTTTTGCCACACCACTATAGCGTAAAACGTTATTTTAGACAACAAAATTATGAATTTTCTTCTATTCCGTCGCAAAGGACATTTAAAGTTTATTGTTTGAACCTGCACAAATGGCGGCCATTTTGGATTCCAATGCCATTTCGAAAATTTCCGTGTCCAACACATTTATGAAACCCCATTTTTAGAAGACTATCTGCACCAAATTTCATGATTCCGATAATCAATTTGACTAAAATCATCAAAATACGCTACACATGTATATTGATCATTTTTTGCGAGTTTTTTGGTAAAGGCGGCCGTTTAGAAAAAAAGTCATAAAAAAGCCAAAAGGAGGTAATGTTGTAAACATACAGCAGATTCTAGACCTTCTGATCTGGAATCTTCAAAATAATAAAATAACATATTCTCCAGTCAACTTCAAACAAAAAAACAGATTACACTTGTTCCTATTTGTATTATTTTGCTAAAGCATATCTGAAAATCCTATAGTAGACATCTACACGAATCTGCTTCTATTCTGTCGAACATCATATCGATAGGCCTATATTGTGTGACCTTGAAAAAATAGCGGCCATATTAGATTTTACTAACAATGCATTGTCTAATGTATTTTTTGTCACTATGATGAAAACTCTTATTGTAGTCCCCAAAATCATAAATTTTCTTCTAGTCTGTCAAAAATGTAATCAATTTATTGCTTGACCTTGCACAAATGGCGGCCATCTTAGATTTCAATGCCCCTTTGAAAAAAAGCTTGCCCAACACAGTTTCTGGAAAACACATTTTTGAAAGATATCTGTATCAAATTCTATGATTTTGTTTATCAATTCCACTACGATCATCGAAATACGATATACATGTAGGCCCCTATATTGAAAATAATTTTAAGAGTTTTCGGTGGTGGCGTTCATTTTACGGCGCTCACACACAGCGTATTTTTTACACTTTTTATCTTGAAGATGACCTTGAATCACATAATTAAGCAAATAAACGTATTCACCAGTCAAAATCACATCAAATAGAGGTATTCATCTTCCCACACAAGGCTCGCTGCTCCCGAGGTCGTAGACCGAGGCCTTGCTGAATCAGTGTTAAAACCATCTATTGGAGTGGGGACTTTCAAGAAAGATTTTTTCTGTTTGATCCAAGTGTGCCCTCTGGCATGAGTGCTGCTTTAATGCATGGCCACTGTCTACGACGCCGGCCCGACATTAAACGACACATGTCTGGTGGCCGAGAATTTCACAGGAAGTATCACAGACAGCTCTCACCACATATCACCAGGCACGAGACGTTACATGCGCCAGGGTTGGATTAATGTTGAGCAAACGTCGCAGACATTGGACCAACATTAAGTTGGCATTTTGTTGGCAAATTAATGAATATTCTATATCTAAATCATCCTACCTACCCCAATAGGTGGATGATAACACTGATTCAGCAAGGTCTCGGTCTGCGACCTCAGGAGCAGCGAGCCTTGCTGTCAGGAAGATGGAGGTATTACACTTCTTCCTAGTTGCGTTTGATGAAAAGCATGTGTTCACAAATGTGACCTTCAAATTGACCTTAAAAATGATCTAGGATCATCAAAATAATATCACAAATTTATTATCCAGTCAAAATCACATACAAATGACGTATTGCAATTGTTGCTACTTGTATTTGCTAAATATTATTTTTTCGCCATTTTGACCCTCAAATTGGCCTTTTGATCTTGAAAATGACCTTGAATCATCTAAATAATATTAGAATTGAATTATCCAGTCAAAATTACACGGGAACGAGGTATTACACGAGCTATTACAATTTGCTTTAATTGTTGAAAAATCATACACCTTTACTCATTCAACCTTGAAATTGACATTTGACCTTGAAGATGACCTTGAATCATCAAAAGAATACCAGAAACGTATTCTATAGTCAAAATAACGTAAAAATAACGTATTACACTTGTTCTTATTTGCATTTGCTAAGTATCACTTTTTCGCAATTTGACCTTCAAATTTACTTTTTGGCCTTAAAAATGACCTTGAATCATCAAATAATATCAGAAATCAATTATCCAGTACAAAACACACAGAAACGAGGTATTACACTATTAACTAGCTTTATTTGTTATATTTTCACTCCTTTGACCTTGAATAATGGCGGCCATCTTGAAATAACCAAGCGGCGGTGATGTTTACACACAGCAGATTCTGGAACGGGAAGGTGCGAATTTTCAATATATAATTATAAAGAAATGCTTTATAACAAACAATGCAGGGTCCCCCATGTATGCTAACGGACTATACATGTATATTATGTCAAAAGTTGGAAGTTTAAGGAGATTGATAATTTTTTATTTTACCTCGAGATGACTTTAAAACGTAAAAATAGTATTTAAATTGCATTCAACTTCCTAAATTAGTACAAAATGAAGTATACAACTATATTCTGGACCTATCATTCGAGTTTTTGGACCTATCATTAGAGAATAAAAAACTTAAAAAAAATAGTCACTGGCCAAAAAATGATTATTTTCATGTTGGATATTGGCAGTCATCTTAGTTTTGACCTCTGGATGACCTTGAAACGTAGAAATAGCATTTTCAACGTAATCAGTGTAGGCCCTACCCAAATTAGTCGGAAATGGGATAATACATTATATTGTAGGGATGCTATGTCGACAGTTACAAATTCAAGTTGGCCAACGGCGGCCATTTTGAATTTTGGCCGCCATATTGGATTCTGGAGTCCATATCAGAAATTGATATTAATAGGGCCTATAGGCCTACTTGTCAACATCTGAGCAAATTTTGCTGCTTTTATTCAAAAATGCAAGATTGTTGTGATATTTCAAGCTATGCCGCCACACTACTAGATCTCCTGAGAAAATATTTTACAAAGTTCAGACGCCTTTAGCATCGCTTACCCATAGAGGCCAGTAGTTCTTCGTGATAAGCGTATACCCAATATAGGAGATGCATTTTATTATTATGCGGTGTGCCATGTTTAAGAGATAAGACCTTCAACCATTTAGCTCCAATAACTTTCTAAACTCAGGCTAAGGGTAAAAATCTGTAAACCATTTAGCTCCAATAACTTTCTAAACTCAGGCTAAGGGTAAAAAAACTAAAAAATAGCTATGTTTGTCAAAATAATAATGCGTGAATGGGTGAGTGAGTGAGTGAAATTGAATGATAATAAATAAATGGATTGATTGATTGCATGATTGATTGCATGATTGATTGCATGATTGATTGATTGATTGATTGATTGATTGATTGATTGATTGATTGGTTGATTATTGATTGATTGATTGATTGATTGATTATTTGATTAATTTAGTGTGTGCGTGCAGTGATCATTGCCTGGCAAGCCCTGCCAATTATATATAAAATATACATGTTTATATTTATATGACCGGGTAGGCCTGACATCCTTATGCCATATGAGGTCAACCAGGAACTTTCTCAGTCAATTTACGGGAATTATAAAGCGTCATTTCTGGAGAAAAGGGAAACAAAGATGTTTGAAAAAAAATCACCAACTATTGTCTATATTGCTCAGACGCTATTTCTGTTTTTCTACATGTAGGCCTACTACTCATCTTTACATATCTTTACATGGTATGCACAATTTATCATTCTGACCTCAGAGAATATATCTCTGATACCACAAGCTCATTTCGCCGTATGCACGCATGGCGATTGATCAGATTTATCAGCCGTTAGTGAGCGTTACCACGTGATTTTATAACCATTCCTATAACCACGGAACTATTTTGGTACTCACTTCGACTCATTACTTATCCTTTTTGCCAGTGTTTTGAAGCCGATTGTAAATTCTGTCAGAAAAACGTAAACATGGACCTTCTCACAGCAGCGCGTAGGCAGAAAAAGTAATCCATTGAATATTTTCTATTTCTATGTGAATAGAAAATCATATGTGGCGGAGTAGTGGTGTTTTATATTTGCCATATATATTCAGGACACTTAGGCGTGTTTATAAGCCTACAGTTGTTATATCAACAAAACTGCTCAAAATGAGCAGTTTTTGTCCAAACATGGCGTGTGGTTACAGAGAGAGAGCGGGGTTGACCTGAGCGACATCTATGTGTGGAGAATGCAATTTATAGCTCTTTCATCCCGCGTCTCGTAGGGGAAGGGTGCTTCTAGTCACGCCGCAATCCGTAACGAGTCACGTTCTTTTTGTTGGCGCAAAACTACTCAAAAACAAGTAGTTAAAAATAAAATCACATTCATAACAACATTGAGATGTGAAAGTGGGTTTAAAGATGCTACCAAAACTCAAAACGGCCGCCACAGGTCAACTGCATAATTTTGTGTGGGCGTAAAAGCTCAAATCAGAAATTATGCCTATTTTGCACATCACATTCCCAACAATATGGAGATGTGCAAGTGATTTTTTTTCTAGATTTCACTGAAATTCAAAATTGCATCACGCGTCCATCATGCTTCCTTTGTCAGTGCAAATACTAGTTGTCAAATACAATCACATTCTCAACAACATGGAGGTGTGCAAGTGAGTTTTCAAAAAGGCTACCAAATTTAAAATTTTGAAAAATTATTTTATATGAAGCTATATAACCTACTGATCTTAAATAAAATAAAAACAATGTTAAAGCACTGAAGAAGACGAAACAAGCCCTATTTCCGAGACGTATATTGTCACGTAAACAAGTTTGTTTACAGCATACCACACTATATAGACCGCAAATATTGATTAAGCCTTATATACACAAATATATAAAATAATCGTACAGATATGCAATTGTAAGTAAAATTGTGTACATCAGGATGTCGAATACAGGGGACCAGCACCCTGACTGAGTTCGACATCCAGGATAAAATTTATACACATGGTAACTACACTTCAAAAATAAAATTAAATAAAAATATACTATACATAATTTTTGTTTCCCGTGCTAAAACCAGAGATAAAATAACTATATTTAGTATAAAAGTAGCAGAAACAAACCTCTGGAAAGCGTAGAAACTTATAAAACAACTACAAGTAGAGCAATTTTAAAGCATGCACTCCATCTCAGATGGCATAATCAAAGTAACCACATAGTTACATCAATAGCTGCCGCCCTAAATTGCTCTGGGAACTGGTTGATCAGGGAGCTTACCCCGCAGCACCGATTGTCTGCTCAACGCTGGGCCGACGGCATCAACATGTGGCTCAATGCGGTAAGAACATTCAAGCGTCCTATAGCGGGTGTTTATTAATACAAAATTGTGTTTGGGTTCCCGTCGGATTCATAAAAATGTGGATGAAAATATTTTTAAAAATCTAAAAACGCATGATCTGTGGGATACACTACTTCATTACAAAATTAAAAACGAAAATTGATGTCATCCCAAGGAGTTGCTTTAATATAATTTACCCATGGGCCTATTATTTTTGGATTTTTGCGGGGTACGTCTCCACTAGAACTATAGAGCTAAATTACAGTTTATTAGCCAATAAATTTAAGTGGATTATCGCCATCACATATGCAGTGACCATCTACGCTAGAATAACCTTAATATGCGCCTGTAAGAACATTAGTCTATTAAATTATGTACATGACGACAGAATTATGTTACAAAACACATCAAATATTATAACGTTTCTTCATATAGTTTAGTTGCGGTATTTTATGTTTGATTTTAGGTAAGCGTGCACCGGGGAACCTGAAAGCAGCTGATAAAATAAAGAGTCGTCGTGACTACCCACCTTATGCATGTGAGTATTATAATGATTTCATGTGTACTTTACTAACTTATTTAAAGATCACCTACATTCATTTTCACAGCTAAAATAATCACCATCACCATCATCACCAGGAGGGATATTAGTCAAGTTATTCCGTCATAATTATAGTCCAGGGCATTTATGATTTGAGGTGGAGCAAATTGCAACAAAAGGGATTTTTGCATTTTTGAATTTAATATTGTATCCAGAATGAAAAAAAGTCCCAATCTGTGAAAATTCAGATGACCATTTCATAGTCATTTTTTTTTTAAATGGCGCCCAGCATAGATATATACATTTTTACTTAATAATAATTTTTACTAAAATTACATCTAATATGCTACTTATTATCAAATATATCATAAAAAATATATCACAAGCCTTGTGTTACCCAAATTTTAACCCATAATGAGCTTTTTATTTGAAAAAATAATAAAATCTCAGCATGCATATTTTACTTAACTTTCATGTTTCATTTTAGTAGGGGAGCTACCACAATCAACCGAGTGAATGGCAAAGCTTTGATATGTGATTCCATCTCAGCAAATGCTTCTTTTTCAGGAAATACATTTGTTTTAATTACCAGTTTGTTGGAAAATTATTTTCGTAGCTTTTTTAGGTTTTCAAGCTAAAAAAAGTGAAATCATAATTTTTCCAAAAAGTCATAAAAATCGTATATTTTTTCACTATTAATCATCGTAATACACTGAAAGGGAATGAAATACATAATCTCAACCATTGCAAGTATATTCATAGGGCTTAAGTCAAACAAAGTCAACGTAATCATGATTTTTATGAACAAAATTCCCTATTTTTCAATCTCGAAAAAACAAAAATAGTCTGTAATTATATTACCAGAGACATTTTGCAATAAGATGGTCGACTTGCGGATTTCACTATACGAATGCGTGTAATGCATTATGCATTGGTGTCCCCTTTTCATGGGAGATGCAAAGTGTATCATCATATAAAATAAGTGATAATTTCATCACTTTAGCCTCCAAATAAAAAGTGACGATATGTCGTCAAGCATAGCGACCATAAAGGAGATGGGGGCAAAACATTGGTAACAACCATAATTTGACAGACGTGTCTTTTGATTCAAACTTGTATTATTTAATACAAATTTATTTAGAACACATAAACAATATTATAAAATTATGATATGTAAGCTTTCTCTTTCGGACCACTGTCAATCATTGTCACAGAGGACTGGAGCGTTAGCAGTATACTGATATCTTGAAGACACGTTCATTTTCACTAATTTTTATGTTTAGCCGAATGGGGACATATATATGTAATATTAACGTGAAACATTCACAACTTGCATGTGATTTGGTGTCTTTGATGAACGTAATAGGTATACTTCGTCAGTTCGTTCATTTGAACCAATTAATTGTATTAGGTTTTGACGCGAAACAAAAGCCACACACCCTGAATATTCAAATATTGCTTCTTAGACAAAAATGTATGCAATTGATTATTTACATCAAAATTACTTTACATTGATCACATGCAGATCACGACACTTTGCGACTAACATATTCACTGATATATAAAAGAATATTATCCTCTTCAATGGTAAAACCCATTTGTGGCGTGAATGATTCCAGCATTGAATAAGCTAATTCTGTGACAGAATCTCTCAGATTAGGTGAATCAGCAGTAACAGTAACATGCTTTATATTAGCAAAATATTTCCATTAAGGTATATTCCGAATGATAAACATGACAAATTATCTGTGTCATTAGACTATATAAATATAGGAATATTACGTTTTCCTTATCTTATCTTGGTTTTACCATTGCACACATCGTCACCTGCCAGCAAATACGAGACAATGAACCAATGATAGCATAATACTGGACCAGCATTACTAACGTTGGACCAACGTCTCGTGTTAGCTGGGCGTGAACTGTTGTTTGTAAACAATGAATATGCATACTTGTTTATAAGGGTGCATCAACCACTGAAGTACCAAAGAGAAGAAGACAATCACAAATTATTGATAACTAACCACCACATTAATGGATACAATGTAGAAGAAAACCTCCAACAATACTTATTTTTCTGATTTTTATGATATAAAGTCTGCATTGTTTTTAATAGGATCAATGTCATAATTACTCGTCGTAATATGCTAAAATCATACTTTATAGATGGTAAAAGCATTAGTTCCAACCCCCAATACCAGGGGACAGCACTGAGAGCGATTTCACGTTTTGGGGAGAGTTGACCATCTTATTGTAAATGGTCTTTGATAGTACCCCAGTCAATGCTGGACAGCATAGGCTTGGTCTGACGAAAATGCCCCCCCCCCCCGCCCCCTGGACCCACAGTTGGATCAATGAGAAGTAGCGTTATCCCGCATAGAACTTGTGCAATGTGCTTTAAGGTTGAAAGAGATCACATAACTAAAGAAACGGCATGCTCTAGGCATTATAAAGATAGGTGCCTACACAATTACTGTATTTTAATGCTCTGTGTAGACCATTAGAGCAGAATATAGACTGGATACAATGTAGTCTTACGAATTAACTGTCGAACAGAATGACTGACGAGTTGACATACAACCCCAGGTAGGGCCTACTACTAATGCCTCCCTCTGATAGTCCGAAATAGACGCAAACACATTGTGACATGGCTCAGCGCCAGAGCAGGATAAAAAAAGCTTTGTTTTTGTATTGATTGAGATCAACAATTTCATGAAAAATGTGAGGGTATTAGGCAGGCTACCCTGGTTATTTCAATGACAAATTCATCTGTAAAGACCGGGTGTTAAATTCCCAGGTCAAGACATCAGTTCAATGAGGTTTAATATGTCATTATCAAGTAATATATCATTAAAATAAAAATAGATGCCTTAATTTATTGCGCAATCGATCAGTTGTGCAAGTAGAATTTGGTATACGCTACAGCTTTTCTAATGGCAACAATTACAGACTCATAGATACCGGTAACTATATCTAGGTGGATGTATCGCTAGGCACACATAGGCTACTATTCGCGGTGTATACATTTATGAACACATACTTATTAGTTACGCAGCAAACACGAGACGTCCACCTGATACGGTTTTGATGTTGTACGTCGTAGATGGTTGGCCAACTTCAAAACAACATCAAATCAACGTCTCGTGTTTGAAGGGTAATATAAGTCTGTTATGTTCATACAATTGGCATTGATAACCGGGAACGAGTTAAATATAATATTGTTGATCATATGAATTAAATTTAACTGAATTAATGAGGTGTGTTTTATTTCATATCTGTGTGTTATTTGGTTTCAGATTATGCTGCGGCTTGCTCTGACAGCAATGAAAACTGCTTCAGTTGGGCATTGAGTGGCGAGTGCTATGCAAATCCCAACTACATGCTGAACTACTGTCAGTACTCATGTGGAATGTGTTAGATACCACAACGTACATATCGTCTTATGAACTTTATTCCATTCCAGATGACAAACTTTAACACATACTGGTAGATTAGTTATGTCTAAATGTAGGCATGTGGGGATAAGCTACCGGTTTCGGCGGCGTTCGGCATCTGACGAGAGACCGCCCCCTGATGGACACCGCCGTCGCCCAGACGGTAGATCACATGAAAAGATAGAGAACTTAGACTTAAGTTTCTATAGGAACATACTGCTTTACAATGTCAAGAAGCAGCAAATTCTTACTTCAAAAGCTCTTGTCCACGTTTGCATTACCGGTAATCAATTCATATTAGTGTGATAGTAATAACTACTTTAAAAAATACATATTTAGCCTATTTGAAATTAGAATAAAGTATAATTCCTTTGTGCTTGTATTTCATGGTCACTTTGTAAAAATAAATCTTAGATTTTTCTTCTAATTTGACATTCGTCTTATATATAACTTAATCAAGTGATGCGGCTGCACTCGAAAGTTTTCAACTTTCATGTACATGTATCAGCCATATGTTCCATCTAATCAAATTGATTGCCACATAAAATATCGGATCAGGATCCATCGAATATATACAGTAAAATAAATAATTATAATTTATAGATTTACAAAGGAGATGTGGAATATAAATGTTTATACATACATTGAACGTTAAGGTTTTTTTTGGTCGTTTTTGTCTACTCCTCATTTCAATTGAATACATCAGATGTCAGCACCATAACATATAGGCCTACGATTAAACATTATTTTTACATCTTCCATAACATTATGGTATATTTTCCCAAAACTTTGGTTATACAACGAAGACATCATATATATAACTTTTTCAGTGTTAAATACATCTGTTAGATTTAACTCACAATAACGTGATGTATGTCCGCAGAAAATATGTCAACACAGTAACAAGGGTGTCATGGTAAAATTGTGACGATCTACGGTGTGTCGAGAATAAAAAAAAACACAGAAGCTTGGTTGCCACAAGAGATGCAAGCTTTGCAAAAAGCACGGGCAGTTTGTCTTTGAATGTTACCTGAGTTGGAATATTTATTTACATAATATGCTTATTATCAGTCAACATCGTAGCATATCCTGAATGCCATGTGATGGATCTTTTTGATAAAGAAGATTCTGACAGTCGAAGAATTTGAAAATTTGTAAATATAATATACACAGAACATGAACAATGCTATTTTAATCGTGGCCCAGCATCTACGACGCTGGCTCAGCATTGAATTACGGTTCACCAGCGGGTAAAATTCCCTGTAAAATTCCCACGTAAAATTCCCTGTATTTTCCATGATTTATCGCTGTCAAGATTAATATTTTCCCTGTGTTAATGTCATTGAGCGGCCTCAACCAACCCCTTTTATTTTCACGAGCGCCTCCTAATGTAGAGTAGGGACTATACATGCAAAGATTCAATGACTAAAGCTATTCTGAAAAATGATGCATTTTAAAATGTGAAACTAATCAACTAGAATAAAAACACAAATTGGCGAAAAAAAAAATACTGTGCAAGAACTCAAACACCCCTCGGCTGAAGCAGTGACACTAAATGTCCACACATCTGACACAAATGTTTCCAATACGCTATGCCAATAATAGATGATCAATGATAAAATCAAGACGGCCGCTATATTCTCGGTTCGGAGCGCACAATCATGAGAACGGACAATGCCAATAGCTTCGCAGACCGCGAAAACCTAAATGTGCCAGGTTTTAAGGCTTTTAACTGAAAATAAAAACGATTTATTAAAATTAATAAAACCAAAATAGCCGCCATAGCTTTGTTTTCGGTTTCACATGAAAACGGACAATGCTAATAGACTCCCAGACCTCGAAATCCTATATATACTGGGTTTCGAGGGAATTCTGAAAAAAATAAGGTTAAAGAAAAAATTGTCGCCAGGTGGCAGCCATATTGATCATCGGTGGAAAGCCGCAAATCTAATCGAGTCCTCACCATAGGCCCTAGGCCTACTCAAGGGTAACTTAACGTAAAAATTGGTGAGATCGAATAATTATTTTTCAAGTTATTGGACAATGGCAACAGACTCTCAGATCCCGAAAACCTATATATACCAGGTTTCAAGGGAATTCTGAAAAAAAGTTGAGTTGAAAAAAAATTGTAGCCAGGTGGCGGCCATTTGGATTATTGGTGGAAAGCTTAAAATCTAATCAGGTGATCTCCATACTCATGGGTAACTACACGTAAAAATTAGGGAGATCCAATAATTATTTTTCGCGTTAACAAGAATATTTTTCAATCTTTGACCTCGACCTATGACCTTGGGTAAAAAAAAATGCCAGAAGGGGTTGAATATTTGTATGAATTGATATGTTGCACCATGTTGGTGTAGTAGCCAAAAGGCTGCGTACGACAGTAGGTCTACCCCTTCGGGCTCATTGGGTAAAAACCATGTAGCCTATATCATACTTTCTGGTGTTATATATTCTCAGTCATACCACTTTCTGCAACGGCACCACCAGGTAGGCTATAATTCTTTGTTTACCTTGTAGTTCCCCAAATTATAGCAGGGTTTCCAATATGAACTTGAAAAATCATGATTTTTTCATGGTCTCTCATGGCCGAATTTTACATTTATCAGGACTCTCAAATGACAAAATAACAAAAAACAGCTATTTTATGCGGTCAACCATTAATTTCCTTCTAGCTGTCCGTTCCAGACCTTTATTTGTTTATTTAATGTAATTCTAAACATGAAAAACAAATTATTACAATAAATATGAAGATCTAGCATGTGTATTGGAAAGCAAGTGACACAAATGAAATCATGATGTTGGCATATGATGATCAAAGAGGAAAAATCATAGCGTTTTTATGACTACCGAAAATCGAGGTCTTAAAAAATCATGAATTTTCATGTTTTTTATCACCAGTGGCAACCCCGCCCCCCCCCCCCACACACACACACAAACCGAAATATTGACTCAGAGCTGGCTTATCTCGTCTCCCAGAGTCAGCGACACTTGGCCAATATTTGGCCACCCCTGGTTGATGGTTTCATGTTTGCTAAGGGCAAGCTGCAACCCCTGAGCGGGCACGATGGTGTTCTATAGATCTAACACTAGTCAGGGCCCATTTTTCAAAAAGAGGCATTCTTAAAGTTTGTAAGGCATTTCTTAGTAGAATTTGTCATGCGGTTGTTTTCACACAATTCGGATATGCTGATTCCAAATCTGCCCCATGCCAAGCTCTATTTTTAGTTTTTCCCTTTCAAAATTGCAAAACAAAATGGCCGCCAAAAGAGCAGATAAGGTCTCAATTATCATGATTATACATCATGTCTGGGTGCACAGCGGACACACAAACTTGACTTTCGTGTTCAAAATAACATTTTAGTTTTGAGGAATTTCATCTTCTGGTCAACTATCACGCAAAAAATCCAAGATGGCCGCCAATAATACAGAAAGTACCATAACGTTTTTCTAAAAGTCATAGAAAGTTGTTTTTGGTGATTAAATATAGTTTTTTAATATCAATAAATCTAGTACAATACAGTAATAACCTCTAACTTTTATATAACATGTAGTTTCAGGGAAAAATCCAAGATGGCCGTCAATTATACAGCAAGTATATAACCGTTTTTCTAAATGTCGTAGGAAGTTATTTTTGGCGCTTATATAGTTTTCTGATGGAAAAAAATTACACAGCATCAAAAAAACTCAACTTCCATGTTACATGTAGTTACAGGGAATGCAAAAAATATGATTATTTCAAAACAACACATTAACTATGAGGAAATTGCCCAAAAGTAGCATATGTTACTTTCATCACTGTAGCTACAGAGGCTTGCTGTGTATATCTCAGATTTGCATGAATGCCATCATCTTGCATGATGATAATGGTAGCATCGTCACCCTCATCAATATATTGATCATATATTTGTGCAGCTTCGGAATTGATGTAGCGACTCCTTGATAGGACGCCATTGGCTTATTTCTCGTGGTGCTAATTCACACTTAAAGCAACTCCTTGGGATGACATCAATTTTCGTTTTTAATTCCGTACTGAAGTAGTGTATCCCACGGATCATGTTTTTATTTTTTTCAGAATTTGAATTTTTTTACAAATAAATCAACATTTCTATGAAACAATAAGTAACCCAAACGAACTATTTGTATACCTGAAGGACGATTGAATGTTTTCACAGCATTGGACCACATGCTAATGGCATCGGCCCAGCGTTGGGTAGACAATCAGTGCTGCAGGTGTGTCCTTCCGTGTCCTGACTATAAGACACCAATTAGCGGCGACTGCTCTGATCTTACCGTCTGATACGTGGGAATATGTGATGTAAAGTGCTGATGGTTGCTGATTTGTTTTGTTTACATGGCAATATACGACCTGGAAATACAACATTTCACTCTTTTTCGGTGCTTTAAAAGTGTTTTTTGACTTTTTCGTATTTTCAGTTAAGATCAGTAGGCTATATAGCTTCATATAGATTACATTTTCAAAATTGACAACATTGAAAATGTCTCATCCCAAGGGGTCCCTTTAATCTAACTAAATATGATAGCTCTTCAGGTTGAACAGGAAGCTTTTACACGAGAACTAGTTGCATTTGTCCATCAATGAAGCTCCAACCACAATCTCATAGATTATAATATGTATTTATTGCTAAACAGGCCTAAAATACAACGGAAACAATATCCACTTTTTGTGGCAGGGGTTATTGACAAAGAAAATACATTGAAATACTCCAATTGGCTTAAGTTCTAGTTCTGGGTGTTTATGAATTAACTTAAATGTCTTTCTTTTAGAATTGATGTGCTGGTGTCGTGGAAGCCATTGAGACGGTTGAGTGGTACGATAAATATCACCAGTTTTAGGTTTACACAGCTAGGCATTGCTATGATGAGAACGTTTCGAAAGCAAAATGAGCAAGTTTACATCAGTTCCTACGACTACCACATTGTCAGTATCTGACAGTTTGATTGCCGTAATAACATTTAACGTCCCATTATGTACCCATTATTTTTCACACTTATACATTGATACCTGAAAAATAGGGTGGTCGCTCCCATATCACTTCAAGACACAACTGAACCTGTTGGGTTATTGTATATTATGGGAGAGTGAGAGCTTATATCTGATTAGAAGCATGTATGAGCGGAACCTGCTCATTCCTCATGCATTCTACCATATCACGACCATATCCATAAAGTTTCTGTATTTTATGTTAATATTCGCAAAAACATCCTGATCGTGCTACGAACGGTATTATTGCCCCAATTACCACATATTCTGCATCATATCTTGTTGCAATAGTGTACCCAATAATCTTTAGTGACTTGTTCATTACACTCTATAGCATTTAATTGCTTATTAATAAACTATGTCTGTAGGGGGCATATAGTTATTAGGGACCTAAATATCTTCACGTCCATCATATGATTTCATCACTTTATATATGTTAAGACTTATTGTCCTTAACATTGATACATCTTCCTGCAAAATAGGGTAGTCGCTCCCATACCACTTCAGGACACAACTGAACCTGTTGGGTTAATGTATATTATGTGAGAGTGAGAGCTTATATCTGATTAGAAGCATGTATGAGCAGAACCTACTGATTCCTCATACATTCTACCATATCACGACCATATCTAGAAAGTTTCTGTATTTTATGTTAATCTTCATAAAAAATATCCTGATCGTGCTACGAACGGTATTATTGCTCCAATTACCACATATTCTGCATCATATCTTGTTGCGATAGTGTACCCAATAATCTTCGGTGACTTGTTCATGACACTCTATAGCATTTAGTTGCCAAGACTGTGTTAGTTTCTAACATCTTCTGAAGATGGTGCATGATCATACTATATTTATAAAATAAATTCATCGTCAGTATTTTCAACATTACCCTAGCGTGTCCTCAACCATCAATCTTATATGCCCAAAACATATATAAGTCAACTTCTGCACCAAATTACAGATTTCTGATATCGTGTAGTATTTTAACATAGTTATTGATGGTGATATCATCAAGTTAGTGGAGTAGAAATATGTGTAGCCTACATTACGGTTTTGTGTGGATCTCTGAGCCGATGGTTGGGACTTTATTCGTTCAATTATGTCTGAAAACTGTGTTATCAGCGCATTACCAGGCTTTTGTACGTTATATATTCTTAGCGAAAATATAACAGTTAAGATGATACTATTATCATGATTATATAAATTGTCAATCAGATTGAGAAACATAATTTTTATGTGATGTGTACGTTTTAACCAGCTAGCACAATATACCTAGTTACTACAATCATAAACTGTTAAATTTGAACGACTTCTTGTCTCAATAGGAGTGGAACATGTATGTGTGTCATTATTGCCATGGTTATGCAGACCACCTTGATGGATTAACTTCATGTTTTGCTTAACCCTAGTACAGGGCTTGAGCAGGAGGGTGCCACCCGTGGCCGACGCACATTTAAATTATTGCTTTCTTCCTTACGGTACTGTAAAAACACGATGCAGGTGGATATCACATAGGCCACATACTAATAGGCCTAGAACGGATATATGGTGAGCGACAGGTTATCTAGTGCCGGACAGTGATCAACAATCAAATAATATTTTTTGTCAATAGTCTAAACATTTTTACAACATGCCGGATATTACGTTTGTTTCCCTCGACTTCTAAATGTGAAATAATGACTTTATTAAATAAATATTTCATTATTAGTACACTGGCCTACGATGTGTCGATTTCCTGGAGCAACATTTGTTCCCCCCCCCCGCCATAACTTTGTGAAATATTGATGATAGATGTTATCACGGCCCTGAATTGGCTTCCAGGGTGTGAGAAACCTATATGTAGACACCAAAAACACATCTCTACGTTATTTTGAAGCAAAGTTATAGCACATTGCCTTGCAGTGGCGGCCATTTTAGATTTTGTCCTCTAGCGGCAAACGCACAAGGTGAAATTCAGAGGACTTTAAGTATGTTGCTCAGGTGGGTTTTAATACACCGAAATGATGTTTTTGTGTACATTGTAAGCCAAGCCGTGATGTAAAGTTGTGTCATTTTCATTAATTTTGGCGGCCATTTTGTTTTTGAATTTCGAGTAGGAAAAACACAAAATATAGCTTGGCATGGGGCAGATTTAGAATCAGCGTTCTCAAATTGTGTAAGAACAACTGCATGCCAAATTCTACTAAAAAATGCCTTACCAAGTTAGAAATTTCGAAAATGGGCCCGGACTACACGAACTTTACCTATAATGTCAGATGATCTAAGATAGTAGATATGGTTTTCATATGGCAATATATTTTATTGCAATATAATGTATCGGGCTCATATTATTAAATGGATTTGTTTCCAAAACTGAAAGATTTACAAGATTTCCACAGCCTGGAAATTACGTTCTGTTGTTTGAACTGGAAAGAGTTGTTGGAAACAAACACGCAAGCAGCCCCCCATTACCGCTAGTCGGCCATTTTGAAATTTGATATAGATTTATTTTATATTACCGCTTTAGCTATCATGCAAGATTTCAGTGATAACGAGAAAAAATTTAAACTGGCCGCCAGTCGTGGATTTTGGATTTTATTTCTGCGAAATCTGTTATGGGAATTGGCCGACCTTTATGAACATATTTGACAAATTAAAAGAAAATCTGATTCTGCTAACGAACACTTTTTCATTAGTGGCCATAGTAATTAAAGGTTTGATGATATAGGGATCAAAATGTCACCAAAAACATTCCCCAGTGGGATGTGATGGCTATGTGAAGTATCAGGAAGCAGAAGTTGATAAATTAGTAGCTATTTTGAAAAACAAATAACGGCGGCAGAGGACTGTGTGGAATACAATAAGCAGCCTGCCTCGGGCTGGTTATTTATGTTGGTATTTAGACAATGGGGCAGTAACTACTGCTCTCACTGAGCGCCATCTTCAATGACGCCGATTCTCTTGAGAAACAAATGACGCTGCACACAACTCCCATTGGCTGTAACATATACCATATCAGATGGTAATAAAATGATGTGAAAAGGCACAAAAACAGAAGAAATAAAGAACTGAATCCTTATTCAGAAACAACAAATGAGAACAAAACTGATCTATGTGTTTTGTCATTTTATTCCAAGATATCTTGGGAAACACACACATAATGTTATTATACACACACTTGTAGTGCCCAAAGCTCACATGGTAATATATTTTAAAAGAAGTTTTGGAATTTTTCAACATTTTCCACTTCCAGAATTTTTTCTGACGGTTTGTCAACCCTATACAACAATTAATCAAATGACAATTATTGTTTTAATATACTATTGCGTCAATAGCCATGCTACAAATAGTGAAACTGGACTACATGTTATATCAGTACGTATTTCTTACAGTCAAATGACGAGATATTTAGGTCAAACTACAAATCGAGAACCCTTTAGACACTATTATTCTCACAGAGCACGAGTGCTACATTAGGGGGCTTGCAAAGTTAAAAAATTCCAGATTTAAAAAAAAAATTCGATAGAGCTCACCCCACCCACCTACCACCCCTATCTATTTTTTGGGGGGGAAACCAATAATCATCAAATATTTTAATTTTTTTATGGTTTTCCAATTTTCTATTTTCTATCCAAAATGGCCCTGGACCCACCCACCCACCTTCAATTGTTTTTAACTTTGCAACATCCCTTACTTCATAGCTGCTATGTCTATGGTAAGTAGGCCTATATGGTAGGCTTAGCTGAGCGTAGTCCTATCTTATATATGTATATATGTATTATGTACCATGCCGTCACATTCAAGCAGTTTTCATGATTTGTATGAGCTGTTGTGGCAGTCACACCTACCCAGCTGTCACAGACCAGCGTACAAATCAGGTGATAAATTGATTTTAGCAATCATATCAAGTCAATAAAATGCACCAAATTAGCATTTTTTTACACTCGCACTTCTATTTGATTACTTAACCCTTAATAAGAAATATATAATAATAATAAAAAGCGAGCAAAAGAAGTTCACCAGAGATGATCAGTGAAAATTCATTTCATTATTTGTACACACTCAGTATCATGATACACACCGACAGTTATAGGATGTTCTGTTCATAATGCCAATATATATATATATGCATGTGAACAATGCTTCAGTATCTGTCATTTTCCTGACCAAGTGGTTTCCTTTATAAGATTATATGTACATCTGTACAGTGTGTGTGTATGGAAATCATGAGAAATTGATGATATATTTATAGAACATGATATTTAGTATGATATGTACAAGATGATTTTATCTATCTGCGACCAGCACAAATATTAATGACAGCATGGCGTTTCTACGTGATATATAGCGAACAATCTGCAGGTCCAACATAGCCTGTTCCTATCAGCACAACATCAAGTAGCGTCCATACACCCAGTCCTCCAAAACTGAACAACTTTCCAATGCCTTCCTTCCATAACCCTAAATAGAATCGGTCTGCTCCAAACCCACCAAGCGTAATACTGAAAAATACAATACTAGACAATAAACAAGGCCATAGCATTACTGAAAATCTTTGAGTGCCTAAAATAGGGGTATGACAATTGACAAAGAAGAAATAGAAATATATATTGTATAGGCAAATATTTTTTCCCTTCACTCATCCTCTTCAAAATATTGTAAAATAATAGTATAACAGCAGACCATTAACATCAACTACTAAAACAAACCTCAATGCGAGAGCAGTAGACCAGCGCTTTCCAGATGTCCAGTTACACGTTTTCATCTTATAAAATTGTCTTCTGCCTGCATATATCAAAACAGGGCAGGTTATTATGAGTACATTCATCATATTAAAGTATATTGATGTTTTTTTCCGTTATATGCTATATGCCTTGAAAATGAGCACAATTTACATTGAATAAATTTTGCTCCTCTTTTGTTCGGGAAAACTGGCCTAAATGGAGAAACCAATGTTTATGACATTCAGAAAAATCTGTTGTGTAAGGGGGTTGCATCATGAGCAATTAAAATCATATAGACTTACCCGAGTGTCTTCAAATATACAAACATTCTTTTTGTCATTTTTGGGGTTATGGAAGTACATATAATATCTGTATAAATAACAAATAAGCTGACAAGAGTCAGACAGCCTTAAAATCTGTTAAGGATTTCCCTCTATGCTGACTGAAAAAGCACCTTTGTGAATATTTGCATGAGCATTTTGAGAAGATACATATTTTTAACAATAATTGTGAACATTTTATTTTGAAAATCATAAAATATTAATTATCGGCTTATATAGTATATAGGCCTACTTAACCAATCGCAAGATGAGGTACTAAAAGCTGTTCACTTTGAAAAAATGTTAAAACAATCTTTTGATAATCAAAAAACTGCTGAAATCCAAAACAAGGGTGGGCTCATGGTGACACGATCAAGTCATTTCATCAAATGGTAAATGTTAATTTGTTGACTCTACAAAAGCACTTGCCCTAGTAGCTTGGCACTAACCAAAATTGATTACTACTTTTGTAAGGGATCATATCTACCATAAAATGAATTCAGTAGGGGATGCCGGGGAGAACTGGGACAAAGGAGAACTGGGACACAGCTGATAACGTCTGTTGTTTTCAGCCAAACATCTTCTAGGAAACATTTTTCTGTGGACCTCAGTTGCCTTCACCACATATCTCTCCATAATCAAATTGCAGACAACTTTGTTAGTGCAATGACAAAACTAAGATTTTTAGTCCCACTTTTCCACATAAGTGTCCTACTTCTTTATATATTAGATATTAATTGTGTAAATGTGTTCATAAACTGTTTGTACCCATTTACATCTGTTTATAATTCTCTTTATATCCAGTATCGATGGATGTAAAGAGATACGTGAAACTGTCCCATTTCACCCCATCAGCTGTCCCACTTCTACACATTTTAACCTTTTTTATTCAACAGGTGCAAAAAAGTGTTTCTCATTCTGTGAAAGTCAATGCCCTTGACCTCCTTTATTTTCACCGAGCTGACTTATACAATGAAGTATGGGGGAGGGGTCTTATATAACCTTGTTTTCACCGAGTGACGTCACTGCGTTTCACAGAATTACATCTCACTAAAATGGGTTAATAATATTATGTAATAATATCCCAAGACTACATGATAGGTACTGGTACATACAAACTTATAATAGGCATAACAGTAACACACAAAGTAGGGTCAAATGACGACAATGAAATGGTGTCCCAGTTCTCTTCGTCCTCCCCTATACATTGGTTCCAAAGACGACCAAGCTTTCCAAAATATACTAACTCACAAGAATTCGATTAGGATGTGAATGAGTGTAAAGCCTTGTCCTACTGAATTGTTTGCTACAATTTTTAATCCATTACAAGCTGGCATTGCTACTGCAATCTCCAGTTTCAAATGACAAAAATATTTACCAGGGTATATTTGTGAAAAATAGATATCTCTCTAATATTAAATTATTAAATTAACTAAGCACATACTGTAGATCTGGTAATTTTCGAGGGTTCAAATTTTCACAAATTTCTGATTTTGGGACTTTTCACAAAGTTAAGAAATCGTGAATTTTCATTTTTCTTTGTTAGCTCATTTATGATGGTTTTAAATTGAATAAAACCCTTTGGTCTCCATGTTTTTTTTAAATCACCGCTTTAAGGGTTAAAACAGGATTGAAAACATAATATACATATATACAATCCTAAGAGCACAACCTGGGTTAAATGAAACACTAGACTACCCAGCAAGACCACATTATCACAAATCATACAGACCATAGAGCTCAATCTAAAACACTCTTGATCCTGTGTATCACGACTAATGACCTGTCAAATTTGTCCGTTTTTTGTTAATCAAGATTACTCACTTATTCTAAGTCTTTGCAGCCACAGTAGAAAAATGTTATCCCTTCAGCTGTTTCTATACTACCTTCATTTAAATCTGGTATTGCTAATGTAATTTCCAGCTTGAACTGACCAAAAATATGTTAATTTCAGTGACACTTTCTCTGTTTTGAAAGATGCTTGAACGGTATATATACAGGTTTAGCAGAACAGTAATTATTATAGACTTGCCTAGGCATATAACATTTGTACTTGTTGTACAATTGGCTTGGTACCGCTGACGAGGTGCTGATACCGCCTTGCAGTTTGTGCTGTCTGTACACTTGTGGTCATCTATAGATGTCTGATAACAGTATCGACAGTTGAAGCTGCGAGTGAAGTTTGAATTCTAAAAAAAGAACAGGATCATATAAAGAGTTTTTTCATTTCATTCTCCTCTCCTCCACTCCCCCATATTCATGGTTATAACCGGCAAAAGGGTCAACTTACAAAATAACTTAAAAACATAATAATTTAATATAAATGCAATTAGAGAATATAAATTATGAGACCAATACTCAAAAGTCCTGAAACATTTCTGTTTAATGATTAAATGTGTGGCAAACATTGTAAACAATAGGGAAACTAGACCTGCATTGTCTGCCAGATTATTTGTGATCACTGGATGCATAGATAAGTTTTTTATTTGCTGGGCAATGGGATGAGAGGGTTGCATTCAATTAGTTTAAATGTGCCACACACACCTTAAATATATATGTGACCCATCTAAGTATCATTTAAGGCTTTAACCCTTTCCAGCCCGAGTTTTTGTAATAAAATTTAAATAAAAATAATAAGTCAATACAAATATTAGGCTATCTTTTAAACGGTTATTCCAATGCACATGGAGAACACTTGGGGGATCAACACAAACTTCTTATCATACCCCTCGAAGACGTATCCTTACCCCCTAGAAACGGTTTTCATGGGAACAGTAGCCAATTTTATGTATTGTGTATTTTCAAGACGCACGAGATCAAATTAATTTAGAATAATGATATATTTATATATTAATAGAATTGTAAGATGTCCGTGGAACACGTTACACAACGAATCCTCAATATAAGATTAGTATCTGTTGTTGCTATGGTTATATACGTCAACAACCATTAACCCTTTCCATGCGAAATATTTCATTATTTCGAAATAAAATGTAGAAAAGGAGTAATTTCAGTAAAAAATGAGTAATTTCAGTAGCTACCGCTAGGCTTGCGAGACATTTTAAGGATATCAAAATGGGTATCATTTTTAGTATGGGATGGGGTTAGACTCTTCAGGTACTCAGGGCCCGTTAAAGGTCATTTCACTTCACATGATTTTGGGGAACTGCCACACATATGTTTCTACACATTGCGCCTATCCAGAAGTGGACAATATGGCTTGGCTTGTATAATTTTTTTTTTGAATTTATGAAACTTTGACCTTGCAATGACCTTTGCCGAAGCCCACATGTGTACATGCTAATAGACCTTGTAGAGCCACAGTTACAGCCATTATACCAAAACACGTGCATTTGCATTAAATGGCAACCATTATCACTGGGTCCTGGCATGAACTTGAGAGTCAAAGGGTTAGCACAATTAAAGTTGAGATATGAATGGGATAGAGGGTAAATACATATTATTTAATTATTACCGAGCTAATTAAACATTGCACAATGTATTCAGCCCGAAATTATACAATTTTAAATGTATTGTGGCAATCTGAAGAACAAGTGAATGCAAAATACGGGCATGTGAAAAATGACGTCATATTTCACTGGCCCTCAAGGGCCGTACAGACGTGAAAGGGTTTTAATGAGTATCATGTCGGAAAATTCAATATGGAGTTTATGGTACTATTGGATAGCATAGAGCTGGAGCTTTAAAATGACACCAAGATAATTTCATGTGCTTGGTCCAAGAACATGAAATTGTAATGATTCGGAGCTGAGTTATGATCATTTTCGTGATGCGAATGGGTCAATATTTCAAGAAATCAAAACAGGAGAAAATTGACTTTACAATGTAACTCATTCAAGACGGCACTTTTAGTACAAATATGTTTCTGTGGACGGGACATTTCTTTAAATGTTTACTTTTTATGACGTCATACAACACGAGTTATCTCGGGCTCCGTCCTGTACCGTCGAAGTACAATGTAGTTTGCCCGAGATATCTCAGGCTCCGTCTGGAATGAGTTAAAGTTATGGCAACAATTCTCATTGTAAGTTCTTTACATTAAAAAAAAAATAGTTCCTGATAGCAAAACAGGTTCTTCGGCAAAACCCGCACAAAGTATCAAAGTATCAAAATTTGACATAAAACAGAATTAGCTTTTTTAAGCCCATATCATGCATATCGACCATTTTCTCAACTTGTAGGATGCCGACATGCCACTCATGTCATGCAGATGGGTCACATATTATTGAAGTAAGTTATAGTCAGTACCATGTAGAATACACTAAAAGAAAAAAAAAATATTTTTGCCCTCCCGAGATGTCCAATTATATAGCTCACACCAAGCCGTTTTATCAGCAAAAATTAGGGGGTTACACACAGTATTTGGTTCGGTATCCCTAAACACCGGAACACAGATTTACCAGAATACACACTAATGGGAGCCCGTCATTCAGTAAGCGAGGATGTTATTCTGATGTATTTCAGTAAAATGAATTCCGTTAACTAGGGTGACCTTATTTGGTTGAAATTTAAAAATTTAAGGTGAGAGAATTTTTTTTTTTTTCGATTTTTTCAATACTGATAAATTTATCTTTCAAAATTATTTAAAAATCATGAACAAAAAACAGGTGAAACAATTGGAAAAGATGAAAAAATGTGTAGTAGTACATGTAGTAGTAGAAAATTGTAACTTTACGTCACTTTTCAGCACAAATGGTCATTTAAGTGACTTTGTAATATGATAAAAACAGTGCAGTCCTATGATGAGATAAATGATATACAGATGATGATGTGAGTGTGGGGTGATAGGGCATGGTGGGTTGTTGCAGTGTTTTCCTTCACTCCCAGTAAGGGGTTTTGGGGAAAATGTGTAAAGAAAGGATTTCAAAAAACAAAATATGAAAAAAAGTGAAAAAAATGTCAATGGCACAACAGATTTTTTTTATTCTTGGAATTCTTCCTGATTAACCTTTTATGCGATTTTACGAAATTGACCATTTGGCATGTAATGTGATTCTGAGAGTGAAACAAATGAAGTGGGTTTATATAGTAGTGGATTTATAAAGAGATGTATGTCATTTACTACATGTTATAAAGATCAATTATACAACTATAAAACTATAGAATCTTACCCCAGTGCAATCCACCTGCGGTTTTGACCAGCAGTTCACAGTTTCCATCTGCCCATAGACACAATTGTAATCAAAATCACATTCAATACACTCGGCACCAAGTTTGCTACAAGCAGCTAAACTAGGACATGGCAGCATTTCAGCAGTATAATCTCCAGTTTTGTTTTCTTTGGGCTTCAATGGATTGATTTCATGTGTTGATGGATCAGCATATTTCTCAGTAGTAATATCACTTTCTACATCTGCTTCTGACGAAGTGGTGGTCTGTGATGTCACTAGCTTATCATCAACTGTTATATCTTGTGATGAAACACTGATTGGTGTTTCTGAAAAAAAAAGATGGAAAATAGTTAGTCATCATAGTCTAATCATTATATATATAGAAAGACATGGAAAAAGGAGATGGAAAATAGTTAGTGATCACAAATATATATAGAAAGACATGGAAAAAGGAGATGGAAAATAGTAAGTGATCACAAATACATAATAGGAAGAGACGGAAAAAGAAGGTGGAAAATAGTTAGTCATAACAAATATATATAGAAAGACATGGGAAAAGAAGATGGAAAATAGTTAGTGATCACAAACATATAAAGGAAGACATAGAAAAATAATAATAACAAAAATAATAAAAGCTTGTAAAGCGCAAAGACCATTTGATGCAGGATAGAAGTGTGAAAGTCTTATAGTCTTACTCAAATGACAATTTACATCTAGGTGTGTTTTGAGGCTCGTTTTAAAAGTCAGCAAATTTGATGCTTTACGAATATTTTCTGGAAGATTGTTCCGCATTAGTTTACTAGAGCAGCTCTATTGAAACTCCTTCCACCAAATCGTTGCAGCCTGCTGGATGGTACATTGAGTAGACACATATCCTCGGATCTCAACTCACGCGCAGGAACATATGGCGTAATCAACTGCTGAATGTAAGCTGGCGAGATTTTGTTGATGGCACAATATGTCAATAACAGAATCTTATAACCAATGCGTGACGCCACTGGAAGCCAATGTAAGTTCTTGAGAATTGGCGTTATGTGTTCATATTTACGCGCACTCGTAAGGATCCGTCCTCGTGAGGATGCGTGCTGCAATATTTTGTATGGACTGCAGACATCTGATGGAACAAGAAGGTAGCCCTTGGAGCAGAGGATCGCAGTAGTCCAATCGAGACAAAACAAATGCATGCGTGAATTGTGCAGCAGCCTTATCTTCGAAATATTCTTCAGATGAAAAAGCGATGTCTTTTAATGTGGGAATCCATCGTCACCATCGATGTTGATGGGGCGAACATCACAGGAAACACTGTGACGTGGAGCACTGAACACAATAATTACAGTTTTATCTTCTTTAAGCATCAGCTTGTTGGTAATCATCCATGATTTTATTTCTGCTACAAACGCCTCTATTCGTGATATGGCATTTACTGTGTCATCTTGATTGAACATGATGTAAATCTGTGTGTCATCTGCGTCGAGGTGGACACTAAGGCCATGTTTTCGAGCAATGTCAGCTATAGAAGAGGAATCCAGGGAGAATAACGTGGGCCCCAGAACAGAACCTTGAGGTACTCAAGAGTAATTTTGAAGCAGAAGAGAACAACGTCTAAATTATTACCGCTTGTGTTCTATCTGAGAGGTAAGATCTGAACCAAGCCTGCGCCACAAATATCTGATTGTTTCTGGTCAATGGCCATAAGAAGATCATTTTGTACCACAAGAAGTGTTGTTTCGGTGCTGTGATGCTTCCTGTATGCTGACTGCATGGGCTCTATAAGGCTGTTGCTGGCTAAATGATTGATCAAGAGCTACTTTTTTAATAAGTGGAGTCGCAGTTGCTGATTTCAGTGTTCTTGGAACTATGCCATCTCGCAGTGATAGATTGACAATTTTGGTAAGGATAGAAGCCAATGGTTCTATGAGTTGTTTAATCATTGAAGTTGGAATAGGATCTAAGCCACACGACTTTGATTTCTGTACAATATTCTGATAACAAAATTTAACATCACATTCCTAGCAACACGGGGATGTGCAAGTGATTTTTCAAAGATGCTACCAAAATTAAAAATGGCTGCCAGAGGGCAACTCCAAAATGTTGTGTGCGTACAAAAACTTTTAAACTTAATATTAGAAATTATTCAAATTTTAGAATCACATTCCCCACGCTATGGAGATGTGCAGGTGTTTTTAAAGGTTTCACTGAATTTCAAAATGGCCGCTACGAATCAACTTCATAATTTTTGTGGCGCAAATACTCAAAAATTGAAGTCATAAATAATTCATACTTATATTGTATACCTTACTGATGTGGCCTAAGCCTACGCAAATTATAACAATTTGTTAGGTCCATGATTCCCCCCTTACACATTTTCGTATAATTCGGGACATATCAGGGGCGTGTACAGGGGGAGGGTCAGAGGGGTCATAACCCCCCCCCTTGAGTTGCAGATTTTCAAAAATTTCTGGAGGCTGTAAACATCCATATTTTTCAAAATTATACCTCTTGACCACCCCCTATAGCGGGAAGCTGCGGACGCCCCTGCATATCATAGCGATATCATTATTTATATAAAAACATATTTTTGCATTGAAAAATAACAGTTTTGACAAATTTAATATTTCATTTTTTTTTTAAATTCTATAGAACTATTTGATATTTGATAAATATAACTATACATTTTATGTCAAACGAGTAAAATGTGCTGAAGCTGGAGTTGTCGTATGTTGAGGTGAGAGTGTTGAAACAAAATTATGAAGCATGTGACAATGATAATATAGGGCAATAAAATAGTGGGGCTATTCGCTAGAACAAATAATCTAGTCTAAAATAATATTAAATATGACGGTCTTTGGTGTTATTTATTGAAAAAATGATATAAAAATGTGCGAAAATGTCGTGATTTAGATGAGTATAATTTAATGTAACTATTTTTTATGGCCAGATGGGTATGGCAATAGGCCTACGTACCTACGTACCAACCTGTGTGGTTGGATTGCTTGGGTTTATAGATCCACCCAGTCAGCAGTTAACACTCGGATTTTGTCATCTTGATCACATGTGTTGATCAAGTAAATTTTAAGTCGATTCACCTAAAATAAATAGTGTCACTTATTTTAAAGATTAGTGAAAAATGCCTACACGTTACATGTAAGTGAGAGCCAAAAGGGACTAGTTGGGTATTTTTTCTAAATTCGGTGACCATTTTCATGAAAGCTGTTTCTTGATAGTTTCTGGTACTTTAGATGGTGATCTTAAAAATGAGCTTTTGTGACAAACAAAAGGTCAATTTTGACTAATTCTGGCATGGGGATCGATTCTTTTTCGTCATTTTTTTTAACCTTAAACATATTCTTGACCATGAATTCAAGATGTCGGCCGCAAACAACGTGGTTCAGGAGCAAATTTAACATTTTAATTTTGTGGTGTTATATTGACTGATCAAAGGGCAATTTTAGACTAATTTAGGCATGTGGATGCATTTCTAACATCATTTTAGATTTTTTGTCTGAAGAGCTGGGTCGTACATACGTGGTGAAAAACAAAATGTACACTAACAGTATCCCTCCTCGAAGTCAACCTTGTCAGATATTGCCATGAGAAAGTAAAGGAACGGTAAGTGAAGCATCTGCTGAAAAGGGTTCAACCATCCACTAGACCATGATGTTTTCTTATTGTTTTGGTAAAATCGATGATTCTCTCTAGACCCTCTATCTGTTATTCGAGGGTTTTTAATGCTAGAGCCAAGGTCCTGATACTGGCAAGTGGAAATGGAACAACATGGATATGCAGAAATAGCATTTATCAAATGCAGTGGGTTAGCGAGTTCCGAAAAATGTCTTCGGGCATTACAGAGCTTCTCTATTATATGAAAGATTAATGGAAATTGTGCTTGGCAATTTGCAATGAGAAATTTAGACGATGCTTTTGGAAGCTCATTTGATAAAGAGGCGGAGATCTGAGCCAGAGCAGTTGGGAAACTTAGGACCAAAACTTACGCTTAAGTATTGCAGTTTATTCCAAAAGAGAGTTGTATTCTTATAGTACGCAGTTTTTGAAAAAAGTGTGAACACTGATCCTGAGAGGATTGTGCCCGTGGAGGAATTGTCACTTCCAAAGCAATAAAATTGTGTTTGGACAGATAATAATGAGAGAGCATTTATTCAACTCAATCATGTTATTGTAAAGACTTATTTTCTAAGTTATAGATATTTACTTACTAGTGGTGCCAATACATTAACAAAACAGAGACAGTACTTATTTTGGTGAAGGACGTGTTTGTAAAATATTCCAAGCATTATTTGAATGGCTAGGCATTCTCGATAGAAATATATCTTGGTGTTCTATGCAGACTGTTCAATTTTGCACAAGCTGAGAGGCAGATTGTTTGGTGGTAATTAGAAGTTCTATAGTTTTCAGATCTCCAGAGGATAGACCTGGAGAGTATGATGGCAATGCTATAGTATCTCATGCAAACAGTGTAGAGTAGTCGATGAAGTGCAGCATGATAATCATATTTGTGCAGTTTCAAAGGAAGTGTTTTGTGAATTGAAGCAGATGCAACTGGCTTAGCTTGATTATTAAGAAGGAAAAGCTATAATTATACATCCTCCTAATTCATTGTGGTATGTCTTATCACGTTATGGTCAAGACTCCAACGTTGTATGCATAGTGGGAGTTACATGTACTCTAACTATAGTAGAATGGTTTTTGCTTATATAGCTTTCTGTACGATCATGTCAACTAAATGAATGGGGTGTTTTGGGATGCCTACCTGCAAGGCTGGTACTGTTAGAGAAACTAGAAAGAGCTGTTCGGAAAACGAACACGATAGCAGCCCTCCGTTATCGCCAGTCGGCCAATATAAATTTGATATAGAATAGCAATTTTTCTCAAGCCTTATTTCATATTACCGCTTTAGCTATTATGCAACATTTCCGAGATACTGAGAAAAACAATTAAAAATAACCGTCAGTCTGCCATTTTGGATATTATTTCTGCAAAATTGATCATGGGTTATCCTTGTGTCAGTCCTTACACCTTGTTCTTTATGCATGGTCCAGCTATTTTGCTTTCGTTTTGAGTTGCGTAAATATTATAAAATTACTCAAATTCAAAATGGCCGCTAGACCTCAATTTTAAAATTGTTTGCTCCCAAAAGTTAATCAGGTCATTGACTGACATTGCTGTCCATATTTGCCAATTAAAAAGAAAATCCGATGGAAACTTTCTCCTGAAATGTGCTAACAATTATTTCTTTGTTAGTAGTAGTAGTAGTAAATCATTGCTTTACGTCACTTTTCGGCACAAAAGGTCTTTTAGGTGACATTATAATACGATAAAAACGTTGTAGTCAATTAATGAGATGAATGATGTACAGATGATGATGTGAGGGTGGGGCGATAGGGCATGGTGGGTTATTGAGAGCGTTTTCCTTCGCTCGCCCGATAAGGGGTTCTGGGCATGTCTAGGGGATATACCCCCAGACATGCCCAGACGGCCGGAGACTTGAGTTTCGCTGTACAATTTAATGATGAAACTCTTTGGCATTTTGCGCAGCTCCGCTATCCTCGGGTCGGATAGTCCCCAGAGTAACAATAGGAAGGATCACTCCCTCTGGCTAACTCCATTCATCCCACGTGGGAGACCTAATGTCAAACACGCTATTGCCGGTTATTTAAGGCTACCACAGCCTACATCAGCGCCAGCACTGATGCGGGTGCTGCATTGGCTCCGCTGTTGAGCGGAGGAACCAGGATACGCCACTGGCAATCCGCCCGAAGATTATAGCCAGATACGAGGAGGCTGCAGCTGCCCTTGGATGATTGCTGTAGACTAGTGCTTCCGTACAATGCCGTCACAGCATCCAACAGACGAAACAGATCCCTAATGACCCTCCCCGGATGGGGGCGAAAAGTACTACTACTAGCAATCATCCCCCTTCTTTGTTAGTGGCCCTAGTAATTAAAGGGTTGATAATATGGGATTCAAAAAGTCACAAAAAATCCCCTGGTGTTATCTGATGGCTATGTGAAGTATGAGGAAGCAGGAGTTCATAGATCAGAAATTATGCAAGATTGCCGAGATAACGAGAAAAGAAATTTAAAATGGCCGACTGGTGGCCATTTTGGATTTTATAACTGCGAAATTTGGCATGGGTTATCCTTGTGTGAGACATTACATTTTGTTTTATATTCATGGTCCAGCTATTTTGCTTTTTTTTTTTGAGTTCAGTAAATATCACAAAATTATTAAAATTCGAAATGGCCACTAAACGGCCATTTTGAAATTGTTTGCTCCCAAAAGTTTTTCAGGTCATTGGCTGACATAATTGCCAAATTAAAAGAACATCTAATGGAAACTTTTTCCTGAAACACGCCAACGAGCTTTTCTTCGTTAGTGGCCATAGTAATTAATTAATTATGATTCTGTTGTTGCAGGTCATCTGTGTGAGAAGGGTTAGAAAAACAACACTCACTTCAAACGAGATGTACATGGAAATAATTGAAGAAAATGTTAACCTTCGGGTGAATAACTGGTGGTCCATTAGAGAGGATAGCTATTGATGTCTTAAGATCAATTACCATTGTCCCATCATGAAAATATATTTATCCTGGTGTGTGGAGATTTTACTACTAAATGAATGGGGGTGTTTTGGGTTGCCTACCTGCGAGGCTGGTACTGTTAGAGAAACTAGAAAGAGTTGTTTGGAGTAAGTAAGTAAAATATTTGCTTTACTTCACTTTTCGGCCAGTATGGCCATTTAAGTGAAAATTCCAGGTATTACAATATCCCATATTGTATAGTTAAAGTAGTAAAGGAAAGACAAAGCCAATAAAAGCATGATCGTACTAAAATATTCAGTTTAAAGTGTTTGATATGATAAGATGACGATGCTCCTGGCACCTATACGTAACGAGTGTGATGACATGTTGAAGCGCCTGCACTACAACGCAGTTTAATGGGTATAAAAATATCAGTATAAATAATGTAAAATATGAAGTGATTATAAAATGAACGACTTTTCAAGTCACTATATCTCCATGAAATTGGAGTGATTGTGTAAAAACTACAAGTCTAAGTCAAAACAGTGTCATTGTCAAAACAAATATATAATATATACTATAATACTATATACTATAATCAAAAAAAGTAAACCCATCTAGACATAAATATGAATGACATAAACAATGAACAGAGAAACCATTAAGTAAGTAAGTAAATGTCTTCTTTACTTCACTTTTCGGCCAGTATGGCCAGAGAAATCATGAAACCACAAAAAATTCTCAAATATTAAAGACTTACAGTGCCCCCACAGTTGGTAATAAGCTCTGTGATATTGGAGGACATCACAGAGCGATCACGAACCGTGAGGACACCGTAAGTCACCACAGGCTAATTGTACGGTAATGGCTTCTCTATGACATGCTGCATTATCGGCCAGGATGCCACAGAGAAACCTTTAAAAACAATAAAGTGAAAAAATAATTATATGGCACTGGTTTCTTTCGGACATCCCGTCCATCGCCAGGATGCCAAAGAGAAACCACTGCAAACACAAAAAAAACAAATCATAGAGGAACTATGAGTAGACCCACAATGCCCCCACAGCTGGGGATCGGGTCTGTCATCGAGAACTAGCACGACAGAGCGATCACAATCCGTGAGAGCACTGTAAGGCACCACAAGTACAATGAAAAAATATATAAAATATATAAATATGAATATATAAAGAATATATAAAGAATTTAAACTGAAAACCATCCGAAAATAAACATAACAACCTCAGTGAAAAACCACCGGAAAGCAAACACAAAAAACTTCACGTCAAAAAATAACAAAACCTGGTTTGATGAAAGGTTTGGGTGTGCTTGGCCTTCTAAGAAGTTGCCCAGGGGGGACCACGCGGAGGTGACACCCTTCCCCCCGCCCCAGAGTAACAATAGGAAGGATAACTCCCTCTGGGTAACTCCATTCATCCCACGTGAGAGACCTGATGTCAAACACGCTATTGCCGGTTATTTAAAGCTACCACAGCCTACACCAGCGCCAGCACTGATGCGAGAGCTGCAGTAGCACCGCAGTTGAGCGGAGAAACCAGGGTACGCCACTGGCAATCCGCCCGAAGATTATGGCCAGATACGAGGAGGCTGCAGCTTCCCTTGGATGATTGCTGTAGACTAGTGCTTCTGTACCATGCCATACAGCATGCAATTGACGGAACAGTAGTAGTAGTAGTAAATCTTTGCTTTACGTCACTTTTCGGCACAAAAGGTCTTTTAAGTGACATTGTAATACGATAAGAACGTTGTAGTCAATTGATGAGATGAATGACGTACAGATGATGTGAGGGTGGGGGTGATAGGGCATGGTGGGTTATTGAGAGCGTTTTCCTTCGCTCGCCCGATAAGGGGTTCTGGGCATGTCTAGGGGATATACCCCCAGACATGCCCAGACGGCCGGAGACTTGAGTTTCGTTGTACAATTTAATGAAGAAACTCTGTGGCATTTTGCGCATTTAAGGCTACCACGGCCTACATCAGCGCCAGCCCTGATGCGGGTGCTGCATTGGCTCCGCTGTTGAGCGGAGGAACCAGGGTATTCCACTGTCAATCCGCCCGAAGATTATAGCCAGATATGAGGAGGCTGCAGCTACCCTTGGATGATTGCTGTAGACTAGTGCTTCCGTACAATGCCGTACACAGCATCCAACAGACGGAACAGAGCCCTAATGACCCTCCCCGAATGGGGGCAAAAAGTACTACTACTAGCAATCATCCCAGTACCCCTGCCAGCCTGTTATCATCTAAACAAGCAAATGATTCCATAGTTGTAACATTTTTAAGAGTCGTCTATATTTCGGTAATATCCATCCCACATCACCCTGTATTCCCACTACTTGGGCTCTGTCATGTACACCCAAAAAGTAAGATAGTGCACGAGTTTGAACGCGATTACATTTATGATAATATTAAAATCCCCATACACCTGCGCTATAATCCATTACTGGGATAACCATAGCATGAAATAATTTGGTAAAGGTTAAAAATCTAATGTTCTTTAGTTTACGGAACTTACTTAAAACAGCTCCAAGTGCTCGGCCTGCAGCATCTGCGAGATGATTTGCACATTCCATAAAATCCATATGTTTGTGAAAACAACTCCGAGATATTTATATTTACATAGGCCTACATAATCAATAACATTTGTTCCATAATAAAATTTATACTGACACAATTTTCGTCGTTTAACACTAAAATGAACTACGTTGGTTTTGGCGAGATTAACACATAAACGCCACCTCCTACACCAGGAATATACACAATTAATCATTTTTTGCAATTTATATTCGGAATCAGACATAACAACATCATCTGCATAAAACAAAATAGAAACACATCGACCATCTATATCAACTCTACATTTCAAGGCATTTAACTCATCAACAAGGTCATTTGTATACAGATTAAATAGGGTTGACGAATATCTGTAGTAATGCTCACCTTCTCCGACGTACATAACTTCCATCAAAACTCATTGTATCATGTCATCAAATTAATTAAGTTACTTAAAAAGTGTCAGTGTATCGTGTAAGGTATATATCCCAGCAAACACAAAACGTTGACCCAATGCTGGGACAATTGTGGGTCAACGTGTCGTGTTTACGTTGTTATGATATGCTGAGTCGATTTGACAAGATTAGAAGCAATAGTAGTGTCATCAACTACTCACTCGATCTGCTCCGAATGTGTTGCCACTAATTTTGTCCCGCCCAGATGCCAGTGTTAACTTAAAGCGTTAATCCTCTGACAACTACTAATAATTGATTTTATATAACATTTAAGCACAAGTGTCCAAAGTTTCGGTTTCTTATTGTGACAATAATAGTGATTAATCTGATTATTCTGCTCGAGATATATATCAACATAAAGTATTTCAAAATAAGCATATCAAGGCCTATCTACCCTTATTTATACCAGGGATAATGATTTTTATTTATTGTACTTTGTCTGCTGATTTACATGTAGAGCCTATTGTATTTAAACATGTCACATATTGATCATCACTATGAATAATTGTGCTTCTTTTAATTGACAACACTAGATCTACGACAATGTTTTATAACTTTTAATATTTTAATTAGGGGGCCGAACAGATTAACAAGAGCGTGCCAGACAGCTTGGCGCACTTACACACAGGGCTGGACTGAGGGGCGAACAGGCTATCGCTGATGGGGGCCGAAAAGGTCATCTCACTTACAAGAGGCTAGAGCGTGCTGGACAGCTTATGTATTACTATTAGCGCACTTGTAGACTTATCGGGTGGCGGGGTGGTAGGTGATGGCCTCCGCTGTTCCCCACAAACTCACAGGGCTGGGCAGGTGATCGTTGGTGGGGGCCGAACATGTGGTCATCATGCCATGTCACTCGCGCCACCTCTGACCTGATGACTTATGTATACTAGGGGGCCGAACAGGTGAGAGGCCGAGCGGGAAAGGGGACGAACAGGAAAAGGGCCAAAACGACTGGCATTCAACATTTGTTTTATAGAAACCCAAAGTTTGAGGTTTATAATGGGAGGAGTTTCCACGTAAATAGTAAATCAGTTACACCATATGATCCCCCGAAAATGGATTTTTAATGTGAATCCAATAACTTTATATGGGTAAAACAAAAAATTGGGGGTAATTTTACATAAAATTGGTGTCCCCAGGACTTAAAATGTCTGCATTTTGAAATAAATATAAAAATATTAAAAATAAATGGTTCAACTTCACGTTTAAGAATTATTACTTAATACTGTTTAGATTATTTGTAAAAAAAAATAATACATATATGGTTTTATAGGAGCTTTATGTCATGGAAACGTGGAAAATGGCATGTCCCCAAAGAAAATTCAACTATTTGAATTTTCACTGTAGGATACAAATATACAATAAAATTCTAATAATTACATTTCATGGCTAGACATTGTTCACTTAAACTAATCAATGATCAAAATTCGACCTAAAATTGATATCGATATATATAATTTTGATGAGTATACATGTCCCCACATTTGCACTCTACTCCGTTACCATCATTGGAGCATGCCCCATCAAGTGAATAATCATGAACTAAAATTTTATCAAGTGAAGTTTGCCACACCGAAGGGCCTTATACGAGTTTTTCACCTTGAAGTAGTAGTAGTAGTAAATCATTGTTTACGTCACTTTTCGGCACAAAAGGTCTTTTAAGTGACATTTTAATACGATAGATCTACGACAATGTTTTATAACTTTTAATATTTTAATTAGGGGGCCGAACAGATTAACAAGAGCGTGCCAGACAGCTTGGCGCACTTACACACAGGGCTGGACTGAGGGGCGAACAGGCTATCGCTGATGGGGGCCGAAAAGGGCATCTCACTTACAAGAGGCTAGAGCAAGTAAGTAAAATATTTGCTTTACTTCACTTTTCGGCCAGTATGGCCATTTAAGTGAAAATTCCAGGTATTACAATATCCCATATTGTATAGTTAAAGTAGTGAAGGAAAGACAAAGCTAATAAAAGCATGTTCGTACTAAAATATTCAGTTTAAAGTGTTTGATATGATAAGATGACGATGCTCCTGGCACCTATATGTATCGAGTCAACACTACAACACAGTTTAATGGGTATAAAAATATCAGTATAAATAATGTAAAATATGAAGTGATTATAAAATGAACGACTTTTCAAGTCACTATATCTCCATGAAATTGGAGTGATTGTGTAAAAACTACAAGTCTAAGTCAAAACAGTGTCATTGTCAAAACAAATATATAATATATACTATAATACTATATACTATAATCAAAAAAAGTAAACCCATTTAGACATAAATATGAATGACATAAACAATGAACAGAGAAACCATTAAGTAAGTAAGTAAATGTCTTCTTTACTTCAAGTTTCGGCCAGTATGGCCAGAGAAATCATTAAATCACAAATTTTTTTCAAAAATTAAAGACTTACAGTGCCCCCACAGTTGGTAATAAGGTCTGTGATATTGGAGGACATCACAGAGCGATCACGAACCGTGAGGACACCGTAAGTCACCACAGGCTAATTGTACGGCAATGGCTTCTCTATGACATGCTGCATTATCCGCCAGGATGCCACAGAGAAACCATTAAAACAATGAAATGAAAAACTAATTATATGACAATGGTTTCTTTCGGACATCCCGTCCAACACCAGGATGCCAAAGAGAAACCATTTACAAAAACGAATACATACAATAGAAATACTTAAGACAGTCCCGTATACTAATAGAACGTTAGACACACATCCACATACCGATTCAGATCATATTGAACATCACAAACCAATGACTATGCTCTGTATTCACCGCCAAACCGATTTAATATAGATTGAAAAGTAATGCAAAATACTCTAGACCCATATGTAATAACGTGAGAAAAACACAATATTAATAAAACGTTTGGGTGTGCTTGGCCTTCTATGAAGTTGCCCAGGGGGGACCACGCGGAGGTGACACCCATCCCCCCCAAGAGGCTAGAGCGTGCTGGACAGCTTATGTATTACTATTAGCGCACTTGTAGACTTATCGGGTGGCGGGGTAGTAGGTGATGGCCTCCGCTGTTCCCCACAAACTCACAGGGCTGGGCAGGTGATCGCTGGTGGGGGCCGAACATGTGGTCATCATGCCATGTCACTCGCGCCACCTCTGACCTCATGACTTATGTATACTAGGGGGCCGAACAGGTGAGAGGCCGAGCGGGAAAGGGGACGAACAGGAAAAGGGCCAAAACGACTGGCATTCAACATTTGTTTTATAGCAACCCAAAGTTTGAGGTCTATAATGGGAGGAGTTTCCACGTAAATAGTAAATCAGTTACACCATATGATCCCCCGAAAATGGATTTTTAATGTGAATCCAATAACTTTATATGGGTAAAACAAAAAATTAGGGGTAATTTTACATAAAATTAGTGTCCCCAGGACTTAAAATGTCTGCATTTTGAAATAAATATAAAAATATTAAAAATAAATGGTTCAACTTCACGTTTAAGAATTATTACTTAATAATGTTTAGATTATTTGTAAAAAAAATTAATACATATATGGTTTTATAGGAGCTTTATGTCATGGAAACGTGGAAAATGGCATGTCCCCAAAGAAAATTCAACTATTTGAATTTTCACTGTAGGATACAAATATACAATAAAATTCTAATAATTACATTTCATGGCTAGACATTGTTCACTTAAACTAATCAATGATCAAAATTCGACCTAAAATTGATATCGATATATATAATTTTGATGAGTATACATGTCCCCACATTTGCACTCTACTCCGTTACCATCATTGGAGCATGCCCCATCAAGTGAATAATCATGAACTAAAATTATATCAAGTGAAGTTTGCCACACCGAAGGGCCTTATACGAGTTTTTCACCTTGAAGTAGTAGTAGTAGTAAATCATTGTTTACGTCACTTTTCGGCACAAAAGGTCTTTTAAGTGACATTATAATACGATAAAAACGTTGTAGTCAATTGATGAGATGAATGATGTACAGATGATGATGTGAGGGTGGGGGTGATAGGGCATGGTGGGTTATTGAGAGCGTTTTCCTTCGCTCGCCCGATAAGGGGTTCTGGGCATGTCTAGGGGATATACCCCCAATCATGCCCAGACGGCCGGAGACTTGAGTTTCGCTGTACAATTTAATGATGAAACTCTGTGGCATTTCGCGCAGCTCCGTTATCCTCGGGTCGGATAGTCCCCGGAGTAACAATAGGAAGGATCACTCCCTCTGGGTAACTCCATTCATCCCACGTGAGAGACCTAATGTCAAACACGCTATTGCCGGTTATTTAAGGCTACCACGGCCTACATCAGCGCTAGCACTGATGCGGGTGCTGCATTGGCTCCACTGTTGAGCGGAGGAACCAGGGTACCCCCCTGGCAATCCGCCCGAAGATTATAGCCAGATACGAGGAGGCTGCAGCTGCCCTTGGATGATTGCTGTAGACTAGTGCTTCCGTACAATGCTGTAACAGCATCCAACAGACGAAACAGATCCCTAATGACCCTCCCCGGATGGGGGCGAAAAGTACTACTACTAGCAATCATCCCAGTACCCCCAGGGAGAGCGGAGGTCCGATATCGCATACATCTAGTACCTCAGGTGGCCTGGAAAGCAGGAGGTCTAGATCACCGGGACACCGACACCGGCAGCCTGGCGCTCTTCACTATCGAGACCAGCGGACCGGATCACCCGAGCTCTACAACGAAACGAGTGGGTTTCCGATTCGTCGAGACCCACGATCTCGAACTCCAGAGCGAGGTTCGATACGGGGTCACAGCGATAGGAGGGATGATATTCCTTTGGACTGGTCTGGCAATACCGGTATTCGTGGAAGTAGGGAATCATAATGGAATCATCCCTTATCCACATAATTATGAGAAGTCGTCACAGGCAGAGCCGAGGAGAATGTATCGTTCTGAGAGGCTCTGCACTGATTCATATGATAACGTCTACGCCTACACCCGTGCTCCAAGGGATCGGTTTTCGACGTTGTCCGAGGTGCCTTACGCTAGGAATGTTCCTGATAGGAAGGCCTTCGGTCATAGACTATATTCTGATCGACAACGAGATGACCATGCTCCTGTTGTCTATGAGGGTTATGCTAAACCTGCTATGGTTCGACTACGAGATGATCATGCTGCTAATGTTGATGTGGTCTATGAGGGTTATGGTAAACCTGCTCGAGACCAACCAACGGGTCGCCTTTTTACTGACAGACCAGATTCGTCAGGACATGAATCGGATCAAGACAGTAATTACTTGCGTAAAAGGAGTTACGATGGTCAGTGTTCTGACGAGTCTGACTCACTGGCTGGCGAACGGTCCAGATTTGAAAGGAATCCTCATCGCGACTCAGATATTCCCTATTCAGACTTAATTCAGGGAATATCTGATTCATTGGGTCTCCCGTTAACTAAAACCACTGTTAAACCTAGTAAAAAACCTTATGCATGCATGGGTTCAGACGACGAATCAAAGGAGGAGAAGCTCCTACCACTTTCACCTTGGTTTGCGTCATTATGGAAAGACCTTGACTCTGATCTTAAAGGCCTGAACTCAGGCTACGAACCTGTAGTGAAAGGGAAACTTTTTAGAAAAAAAATGTGGGAGAAAATGATTTCTTTAAAGACCCTATATTTCCACTAACTGCCCAGAAGGTCCAACATTCGGCAGAGGATATTTTTTCACCTTTTTTCCCGCCTAACATTGATTTTAACATGTTTAAAGCGATAACATAACTTTCCGAAAGTCGACGCTCCATCGCACTACTGAATAATGCTCTTCTGATGTCTTTCACCAGGGAGATCATTTTTGCAGATATGATGTCCTACCTGGATGTTGATAAATTACCTGAGCGTTTCTCAAATCTTTTAGATACCTCTAAGGTTTTGCTTAAGGAATCTAAGAAAGACTTTGGTAGAGCCCTTACTGTACAAACCAAGGTTTTAGCAAATATCGAGCTTTTCAGGAGAGACGATGTATTAGATTAAGCTAATAAGAAGGTATCCAAAACCAGTGTTAATCTTCTCAGATCTTCCTCTCTCATTTCACAAAAGATGTTTGAAGAATCTTTAGTAAAGGAGGTGCAGAAGTCGACTGAGAGATCCATCAGGTTCAGTGGCCCTGCTTTCTCCAGTCAACGTCGCACAAGATCCCCTTCCAGTTTAACTCCTTTAAAATAAAGTTGCCTTATCAACCGGCCTCATCGTCTTCTCGGAGCTCCTTTGGGAGCCGATCCCCTAGAAGACGAGGAGGCAGCTCGAGAGGAAGAAGGGGCTCTAGAGGAAAGAGGTTACCCTTGCCCAGTAAAAAATGACTCTTTTTCATATACCCGTTCTCCCTCGGGATCTCCCCCCCCTCCTTTTCTAGATCGTCTTCCGGTGGGATCCCGTCTGGGGGCCTGCCTCTCCATGTGGTGGGAGATTCAGGCGGACCCCTGGACCCTGGATCTCATAACTCAAGGTCTCCCTCTTCTTTTCGTATCCCCTCCTCCACTGTCGCAGACCCCTCTGATTTTCTCACATTTCAACGATCGGGAAAAACAGTGGAGCCTTGTGTCAGCGGTTATGGATATGCTAAAGAAAAAAGTTATAGAGCCGGTTTCTCACACCAACAGCCCGGGTTTTTACAATCGCCTCTTTTTGATGCCCAAGAAAGAAGGTACTTGGAGCCCTATAAAAGACTTATCATCCCTAAAAAAATACTGCTGATTCCATCGTTCAGAATGGAGACAGCGGGGGAAATTTTGAGCTCTGTTCGAGAGGGAGAGTGGCTGACCAGGAAGTATCTTCGCTTTGTAGTAGAGGGTCAGATTTATCAGCTCGTTGCTCTCCCCTTCGGACTCTCAACTGCTCCCTTCGCCTTCACAACACTGGTCAAATTAGTAGCAGCGTTCGCCCACCTGAAAGGGGCTCTCGTCCACCAGTACCTGGACGACTGGCTTCTTCGGGCGGCGGACAAAGCGTCCTCAGAGATCATCACAGCATGGCTTCTGTCTTAGATAATAGCCATGGGGTTCAAGGTAAACCTCATAAAGTCAGACCTGAATCCCGAGCAGAGTACAATTTTCCTAGGGATTTTCATCGATTTGATTCATTTCAAAGCCTTCTCCAAAAGATCGTGTCTTTCTCTGCCATCAGGTAATAAAGCAATTTCAAGATAATATCTCCCTACCAGCTATACACTGGCAGAGGACTATCAGTCATCTCGTTTCGCTTTCAAAAATTGTTCCCGTTATTGCAGGCGTTATGCTTCGTCCTTTTCAGAAGGATCTTATCTCGCAGTGGAGCCCCGAGCTCCTCCCTCAGTACCACAGCGTGAACATTTTACAGGGGACTCGGAATGTACTCACGTGGTGGCAGGAAGAAGGGAATCTCCTAGCAGGAGTATCCATCAGACGGTTCTCAGACATGATAAAGATATTTCCAATCAGGGCGGGGGAGCATGCCTGAATTCCCGTTCGGTCCAAGGCTCATGGCCAGAGTAAGTAAGTAAGTAAGTAAAATGTCTTCTTTACTTCATTTTTCGGCCAATATGGTCATTTAAGTGAAAATTCGAAGTATTACAATATCCTATATTGTATAATAGAAGTGGTAAAGAGAAGATCAAACTAATAACTGCATGTTCGTACTAAAATATTCATTTTAAAAGGCTTGATATGATAATATGATGATGCTTCTGGCACCTATATGTAACGAGTTTGATGACATGACAGTTTAATGAGTATAAAAATGTCAGCATAAATAATATAAAATATGAAGTGATTATAAAAGGAACGACTTATCAAGTCACTATATCTCCATGAAGTCTTAATAATGTATGTATGTACACAAAATAAATTGACATAAATATCAATGACATAAACAATGAACAGAGAAACCATTAAGTAAGTATGGCCAGAGAAATCATTAAACCACAAGAAATTCCCAAAAATTAAAGACTTACAGTGCCCCTACAGTTGGTAACAAGGTCCGTGATATTGAAGAACACCACAGAAGCGATCACGTGAGGACACCGTAAGTCATCACAGGCTAATTGTACGGCAATGGCTTCTCTATGACATGCTGCATTATCCGCCAGGATGCCACAGAGAAACCATTAAAACAATGAAGTGAAAAAATAATTATATGGCAATGGTTTCTTTCGGACATCCCGTCCATCACCAGGATGCCAAAGAAAAACCATTAATATATACTTCAAACAATTCCGTATATGTACCAAGTGTGTGCTGGACGATCAATCCGGGGGCAACATCCCAGAGAAATCACCCAGCACAGATCAAAGAACCCACTGTACAATGAAAAAATATATAAAATATATAAATATTAATATATAAAGAATATATAAAGAATTTGAACTGAAAACTATTCGAAAATAAAATAACAACCTCAGTGAAAAGCCATGAACCATCGGAAAGCAAACACAAAAAACTTCACGTCACAAAAAATAGAAAAACCTGGTTCAATGAAAGGCAAAAGGCAAAAACGCTTGGGTGTGCTTGGCCTTCTAAGAAGTTGCCCAGGGGGGACCACGCGGAGGTGACACCCATCCCCCCCTCATGGCCAGAGTACGACAACGGGCACATAAATGTATTAGAGATGACTGCTGCTTTCCTCGCTTGTCAGGCTTTTATAGATCAAATAAAGGGATTGGACATAACCATTATGTCAGACAACACGACTGTGGTCTCGTACATCAACAGACAGGGCGGGACGAGGTCAAACCTGACATCCCGCTAGCGGAGGAAATGCACATATTCCTGTCCAGCCACAAGGTGCGGGTCAGGGCACGTCATATCGCAGGTGTTTTGAAAACTGTCGCCGATCACCTTTAGAGACTGCACAGTTGCCAGTCGTCGACAGAATGGTCCCTTAACCCAGGGGTAGTAAAGATGATATGAGAGAGATTTCATCAACCTTTAGTGGATCTATTCGCGACTAATTTGAACCACAAATTGACAACCTATGTCTGCCCCTTTCAGCACCATCAGGCATGGAGAGTGGACGCGATGAGTTTTTCATGGGAAGGCCTAGATGCCTACGCCTTCCCCCAAGGAAGATGCTGCAGCAGGCTCTGACCAAGATTCGGCAACACAATTGCAGAATCCTGCTGGTAGCCCCTCTGTGGCCCAAGCAAACCTGGTTCGCAAAGGTTCAGAGTCTGCTGTATGCTTCTCCCTGGGAACTACCTTTACTACCAAAACTGCTAAGTAGTAGTAGTAGTAAATCATTGCTTTACGTCACTTTTCGGCACAAAAAGTCTTTTAAGTGAATTTATTAATACGATAAAAACGTTGTAGTCAATTGATGAGATGAATGATGTGAGGGTGGGGGTGATAGGGCATGGTGGGTTATTGAGAGCGTTTTCCTTCGCTCGCCTGATAAGGGGTTCTGGGCATGTCTAGGGGATATACCCCCAGACATGCCCAGACGGCCGGAGACTTGAGTTTCGCTGTACAATTTAATAATGAAACTCAGTGGCATTTCGCGCAGCTCCGCAATCCTCGGGTCGGATAGTCCCCAGAGTAACAATAGGAAGGATCACTCCCTCTGGGTAACTCCATTCATCCCTAGTGAGAGACCTAATGTCAAACACGCTATTGCCGGTTATTTAAGGCTACCACTGCCTACATCAGCGCCAGCCCTGATGCGGGTGCTGCATTGGCTCCGCTGTTGAGCGGAGGAACCAGGGTATTCCACTGTCAATCCGCCCGAAGATTATAGCCAGATATGAGGAGGCTGCAGCTACCCTTGGATGATTGCTGTAGACTAGTGCTTCCGTACAATGCCGTACACAGCATCCAACAGACGGAACAGATCCCTAATGACCCTCCCCAGATGGGGGCAAAAAGTACTACTACTAGCAATCATCCCAGTACCCCACCAAAACTGCTAAAGCTACCTCAAACTCATCACTACCAACAGAACCTCTGGATCTTCAAACCCCATGTCTGGCCATTATTAAACAAGGTAACTTAAGAGATGGCTTCTCGGTGGAAGCATGCTTTCTTAAGGATAGGAATCTCAGTCCTAAATCAGTAGAGGTTTATCGCTCGGCTATTTCACGGGTTATTAAATCACATTCGGGCGTTGATGTGGGTCATAATCACCATCTTAATCAGCTGATAGATGGTATGTATCGCAGGAAAATGATTCCCTCCTGGGATTTGGTTTTAGTGTTAGAAGCCTTAAGATCGGCTCCTTTTGAGCCATGTAACCAGGTTTCTCTAAAGTTTCTTACTCTAAACAGTATTTCTAACTGCCCTGGCTACAGGTCTCAGGAGAAGTGAGCTTCATGCCCTATCACGATCATCGATTTTACACCACCCACAGGGCGAGTGGATACAATTAAGGACACAAGTGGGTTTCATTGCTTAAACACAGTGATCTAGGTCTTCTGAGGCTTTAAGACCTATTCGTATTCCTGCACTGACTAGCATTTTAACACCAGACGATGACGACAGGCGTTTATGTCCCGTCAGGATGCTCAACACTTATTTTAGGAGGACTTCTCAACTTGTACTCCTAAGCACGATCCATTGTTTATATCTCAAGGAAGGTCAGAGTAATAATATTTCTTTGAACACCATTTCTAACTGGGTGACTAAAACAGTCAAGGAAGCTTATCCGGTGGCAGGAACAAAGAACTATCCCTCTAACATTAAAGCTCATGATGTGAGAGCTATGAGCGCTTTTTCAATTTGTGTGGACGGACTCTCCAGTCTGGGTCCTTTGGTCGTCTCCCAAACTGTAACTAAACCATAAAGATTTTATTGTTGTATTATATTGTCAGGTATATGTTATGTTGCATATTGTTTACTATGTACATGTATTATTATAAAGCATTTTCCAAAGTCACAAATTCCCTTCAGTGTGTTGGTCTTTTTACATGAACTACAGCTACAGCGATATGATTTAAACGTAAGTTATTTCAGATTATTTATAATGTATTTGTTGGCATCGTTGATATCAAATTCTTCTTTGTTGAAGGTGGATCATGATGTCTCCACTCTTTCTTCTCAGGGACAACGTCTTCTTCCCACCCTCCCGAGGAAATTGGTCCCTTTTAGAGACTTTGTCTCTAGATTTAACGGTGTTAAATCCCTCCCGCGGGGTTTTAATTTTCCGATTTCCTTAAGAGGTTAGGACGTTTGGTTATATTTTTCGCGAGGTGAGACTGCCCACCTTCGGACAGTTGCGAATCTACACTTTATTTTAAAATTCCCGAGGTAACTAATTTGGATATAAATATGATATTTATACAGGTCTGTTATAAATGAGTATTTATAAGAAATACAAAATTTCATCCACACCTACCGTGAATCAGTATTCCTTTTGACATACAGGCCTATCTACAAAAATAACTAGCATGTTATAACGTGTCCAATTTTAAGATAAATGTCCGAAGTTTATTCTTCATTTTTTTAAATTCATGCTGCGGCTGGAACAATAAATCCTATTGAGACGACCGTGATGTACTAGCCTGTTGTGCGAGATTTTAACAAGTCAAGTAGGCCCTAATCCAGTGCTCGTGATATGAGGCGTGTGATCACACACACACTCCATCACATGCCTAAAACAAAGTTGAGGTGTAGGGAAAACAGTACGCCTCGTACAATGTACAGATGCAAAGGCAACACTTAGTGGAGTGCAAATCACACCCCTTCATCACACTCCTTGCTCATTCAAGGAGAGTGATTTTCCACAGACCACTATTTTTCAAAAGACAAGCACTGCCACTGCTAATGCCTTGTTGTCAGTGGCGCGGGATTTGATGAAATCTGTGGTCAGATAAGCCTCAATTAAAAACCGATCGTAAATAAGCTCGGGTTTGCCTGTCCCTGGAAGTTGTCTGTCCTTCTATATAAAGTAGGTAGATTCAATAAATTTTAAAATTGTCCAATAAAATTATGCTGAGCCTTTTTCGTAACTGCTGACATACTAGAAGAAATATTTGACCACATTCCAAAGTTTCACTGAGCAAGAAAAATGCTGTGCCAGATCAAAATCTGAGCTAATTATAAAAACATCCAAAAGCTGTGACCTTAATTTTGCAAATTCCGGCAGGGATACAGAAGCCAAAACATCACCCAGACACTTGAGCTTTTGGAAGCAGCTGAATAAAACTACTGAGAAGTGCTATCTGTAGATATCAGGTTTTAAGATACATCAGGTCACCCGTTGCGTGCCCCGCAAAACTGTAACAGAGCAGATATACCACATAACAATCAGAAATTTGGGCATAGCTTCCGGCCCCAGTTTTTTTTCAAGTCCACGAGGGGGTCATGGAAGAAGAAAAATTTTGATGGATTCTCATCCTTATAGCCACGAAACTTCCATTTTTACCCTCGGTGCGCCCCATGAGGAAGTGCAGGGTAGGCAAACAAAACTTCACCCAGGTTTTACCATGGGAAAACTAGAGCAGCCTTCCCCAGGTATCTCAATTCTTCGAGATTCCCACATTTTTCTGTTCAAACGGTCTTAATAGTCCAGTGGATTTTGACTAAAGCGTGTTTCGCGGTATGGACGATGTTTTATGATTGATTCTGATACTATGGGGTGTCCTGAGCAGAAATCAGCCGGGTGCCACTTTGTCACCCTTGGGCGAAATTTTTTAAGGGCAAAAACAAAATGGCCGCCAGATATTTCAAGGTCAAATATGTTTTTTTTCAACAAATGAAGCCAAGAACAAGTGTAATACCTCGTTTTCATGTGATTTTGACTGGACAATCCATTTCTTGTATTATTTTTATGATATAAGGTCATCTTCAAGGTCAAAACGTCAATTTCAAGGTCAAAAAAGGGGAAATACCCTTTTTAACAAATACATTTTCGTTGGATATGGTATTATTTTGGTGATCCAAGGTCATCGTCAAGGCCGAAAGGGCATTGCCAAGTTAAAAAACTAAATGGCCGCCAGATATCTCAAGGTCAACTATGATTGTTCAACAAATGAAGCCAGGAACAAGTGTAATACCATATTTTTGTGTGATTTTGACCGTGCAATCCATTTCTTGTATTTTTTTCATGACTCAAGGTCATTTTCAGGGTCAAAAAGTCAATTTCAAGGTCAAATAAGTAAAATTATCATTTTTAACAAAGCAAGATAGGAACATGTGTAATACCTCATTTTTTGTGAAAAATCCATTTATGGTATTATTTTGTTGTTTCAAGGTCATTTTCAAGGTCGAAAGGTCATTTCTAAGGTCAAAATGTAAAAATTTGATCTTTTCAAAACAAAATAGGAAGAAGTGTAATACGTCTTTTTGACGTGATTTTTGACTGAATAATTTATTCTTGATACTATTTTAATGATCAAAGGTCAATTTCACGGTCAAGTAAAGGAGAATATGATTTTCAACAAATACAGCTAGAACATGTGTAAAAAAACTTTTTTTCGTGGTATTTTGAGCGAAAATGTCTTTTTCCTATTACTTTGGTGATTTAAAGTCATCCTCAAGGTCAAATATATGTTTTAGCGTATAAGCTAGAAATTGGAGCACGTATACTACCTTGTGTTGGGTTTACTTTTGACTGGATAATCTAATTCTGTTGGGTTTAAATGATCAAACATGCTCAAGGTGAAGACATCGGCTCGAAGGCATTGAATGGCAATTAACAGAGATGTGTTAAAGAGTGATGAAAAAGTTCTAACAGTCGATGAGGAGGTATTAAAGGGCAATGAGAAGGCGATAAAGGACAATAAAAAGGCATTAAAGGGCAATGAGGAGGCATATTAAAGAGAAATGAGGAGGCGTTAATGGGCCACAAGAGGCGTTACAGAGCAACCGAGGGCCTTATAAGGTGAGATAGAGGCATTGAGGGGCTATGGAGAGGCGCTAAAGGGAGACAAAAATGCGCCTGCGTAGTTTTTAGTTTAATGCCTCTTCTTTGCAATTGAAAGCCTTTCTTTTGCCCTTTAACCCCTCTTCTTCGCCCTGAACGTCCTTTTAGTTTAACGCCTCTTTATTGCAATTGAAGGCCTTTCTGTCGCCTTTTAATGCCTCTTCTTCACACTGAACGCTTCTCCATTGCTCTTTAATTTAACTCTCCTTCACATTTTAACGCTTTACCATCAATCTTTACCGCCTCCCCATGGTCCTTAGACGCTTCCCCATCGTCATTTATCGTCTCTCATTGCCCTTCAATGCTTTTGGGTCTACCTTTATATTTTTTCTTCGTCCTTTAACGCCTTTCCGTCATCCTTTAACGCTTTTTCAGTGAAATTTAAAGCCTCCTCATCGCCCTTTACTGGCTTCCCATCACCTTTTAGTGCATCTCCATCAACCTTTAACACTTTTTCTTGGCCTTTTAACACATTTCCGTCACTCTTTGACATCTCTCCGTCATAATTAAATTTTCTCAGTTGCCCTTTAGCAATTCCCCATCATCTTTAATGCCTTCTTATCGCCCTAAAACACATATCCATCACCCTTTAGCACCACCGCATCACCTGTCATTTTCCTAGTCACCCTCTAACACCGTTCAATAGCCCTTTCATGCCACCCACCAACACATCCCGTCACCCTTAGCGCCTCTTCGTTGTCCTTCAATGCCTCCTTATTGCCCATTAACGCCTTCCCATCGCCATTTAACACATCTGCAGCGCATGTTAGCGTCTCTCCATCACCCTTTAATGCATCTCCATCAACCTTTATTACTTTCCCGTTGCCCTTTGACGTCTCAGTCACCATTTAACGCGTCTCTGTCGCCCTTTAACAATGCTCCGTTGTTTTTAACACTTTCTACTCACCCTCACACGCTTATCCAGCACACTTAAGCTCCTCCCCATTGCCCTTCAGCGCTTTTCCATAGTCGTTTAACGTTTCATGGTCGCCCTTTAACGACTTCTCATCACCTTTTACCGCCTTCCCATCGCTATTTAACACTTTCCCATCACCATTTGATGCCTCACTATCGCCCTTTAACACATTCGCATCGCCATTTAACGCATCTGCAGCGCCTATTAGCGCCTCTCCATCAAACTTTAATGCATCTACATCACTTTCAACACTTTTTCGGCCTTAAACGCCTTTCCATCGCTCTTTGACGTCTGTCCATCACCATTTAACGCTTCTCCATTGCCCTTTAACGATTCTCTGTCTTTTTTAATGCCTTCTCATTGCACTTAGACACTTATCCATCAACTAATGTGTCAAAACTAATTGATAACATCAATTCTAAAAATAGTTCAGTTGTTGATGAGTTATCAACAATTCTGATTAAATTGGTTAAATCTGATTTATTAAAACCATTAACAACAATAATAAATCAATCACTTCACACTGGTATTTTCCCTGACAAATTGAAAATAGCTAAAGTCATTCCTCTTTTTAAAAAGGGAGACCCTACTCTAATCGAGAATTATAGGCCTATATCTCTCTTACCAGCAATTTCTAAAATATTTGAACGTGTCATTTTTAATCAAATGAATGCTTACTTTACTCTAAATAACCTTTTTTATGATAAACAATATGGATTTCGTAAATATCACTCAACTGAATTAGCTGCTATAAATGTTGTTGATACTATTGTAAATCATATGAGTAATGGAATTACACCTTTTGCTGTCTACCTGGATTTGTCAAAAGCGTTTGATACACTAAATCACTCTATTTTATTGGACAAACTTAATTTTTACGGTTTTAGAGGAACGTCTATTAACCTGATAAAACATTATTTATCAAACAGAAAACAGTGTGTGGAAATTGACCGTCTCAGATCTTCTTATATAAATATATCCACAGGGGTTCCACAAGGGTCAATATTAGGGCCCTTGCTGTTTAGCATCTATATGAATGATCTCCCCAACGCAAGTCGTTTATTCAAATGCATAATCCATGCTGATGACACAACCCGTATCGCAAATTTAAATGATTTTTATGCTAAACATGATTCTGGGCTAAATATTAATATATTAAATGATGAATTAGAAAAAATAAGTTACTGGTTATTAGTTAACAAGCTGTCCTTAAATAAACTAAAATCAAAGTTCATGCTCTTTCATCAACCACACAAACGTGTAACAATTCCAAAATTAAAAATAAACAATACATTAATCGAATATGTGGATGAATTTAATTATCTGGGAATAATTATAAATAAACACCTTAAATGGAATTCACATGTTAATAAAATAGGAAATAAAATATCGCAGACAATAGGTGTGATTAATAAACTTAAACACTTAATACCACAAAAAACACTATTGACCATTTACAATTCTCTCATTCTTCCACATATATTGTATATTGTATTGTGCGCCCATTGTGTGGCTGCCATTTCATCATTCTCTGTTATTAACGCTATTATAGTCATATTCGACGCAGATCTTTTCACTGTTTTGATACGGACACATGCATAAACAACCCGGGCATGCAGGGAATTGTCGTTCTGAACCCAAATCCATCTTTTTTGGGTGAGAATCTGGCTTTTATTATTCACATCCAGTGGACATATTGGTGTCTGTGGACTGTACAATCATCCAGCCGTGACTGCGGTCAAGTGTGCATGCTTGCACAACTTTCATACAACCATGTCGTATGGACTGCATAACCAACTGTACGCTGTCAACAGAGTGAGTGCTCTACCATACTACCACCGTGGCTGTAGGGCAGGATTGAGGCCTCCCAAGGGTATCCCAACACGAATCACACTGGAACATCAACGTGTCACCTGACAACTATCGTTACTGGCACCAAATACTAGCAACTTAGTACAACTGTCAATGAGAACTGTAATCAGCCAACGCCAAGCAGAAAAACGCTGTAAACACCAGACTGTCATAAATCTCAATAATTTAACCGTTCCAAAAAGAGTAAAAGATATCACCAAAACCCAACAGCTGAGAATAGCACACATCAACACCCGGTCTGCCTGTAACAAAAAATCCGATCAGGTTCACGATCTCATAACCGACCAAAAACTTGACATCCTTGGTTTAACAGAAACGCGGTTCATCAAATCAAAGACAGATAAGAATGCTGTGCTGCCACCTGGCTACTCTATTCAGAACCTGCCACGTGCCACCCATGGTGGAGGCGTTGCAGTGATATACCGCAATAATTTGTCATTAATCAAGTCAAAACAACACACATTTATATCACTGGAGTGTTTAGACTGTTGATTCAAAATTGGAACAGAATTACTGAGACTATTGGTAATCTACAGACGCTCAAAATGGCGAACATCACTGATTGTCTAAATGAGTTCACTGAACTATTTGATGATCCGACCTTATCATCAGGCAAGTTACTACTTGTTGGGGATCTAAATTTTCATCTAGATGACATATCAAACAGCGAAGCCAACAAATTCATCGCCCTTCTATCAGCTACAAATCATGAACAGCATCTTACTGAGGCCACTCACATCGGAGGCCACATCCTCGATCCAGTCATCACGAGACGTGGCGAACTTCCTATCAGAAACATCACATATGATCATTCTATTCGAAGCGACCATTATGCTGTGATTTTCACCATTCCCATCAGTGCACCACCCAGCACAAAACAGACTGTAAACATACAAAAGTGGCAAAACATCAATACTGATGCATTCTGTGAGGATATTAAGTCATCAGATATCCTATCTGCACTACTGAATCCATCTACCAGCGCAACAGATGCATTTTCCACTTACAACACTACATTGGAAGCCCTACTCGACAATCATGCTCCAGTTGTAAAGCGCACTATGACCATTAGAACGGAGTCACCTTGGTTCAACGCTGAGATAAAGATGGCCAAGGCAAAGCGACGAGTACTCGAGGATCAATGGCGTAAAACCAAACTAACTGTTCACCGGGAGATGTATACACACCAATGAGACCTCACAAATGAACTCTGTGATAAAGCCAAGAAGACATACTATCATGACAAGCTGTCTGTTTGCGACCAGAAGCAGTTGTACACCGTCGCTAACAATCTTCTTCATCGAAGCAAGGCTAAAACACTGCCAACACACATCTCAGCTGAGGAGCTCGCAAACAAATTTGGAAATTTCTTCCATGACAAGGTGCAACTATTACACGCAGCTTTGAAGACGTCAATATGTCCAAGACCAAATATTAACACTAGTAGCTACATTACAAAAGGCTCGGGACGTATCAACCCAAGACAAGAGCTGACAATGCTTACACCTGCAACTCAAAAAGAGGTATCCAACCTTCTGAAGAAATCGGCTCCCAAGACATGCGGACTGGATCCTATACCAACTCAGCTTTTGAAGAAATGTTCAAGCGTCACAATCCCTGTCTTGACAAACATCATCAACAAAACTTTGAAGGAAGGTATGCCTACTGCAATGAGAGTAGCCTCTGTAACACCAATACTTAAGAAACCCCATTTGGACGCTGAAGTACTAAAAAACTGAAACAGCTCTGCTAAAAGTTCAAGATGATATCCTGAAGAACCTTGATAAGCGAAAAGGTGTTGTGCTTCTCCTTCTTGACTTAAGGGCTGCCTTCGACACTGTAGACCACGGAACCCTCATCAACACCCTGGAAAATGAGGTTGGCGTGACTGGAGAGTGTCTCGCGTGGATCCAATTCTACCTGGAGGAGAGACAGCAGAGGGTGATCATCAACAACAGCAGATCTGACAGTAGGACTTTGAAATGCGGGGTACCACAGGGTTCTGTGTTAGGCCCTCTGCTGTTCTCCATTTACACTATTCCACTCGCGGCCATAATGAGGAAGCACGGCATATTATATCATCTGTATGCCGTTGACACTCAGCTGTACTCAGAGTTCAGCCTCAATGACACAACTTCACGAGACAACGATTTTCATCCATCGCCTTGAGTTATGTATTAAGGACATACGTACATGGATGCGCTTAAACATGCTCAAGCTTAATGATGATAAAACCGAACTTTTAATCATCTATCCTAAGTCATCCGACCTAGATAGTCTGCCCGACTCTGTCGACGTGGGTAATATCACTATCAAAGCAGCTACGGAAGCTAGAAACCTGGGTGTCATCTTTGACTCCACCATGTCATCAGGGAAACACGTCGCCAGTATATGCAGATCAGCCTACTTTCACTTGCACGCCATAGGTCGCATACGCAAATTCCTAGACCAGCAGAGCACAAAACAACTTGTCCACGCCCTGGTACTCTCACGTCTAGACACATGTAACAGTCTGTTGGGAGGGCTCCCCTCAAACTTACTACAACGACTACAATAGGTCCAAAATATGTGTGCACGCATTATCATGCTCAGTAACAAGATAGACCATGTTACACCACTCATGAAAGAGCTACACTGGTTACCAATTAAATGTCGCATCAACTACAAACTTTTAATGCTGACTTTTAAGTGCCTCCACCAACTTGCTCCCCAGTATCTGGCGGATCTGGTGACTATTTATGAACCAAGACGTTCTCTGCGCTCTTCAAATACACTGTCGCTGACTAAACGCAAAGCACGCACCAAAACATATGGGGAAAGAACTTTTCCATACATGGCACCACGACTCTGGAATGCACTCCCATCTTCACTCCGTCAGTGCCAGTCAATAACGAATTTTTAAACGAAGTTAAAGACTCATCTCTTTAAAAACCATTACGACTCATAACATTTCTCATAATCATTATTTTTAGTCTCACCAACTAGTTTTTAATATCTCGCCGAAGGACTTTTATCTGTGATAATATATCATCTTAGAATTATCTCCTCTTAAATGTGATTTTAGTTCAATGTACGGCGCCCCAGAACATATTTGGATGGAGCGCTCTATAAAAGACTGATATAATAATAATAATATTAATTATTGCATATTAGCATGAGGTCATGATTCAAATCGGATTTTAAAACTTCAAAAAAGAGCAATTCGAATTATTGTTAAAGGTAGTTTTTATACACACTCCGATCCTATCTTTAAAAAATTCAATATTTTGAAAGTAAAAGATATACATCTTCATCAACAACTAAAATTTTATTTTAAATTAATAAGCAACATTCTTCCTGATCATTTTTATGACTTTAATCTTGCTCTAAACTCTGACATTCATGATTATAACACAAGGGGGAAAAACAAACTGAGGAATGCCCATTTTAAACATGAGTTAAACACTTTTTGCCCTTAAAAAATTCGGCCCAAGGGTGCCAAAGTGGCACCCGGCTGATTCCTGCTCAGGACATCCCTTAGAACCAGAATCAATCATAAAACATCGTCCATACCGCAAACAAGCGTAAAAGAGTAAAAAAAATGCAATTTGACAACTGGACTATAAGGATGTCCTCCAGAACTTCCTTATAGGGCAGTGGACATAGACTATTTTCATTTTTTGCATTTTTTTACAAAAATTAAAAAAATGGCACCTGCGTAAAAAAAATCATTAAAAGGGGCCACATCATGCTTGTTTCACTTACCTCTTCAAGCACTTGTTGCAACAATTTCGGGATTAAAGGCGAGAGCTGGCATCATTTTTCGTAATGCGAGAAATCTAATGATGGGAACCCTTGTTGAAGATGATAAAAGTGTCATTCAAAACAAATCACTTTTTAAATTCTACAATGTCGTCAATGGATTAATGATGCCTTGATGGCTTCATTTCTACAAGTAATACCAACTTAGTGAGCAAAAAGAACAAACAGAGAGAAATAGTCTATGTCTTTTATAGTCAACATTGTCAACCGGTCCCGCCACCGGTTGACAAGCTGCCTATTGAAAAAACAGGCGAGGCACAAGTGTGATGTCTGCACACCCTCATCTGACTGTCTAGTGATGTACAATCAATTTGTGACGCTGAAAAACTGCATGGCCGCCACCGTTAATAAGTTTTTAAGGTCGCGTCAGGAAAATATAGACAATTGAAAATTCGAATCTAGCTGGTATGAACAGTATAAATCGCGGCCATTTTGTTTGAATTTCTGGAGTCTATAAACAACATCCAGCTCCCCGTCTGGAAACGAAGTGCCAGACAGGTGCCCCATCTATGAATATGTCTTTTATTGCAGTGTATCACATCAGTGTATCACATCAATCCTGTAAAAAAAACAAGAAAAACCCCATGATAATGACTGTTTAAATCTACCTATATAAATTTCTTGGTGAATCCGACAATATTCAATCATGTCTATAGAGTAAAGTGATGGTTCTCAATTGACATATTATCGGAATATCGCCCAGGGGCCAGGTCCAGGATGAATCATACGCAGTGAGTTAGTTAACTAACGTTAATCAATTATATTATCAGATTATATGATATGATAATGACCAGTAACGTTAGTCTCCTTTTGGTGAAAAATTAAATGTCATGTTTACCTTGTGCAAAGTATGAACAAACTAGCAAATGTAACAATACAAACGGGAGACAACTTTGAGTAAAAAAAATCATGTTCGTTTGTTGTTTTTCCTCAAATAATCGATCAACCAAGCAGTCAGCTAAACAGAGGTGTTTCTAAAAAAACAAATGATTCTGTTTTTCTATCCCAGATGGGTTTGCTATGCTATAGATAGATAAAAAAACTTTATTCAGTGAAATAGTACATGTAAACATCACCATATATAAATACAGGGTGCCACCATACTTGCCACCAGGGATAAAAACACTGAAAGAAGTCTAGTGACAATTTTTTTTCCACAGTGGTCCCTGTTGGCAAGATGGCAGCGGCAAGAGTGAGGTTGGAAATATGTCCAACCTAAGTATTAAAGGCGTCACATAGGCCTATCACATTAAAAGGATGATGCCCAATAAAGCATGAATAAGCATATCATAATATAAATCAGCGAAAAATAAATAATAGACTAGAATATATGACCAGTGATAAATTACAATAATATAAGTAATTACTTTATCCACACCTCAGGCAAACCCAGCCACGGGACTAGTCCAAGACTGAGCTGACTAAGGCAGACCTGGACGCAGCTACCAACCATTAGAAAAAAATTAGCTAGCTAAATAAAGATGTTTTCTTCTTCAGTTTTTACCAATGACATAAAGTGTTTTTTTTATTAATGATCAAAAATGTAAAGGGTTTTCAGTTGCTCGAATGGGGATTGGTAGCTGGTTCCAGAACTTAGCAGCAATGTATGCGAACGATTTGTCTCCCGAACTGTTGAACCTAGGCAGGACCAAAGAGAAACACTATTTCTGGTGTTATGGGAGTGTGGTTCCTGGACCATGGAAATGCCCCCCCCCCCCCCTTAAGTACAGAGAAGCATTTCCATGGACCAGTCTATGCATGTTAGTTAAAACAATTTGTTGTACTCCGAATCTAAACGGGAGCCATTTTACCCGATTAAATTCAGAGTACCCCATATGGCTACGTGGGGTAAGATCTAGAACAAATCTAATGGTTTTATTCTGATGGATTTGTAATTTGTGCTTTAGGTTCTTTTGCAAACCATGGTACCATGAAGAGCATGCATAGTCCATGTGACATTGAATTATTGCTGACGAAAGTAATCTTTTTGGTGCTAAATTTAGACATTTGGCTTGTCTTCTCAAAAATTTCAAACGGGAATTTTCTTTTTTCAAAATATTTTTCAAAATCAATTTACCGCTTATTGTTTGTTCTAGATCTACCCCCAGGTAGGCTGACGAACAGACTTTTTTGAAGAAATTTTCGTATCCCCACATTTAATATCTAAAGATGGTGAGCTGCAGATTTTCTTGCATGATCCAAATAAAATAAGAAATTTTATTAGCAACTAGCCAACTACTCAAAGCACAGAGCTCCTTTCCAAGCGTTTCCTTGATGACCTTGACGTCTTTCCCGGAAACTAATAAAGCAGAGTCATCCGCATATAAAATGAGTTTACATTTTACTACGGATTCCATGTCATTAATATATATTAGGAAAAGCAATGGACCCAGGATGGAACCCTGTGGTACACTCCAGGGTACCATCCTAGGTTTGGAAAAGGTACCATTTATATCCACTTTCTGGGTTTGATTCGTTAAATACGAGTTAAACCAGGAAACTGAAACATCATTAAGCCTTAAAGCTTGAAGTTTATCTGATAATAAAGAATGGTTTACAGTGTCAAAGGCCTTTTGTAGATCTATCATGACCATGCCGGTGTAAAGGCCATTATTCATGCCGTGCCGAATATAGTCTGTTAAATAAGTCAAACATGTATCGGTTGAAAAAGAAGTACGAAAACCTGATTGAAATTTATAAAATAAGTCATTTTCCTTCAAATAAATTTCAAGTTGAATATGAACAGCTCTTTCTAAAATTTTAGATAGAGTGCTTAGAATGGATACTGGTCTATAGTTACTCGGTTCTAATTTTGAATTCTTTTTGTACAAATGAATGACTCTGGCAGTTTTCATTTCATCTGGAACAACACCTGTTTTTAATGATAGATTAATAATGTATGAAATAGGGTAGGCAATATCTTCGGCACCGTCACAAATAAATCTTGCAGGTAGGTCATCAAAACCAGTAGCCTTTCTAGGTGATAAACCTTTAAGCATTTTACACACTTCGGTTTCACTGAACAAAGAGAAAGAGAAAGCATTTTGAACAACTCCTTTCTGTTTATAATATTGATGAATAAATTTACTGTTGAAAATGTTGACTTCCGTCGGCAGTTTAGACACCAGTTTATTAGCCACTGTTGTAAAAAACGCATTAAAAGTATCAGCTACCTTTAGTTTTTCAAAAGTTGTTGAACCATCAACATCTAAGCCAACAAAGGTTGAACCAGATTTCAGTTTGGATGAAGTTCCAAGTGATTTCAGTGTTTTCTCAAGGTCTGATGAGGAATTTTTATGATCTTTAATTTTGTTATTATAAAAATGTCTTTTAGCTCTTCGAATAGAGTATTGCTCGAACAAACAATTACGAATATTTTAAGCAACAATCAATAAAGCATTCATTGTGTGGTGATCTGAATTCTGGAACAGGCAGCTTGCATTTTAGTAGCGAAAAAGTTTTACACAAAATGAGGCATGCCTTTTTGACTAGATACGCCAATCCGAAGATACTATTGTTAGCCTAGGCCTCATCAATTTGGAAGGTCACTTTTATCTATGTGTGCTATTCTCGATTTAAAGGTATATATAGTCAACTGTCAAAATACGCTGGACAAGGTGGTCCCCATAATGCAATAGCTGCCCCTGGACATTCCACAATGACATATCACCCCACATCCACAGTTATCAGCCAAGGTAATGATACTATATGCGTTTCAAACCCATCGCCTCATTAAGAGCAAGTCCCCAAATCATATAAACTCTATATACTTGAGCGACATCTATGAGGAAATAATTCACCAAATCTCTCATGTGGGCTTTGTGTTGAGACACAAACGGTTGTATTACCATGGGGTTCTGGAAACAGTTGACCTCCAGCATGTTGACAGTAAGAGCTTTCCCAGCCAACACGGCACACTCACCAAATGTTGGTTTAATGTCGGCAACGTCACAGACGTTGGTCTAACATTAAAACAGCATTGGGTCAATTTTTTGTTGGAGTAGAATCTTTTAATCAGTTCAATCACTGATAATAATGTCAAAGTGTACTCTATAGGCTAATGTAGGCCTACCCTTGACTGTCCCACACATGCGCATTTCACAGTTGTACGAATCAACCATTGGAACTATTGATAATTCGGGTAATTTCACATATATTTCTACGCATGGAAATAGCCTTATTATATTATATCATTGTTTCTCCTGAGATGCGTGAATTGGTCTCATATTTTTCAATACAATATAATGACCTATCACCACATATGCCCATAGAATACTACACTTCGTAGTGTGACTGTAGATGAAGATCTATATAACATTTCAACAGAATACTGCCCTGTGTTACAATGGCGTGACGAGTATATTTCCCAAGTTTATTCATAATATTAGATCAGGCTTAGTAACCAATGAGATACATGACAATAGCTGTATTTGATATTTATGTTGCCACCTCACTTATCACCGAATTGTATTTAAAAGTATCTGATTGTATGTCATAAACAATAAGCAATAAACTTGTTCTGCCAAGAAATGCATGGTTTGACAAAGAGTGTAGAGTTAAGAAGCGAGATGTACAGAAACTTTTGAGAAAATATACACAGAATTATAACCAATATGATAAACATTGCTATTTTTCTGAGCGTCGTTTATATAATTCTCTTTGAAGACAGAAGAAAGAACAATAGTCAGCTAAGATGGTATCTGAATTAGAAATAAATATTTGTGATGCTAAACTTTTTTGGCAAAATATTAAAAAACTTGGAAGTAAGGCTGGACTTACATCTATCATATCTAAAGAGGTATAACATATTCACTTTTATAATAAAGAATATGTTATTCATGGTTCCAAGATTCATATAGAAAGTGGTTAAATTTGCCTCACTTTGGAACTTAGTGTGAAACGATTGCGACGTTTTGACCTGCCTTCAGCAGATCTTGATCACCCATTGGGTGATTCGGCTTAGATGGTGGTCGTTGCGGAATGATCTGACCATAGATGGATGGCAGCTGGTAGCCCTGGTCTCTGTTTATGGAAGGTGCTCTCTGCTTGAAAACCTCCAAAGGGAAATTGTGCAGCACTATCTACCATATCACGTGTGACGACGACACCCACCACACCTACATTGGGGTGACGAAGAGACCCCTCAGCGTTCGGTTCAAAGAACACTGCAAGCTTGATACACCGACTGGGGTATAAAACCACTGTAATGCCACCGGACACAGTGTTTCCATGGACAACCTAAAAGTCCTAGACAGAGAACAGGACTGGATGAAGCGCAATGTGAAGGAGGTCATCCACATCAAGCAGAGAGCACCTCCCATGAACAGAGGCCAGGGCTACCAGCTGCCCCCATCTATGGTCAGATCATTCCGCGATTACCATCAAAGTCGCAATCGTTTCAGACTAAGTTCCAAAGTGAGTAAAATTTAACCACTTTCTACATTTATATAATGTATTTAATTTACATTTAAATGTAATAACTGAGACTGATGGCCTTTATAATATATTCTCACAATATCCTCTCATACATGATGACATGAGCATGCTGAAGAAAGGGAAAGCTGCAAGTCCAGATGGACTGGTTGCCGAAATATTTCTTTCGTCATCGCACATCGTTGTTCCATGCTTACTAAAACTGTTTACTTGTATATTTTCAGCAGGCGTATTTCCTTAACTGTGGTCAAATTCACATTTATAAGAAAGGTAATCCAAATGATGCAGATAACTACAGAAGCAAATCTCTCACAAGTGTGTTTAGCAAAATATTTTCTGGTATTTTAAATAAAAGGCTTACGTCTTAGTCAGATACACAATAAATAATAACAGATGATCAGGCTGGTTTTAGGAAAGGCTACTAAACAGTAGATAATGCTTTTGTTCTCCACTCTGTAATTCACCGACATCTTAATAAGAGTAAAAAAGTGTATGCAGCCTTTATTGATTTTCGTAAGGCATTTGATTCTGTGAAGCGGGAAACATTATGGAATGTTCTTAAAAAATGGCATCAATGGTAAGATGTTAGCGATGATAAAGAGTATTTATAATATTTTCCTAAGCTGTGTAAGATGTCCATATCGTCGTTGACGGTGCAATATGGCGTATGTGGGTGCGATGTAGTTTTGAGATAAATAGAAATAACTGACTTGTGAAGCCTAAAATGTGTAATTTAGGTGTTAGAACCCCTTGCGATTTTGAACCTAGAATTCTACGTCAGAATCAGATTAATTTTGTTAGTTTGTATCTCACATAATATATGAAAAATAAGTTTGATTTTTTTCCACATACGCCATATTACTTGTCCATTTATTTTACATACGTCATATTACTTGTCAGATACAAGCACATGCGCCATATTACTTGACCGACACGAGCATATACACCATATTACCTGTCCTTTGCAATACATACGCCTTATTACTTGTATATTACATTACACATACGCCAAATTACCCCTAGACATTGCATTTTTCGTTAAAACCCAGAAATGTTCAAATACTGTTTTTCTGTTGTGTTAATACAATTGTTGTAGGTGTATCCATAAAAAAATAAGAAGAGTGGATCTAATACAATATCTGGATGTCGTGTTCCGAGTAGATCTTAAAGGGTTAAGCTGATAGCTAAGTAAATCCTATCAAGTATACATTGTAGTGATTTAGCGATTTAGTGCTTCTCATGGATAATGGGTTAATGGAAACTAGGCTGAAATTAAGTTATTATCATGACTCCTTGATACCCAATGTACCCAAGAAGGTATCCAAGAATCATTTGCTGCCTGTGCACTAAGCCTTCCGAGGTAGCTCATTCGGTTCGGCTTTAGAATCATAGACTGGGGTAAGTGGCTGGACTCCTGTCTGGGTCGGATTTTGGTCATTGTAATTGTACATAATTATACAGTGCTCCAAACTGATCGAGGGTCTTGGGTATGCATTGCTGCATATGGCTTTGTTACAAGATGCACTATAAAGAACATGAGAAGTCTTTCTGGAAGAGTAGCACAGAGTCTCGACTTTAGGCTTTCTCCTTTATAGCAATATTGGTATAAAATGCTGAGAACAACCTAAAGCTACTAACTCCCTATAGTATCTATATTAATGTACAAACCTTCAATTTTTTTTAATATCAGATAAGCATGTAACTAACTAACCTTAAGATTAATTTCCCCTCGATTCATCATCTGTGACAGTTTTACAATAGCATATACCTTACTTTTTTATGTGTGTTTATTGATGTTAGCAAAGGAAGCCATGAAGAAAGCTGAGAGGCCTACGAGTGAGAAAACCAATATTTGTACTCATAATTCCATTAGTTCATTTAGTCTTATGTAAACGTCACACACATATTAGTAGCTTTGCGTACTTTTTAAAAGTAAAATGTGACAAAACAAATACCAATAGAAAAAATGGGATGGTATTTTTAATTAATCCGAGATTCTTGGAGGCCGCCCCTTCTTAAAAAAAATTCCACTTGTTCAGTAATGAAAATGTCACGGTGGTGGTCAATCACGCAAACACCATCAGAATCAACAAATCTAAATTAAATGACAAAACCACTTAATGAAACAGCTACAAAATCACATATAATGTCTAATAGTTGAGATATTCGTGAAGAACACTTTACCATGAATTAAAAACTGTATGCACATTAAGGATGGAATCCTAAATGCATATTATATAGGCCTAACACTGAAACATGTCACTTAACTAATCTTCAAAATTATTTTCTCTAATTCACCATTCGTGATATGACAATTTTAAATCTCATGCATAACTTTTTTTGAAGTGTATTTATTGATGTTAACAAAAGAAAAGATGCAAAACACATGCGAAAACTACAGCTTAAATGACGATTAATTTATATAACCGCATCATCTTGTTCGCATTCAGATTCGATATTATGGAGAACCTCCGTGACCGTGTGCTCAGCCTCAGACCGCCAGGGCTCGTATCTCGAATCCTTTGTCTGGAGGGCAGTGTCATCGCATTCATCTCACCATCCTCAGGGAGTTGTCCTGGCCCAGTTTAGCCTATATGTGTACAAAGGTGGCCTAAAACCCCATTCGTTTTATTTCATTTGTTCACATTCAACTTCTATTTCAAAAGGGATACAGGTGTCACATAGTAGTAATTGCAAGGCCATCAACACATGCACTCAAATCAGACATACCATAATAGTCTGAATGAATGACCGGAGATATTGCTTCTATTATTAATTGGGAAGTGATGGGAAATGCTGGATGTGGCATAAAAAAGTACTATTTTGTGCAACATTCTCTGGTGTTTCTTCAAAAGATGGAACAAACTTTTTTAGCTAGGTCGTCAAATAAGGCAATCTCATTTCTATTATTATTTTCAAAGAATGTATCTGGTACCTTAACTATCGACACTATGTTAGCATCTGTCATAAGCTGGGTTTCTGTGTTAAAAATCCGTAATATGTGGTATGTATCACATACGCCATATTACCAGATTACGGACAACGGTACAAATACCTAGACCAGTTATTGGACATGTTGGAATAGGATTGTCGTCAATAAAGCGTATGTAATACATACGCCATAATACAGACAACCAACAATGCTCTGAAATACATACGCCCAAAATACGGACAACTGTTGTGGCAGACACTGACACATACGCCATATTACCCATATGGGTATACATACGCCACATTTCAAACGCATTTTTCGTGCAGATATAGTTGAAAATTTGTAAAAATAATTTTACCATCGGAAAGCACGTGTCTCAATGGGTACGTTGGCACCAAAAAGTGCATATGGCCCATAAGACCACATACGCCATATTGCAATAAAACAATTTTTTCGACTGCCCAGAGTCTTAAATTATGGAAGTCGGCTTGACGTCACAGGTATGTATGCCTGTATAATTCAATGCTTCTCCCACTTTCCTAATTGTCTCAATAAATTATTAAAATAAAAATCCCGTCAGCACTTGTGAGTTGTGGCCATCAATTGCAGTTCGTAAGTGCAGCCTAGTTACAGTTAACGCGGGCGCCGGTGAAGAGAGAGAGCCTAATAAGGAATGGGGTTATATCAGGCATGGGGATACGGAACTGAAGGTAATATTAGGGCTGTTCAATAATTACGTTACGTGACAAGCTGAGGTCAACTCTCAAATGCTCATGCGTGGGTAAATGTCTGGGCCTTTCAGTTGTCTATGCATTGTATCATGTGTAGGCCTATCTTCGTGAAATGTGTTGAGCCATTCTGAGTGTTAATTTGGAGGGCGGTAGAAGAAACCTACAAGTATATTTTTTGAGGTTGCTAATTTAATTTCTAGCCAGATTATTTCTATAGTCGGATTTTCAAGAATAGTTCTTCTTTCATAGGTATTATCGTTTTGAATATAGCGGAGCAAGCCTCCGCCAGCTTTTAAAATCCTATCTTTTCGTTCTAATTCGAAACTTTCATGATATAGTAGTCTATCATCAACTTTATCGTTCAAGAATGTTTCACTTAAACAGAAAATGCCTGGTAGCACATTGTCTAAGATTAGTTTAACTTGGTCAATCTTTCCCATTATTATGATTGATGTTCAAGTGAACAATACGTAAACCTTTAGCAGGGAATCAGGGTGGAGTATAGTGTACAGTAAATGCACTATGGTTATTACAACCAGAAATGATAGAATGAGTTGCAGATCAAAATTTAAAGATTTGTTGAATAATACATATGATTTGACACTATCTAATTGATACAACAGATTCCTGAGCAACATAGGATTGCATGTTTGTCGGTTCACACAGGGTATCTGGTGATAATTTACTACAATGTCGATCATACATGTCTTTAGAGTCATTACGGTATACACTTTTGACTAAATCCTTATTAAGGATTTCAACACTCACATTTAACTCATTGTTGAATGTCTCTACTGTACATGTAGTCCTAGAAAACATTGTATGATTTTCTTCTAACTAATTGTTTGTATGTATCACGTCGCTTACTCGCTTGCCAGTTTAGGAAAATCCGTAGATGCTCTGAGCATGGCACTACAGAGTTTATCCTTTCCCGTGGTCTTAAGGTGGTTGCCGTCTCGTCCTATATTGGCCATTGTTATTTGAGTATCCACAAAGTGCATCTGCTCAGGGTTCCGTGAACATTTAAATTTATCATACAGCGGGTCCCGTTGGCGTATTTGTTTTATTTTGTCAATGGCACTTTTAACTATCATAAAGTGCATGTCCTTCAACTGTTGCATTAAGTGCATTATAGGTTCCCAGATTGTTAGCGATGATGTCAGCATCATCTTTAGCCTCCATGTCTTGTATTCTGGAAGCCATATGACACATTTTAGTACCGAGATAAACCATTGCTGTGCCTCGTACTAAGATGTACTTAGATAGTATTGAGTCTACTGTCGCAATCACGTAGATTTGAATCACCAATGGCTGTTAGTTTTAGTTTTTTATGCTTCGTGTCTTCAATTTTCGTTGACGATTCATGTCGCTGTTTTTTACTCTCACTGTCTCTAGACACTTCGAAGTTTACAATTTTTGAAGATATGGAATGTGTGCTTATTTTTTGTGCATTTGGTGTTGTTTCATTTGGTAATATGAGAGAATCACTTGCATCGGGCATAATGTTTGTTGGTTTTTTTTAAATTCTTTGTAGCTCTTCATCAAGGTCAGATAGGCTTACTAGTTTTTCCACCTTTTTTTTCTTTTACTAAATCCTCTTTTTTACGGACCAGTTTTGTGACTTCTTTTCTTCTTCTAGTGCTAAGATGTCGGAGGTTGTGTAGTTCGGCTTGAAGAGATGATGATTTCCTTTGAGATTTGTGTAATTTGCTTTTCATGTCACTCACCGATTTTCGTAGTTGAATAAGTTCTTTATTTTCGGCTTTTTTATTTTGCTTGGAGGGCGTCGCGGGGATCACCAAAGAAGGTTTTACTGTGGATTCAGATTTTTAATTTTTGTTTTCGGTTGGAGTGATTTTTCTATTTTTAGTAGGTTTCTGTGTTATGTCTTTATGTTTTGGCGTACTGTAAGAGAGAAAAACTGATTTCGGCTTGGGACAATCTGACATAGTGGATAATAGAGGAGACAGGGCTGCACTATCACTTATGGTTAGCATTTTCTCTTTTTTATGTAGAGCAACTACATTGTCTGTGATATTACCATCTGCTTCAGAACTGCTGGACTCGTGTTAATAATAGAGGATGTGTCATGAATTGTCACTGACGAGTTATTCACTGCTATTCTGCTAATTATTGAAGCATCAAGTATGTCTTTATTTTCAGTACTGGCCGTACTTGTAGAAGGCAATGAAGCTGTGTTTATTAATTTGAAATTTTTATTGTCAGTTTGTCTGAATGACATATCTAGCAACATATTTTTTGTTTTAGTGAACGACGATAACAGTACGTGTCGCTAAAGGCTACAATTTATATGTGGTACACATAAGGTATTTAGAACATAATTTGATGAAAAGAGATGATATGAGAATCGGGTACTATTTTCACTTGCGGACTGTTCCACAGCCGCCTTTTTGTGAGAATACCAGTCTGGCCGCTCAGGTGGCATGGCTGGGTTTACACAGTGGTCACGTGGTTATCTCAGACGGTAAGGGTAGGGCCTACTGAATATCATTTGGATTAGGTTTACTATACACTTTATCAAGCTCCGATCAATTGTTCTCTAGGCCCTAGAGTGCTTTTAAACATAAATGCTGATATATTGATCTGTTGACAGCTACACAATATTCATAGTCATAATATTTGTTGCTGCGAAAACAATCAGCGTGACCAGTCCACATGTATGCTTGACAGGCAGACGGCCACAGGCTTGCGGTGTGTGCATACACCTGTGTGTGTTGATCACATGATGTTTTCTATGAGGCAAATTGTGCGCGGGAAAACAGTCAGACAGTAGATCCACCATTCAAATGACCTAACTTTAGCCTTGGTCAGACCAGGGCCCGTGTCGACATTCTGCTAACAACATTCTGATTCTTAGTCAAGCCCCTCACAAAACTATCACTATTCATTACTCTCAGACCAAGTTAGACATGATACTCTAGGCCTAATCAGCTGGACAAATTCTATCATGTCATGCCTCGGTTTGTTGATTTGTTTGGTGTTTATAATATGGAACTGTCAGATATAGCCTAGCCTAGTGAGATATTGCTAATGACGTCACACATTTCTGTGATGTGTTTGATCAAACATAGTTACCCACAGACTATGGGCACTGTAATTGTTGAATGGCAATACTGCATTTCAAAGTCGTTTTGGCGGTGATATTTGTCAAAATGAATATCAATGATATAATAATCAGTCCATATAACCAATTTCTGGCTTCTTCGAAGTGTGTACCTTCAAGAGTATCAGATTGTGCTATTCTTTAAAGCTATTTATTTGCATACAATGTTTGGATTCAATATTACACCTGAAGGTATAGTGGGGCATATCATAACGTTGGGAGCTAGATGGGTTGTGGAGAAATTTTAATTTACACCTAAAAATAGCCAAACATGAATAATAATTTTAATACATTCATTTCACGAATTAGCCTAATCTGCTAGTCTAGCTAACTTATTCAATCCCATGATTAATCGTAATTTTGAATTGAATTTCTTTTCTTTTTAATATATATACTCAAAAACAACATCAACCACCTTGAAATTTTAAATGTTATTTTCTAAGTAATATACTTAGAAAATAACTAGATCAGCACCATTTACAATAAATGAATCTGTCCTATATATAGTTCTGTGGATAACTGACTAATTGGCGATAGTTCTATTATCATGATAGGTTATTAAAATTTACATTATCGTCAAATCAGTCGTCTAGAAATACCGCCATCTTTAAATGTAACATGTGAAATAAATATGAGAATGTTTATCCCACCATTTTATTCATATTGTATAAATTACAGGATATGATCTTTTTTCTAAAAATGTCTAAAATTACAACTAAAATTGATTTACAACATGGTATATAGCAGGGGGATAATATAAAACTACGCGAAGATATAGCTTTAAAACTAATAAAGGCAGACATTCACATGTCATTTTTTCTCTAAGCATAATTTTATAATAACAGTTGTTATATATGTATCATAATGTCATAAAATAGATGGGTTTCCCATAAAAGTGTCCAGAATTGCTTCTGTAACTAAACTATAGATCTACTCCATGCAATAGCTTGATTCATGTTTTTTTGAGAACTCACTAATGAATATGCTGATTTTTCTAGCTGACTGAATTATTTTTAAATATTTTTATCATTATTGGTGTCCATATCCAGCAATATAATTGCCAATAATGGATGAATTATTCATGTATTATCATCAATTAGCAAGTGAATGTTCATAGATTGACAGGGCTATACACAGGACAATTTCATTTATTGTAAATGTTGCTGATGTAAAATAAATATTTAAAAATAACATTTACAATTTTTTGGTGGATAATGTTGTTTTGTGGTGTATATAAAAAAACACTCAGAAATTGAAGTCAAAATTACTATCAATAATTCTTGGGAATTATTCTAGCATGTATAACAAATTTATAAGAGGAATGTATACAAAATATTACTCACAGTTGGCTAAAATTTTTTGTAAAATTTTGTACATTTTTGCCATCCAGCCCCAACTTTATGAGAGGTCCCACTATATATCTTCAGATGTAATAATGAATCCCAAATTATTACATGAATATAGGCCCATATCTTCAACAGTCTGGTGGTCCCAGGCCTACCGGGTGCCCTTCATAGATGAATCATTCATAAATAAAACTGACACCAGAACCAAATTAGATGGCAGAGAAGTTGACGTGGCGCTTTAGTAGAGCCCCCTGACTACCTCGCCACTCATGCATCCACCTCGGTCTCGAACCCCACTGATCATGCGTCGGTTTTTCAGAGAATTATCCTTGTTTCTCCCTTCTCAATGTGACTAGGCAATCACGTTAATGGTGGCCTCCCGTCCCTCATCAAGTTAAATTTAAAACCAGTGTATCGACGGTAATTTCATGCAGGGCCAAGCACTGCGTGCTCCTTCGCCAGAGGTGGTGATCTAAATTATAAACACATCACTGCAAATAAACAACCATTCGTCAATCCTCTTTACATTAAAACCACCAAAGACTGAAATTCTTTACTGTCTTCAGTTAAATCCTCAACCAAAATTGCAACCTTCGAATCCGGTCTGATCACCTAGCTCCAATCTGCTTGTGCTGCCCTTTTCCATGAGGCTGATAACGTATCTAGACTTTCCGAGGTGCGTTTGCAGGCATGCAAGGCTTGCAAGGCACACAACTATGTAGGCCTACCCAGGGCACAAATTAGGGTGCGCAAATGTGGGATTCCCACTGTTTTTACTCGGATCCCGCACATCAGTTATCACAAGTGCAGGATATTCCCGCACCATTCCCTGGCCTCTGTGTGCACAACATCTGTTTGATGTAATCGCGTTTTAGTTTATCTTGATACCAAGTCCCCTTCAGAGTTATCATAAGATTGTATCTGAGACCGCATCATCCCTGATAAACGCGTAAGGCACGTAAGCATAGTGGGGGGGTCAGATTGTAATATGACGTCACACTTCCAAAAAATGTGTGTCTGGCCCCAGGGGTCTGGCTGTCTGTTCACGCTGTACATGTGACGTTTCGATACTGTAACATTTAGACGGCATTGGTTTGATTGTGGGCCAACATTGCAGATGCAGAACTATTATTGCGCTGCGATATCTCTTTAAAATGACAAGATATATCCTAGCTCTTGTCAGCCAGCCATGATCACACTCGGAAGTTCAGGCAATATGTAACGTTCCAACAAAACATGACACGTTGACGCAACGTTGGCCCATCGTCTGCGACGTAAAGCCCAACATTAAACCAGTATTGCGTCAACGTCTTGTGTTTACTGGGTAGCTGGCACACACATCAACACGCATATTGGCGTGTAGCACCTTCCGTGACCGTCACGCGCACCACAAAGCTGGCTGGCCAAACGGCAAGTGATGGAGTTTACTGGATATTTTTTTAAAGTAGATTGGTCATCAACATAATTTATACTCTTGACCCCTGCATTTGCCCTGACGATTAAAAGAAACACAACACTTCATTTTTTACATTTGACGGGTTGCTTTTTAATGTGACACCCAAGTAATATCCCCCTCAAAAAAATTACAAGGAATGTTGATTTAAAGATAGGTGTTCACATGCCGTTTTGTATTTATGCATAATTTTATAGGACTAGTCTACTTGATATATTTTATAAAATCGGGGAATAATCATTGTCATAATTTACAACGGAGGGGGGAGGGGGCAGGAAACCACTTTGCCTTCCCGAACTTTGATGACCCCCTCCCACCCTCACAGTGAATAATCAAGTCGTATGTCAAGAGTTCTGCGGCGGCTACTAAGTGAAGAAAAATCGTTAAAAAAATAGGCACACATTAAAACACTCTATCAAATTACAATTACAAAACTAAAAGGCACGAAAAATAAAAGAGACAACACTATAAAAAAAACAATGAATTTATCATTACGTGATAATCATACATCAAAGTATTTCACGAAGTGTGTCTAATTCAGTTTCGATAGATGAGAATATATGGGAATCTGTAATTTATCTCTCCTCGAACCGCTGTTGATTGTAGTACGATGCACTGCCATTTCAGGCGGCCAAAAACAAGCTACTGTTCAGCTGACTGATTGGTCATGTTGATTGATTGTTTCTTTGACTGACAGCTGACTGGCTGATATTCTGTCTTCCGTGAACAGTTCAACACTGTTGAAATCATCAAATTCATGCCTTTTGTCTGTTTCATGCTCACATTTTGCAGTTTTAAGTGCATTTTTCATAAGGTCATGGGGATGGTATAATCTAACACATTTTGATCAGCGCACTAAATTGTAACTTACAATTACATGTAAGTGCACCGACAGGGCCAGGCGACACACTGTCACTGTCAGTGTCACTGGCGACAGTCACGTCATGAGTCATGACTGATTCAATGATTGATCATGTTGATTGTGATAAAAAACTGACATTCACATTTGTTTGATAATTAAATTAATGTTAGGCCTAGTTGTTACACAACACTGATTGAATGATGCCTTTGAGTTTGATGGAATCCACATGTTCTTAAGATCCGATGATCAAAAGTTGGAATTCCATGTTTCGTGATCGGATCTCGAGACTTGGAGAACAGTTAAATATGTTGGATATATTAACGCTTGAGTTGTGTTTGCTATTTTGTAAAAAATGTTGATAAACAGATTTGATCCGCGATGGATAATAAGATAATTTCGAAAAATAAGGTATCACACTACTAAATATCGATACTAAGAGTAAGAAGATTGAATTTTAAACTACGGCCAATTATCGTCAAGAAATAAAATTAAGTATTGTTACCTTGGTTAAATTCCAAGATTCGATGTCAAGATTATTTTAATTATAGTCATTTCAATTTAAAAAAATGTATCTAGACTACATCTAATTTACAGTAAATATTATTAAAATATTTTGAAAGAGATCTTCTCATCGTTGTAAAAGCCATACTAAAATCGGTTAAAATGCAGCTTATTGTCTTGATGTCAAGATTCTTGGAATTTGGCATTTCAATTTAATTTTTTATCTATGCAATAGCCATTATTTGAAAATAGACTAATGCAGCTTATTGTACTTCTAGTTAAACTTACTGATCTGGTAAATTCCAAGATTCGATGTCAAGATTCTTAGAATTCGTCTTTTCAATTTAATTTCTTTATCTAGGCCTACGTAAGTGTTGCATCTTTCGGTGCTAGGCAGGTCTCCTAACCAAAAACTTTTTTTTTGAGTTATGCCAATAAACCAGAAGTGGTAAAGTACTGATAATAGATCATACAGATTAATAATACTCATTGCACAGGTTTGAGGGATAAAAATAAACTGATGTAGACACAAAATGTGTGTTCTCAGACAGTCCATGCCACAAAATAATGAAAAAACTGAACAGGAGTGAGGTGCATATATCAACACATTCTCTTATAATACTTTACATGTGGGCCATTAGGATTATTGCAATTTGTGTAAGCCCCTGGCAGCTGCAGGTAAGCCAGGGTCACGTTTCCCAAATAACATTTACAGCAGGATAGAGTAACCTGGTGAAACATTTAGGCCTATTGTAGCCTAGTTGCTGGAACATATTCACCCAACGTTGGTTAATTTTTACTAGAAAAGCGGTACTAGTAAATATACATGTTTACTAGTCCTCAGCTCTTTTTACTAGTGTTAGGATTACAGGACTACCCCTAATTTCGAACCCTGATGTATCCTTCCCAAACTCTCGGATAAGCTCAATAATGGCTATAAAAAAATCAAAATGACAGATTTATTGAGATTTTTCGCCTTTTACGTCAATAATTTGACCTCGTGGCCTCTATCCTTCCCAAATTTGTTAAAATGTGTGTTACTAATTACCAGTTCTTGGACAAGTTCCATAATGGCTGAAACAAATTCAAAATGACTGATTTATTACAATTTTTTGCATTTACGTCAATAATTTGACCTTGTGGCCGTAATATTAACTTTGAATTTGATAATGGCGGCGGGCTATTGTAGAGTGCTCTTGTTGTATTTGTTCACGAAGTCATGGAATTCTTAAAAAAATGGTCATGGAAAAGTCGATGGAGTTTCATTTCCTGATCTCCGTGGGAAGCCTGGGGAAGGAGTGAGGGGAGAAAGAAGGGAGGGAGAGGGTGGGTTGAAGGAACGGAGGGAGGAAGGGGGAAGGAGGGTAAACGGAAGGGAAGAAGGAAGGGGGGAGTGAGGGAAGAAGGGGGAGGGGGGAAAGGAGGGAGGAAGTGAGGAGGAGGGAGGGAGAGAGAGATGGAGGAAAGTGAGGGGGGAGGAGGAAGGGAGAGAGTAAGGGATGGAGGGAGGAAGGAGAGAGGGAGGGGGAGGAGAGAGGGGATAAGGAAGATAGAGAGTGAGAGACAGCACATGTTACTTCGATGTCAAGATTCTTGGAATTTTGTTATTTTAATTTCATTTTTTTACCTCATAACTTAGCTATTATATTTATCGTATAACCTAGTTATTATATATTTACCTATATATTTGAGCAGCGCTAGTCTAAACTGGCTGATTTTAGTAGATTCCAAGATTCGATGTCACAATTCTTGGAATTTGTGTCATTTTAATCTCTTCCTTTTTTATTTATATATAATTGACCATATTATTAAAAGATTTTGAAATAGTTCTTATTATTAACAATGAATAGCCTACGAGCGCCGATCTAGGGCCTATCATCAAAACGTAAGGTTCGAGCAGACAGTTTCCAGGGTCAACAATGCTTGGTGCAATCTCCGGCGGGCCGATCTTACAGTGTGGGCGAATAATATACACTGTGGAGCCGGTCAGCCGGCTTCACAGTTCAGTTTGTCTGTCTGGTCGATATCTGGGGGGAGGCCTAGAAAAAATATGAAAAAAAAAGTTTGTTGCCAGAAAAGTAAAAACAACCCAGTTTGTTGAAAATGCGTGCAGAAAAAAAAGTTTGTTGTCGAAATTTATGAAAAATATGTTGACCAGAAAAAGCAAAACATGATAACGTACATAATAGCCTATGGAAGGCATACAACAATAAAAAATATTTCATTCTTTCGACGAAACATAAAAAGAAAAATCGTTCATCGCAAAAAAAAATTGTTTTCTCGCAGAGGTAAAAAAAAGTTTAGCAAACAAATCTTGCGTCCCTAATGTTGCGTCCCTTATTTTGTCTTGATTGGTTTTGTTAGAGTGTAAACTTGAGTACCATATAATACTAGTCATATGTAACTGCCCCCTGGTGAATGTAAGTTTTTTATTTTGTTTGTGCTGCCACCTAGTGACTCTATCATATTGGCGGGATATTATTCTCATTTATGCTTTACTGTTTCACTGCCTTCGCTCACGTTGTCGAGCATGTCTGTACTTTCCAGAATGATGATATTATAATAAACTATTTACACTTTCTTCACTGCTGATTTGGTATCCGGTGTCTATAATGGCAAGCGGAATAAACTCAACAGGTTTTTTAGTTATCGTCAATTTTGTGGCGTCATTTAATATGGGGGGGGGGTGTTTTATGTCACCCTATCATTGACAATGACATTGTAACTGTAGGGATAAAATATTATATACATTCATCATATAGCAGATTTTTGTAACCCCAGGGGGTATCTTTGCCCACCTCATTAGTTTCTTGCCCTAGCCTAGGGCCTTGTTCTCAATGGGTTTTGTAAATTTTCATTTTGTTTTGATTGAAATCTCAGATAATGCCGATTTTTCATGCTTCTAAAACTTAAAGTCAGTAAAATTACATTTTTTATAATTTTTTTGCAGAGGGTTGTATCAGGTTGAAATAAAAACTGACATGTGCCGGAAGGAATCCTAAATCCATTTGGAAACAAAATAAATGAAAAATATATGCAACATGGTTCACCACACTGTTACACAATGCAGTGAGCGAAAATACCCTCACTTGTGCGAAAACCCCCTAGAAACATAGGAGATTGACATAAGCTATGCTACCTATTCACAATTGACCCTGAAGTATATTTTTTCAAATCGGAAGTGGTTCAGACATACTCATAATGTCAGGTTTCAGCTACAGACTGACCACATACAAAATCATGAGATATTCTTTGGACGGTCATATCTAAGACTGGTGTCCGAATACTCAAGTTGAAAATGTTTTTTTAGAATGTTCAGTGACATTTAATTACAATTAACATGCCCCACGTAGACGTTTCCAACACCCACCCTCCCCAATTAAGGGTATAAACAGTATCAGTTAAGTATGTAAGCATTGCCAGTTATTACCACTATGTACAGGCCGTTATCAGGTATTGCGTCATAGTTGTGAACGTGCGACATCAGTGACTGGGGTGTTTTTCAGTCACAATGGCCTGGGTGGATTGTATATGATGTAACAACAGTTCAACGAGGCATTTCATTGTCTGAATATTAGCAGGTCAACATGGCGCACATGAAGGGCAACATGGCACTCAAGAAGGGCAACATGGCGCTCATAAAGGGCAACATGGCGCTCACAAAAGGCAACATGGCGCTACGCCATGTTAGAAAAAGCTTTATGAAACACTGTTGCACATTCTTAGTTGTTTTCTGTAGTTTTATTAGTATGATCAGTTGTTTATAATAATATAGTAGCAGTTGTTTATAGGTAATAATTAATAAAGACCACTGTGTACTGTCTCAGACTACAGTACTACTACATTTAGTATTTAATTTCAGGTTTCAGTGTTTCATCTAGGATTCAGAAGGGGCATGGCGCCACCGATCATTGGGGGCACCTTATCATGCCCGCCGGGCACCCAGTTGACTCGCTTGGGCATTTCCAAACCCCCCCCCCCCCAATTAAGGGTACAAACAAAATCAGTTAAGTAGGCCTACGTAGACATCGCCAGTTATAACCACTATGTACACAAGCCGTTATCAGGTATTGTGTCATAGGTGTGAACGCAAGACTTCAGTGATCAGTGTGTTTTCCACTGTGACAATGGCCAGGGTGGATTAAATATGACGTAACAATAGTTCAATGAGGCACTTCACTGAAGGGCAACATGGCGCACCTGAAAGGCAACATGGCGCTCACAAAAGGCAACATGGCGCTGCGCCATTTTAGAAATGGCTAGATGAAACACTGGGTTTGGTTAGAAATTGGCCAAAATTGTGTAATTTTTTGCTATGCGATACTGAAAAAAATAAAAAATTGAACCTTGCTAACTGTTTTTTTCAGATTTTATGAAAAGTGTGAGAAAAGATTAAGCTCTCCTTAGTAAATACAAAATGGGAGACAGTTCCACTCAGCCAAAGAAAACGGTTCTTGTAACAGGTGAGAGATAACATGATTTATGAGTATTTTTCTTTTTCTTTGATGTAAATTGATAAGGATAAATATTTTTTTATTGACATAGTAATTAAAATTAGATTCCTTATATTTCCTAAAACAGACATTTCTACTAAATTTTAATACATCCTTTGCAGGATTTGGACCTTTTGGAAGCCATGTGGTAAACTCCAGTTGGGTGGCTGTGCAAGAATTAAATCGCATGGGATTGAATCATCCAGGCATACAGTTGGTTGTTACTGAAATCCCAGTAGAGTATGATTATGTCAAGGATGCAGTGCCTGACCTTTGGAAAAAATACAAACCAGAGGTGAGAAGATCAATTAAATTTTTAGTGTATTTCTCGTGTGAATTTTCTTTGATAAGCTATGTAATCTAACAGTAAATTCTATTGTAACACCTTAGAACTTTAGTTAAAAACTATGGATGATTATAGTTTCAGTACAGAGGTTGATGGTATTTCATAGCTTTGAAGGTTGGTTAGTGATGATAATCTACATGTTCATGTACATTTTTTAATTCACCCATCTGTTATGGATAGGTAATAAGAAAGAGCCATGCCTATTTATCTTTGCCTCCTTTTGTTGTCAGCATTATAGCTTGACAGTGTTCGACCACACTCTTTTTGCTCTAAATATGTGACCATAAATTTGAAATTGATCCGAGCTTAAAGATCCATATTGTTCTATAGTACCATTTATAACATTCTCCTCAGTTGAAAAAACTTAATTTGATATTATTGGTATTTTAGTGGAACATAGACCGTTTAAAATTAATGTATCTTGCTTCAAATCTTGATTAAGACTAAAAGATGTCATACTGATACATGTATCTCATCATACCTCTGTGCTCAACGATTGTGTATATTATGGAACTGGATTGAGTTAACTTTGGGGACGGATCTATTGGTCTGAGGTGGGAAATTACAAGCAGAGAGCCAGGAGGATTTCATTGATTATTTTAGGTCTAAAATAGCAGGTTGTAATTTTTTATAGTGAAGATACATGAAGAATCCCTATCTGGAACTATTACTGACCCAAATTAGCTGTTTTCCTACTTTCAAGTTAAACTCAAACTATGGGGCCATCAAATAACAATGTTTTTTGTAAAAAAATATTTTACACAGACTTAAGGCCCAGTCACACTGGGGTACGGTTTGACACGGTCACACGCGGAAGAAGCAAAAGCCACGCACCGCGAATCGGCGTCGGTAAGCGTCGGTAAGCGTCCGTGATCGTACATTTCCAGGCGGTCACCGCGTCACTTTTGCAGCAACCGTGTCCATCCGTCGGCTGCCGCAAATCAACTTCTTGTTCAAAAATTTGTGGCCAAGTGTGGCTGTCCGCGGAATCCCAATCATCCGTGAATCAGCGTAGAGACACAGCGAGATGGTGTACAAACACCGTGGACATCGTACATACACCTTAGGTATCGTGGGCGTGCGCGACAGAGCGGAGACAAGAAATGGCTCACCCTGCACCCCTCTCCAAGGCGGAGCCCCTACACTGGCACACGCTGTCCCTACGCTGTTCTACACTGTTATACAATAGCCTACGCTACCCTACGCACAGCGCAAAATATTTTTGGTGTTGCACCGTGAGACGGTCAGCGTAGGGGATCCGTAGCTACTGGCTGCGCTTAGTCACGCTTAGTCACGCTGCCTACGGTCTCTGTACCCCATGTACGGTTTCTGTACACCGTTTGACGACATATCACGCTTACTCACGCTATGTCACGGTATGTCACGCTGCCTCACGCTGTCTACGGTGTATGTACGCCATCTTGCTGTGTCTGTACACAATTTTGCACTGTCCGCCACCCAAATGTGTCAATTTCCAAACCGCGTATGAAAAGGTCGTGGATCGGAGTATTTCTCATTCTTTCCTGTTGACCTTCCCCAAGTTCCATCTGCTCTGTTGCTCTTCTGTTGCTCCATCATTGTCGTCGTCCTCTCTGGGTAGTGCTGTATAGATTTTTTCTCCAACATGTATGTGGTACAATAACACACACGTCAAATGCAGTTGAGGGCTTGGCAGCTGCATGCAGTTGGCAGAGCATTGACGAATTACTACTGTGAGATTTGGTCTCATGGCAAAAGAGAAGGGAAAGCAAAAAAGAGTACCCGCAAAAAAGCAGTTATATGAAAGAGAAATTCCCGATTTCTTATTTTCTGAGGGCTTAGAAAAGAAAAGGCAAAGCAAGAAAAAAAGCTGCAAAGAAGCAGATATAAAGACGAAATTCCTGATTTCTTATTTCGTACATCCATGTCCAAAGTAAGAAATCTGGGAATTTTGTCTTTATATCAGTTCTAGTCAATGGACATATTTACATCATAATGGTCATATTAAGAAGCCAAAAACTGATTTTTTGATGATTTTAGCCTGATTGTCGCTTTAATTATGTTCGCGAGAATACTGTGGAGCATATAATGTTTCCAGACGTGCAGTAGGTCCCGTATACACTTTTTAGAGCTACATGGTCGCAAGATAATTAGAGGCTGGACCCCATTTATTTACGCTGTTTAAGCTATTTTTGTCTCTCATTTAAGGTTGAATTATATTTATATCCGTTTTTGTAATTCCCCGATTATATTAAATGAACATAAATCTAAAATGAACTCGGACCTCCTGGGACCATTGGCGGCCGGTTACGCAATGCTTGGAGCCGTCAGTAACAGTAACAGTGGCTAGTCGAGTGTGTCGCACCATTTCAAGTCTACGGGCTTGGTAGTTAGGCTATCATATGAATAATATAACATCAGTGATATGATGTTTTATTACATGATTTGGAAAAACATAATATTAGTGTTGTAATGATTTATTGCACGATATAAAAAATTGCAAAGACATCGTGTTCGTGTTGTAACATTTTATTACACGATTTAAATGGAAAAATGTGAGGGAACATCATGCTCCTGTTGTGATGCTTTACTGCCCGATTTAAAAAGATTATTATTTCGTGTTATAATGCTTTATTACACAATTTGAATAAACATGTTACTTTGTAAAATTATTTTTAAATTATAGGGCCTATTAGCGTAATAGATTTAAAGCTGTTGCATAAATATTTGTATATGCTGACACAGATCACTGTCATTATTGATAGTTAACCGACAGGGCTGATTGACAGGCGAGTTCAAACTCCTCCCATCTCACTAGACCTTGTCTCGTATGACCTCGCGTCGAGAGTGATATTTCCCGAGATTTGAGAAGCACACTGGCCTATCCTAAAAAATACCATTTTTTTTTAGATATACTTTGTTCAATTTTTTCAATAGGCATTAATCATGCTAATCTATAGTATCATTATTATTAAAGGCATTTATATTGCTTTATCTCAAATGATTCTAAGGCGCATAAGCCGCAAAGATCAAAATAATTAGGTGGAATTCGGAAATTGGTTTAGACGACTAAAATTACCATCTGACGGGCCCACATGGCACCATAGTTTTTGTGGATATCCAGGTATCTGGCCATCTGGAATGAGATATAATTTGAAGATATCTTTTGCTATAAAGATATATTTCAATTTATATTTCAAAATTAAAACATGCATTACAATAAATATAGATTGAGAATATCTTTCATATAGGACAAATATATTCTACTATGTAGGCCTACATTTGTTACACAACGAGAAATAATGAAAGAATAAAATAAATATATATATCTAGGCCTAATATACATAAATTAAAATTAAAATAGAATAGTGGACAAGCCAGTGTGAAACATGCGGACAAGTGCACGGACCAGCATGTACAAACCCAATGGGAAAAGTCATGTGCACGCGACTTGTCGTATAAACACGTGGACGTGCGCGGGTTGTCGCAATTTTGTGTACACACACCGTCTCTATGTGCAGGCGGACCGTCGCGTCGTGTAGGCATTCCGTCTGGACGTGCGGTGAGCGTACACACACCATCTCCCAGTGTCGCGATCGCGTCAGACCGTCTCCATTCGTCGATTCCTGTGAGTGAGCGTCTGTAAATGTAGAGACACCGTAGGAAGAGAGCATGAGTGTACACGTACCGTAGGTGGCGTACGCACACCGCGCGCGGTATGTGTACACCACCTATGGTTCTTGTGCACTTATCTACGCTCATACACGATTCAGACGCTCACAGACGATTTCTACAGTATGCGTACGCCATTTTTCGTCCGTCTGGGTGTGTAGGCACACCGTGCGGATTAAAACACGTGGTTGGGGACGGTCTGATGCGGATTGCTGATTTAGGCTATTTTGCTCAAACTGCGGGCAGCGTGTCAATCCGCGTCTCAGTGTGACTGTAGCTTTGCCCATATTAATGTATTTTTGTAGCAGCAAAGTTTAAAGATTCAGATTTTTAAAATATTATTGGATCAGTATATCATAAGTGAAAATGACAAGTTTTTACTAACTGTGTAGAGTTGTATAGCCTAGTTTTAAAAGTTTGATTCATTCAATTGAAAACCAGAAGCAGTTGTTTCCCCTAATACAAAAGGTGAATTCACCCCTTAGATCTGTTTTAAATGTGAATACAGGAGAGGGGTGGAATTAAACGTTAAGGGCATTCCAATCCCCAAGACTGGCAAGTCAAGGAAACTGTCATTCCTAGAAATGGCCTTTGTCCTAGAATGCCATTTTGTTGTCAGTTTATCATAACATCGTTGTTTCATACACAGTAGCTGTTAACAATTTTAACTGTGCCTATTTTTTGTTTTTTTTTGTATGCTTATGTCTGAATGTACAGTACAATATCTTTACAGATGTTATTATTTGTAATTTATTACATTTGCAGCTCATGGTGCATGTAGGATTATCTGGTATAGCAAGAGAAATCACATTAGAACAACAAGCTCACAATGATGGATATGACCGATGTGATGTCAGTGGACGGGTTCCACCAATGCACTGTTGTATCAATGATACTCCTGATGACTGTATTACATCAGGACTAGATATGAATAAAGTATGCAGTTTGATCAATTCAACTCAGTCCGGTTTAGATTCTGTTGTGTCTATGGATCCTGGAAGGTAATTACATATTTATCATGTTTATTATCTGTAGAGATGCATCACTAGCACTGTGCGTGAATTGGATGCACTTCCGTATTAGATTACATACATTCTTAGGGCGCATCCTTAAGAAATGCTGATTTGTGTTGTCATTTAAACAATGTTGACTTATGTAGAATAGGTCTAAAATTAAGATATCAAATACAGTTTTAAATGCAATTACATAATTATTCAGTGCAAAGCATATGCACAAGCTTGACTGAGAAAAGGTTGCCTGCTCAAAATAAAAATAATATTAATCTTTATATTATCAAGAATACACAGGCCTACATCACACTCATAAATATGGCAAAGTCTTTTCTTGTTTTATTTTTGTTGACTACTATAGTTATATATCGTTTCTGATATTTAGGTATCTGTGTGATTTTATCTACTTCACTTCACTCCATCAGGATCGTGCGCGTAGTGCTTTTATTCATGTGCCTCCACTTAACAAGCCATATTCTGCTAGACAGCTTGCGGAAGGATTACGACTTGCTATCAAGGCCATGCTGGATCAATTACAGTAGCTCAGTTCTAGGAATATGAGATTTGATCACTTTTGACTGACTTTAAATTCACATGAATGTGATGCAATTTTAATTGTTTTTTTTTTTTTAAACTGGACTGATGGTGTTCAATTATGAATTTTAATGTGTGTTTTTGTGAAAAAAAAATTATTTTATTTTACATAGCCAAATTTAACATAATTGTCAAAAATCACAATCTATGATTTTTGCAAATACATAGTTTAATTATATTTTTATCAGTATATATATCAGTAAAGATATATTATGTCGGTATACTATCTCTCTTTTTTCAATTTGTAACTACACAATTTTATTTATAATAATTTAATTATCATAATTGCTATTTTATTGTAGAATAATGCTGATTTTATTATTGGTTGTATTGTTTTATATGGAGCGCAAATGGTGCCATGTTAATGAGGTATTATTTTTAAATACCACACAGTGGCAGATCCAGCATAGGGCGTACCCGGCGTACGCCCCCCCCCCCCCGTTATTGGTGGAAATTTTGAATTTTCATGCATTTTTTTTAATAAAGTGAAGCTAACACCCCTTTTTTCGGCCAAATTGTGGCTTACGCCCCCTCCCCTTGCACATTCTGGATCCGCCACTGCCGCACATGTGTGTTTTAAAGTGTGTTTTTAGTATTTTGTAATAACCACATTCTTCTCTTTGTTGGAAAGATTCTGATATAGTACTTTTCTTGCTGTTTAATCGATACACATCACAACTGTTTGTGTATCCCCTTAAAGTTGAATTTCTGTTGTCATTAATCTTCCATCACCATGAACGAATTCACCCCATGTCGAGTGGTATTTTATTTGTTTTAAATTTATCAAAGAAAATATCACTGGATATGGGATAAAATCTTTGTGTTGGACAATGACTAGTTCATATTTAACTCAGAATTCAGATTTATTACTCTTTTTTTTTTATGTGAGCAGGATATTTTGCACTCCATGTTTATCAAATTATTGCAGAAACAGATTATTATTTCAGTGTGCAGTGTCTTTTTACAGAATCATTATGTACTTGAAATTATTGCTGTAACCTCCCCAGATTGTATGGGGTTTATTTCGGTTGATGATGGTACAAAGTATAAGAAACATTTCACTGAATAGCACTGCTTTGTTTTCCAAATATATTGTGAAAACACAATTCTTTTTTTCCGGTTTTGCTCATTAAGAAGCTTTAATAGGTTTGAGATAAATAACAATTAAAATTTGATTTGATCAATTTAATGGCAAGATTACCTTTTGGAAGCAACTATATTTTTTAAATGTCTGATTTGCAGCCAAATTGAATTTGCTATGCTTGCACCTGCATGCTTGCAAACCTAGGGCACCCAATCAGCGTTCACTCTCTTACCGTTCACCACATACAGTATTTCCTGTGCACACATTTTTCCTAATTTCAAGTTTTGTCATTTTTTTAATCTGTAGCAACATATTTTTTTAGATAACACTTGAGAGTTTTGGAATCCCTGTTATATAACTTAATATTATGAAAACATGAAATGGTCGGATTGATTTAGTGAGTATGGGAAGGGGTGGGGCTCTCACTTGTCTGTATTCATTCTCCTTAATGAGTAGAATATTGAAAGCTATTTGAATGAATTATCCCGTTTGTCCTTGTTATGTGTACTTTAATGTCAATTTCGTTGTTATATCAATACAGTAAAAACCTGCAGATAATATGTCGTGATGCGTGTATAGATTATTTACTAACCAGATAGTATTTTATGTACTGTACACACAAAATACATTATCACAGAGATTAGTAGCTGTTAGATAATTTGCAAAACAAATGTTCATAATACTTGTGATGTAGAACATTATTTATCTGATTTATTCAACTTTGTATTTATCTGAGTGTATAATCATATAATTTTTGAATAAAAGTAAAATTCAATCGGGCTATATCTATTTGTATTATTTTTGTAAAAGAAAATCTTCCTTATATTACGTATCAAATGGTTCTTTAATAACCATGAAAAACAAATCAACAGCAAAGCTTTGGAACTAATCTCATTATGACCGCTCGCTATACGAGTTATGATCTTTCAGGAGATGATTCTAGTGACGTTCTTTTTTTGTATATTTCAATACCAGTTTATATAAGTTTTTCATAACGTTGTTCTACTGCTTTAAATTGTAATAACAAAAAGTCTACCACCTTATATTCTCTTTCAAATATGTTCGTAATATAGTCCAGGCAAACAATGAAATGACCCACCACTAATTGCAACAGAAATTATTCCTTCACCAACAGTCTCAGAAAGTGTCATAGAAAAACATATTAAAAGTCACCAAGAATCGCAGTAGTGGGAGAGTGCCTAATTTGCATAAATCCAAAATAGCCGCCAAATTAATTGACTAAGTCTTATTTTTGCGATATCTCGACTAATAATCAATGTAGAATCATGAATTTGGTGTCTAACCATATGTTGTTGGGGCCAAGCAATCGGATGAGCACAACATTAAGCATCTCGGACCGTCCTTGACAACATAAATGGGATTGTCGTATATGATGAATACTGAATAGCGTAAAATTTCACGTATTTGATCACCCATCACTATGATGGCCACCATGTTATCAGAAGAAATGACAGGTTCTGAGCTGACTTGTCGACTGACCTAATCATTGATTAAGTGTTGATGAGAAACCTCAAAACTACAGATGGTTTGACGAGAGAAAGTGGCATGAATGAATCGCCGCGTTTCGTATGGTTGCTCTCAATTCCGGCTTGTAGGAGAGACCCAGGCGAATTTGGACATCGCCAGCTTTTTTTCCATACTATGTTCATATGATACCAGAGACTCTCTAGTATCTATATAGGCGTAACTGTACAAGTTCCAGACTCTGTGGTCTTTAAGGAGAAACGGAAAGATCATTTCTAACATGTTTGACTAAGAGATCTGTTGATAGTGCAAACTGCCATAGCGTCTTCAAGAAAACACCAGGCCCAACAGTCGTAGTTGGCGATGACACAAACCCACTTATTGGTATGCTTCCATGCCAAATCCACAAATTCTATCTTAGACCAGAGCCAAAACAGGGAGAAAATCATCCATCAAAATACTGGAGTATTGCTTTATTGAGAATAACAGTTGGTCCAGAAGTGTACAGAAATGTGTCGTTTATTCATCACATTATTGGATGGTATACCACATCTGGCGTCGGGATTGGCAAAAAAGCAGCATTGACACTTCTGTCCACCAGTGCAGTATTTCGGGAACAGTGGGCTAGCTTCCAATGATCTAAATAGCTAAAAGGCTGACCTGATATCTACAGGTGAAGACGCTTTAGTCACTTTATACAAAGGTAAACCTGGTGAGACGCTTGACCATCTGAGACTGCAAAAGTTTCATCATAAAGGCATAGTCAAGCCCTGTAATCTTAAGTAATACCTAATTTTTGACTATTTTGAATACACTGATTTCATTGGACTGGGGTTGGTGCAGCAAGGAAGACGAACTTGCCAATCATAACAGATTAAGATCCAGCTCCAACGGATCTCCTCAAGATCAGATACAAATGCAAGACTAGATTCGCTACTTCCATACCTGTATGGAAGTATGTGGGTTTATAGATCTTTATGGGATATCATTATTTAGCTATGGCTGGCATTTGCTAGTTTCCATTCATGACGCGACGACGCTGAAGTTTTTCAGAAGTATTTCAGAAGTTATACCATTTATTATGTAATGAAATTCTGCGACAAAGCTATTGGGTTTATAAAGGGTGACATTTTGATTTATTTACTACACGCTAAATAGACTAACTTTTAACCATGCCAACGCTCACCAAGGATAGTTGAACTAGGTGTTTCATAGATAGGCCTACTTCACTATTTTATTTTAGTTGTGTATTGATAATACGAGAGATAGGCTATAGACTATGACACATAGGGCCTATATATATATATATATATATATAGGCTATTTAGTATTAGGCCGATAATATTAACTGATGTGCAACAACATAGGCCCTATAAGATTTATAAGTTTATCTTTCAGGAGCGGATCTAGATTTTCACTGACGGGGGGGTTACAACTTGACAAAGTAATATTTCACTGCAGTCGGAGTTCGGGGGGGGGGGGCGCCCGGACATTTTTGTGATTTTCAAAGGCTTTCTTTTGCAATCTCAGGCATATTGGGCACTGTATATCTTTCAGTATGTAACCAGTTCATAAAGAAACCCCAAAATAAGATTATAATTTTTTTCGAAGTGGGGGGGGGGGGGTGTCAACCCAAATCCCCCCTTTGATCCGCCCCTGCCTTTTTTAAATAAACGAAAATTTATTTGAGGTAGGGCTCAGCTTACTATGTCACCCAGTAAGTATTCGGGTGGTCGAGATAACATCAGATTTGACAAGTTTACATCTGCTGGTCTGTCCAGAGGTTGACGAGGTTTCAGGCGTGTCGGCTTTAACTTCACTGATTTCCTGATACTGGCCATTGCTTTTTGGGTCTTTTCCTTACCTAATGGCGTTCCGTGCCAGTTTGGATCATTTTCAACACCTGTTTTTTCAGAAAATTATAAGATATAGTATTATGTTTATTCATAAAGGCCTATAGTGCGTCTTTATTTGTAAATAAGCTGTTTCTATATTTTAATTCTATGCACAAAAGATCTTATTTGTATATCCCCACAAATTTCAGGCATTTTTTCTGGCATCCGCAGACATGGAATTTAAATTCGAAATTGATGACATCACACTAGTTGCAGAAGATTATGTTAAGCTCCTTGGAGTCAATCTGGATAAAAATCTAAATTACGACACACATATAAAACAGATTTGTAAAAAAGCTGGCAACCATTTAAATGCTTTAAAAAGACTCTCACCATATATCAGTATCAACCATAGAATGGCAATATTTCGCTGTTTCATATTGTGCCATTTCCAGTTCTGTAGCATTGTGTGGCATTTTTGTGGAGTGGGGAACACTAAAAAGATGGAAAAAATTCAGGAGAGAGGGCTGCGTTTTGTTTATGGTGACTATACTTCAGACTATGATTCTCTTCTTTGCAAATCCAAAATGCCGAGCTTGAAATTGGGGAGGGAAAGAAACATTGCGATTCAGACATACAAAATTAAAAACAATCTGGCTCCTAGATATTTGAAAGAACTAATAACACCAATACAAAATTCAAAATTTCACCTGCCTTTGTTTAAATCAACAAGGCATGGTCTGAATTCATTTGCTTATATGGCCCCTAGGATTTGGAACACTCTACCTGAATGCACACGCAATGCTACCTCTCTGCAAAACTTCAAGTCGCGAATAAATAAGTGGTCAGGTATACACAGAAGCCAACACAAATGTGCAAATTGCATCAAATAACATAGTTCTTTTATTATTATTTATTTTTTTATCATGCTATTTTAAACTATGTCAAAGATCTTAAAATATTCTCTGATAAGTATTTAATCCATCTTTGCTTTTAATCATAATTATACATTGATGCAGGACGTCATTAATTTAATTTACTTTTTACGTAGTGTAACCGTGATATTTTATTCATAATCTTAACTCTGTGATAAAGTCAATTTCCTGTACTTTACATATATAAGTATATACAATAATATAGTATTTGATAATTTGACTATAATATAGTATTAGTAGTAAAATAATATTGAGAAGGTGATATTTTTAATACAGGACTAGTAAAACCTAATATATTGTTTTGAATTGTACCATGCCGATTGAAAATAAAATTGATCTTATCTTATCTTATCTTATTATTGAATATTGAATAATTCTGCTGCCAGAGCTTAAAGTGAAATGATTCAAATTCAGCAATAGGGGCCTAACTGTATAATTAAATACTATATATATTACAGTAGGCCTATACAGTTTTCAAAATGTTGTTGTTCATTAGGCCCTATCTATCAAAATGAAATGAAATAATTGGGGTTTTAGGTCACCTTTGTGCACACATAGGCTAAGCTGGGCCAAGAGAACCTCCTAAGGATGGTGAGATGAATGAGATGGCACTGCCCTCCAGACAAAAAATTCGAAATTCGACCCTAGGCGGTCTGTGGCCGAGCACGCTATTTCTCGGTCACGGAGGTTTCCCACAATATTGAATATTTACGAGTGAGAGGGGAAGAAATATCTTGTTTCTTTGGAACTTGAATGCCAGATCGAGTGGGGTTCGAACCCGCGATCTCTGACTTCCCAGGCAGGCAGCTTTGACCACTGCACCAGGGGCCCCGCCATCCCTATCTATCAGTTATGAACAAAAATTAAACCAAAAATACGTTTTTCCGGGGCTGATCGTCACTTCACACATTATCATGATTATTGACACTGGACAAATAGTTCGGCAGATCTCATAGCAGAGCACTGTGTAGCCTCGTTTCTAGGCCAGGTACGCTGCACTGGTGTATTGCTTTGAGAATTAGTTATGTAATTGCTCCGTCCTGATAAGGTCATCAAAACAACAGTCTGGGGACCCAAACCTGTCTACTATTGTGTCGTAGCTTCAGTGCGGTCGGACTAACTAGGGTCTACATAGCCTACAGGCTAAAATGACAGACAGACGAAAAAATAATTTTATTGACAGAAAGAAAATCATTAAGACATGCAGCTGAATGTTTTATTGATTGATTAATCAAAATGGCTGACAACAAACTAGATTTATTAGAAAATAAATTAACTCGTTTAGAATTAAGAATATTCGGCAATGCAGACAAAGATGTTTTGTATCCTAAGGTATTCGAGAGTGTAGATTACCGCTTCTATCTGCCATTAACATATTTATTATAAACTTGCATTTTTAAACCGAATAGGTCTACATTCCGATTTGTAATTTGTCAATTCGCTTTGACAGCCTTTGTGAGCGATAATAAATGAATATAGAAATGACAAGTCCAGCCTCAAGGTCTCACCACCCTAAATGAGCCGAAATCCAAGGGGGGTGGCTACTGACTAGAGAATCCCTACCCAAATTACTGCTTTAAATGGTTGTTTCCGCTTCTGGTGAATTAAGAAAAATACAGGAATGTTGTAATTATGTGGATAAATTGTTAGCACACACTGTTTTCGCTATCTGTGATATGAGGTATAACTGTTATGTGAGATTTCCGGATGGACACATGGGGTGAGAAGGATTTGTGTCTTTTCTGGGAATGGGCGCAAGAATATTTCGGGAGATCTGGGCAAAACGGACCATTTTTTCAACATTGGAGCGTAGCTCAAAACGCAGGAAGTTAGCATACCATTTTCGAAACAGTTTTTGAAAAAGGACAGCTTAGGCTTTATTATGGTGTGTCACATAGGGGGGCAGCTAGGGACGAAAGTGGTGATTTCGGCCCTTGGAATGTTGGCATTATACATGTGTTTCAATGGGACTGGCATTTGGGGTGGTGAGACCATGTGTGTATAGGGCATTGAAGCAGGGTTGGGATTATATATTGTAATGTTTCTGCTGTTGAATTGGAAGAAAAAGTATTCAAATGGTGTTTAAATGTATTCTGATAGTCGATGCAACAAATTAGGCTGTAAAATTTCGAATAAAAGACATATAATTAATGGATGGATGTGACAACTGGAAGATAGGCCCAAGATGGCGTGTTTTGGTTGGTAATTCGTAGATAACATGCTTTCTTTTGCTACTTTGACTTGTTGTATGGGTACAAATACATAGAAAAATACGGGAAGTTTAATCCTTTGTAATATCATTATACCATTTATCCCAATTGATATATTATTTTTCTTCATAATTCTAAATAATAAATAGTCACCATGACTACCTATTGTGATTAAATAAGAGTAGGAACTGCAACTTAATCTAACCACGTTTCCCGCAGTGCAAAATTACGGAAAAAGAGCTGATTTTCACAATATCAGTGCCTAATAAAAGAGCTCCCTAAGCAACATCATTCGAAGTATTCGAAAAAATTTTAAAATATATTGATCAGAACAACTTGCTGCTCCATCCTTGTTTGAAAAAAATAAAACAAAAATAATTGTATTTTTATATATGGTCTCACCACCCTAAATGAGCCAAAATCCAAGGGGGTTGTCTACTGACTAGAGAATCCCTACCCAAATTACTGCTTTAAATGGTTGTTTCCGCTTCTGGTGAATTAAGAAAAATACAGGAATGTTGTAATTATGTGGATAAATTGTTAGCACACACTGTTTTCGTTATCTGTGATATGAGGTATAACTGTTATGTGAGATTTTCGGATGGACACATGGGGTGAGAAGGATTTGTGTCTTTTCTGGGAATGGGCGCAAGAATATTTCGGGAGATCTGGGCAAAACGGACCATTTTTTCAACATTGGAGCGTAGCTCAAAACGCAGGAAGTTAGCATACCATTTTCGAAACAGTTTTTGAAAAAGGACAGCTTAGGCTTTATTATGGTGTGTCACATAGGGGGGCAGCTAGGGACGAAAGTGGTGATTTCGGCCCTTGGAATGTTGGCATTATACATGTGTTTCAATGGGACTGGCATTTGGGGTGGTGAGACCTCAACTGCACAAGGCAAGACCCCAGCACGCGCGAATAGCTCCTCTACCAACCTCATTAATATGAATGTATACCAATAAAAAGAGAAGATGTGAAGTTTTCGTTGACTATTTCGCCCAAAAATATTGCTAAGATTTTCAATTAAAGTATTTTATTTTTAACTACGTCCAAAAAAAAAGTAACAGTAACTAACAGTTAGGGGCCTTCAGTAGGTATATTCAAGCAGTCATTATGATCAGTTTTTTCGTGTTTTTTTCAGGATTTATGTGAATTTGTGATACACTGCAATAAAAAACATATTTTTCTCTGTTTGTTTGTTCTTCTTGCTCACTATTACTGGTAGAAAGGAAGCCATCATTGTAGAATTTGAAAAGTAATTTGCTTTGAATGGCACTTTTATCACCTTTTTCGGGGGTTCCCATCATTAGATTTCTCGCAATTATGAAAAATGGTGCTAGCTCTCGCCTTTAATTCTATAATTGTTGCAACAAGTGCTTGAAGAGGTAAGTGGAACAGGCATGTTGCTGTCCCTTCTGATAATTTTTTTACACAGGTGCCATTTTAATTTTTTTGTAAAAAAATGCAAAAAATGAAAATAGACTATGTCCACTGCCCTATGAGAAAGTTCTGGAGGACATCACGGTTGGACAGAACAATGTGGGCATCTCGAAGAATTGAGATGCCTGGGGAATGTTGCACTAGTTTGCCCATGGTAAAACCTGGGTGAAGTTTTGTTTGCCTACCCTGCACTTCCTCATGGGGCGCACCGAGGGTAAAAATGGAAGTTTCATGGCTATAAGGATGAGAATCCATCAAAATTTTTCTTCTTCCATAACCCCCTTGTGGACTTGAAAAATAAAAAAAAACTGGGGCCGGAGGCTATGCCCAAATTTAAAATTGTTATGTGATGTATTTGTTACAGTATTGCGGGGCACTCATTAGGTGCCCTGATGTATCTTAAAACCTGATATATACGGATAGCACATCTCAGTAGTTTTATTCAGCTGCTTCAAAAAGTTCAAGTGTCTGGGTGATGTTTTGGCTTCTGTATCCCTGCCGGAATTTGCAAAATTAAGGTCACTGCTTTTGGATGTTTTTATTATTAGCTCAGATTTTGATCTGGCACAGCATTTTTCTTGCTCAGTGAAAACTGTTGAATGTGGTCAAATATTTATTCTAGCATGTCGGCAGTTACGAAAAAAGGCTCAGCATAATTTTATTGGACAATTTTAAAATTTATTGAATCTACCTAGTTACAGTCTGTTTCACCAGCGTCCAGTGACCAGATCCTGGGAGTAGCCTTTTTCCAATTTGCTCGGTCGCTCTTTAAATTTTGTTTACAATTTTTTTCTCGGATCATATTTCCATCTTCTCCCAACATCCCTGAAAATTTGGTGGATTTTTTTGTGTACAGTAGATCTTGTCATCAACGACCCTGCCATCAACGACCTTTTGACTCCAACGTTTTTTTTTCTCACACGGAAGATTTTTCTATAGTTAACGACCTGTGATCAACGACTTTCTGTCTAACGCGACTTGCGACCTCAAATATCTGGCAGAAGGTCATTATATTACTTGTGTCGAACGACCTCAATTTTTTTCATCATACAACTTTTGGAAACATTCATGAGCAAACCACTGCATGTCAGATCTGACTGTGTGGATAATATCATGGTTAACAGAGAGGTATAACGCTGGAAGATCAGGGTGTTGTCACAAGAGGGCTATCTACCTCAGACCATCGATGTTACTGCACTGCAATATCACCTCGCGCCGGTAGGAAATCATCCAACCCTTCATGTCCAATGATCAACTAAAGAAATGCCCTATAAATTAATTTAATGCTCGCATTAGTCGAAAAGTATATAAAATTGTTTATTTTGCATAGTGCTTATTAAACATGTTTTAAAAGACAATCGTATTAAATTGTTCGGGGAATGTAATAAGAAGATACGCCATGATTAATTATACAAATAATATTGTCTATAGCACACTATATGTCCAGTGCTATTCAGTTGTGTGTTGGCTGGTACACAGAGTGGCGCCGTCATAATTACGCTATACACAGCCTGTCAGTCAACAGTACACCCCTCTCCAGACATGAGACGCGCCGTCACTGACCAGCAAAAACAAGACGTTGACCCAATGTTGTTTTAATGTTGGCCTTTTGTTTTTGAAGTCGGCCTGCATTAAAACAACATTGGGTCATTGGCTTATCTTTACTGGGTTACTATACAGCTGGCACGAGACGTTGATGCAGGGCTGGCCAACATTAGAACAACGTCGCTGTCGGGACATAACCAGTCACTTTAATACAATACACTGCCTTAATGAGCCGTCCACGCGTGTTTCACACGTAGCGAAGTCCTATACGAGCGTGGTCCCACCACATATACCCTGCAGACACAAGACGTTGATTCAATGGTGGAAAAACGTTGGTCCAGCGTCATAGACGGTGGACCAACGTTAAATCAACATTGTGTCTGCTGGGACGGGGGTGGTACATAGTTACGTCCTAGTGTGGGCATAATGCTCCTGTTAGTGTAAACACACATGTGTATTATTTATCAGTAATGAATAACTGTTCCCTTTTTGTTTCACCAGTTATTTTTTTGTTCTATCTGGGCTACATCATCTGTCCTATAGTGACTCATTTAATGTGAATATACAACGCCTCATGCCTGTAAAGGGTCAAAAGCCACCTGAGCTTATATAACGTGTGCTCTGTTAGCGTGATTAGCATAGCTAGCGGTCATTCTGAAAAACACCGTCATAATCAGTTATATTAGAACATTGAAATGTTGCCGCAACCGCGTGCTTTGATCCACAAATGTCTACCAGTCAATGGTGGGTGAATGTCGCCGTCATTAGCCCGACATTGAACCAGCCGCCGCACTCGCAAATTTTACAGCAAAAACTCATTCCTGTGACCAGCCACTTTCTGTCACCAATGAATTTTTTGGCTGGCAGAAGCAAGGTCGTCGGTGACAGGATCTACTGTATTAGTGAAGTTAGACCATTTGGCATGTAATAATTTTTTAAAATTACACCATTAGGCATTACCGTGAAACAAGAATTCTATTACATGCGAAATAGTCTAACTTACAACATACACAACACATTTGCATCAAATTTCCAGGGATGTTAGGGCAAGATAAAAAAATGAACCGAAAAAAATTTAGTAAAAAAAAAATTGCAGAGGAACCGAGAAAATTGGAAAAAGGCTACTTCCAGGACCTGGTGAAACAGACTGTAATTAGGCCTACTTAACCTATGGATAGGTAAATTCAATAAATTTTAAAATTGTCCAATAAAATTATGCTGAGACTTTTTTCATAACTGCCGACATGCTGAAACAAATATTTGACCACATTCCACAGTTTTCACTGAGCAAGAAAAATGGCATCGCAATGTTACAAACTGGTAAAGGATACAGAATCAAAAAACATCCCCCAGACACTTGAAATCTTTAAAGCAGTTGAAGAAAACTACTGAGATGATGCCGCTGTTGAAAGTTTTAGTTTTTAGATACATCAGGGCACACCTGGATGGGATAGGGTCAGCATGCTTATTGGTTTTCTATAGAAGGTCGGTAACTCATGAGAATCTTGTAAACAGCAATATCAACATACTAGGCCTATTTGTTCACGCCCCCATGCGCGCACAATAGCGGCTATTCAGCTCCACTATTCGATCATGTAAACCCAAAAGGCAGTAACTTCTCAATATAATAGTGAGCTGAATACTGCAGTGTATTATTCACTACATGTCACATTTTGTTGCAAATAGTGCTTCTGTCAGAATTGAGCTCGTATAATGTGCACGTGAATTATGACATTGCCGTTTGAAAATTCATCAATAATTTGCTACAAGAACTAGGTATGACATGGTAGCATTTGTTTGGTAGAAAACAAAAGTCTACATAGTCCATTTTTCATTTTAAAATGACGAGGACTTGAAAGTTTCCTTCCCTCCTAGATATAGAGACGAAATTCCCGCATTTCCTATTTTTGACATGGTTGTCAATAATTACAAATCAAGAATTTCGTCTCTATATCTAGCCTAACTGGTGAATGCGCAGCACAAAAATTATAAAAATTTGCAGTTCTAGTCTATGTACATGTTTACATCATATGGTCATATTAAGAACCCGAAATAAAATCACCGATTTTTTGATGATTTTAGCGTGGGCCAGTCCCTTTAAATGATTATTTGACAACATTTTATTGTTTTCAATGGTCTAGAAAGATGCCATGCGAGATCAATATCTGAGATCGAGGGGTCTAATTCTAGACTAGTTTGGTCATTTAATAAATTTTAAAATTGTCCAATAAAATTATGCTGAGCTTTTTTTCATAACTGCCAAAATGCTACAAGAAATATTTGATCACATTTCACATTTTTCACTGAACAAAAAAATGTGCGCTAGATCAAAATCTGAGCTAATTATGAAAACGTCCAAAAGCTGTGACCTTGATTTTTCAAATTCCGGCAGGGATACAGAAGCCAAAACATCACCCAGACATTTGAACCTTTTGAAGCAGCTGAATAAAACTACTGACTAAGATGTGCTATCTGTAGATATTAGGTTTTAAAATACATCAGGGCACCCAATGAGGGCCCCACAATACTGTTACAGAGCAAATATACCACATAACAATCATAAATTTGGGCATAGCCTCTGCCCCCAGTTTTTATTATCGTTTTTTTCTATGAGGGTGTCATGGAAGAAGAAAAATTTTGATGGATTCTCATTTTTATAGTCTAGCTATGAAACTTCCATTTTTACCCTCGGCGCGCCCCATGAGAAAGTGCAGTGCAGGCAAACAAAACTTAGTGCAGCCTTCCCCAGGTATCTCAATTCTTAGAGCAGGGTTCGCACTGGTCCTGGAAATCCTGGAAAGTCCTTGAATTTGAAAAATAAAAATCCAGGCCTTGAAAGTCCTATAATTTTGTTAAAAGTGCTTGAAAGTCCTGGAATTTTAAATAATGAGAAAAGAGATGGCAAAAATAGTATTTGCTAGAGTCTAATCAGGGTTAGAAATTAACTTTCTGGAGCACCGGCCCAGCGGACCACCAGCCCCCAAAATCTGGTGGTCCTCTTCTATATCTGGTGGTCCTGTCAATTTTTGGCTGGGAAATTTTAGTGGCCTGTCACACCACTGCTACCCACTATTCTCAACAGAGAAATAAATTATTAAGATCTTTCAAACAATTTTGGTCCGGAAAATTTCAGTGGCTTGTCGGACCACTGCTACCCAGTGTTCCAGTGGTCCTGCAGAATTTTTGGTGGCCTCGGGTCACCGGACCACCACTAATTTCGAACCCTGCTAATAATAAAGTTACCCTTTTTAGAACAAGTTGAAATAGATCTACCTGCCCAATTTTATTATCAATTTTGAAAGATATGTAAAATGTAGATTCAAGTTGTTTTGGGAAAATAAATGTACGAGTTATTGTGTACACGTAAGTCCTTGAAAAATCTTATTAGGTCCTGGAAAAGTCCTGGAAAAGTCCCTGAATTTTGTTACTTCATGGGAGTATGACCCCTGTAGAGATTCCCACATTGTTCTGTCCAAACAGTCTTGATAATGTCCTCCAGAACTTCCTCATAGGGCAGTGGACATAATCTATTTTCATTTTTTGCAATCTTTTTACAAAAAAAAAAATATGGCAACTGCGTATAAAAAATTATCAGAAGGAGCCACAGCATGCCTCTTCCACTTACCTCCTCAAGCACTTGTTGCAGCAATCACAGAATTGAAGGCGAGAGCTGGCACCATTTTTCGTAATTGCGAGAAATCTAATGATGGGAACGGACCCCCGGAAAAGGTGATAAAAATCCCATTCAAAACAAATAACTCTTAATTCTACAATGATGGCTTCATTTCCACCAGTAATAGTGAGCAAGAAGAACAACAAACAAAGGAAAATATCCTTTATTGCAGTGTATCCTAAATCCTAAAAAAACATGAAAAAAAACAATCAAATTTACTGTATGGAATATACCTAGTATGTGTTTTGTATAGCGGAAGTTGATACGATTTGCGAATACTGGCAGGCTGTTCCCCAGTTTGAAAAAGTACTATGCATTATCTTTGAAATCTGCCTTAATCGTGAAATATTTCACTATTAGTTAACAGATATAAAGGTGAAACCACAATGAATTTAAATATAAACATCTGCTTAATCCGATTATAACCGTTAATTTAATTTCTGAGCAATATTTATGAGTGAAATATAGGTTTTAAAATGTGTTGTCCAAGACAACCTTCGTACTCGCATATTATTTATAATGATAAGGTTGGTAGGAGAGATCTGGGCACATGGGCCTCAGGAACCAGCCGGCACTGCACTCTGCAATGAGTCAAGGCAAGCCAGCAGCACCTCCCGACCAAAGATGTGGAGTATCACTACCAGTAATGGTAACAGGTACCCTCACCAAAAGGTCAAGGTACCCTCGTCAAAAATACTGAATATACGTGCTGTCAAATTAAAAATGATCAATCAGGATTGCATGATTTTCGGCGATTTCTCCGTCAATTCTAAACCGATTTCCTTCAGAGATTTCTTTTGCAAAGGCCATTTTTTATTTAAATCCTAACAGCCATGAAAAATTTGTAAAGTTATGAAGGGTATTTCAAAAGTTAGACCATTTGACATGTAGTAAATTGAAATTTTGACGTCTCTATATAACCCCATTAAACTAATTCTAGAATTGTATTACATGGGAAATTGTCAAACTTTTGAAATATAAAATATATTGAATTGAACATTCAGATAACCTAATACAGGTGCAAATTCAAGGCCTGGGATTACGCCCCTCAGAAAAAAATCATCTTATTTAAGGGTTTCCTTATGAACTGGTGATATGCTGAGCGACAAACAGTGCCCAATATGCCTTAGATTGCAGGAAAATCCTTTGTGACTAAACAGAAAACATGTATCATCTAGCATTGGTCTGACTGCAGCAATGGTCTAAAGTGTAGGGTCTTATATTATGGAATTGCCCTATATTGAAGTCTGTAGATTGGGATGAGATATTTTACACCCCATGCAATTAATACTGCAATATCATCACCCAATAACAAATGTTAAGAAGGATTTTGTTTGATGTGACCAGATATTATTATCTATTCTTTATTATATGTGTATTCAGTAGGCTGAACCATGTAGACACAATTTTAAGATATTTATTTTAGGCTTTACCTGCAACATTTTGCTTTCCTACAGCCTATACCTACTTTTAATGAATGCTCTAACATTTCAGAATGTTTATTATAATTGAATGTATTGTGACATGCGTATGCTATAATTTATTATTTTTTCTCAATAAGTTTTTACCCTTTTCATCATGGCTTTCCAGCTGTTTTTATTTCACATTGTCTCATCAGAATTTTGGAATATCATGTACAATGTGGTACTCTTGTAAAGTATAGGTTTATTTTTAATTGCAATGAAATAAAAAAACAAAGCTAAGGCCACAGTTTTTTAATTTCCTGTTTCATGGACCCACCGACTCCAATTTTCGCAATTTAAAATAAAATTAAAATTCTAAAATAGCCTTTTTTTTCATTGACCTAACTCATCTTGTATTTAAATTAAAAAATAAATTTCCCAACGAAAACAAATAAAATAAATTTAGAGTGTTCAAAACAAGCCGCGAGATTGCGCCATTACCTAATTGCCGCACTGTGAGAAATCCCAGCGGTAAACATGGTCTTTTTGGAAGTTTTTGTTTGTGATAGCCAGCCCTGGAAGAAGACACTTGGACCTTCCGATCATCGATAGCCCAGTATCAGACCTATGCATATTCTAGGGTTTGTCGTTGTGTTCACATGACTGCCCCATGTGACCGACGTGGGCCAATCAAGACCCAGCTTACTTCTGGATGATTCTGGAAGCCAATCACATGCACTGTATTAAGTGTATGTGAACATGGTGAATGATCAATCAATATTAATAATGGGCTGCTGCCCGTTTGGACCATGTTCTGTTATGTTATGATAGTCAGAAGTCATCCAGTGGAGTATCAGGCTGAAGGCGTGCTACTGCTTGAAAGGATACTTAGGCAGGTAGACCTGTCTGTTTTAAAGGCAGGCAGGCCTACTCAGCTAAAAGGCCTTCACTGACAGAAACTGTTTAATACAGACCTGTACTGATCTACAGTATAAATTAGCAAGAATAAGAATATTTATTGGGTAGAACCATTCAGCTTTTTACAATGTGACTATAAATTTCTGTTTTTCGTGGTGCCCATGCAGATAGCATAAGTTATTCATTCTTGGCCATGCCATACGTTTTTGCTAGACTGTTCTTATATCTTTGATTTAATGGCAAATGTGGGGGTGGATCTATTTACTGGTCAACAGCATAAATGTCACAGCATTTACAATTGTTGATAGTTGAAAGTGTGCTATAGGTCTAGGTTTACTGCTTAGTAAATCTTCGAGACAACATTTTTTTGATATTCCATTTCCGCGTCAAACTCTCTTCCCCAGAAGTGTCTAGCGCCCAAGTGCATATTTGGGCTAAGTGTCTCAAATTGGGGCTACCACAATTTCAATACTGGTAGCCTGGCAGGCACTATTTTTTTAATCATTTGACGAGCTTATAATTTTTGGTCCCTTTTTTCAACACTGTATGGGCCACATGGCTCTCTCTTTTTATCCCCCGCCCGTAGGGGATGGGGGATTTTATTAGCGCCAGGATTGTGTCCGGTGTCTGGCGTCACGTTTTCTTGTGGGCGCAAAAACTACTTGTCAATTTGTTTTGAAATTTCAACATAACATTTCTAGCAACATAGGGATGTGCAAGTGATTTTTTAAAGATGCTATCAATATTCAAAATGGCTGCCGGAGGTCAACTCAAAAAAATTTTGTGGGTGCAAAAACCGCATGTCAAAAATTATTCAAATTTTACTATCACATTCCCCACCATATGGAGATGTGCAGGTGATTTTTTAAGTTTTCACTGAAATTCAAAATGGCCGCCACGGACCAACTTCAATTTTTTTGAGGTCGCAAATACTCAAAAACTTGGTCATAAATTATTCAAACTTTACAATCACATTTCCCCCCAATATGGAGATATGCATGTGATTTTTTCAAGGTTTTACAGAAATTCAAAATGGCCGCCATGCATGAACTTCATAATTTTTTGTGGGCACAAAAACTCAAAAATTGAAGGCAGAAATATTGTGCAGGTGATTTTACTGTAATTTAAAATGGCCACAACAAGTTGACTTTTTAAATATATTGTGACGGCAATAACTCTAACCTGATTAATGCCGGGGGATGATATAGGACTTTAAGCCTCTTGTTTCATTCTGTATTGAACATGGCCGCCCCTTGTAGTAAGGACGAGAAACACATGCACTATAAAACTGACTAGTTATGGTCTCTCTTTCCCTGCATGCTGCAGCGATTGACATTAGGATTTTTTTATACTAGACAACAGGGCAGGTAAACTGTGATTTTTGTCTGCCCTGGTGACTTTTAATTGGATCTGGAAGTGGTTGTAGAGCTAAAACTATGAAAACTTTACCCGACCACCAGGGCGGCCGATGTGGACAGTTTATCCAACCTTGGCCTTTTTAACCTGCCTCGGGCGGCCGGTCAGACGTTAATGTCAATGGCTGATGCTGTATGCATGACGTCGTCTGATTGGCTAAGGTGACTTCTAATTGGTCTACATACTGTCATTGTTGAAGAAATGGCGCCGTAACCTAATTTGATATTTTTTTTATTTTTTTGTCCTCCAACCCAATTTTTTTTTATTGCGTCCTCCTATGGACAAAAAATTCTGTATAACAGGAAATTAAAAAACTGTGGCATAAACTGAATTATCACCATGATCACACTAGCTTTGGCTGAAATATTTGAATCATATTATTATTAAATCAAATAGTTGAACAAAAACAAAATATGCTGGAATGTTGTGTTATACTGTACCATGATTGCAAGATAAATTCTGATCTTACTGTATTGATTATTTGAAAATATCTTTATGCATGTATAAATTGCATGATTGTTTAATGTTTAGTGTGATATATTTTCTTTTCTTTTGTTTTCTCCCCAGGATTCTCCAAAGGTTTGTATGTTTGTGTCTCTCCATCATTTCCTATTATAACTGATAAACTATTAAATCTATTTTTATATTGTTTAGCTAAGTTTAGATATAATTATCTTGATTATTCTTGAGATTAGTGGCTTGACATAAAAATTTATTTAGACAAGTTAATAAAGTGAAATCCCAGCAAACATGAGACATTGACCCTATGCTGGTTTTGATGTTGTCCCACCATCTTTGATATCTACCAACATTAACCCAACATTAGTCTCATGTCTGCTGAGATACTCTATTATCTCTAATAAAGGCATATGCCATAGAAGCAAAGTATAGATGTGTTGAAAATATGTGCATGATTACAGATTAATTTGTTATGTTCAGTATATTATATATTTAGTCTACCAGTAACACAGTCACATTTAGCATTAATATCTAACCATCTTTACATGAAGAATGACATAGCTCTTTTTGTTAAGAGAGAAAATTATGCAATACCCTGGTAGTCGATGCTATGATTTATGAGGTGGGAACCATTTTAAAAGAATTATAATTTTAAAATTATAAAATTTAAACAGTTTAAAAGAGAATCGGTTGGTAGGTGGAGTCCACCATGCTCAAGAAATGAAAAACTATCAATGCAATATTTTTGTGTGTATAGCCTAGATATCTCGCATTAGGCTTTGTTGAGTGATAATATTGTTGCAGCATCATTTGTTAGTTTCCTGTTCTTCCAGCTTGTTAACATTACTTCAAGGAGAGAACTTACCACTAGTCCGCTAGTCTGATCACTAGTAATGATCGCCACGGACCAGTAAACATTCATGGCTGCTGGTCCGTCATGTCCAGTAAACATCCCCCCCCCCCCAGATTTATTTGATTGCTCACTGTCAGGCAGGGCACAAATTAGGGTGCACAAACACGGAATTCCCGCGTTTTTTTTCTCAGATCTCGCGCATCAATTATCACAAGAGCAGGATTGGCCTATTCCCGCACCAATTCCTGGCCTCCGTGGGCACAACATCTGTTTGAGGAAATCGTGTTTTGTTTATCTTCATATCAAGTGCACTGCAGACTAATCATAAGATTGTATCTGCTTCTGATGTCCGGAAACTTACCCGCAGGAAGGGGATACATGACGGTCTGACTCCATAAACTTACATAATGTAGTGTAGTTTCAACATGGCATGAGAGTGCAGCACCGAGATCTAGGCATGTCACTATCTAGTGAACCGACACTGCCTTGCAAAGCCAAAAGGCAGTATCTGCGGTTGGCTATGCTTATAAGGGCATTCTAAGCAAAACCTTGGGCCACTGCTAGCTCACTGCTTAAAGGGACATGCCCAGGTCTAAAATCATCAAAAAATCTGTGATTTTATTTTGGCCTAATAGTATGACCATCAAGTTTTTTAATTCTTGTGCTGCGCATTCACCAGTTAGGCTAGATATAGAGACAAAATTCCTGATTTCTAATTATTGACAACCATGTCAAAAATAAGAAATACAGGAATTTCCTTTGACCTGTAGGTAATTCTGTATCAATATACTGTGACAACAGTCAGTGAAAACGCTTTCTAGATGGCTGACAGCTCATGCATTGAAATTCCAGTAATTCTTATTTTGGACATGCATGTCCGAAATAAGAAATTTTGTTTCTATGATATCTCGCTTAACTGGTAAATGCGCAACACAGAAATTTGAAAACTTTTTCAGTTTTAGTCTATGGACATGCTTACATAATATGGTCAAGAAGCCAAAATAAAATTACCGATTTTTTTATGATTTTAGCCTGATTGTGTCGCTAGTGCAATCAGTCATATTGGACCAGTGCAAAGGTAACAGTTACACATGTTATTCGTTAAAAAATAAAAATTGTGAATCTCGCAATTGCGGTCTTCCTTTATTTTTAAATGGATATATTATACAGGACTAGTAAAACTTTTTGCTGACTAGTAGATTTTTGTCATTACTAGTCTTGTGGGCTAGGTAAAAAAAGTCCCTGTCTCTCCCTGTACTTGATTTGTCATTTTTAGTGGTGGTTTGTATTTTTATAAATATTCTTCAGAATATAGCAATGGTACACTGTCACCAGCAATAGACTGTCATCCCTTAGGTTGTAGTCCTTGTGAATCCAGGTCACTAAACTTAATGGGCATTGTGTGTGCAAGCCCTGATCCCAGCATACAGGGGATACTAGCTCAGCAGGGTTTTGTTGCTTTGACTGTGACATCCTCTCCGCATTGAGACAAGGCTGCACCAATGGCTTGGCACCGTGCTGCATCATGATAGCTCTTCCAGAACATGTAGGGCATTGACCAATAGTGATACCCACATTTACACACCAAGTGTGTGACCACTGTTCTCCGAATACTGGGGTATGTGGCCTCAGGCCTGACTTTCAGACAATCCTCGAAGGCAGGCTGTGCAGTTGTGTTAACCCTTACAGCGCTGAAATACTCTTGTACAAACCATGGAGAATAAAGGATTTTTTCAATTCGAAATCATTATAAATGGTTCATTTAGCTCTTTCCGATTCATTTGAATACCTATGTTATGGGTCTACGGCCATAAAAAAATAGTTTTACTCTTACAGCGCCGGGTTCTACCTTGTCTAAAGACGTCAGATTCTGACACTTTGTGATTTGTTGTTGCCAAAAAAAAAAGTATTTTCCATATTTTTCTATTTAAATCAGCAACTTCTAAGCCCTTAAATTTCACACTTGGAAGAAAAAATTCCCACCCCCACTAAAACATCCCCAATAGAAACACTGACAGTCTGACACTGAATCGCATTATAACGGGATTCTGTCATAGTGCTATTTTTTTAATTTATTTCTTTAAACGAAAAAGCTAAAGTATTTGGTGGTTTGTTTTATTTTTAACATTTCTGCAAAAATGTGTAATGTCATATGAGCGCCTAATTATGCGCTGATGTGTCATATCATTTTGACAGATGGATGCATGTTGGAAATATCACCTATTTTCTCAAATTTTAAATTGGCTTATATCATGTTTAATTACTTACGTAGTTTTAAAACTGTTGACTAGCTACCCTGTAATAATACATCATACATGTATACACATTAAACCAGTATGAATGTTTGACAATAATAACAAGGGATGAACAAATTTTTTTTGGAAAGGTGAATAAAAATTGTATGTTGGAATTCAAACTGACCTGATTTTGTACAACTATTTTATGTGAGAATCAATGTATTGATGTTGGGTGAATTTTCTTTTCTTTGGTCTTTCAGTTTTTTTATTTTGTATATTGTATATATCTTTGTGGGAAACACTGAAAAACTACAATCCCACTACCATCTTATCTCATTTATAACTGTTTGAAGAGAAAAATTCTTCACATCTTGCACAGCATTATACATGTATCGTGCACATATCTGTCTTATTTGCCTCACAGTGTACCATAAAAAAACTTTATATGTACTTCTGTACAGAACAGTTATTTCCATTTATCTCCAAACTAACTTCATACTGATGCACATAGATATTGCTCTGAAAAAGACAATATCTGGCCTATAGATTCCTGCTCCACAATGACTGCTGATTTATGGTAAAAATGTAATGAAAAAAGTACAGATACATGTATGTATGCATGCATGGCTCAAATCTGAAACACAGAAATATCAAAACATGCAATTTTTCTTATAAGTTAAGTGTTGTCTTTATCTGTTCTCAACCAGATTTTTTTATATGGGTGGTGGTGCTTGTGTTTTTTTGGGCAGGGCATGAACATGTGTTCTGTTGCCAATGTGAAATTTAGACAAGTGCACTGTCTACATGATATGCAGAAAATTTCTGGTTGTCCACAGGAAAAGGTTGCCGGGCAGCCTATTTCTGGTGACTACTTTACTGTAAATGTCAAAACAATATTTAACTATATGTATCCATATAGTCTATCCCCTTGGTGATGGAAGGGTGTCCACCACTTTGTAAAGATACATATGCACCCTTTCATTTCCATATGATATGGACGAATTATGTCAGCGCCAAGCAATGAAAGATTTTTGTGTGTTTTATTGTGATAAAATGTCTATTTGTATATATACAAACATAATTTTCAGCAGTATTATTAATTACTACTTTAGTTTTGTGCAGATTTTAGATTTCTGCTTGTCACAATTTGCACACCTGTGCAGTAATAAATTCAAAGTTGTTTTATTACTTTTGACCAACTTTGCAAATTTAAATTATGATCATACATGTATATACTGTACGCTGGTTATACATACCGCAACAATCAACAACAATTAAAATTATTTGAACATTCTGAAAAGTTCTACAGTCTGTAACTAAAATATCAAAATTTGAATTGTTTTTTTTCAAAGATTACGCTTGGTTAAAATATAGGAAATGTATAGTAGCACAATCCTCTTTACTGCACCCAGATAATTCTTCTCATTTAAATTTACCTTGATATCTAAGGGCTTGGAGGTGGCTGGCTATAATTCATCGCTCCTTTAACTTCTTTTTTCTTTTCTGTATCTTAATTTGTTTTTAATATTATAATAGAGATTTTACTTGTGTTGCAACTGTTTGAGTTTGATGATGGAAACCTTGTCAGGCTACCTTTATCATTATTATGTTATTAAAAATATTGAAATGCACAACAGCTGGATTTCTTTCAAATCCAAATTATAAGTTTTTCAGCTAGGTAAATTTATACTCACTCTTTGATAAATTCTTCCTTCTGAAATGTAAATATTTGTAAAGATTGCTATTAACTGGTTATCCCTCAGCTGCTATGACTGTATATACGGACCATTTCAATTTTGACTTCATATAAATGAAAAACAGCACTGAAAAACATAATTGTTTATCATTTTACATACTGTATTTATTCTAATAAACACCCTTATTCCAATAAATGCCCACCCCAGATTGGTGATCACAAAGTACTCTAATTATCACCCACCCCCCTCTACCGAGTCACTCACCAGTCACATTTTAATTGCCTTATTCCCAATGATTAGATAAGCAGTGTTCATTTCAAATGATTTTTTGTGGATTTGCAGGGCACTTAATAAGGATTGTTGGCCTGGTTGTCCGCCGGACCACCGGGCTGTCTGCAAGATTTTTTAGTAGACGGAATTTTGGGACATAAAAACATGAAAAAAAACAATATTGATTTTTCAAAATAAATGAATTTTAAAACAATCGCTGGTGATTCCCTGCAAATATCCCGCTTATTTCAGGTGTTAAAGGGTTTATGCGACGTGCACAGAAACAATTTGCATATTTTTGTAGATCTTTAATAATTTTTGACTGGTTGTCTGACGGAAACCCTGAGATTGATACTGGGTTGTCCGACATTAAAATGGATTGTCTTAGACGCCCGTAATGCCCTCTTTTCGTGCCCTGATTTGTCCTCATGACTGTCACATAAGCATAGCTAAAAAATAGGGACATGGATGTGTGCGAACTATGGGTCGCAATACTATTAAAAATGATGTGCAAACTCAATTGCAAAATGATATTTTGTGCTCATTAAACTACCAAGGGATTAGCTGTCTGGCTGCCACCAGTCGCTGCAAAGCTGTATCCTTATCTTACACCTTCAGCTGGGTCCATGTAGGCCTACTCAAGCCGGCCGATGTAGCATCACCAAATTTTGCCGGTCAGGTTAGATCCGGCCCTAACGCATAAACCTTTATTGCTATTACGCTGTTGGACTATGCAGCTTGCATAGTAAATGTATGGCCTTCCCACCATGCCACACATTTTAGCTGTGCGTGCAGCTTGATCATGTCCTGTCTTACTGTTCACTTCCTACTCTGGGCTCTGCCCACGGTGGGCGGCGTTGGGCATTTCGGTGTCAAGACAGCCCATCACCAACCAATCTCTGGGCAGGACCCTGCCTACTTGAGTTATGTCTGCTTAGACAGACTGCCAAGATGGCGTATCTATGGCAATTTGTTCTTCTAGAATATTGTAGAAGATCATCCTGTCTAGGGACATGCTCCAATAACATAGGGATACCAATATTTCACACAACTTTTTCTGATTGCGCTCAACCCACCCCACTTCTGTAGCCTCGTGGGGTATTCTAATTAATGTCCAGACGATTATTAGAATAAATACGTTCTGCTTAAAGTAACAAATTTCCTAATTCGCTTTAAAGTATTTCAATTTTCAAAAGATAAAAAAATTGAGAAAAAAAATTATGAATCATTCAGCAGCTACAGAGCTAGAAGATCCAAGATATTTTTATGGTTGCATAATTTTGCATATGTGACTTCAGGTGATAGACCACATAAGCCATCTTAATCAGCAAGTGGAGGCCCTTGTCGGTGGCAAGCCAGTCATTCAGAAGGCGTTCAAGAGCAGTAAGTTCACATTTACTTGTTAACTGTATCATATGCAGAGAAAGTTTTGTTCAGTCAACTCTGCCCATTTGTTTATCAAAGATAAGGATTTAATAAAAGCTTGAAGGAAAACAAATCACTTACCAATGATTTTATAGCAAAATGTGTTTTGGGTATGTTCCCAGCGAACATTGTAAGGCTGAAAACGGCTATATACCGGATAGATGCAATTAACACTTTAACCCTTAAAGCGCTGAATTAATTTGTAAAAAAACATCGCAACCAAAGGGTTTTTTCAGTTTGAAATCATCATAAATGCCTAAGTTAGCTCTTTCTGATTCATCTGAATACCTACCGTATGTTATAGGTCTACGACCAGTAGAAATATTTTAAATCTTACAGTGCGGGGATCGACTTTAGTCGTCAGAATCTGTCGTCTGTAGACGTCAGATACTGACGACTGAAGTCGATCCCCGCGCTGTAAGGGTTAAGCCTTGTCCTGCTACACCCGTATATATACTGTTTTAAATTAAGTTTCAAACAAAATAAAAGGCCACAGAAATTGTTGAAATATTTTTTTCAGCTGTTCAGTTCACCAAATAATTCCATTTGACACATGTCTAATTATCATAACAGGAATTTTTTCATCATTTGAAGCTTGAAATTGCGTCAGCAAATCCAGCTTCGAATGAGTGAAAAATAGAAACAAACTATTCAGCGGAACAAGGATAAAGGGATAATCATGTTGCTGCTGCAGCTAGATAATTATATACATGTTTTCAAACCAAATAAAATGTTACTGAAATTGACAGAATACCTGGTGGTTAAACCTTGAAGCGATGAATTAATTTGTAAAAAACATAGCAACGAAAGGGTTTTTTCACCTTAAAATCACCATAAATGTCTTAGTTAGCTCTTTTTGATTCATTTGAATACCTATGTTATGGGTCTACGACCATTAGAAATATATTCAAATATTCACTCTCACAGTGCGGGGATAGACTTTAGTCGTCAGATTCTGACGACTAAAGTCTATCCCGGCACTGTAAGGATTAAATTGCAATATTTTTATTGTTACCAATTCAGCTTTATAAGAATGCAATATTCCACAGGACAAGGGTTAATATAATAGTAGATTTATTTATAATAGTGATTTTTTTCACATAACAGTGCGGCTTTAAATCAATTCTAGTTTTAAATTCTGGTTGCAGCTGAGACATTGGAGAGGTATTTAGATCCTGATTATGAAGCTTCTCTGGGATTATCGACTGCTGCGAAAACAGAACTGATTCTAGCAGGTAGATTTGTGAAGGCTTTCTACACAAATATGGTTGATAAGATGCAAAAACATCCATGTATCTACTCTTTGATAAAATAATGTTTGAGTAAAATTAATGCCACAATTCACAAAAAACAACTTTGGTTTTATGTTAACATAATTTATCTTCACACAAGTGTTGAATTTATATTCTCATATTTGTTTAATTTGAGACCAAACAGTTTCAAGTTTTGATGTTTAAACACTCATTTAATTCCCAATATATACTGTGAGTTAACCTGCTGATAAAACAGATTAAAAACGACTATAAATGTGCTTAGCGGTTTAAGGGTTATTATATCTGCACCAACTCTCTTTTTAGACGAAGAACACATAAGGAAGCAAGCAGCAAACCTGGAAACTATACAAACAGAGACAGATGTGCTTGATAGTGAACATATTAAATGTAAATGTTTACCTCAAATGTTTCTACATTATTTTATTTTGTCTAATTTTGGTGATGCAATTTTTTCCTTCGATTGTTAGATACATGCTCATGATTAAAAAGAGTGTACAGTGTAAAAAATTAGCTTGTATAGTATTTGACTGTTCTCTCACATAAGAAATTTCATGCTGAAACATGCTGTTGACTAGCCAAAAAATCTGTACATAATGTTGGCATATTTATTTTTTACCCTCGGACTTTAGATTTCTATTTCATACTACCAGTAGTTACATATGCCTTGAGATTTTTTCATTAACCTATGGTTGACCTTAAGTCAATATCTAGGTTACAAGCTGGAAACTATTAATTTTCACTAACATTTAATCAGTTGATATATATATTGTGAAGATGCAAACTAAATACATGCACATGCAAAATAAAGGCTTATTTTGAAGATCCATCTACATCGAACTTTTTCACACTTAAAACATTACACTACATTTAATGGATCTGTTAATTTAATCTTGAAACATGATAAGTATGTATAGTTGTGACATTTTTTTTATGTCTGGACTATGCAGATGGTTTGTAGGTGATTCCCAGCCAACACAAACTGGCCCAATGTTAGTTTTGGGTGGGTCAATGTCTAGCCCAACATTAAGCCAACATTGGGTCAATGTCTCATGTTTACTGGGAGTTACACATTTTTTATTGTTTTTGTTTTGTAGTGGCACCAGTTCTGGGTGAGCGCCTGCACGATCTTGCACAGATTCACATAAAGCAACAGGTAATATATTTTTTATTAATTTGTCAGCTCATCCGGCCTTTGGGCCTAGATAAGTTTATGCCATTGTGTTGCGTCTGTCTGTCCACAATTCACAAGAAACGCTTCTCCTCCCTCAATTCTTATTTGATTTCAATTCTGTTTGGTTTGTTTAAAAGCATGTGTGCCTGTGCATTAAATCTCCTCAAGGATTTGAGAAATTTTAATTATTAATTAACTTATGACCTAATTAGGGCATTCTGTCCACCATTCACAAGAAATGCTTCTCCCTCAATTCTTTTCTAATTTCAACTCTGTTTTGTTTGTTTGAGAGAGTTATGCCTGTGCACTAAACCTCCTAACGGATTTCAGAAATTTTAATTATCAATTAACTTATACCTAATTAGGACCTAATTAGGGCACTCTGTTCAAAATTCACAAGAAATGCTTCTTCTCCCTCAATTCTAATACAATTTCAATTCTGTTTTGATTGTTTGAAAGAGCTTGTGCCTGTCCATTAAACTTCCTCATGGATTTGAGAAATTTTAATTATCAAATAATTTATGACTTAATTAAGACCTAATTAGGGCACTCTGTCCACCATTCACAAGAAATGCTTCTCCTCCCTCAATTCTTATCCAATTTCAATTCCGCTTGGATTGTTTGAAAGAGCTCATGTCTGTGCATTAAACTTCATCACCAGTTTCAGACATTTTAATTATTATTCAACTTATGACCTAATTAAGACCTAATTAGGGCACTCTGTCCACATTTCACAAGAAATGCTTCTTCTCCCTCAATTCTTATCCGATTTCAATTCTGTTTGGATTGTTTGAAAGAGCTCGAGCCTGTGCATTAAAACTCCTCATGGATTTCAGAAATTTTAATTATTAATTAACTTATGACCTAATTAGGACCTATTTAGGACACTATGTCCACAATTCACAAGAAATGCTTCTTCTCCCTCAATTCTTATCCGATTTCAATTTTGTTTCGTTTGTTTGAAAGAGCTTGTTCCTGTGCATTAAATTTCCTCACCAATTTCAGAAATTTTATTTATTATTTAACTTATGACCTAATTAAGACCTAATTAGGGCACTCTGTTCACAAGAACTGCTTCTCCTCCCCCAATTCTTATCCAATTTCAATCTTGTTTAGTTTATTTGAAAGAGCTCGTGTATGTGCATAGAAATTCCTCACGGATTTCAGAAATTTTAATTCGTAATCAACTTGCCCTAATTAAGGATGACACTCTGGTTCTCTATTTTCATACAGCCACTTCCCATATGATCTACCAGTACATCTTTGTGTTGCACTAAATAAAATGTAATATCTGTTATTTGTAATAATATTGTATCCTTATCCACCCAGCAAATATGAGACGGCGAGCCAATGCTGGCCTCAAGTTGATCCACCGACTGCAATACGCACCCAAAATAAGGCCGCATTAGCTCAAAGTCTTTTGTTTGCTGGGTATAATCTGTGTATAATATGAACCATTTGTACATTTTGCAATATCTTGCAACAATTCTTTTTTAACCTTCAATCAATCTACCTACCACTTAAATATAAATATCCTGTTAAGCCCTAAAAACATTATGGTGTGAATGTATCACATGTTTAAGGCCCCTACAGGGGTGCCACTAACCACAGTAATTTCATACCCCGCCATAGAAGCCACTCTGCCTCCATATAGCTGATTGTGATTTCATAATTATCTATCATCAAGTTACGAAGTCTTTCGCCTACAAAATTTACCAATAGTAATATGATATACCGTACGCATATGAATGAAAATGTTACACAAGTCTAAATATTGTTTTTCAAAAAAATCAGCTATATTCATAAAATTACCATAGGATGTGCTAAATGGTTAGGCGCATATAACACAATGTTGAGCGGTGCCGTAGTTGCTATTGTACAGTAAATAAGGTGCTAAATGTGATTCGAACTATGCATGCAAGTTGTACCATTATCAGTTGTATCTATGCAGGATCTGCTGGTAATGGGATGTCAGATTGCTACATATTTTCAGCTGTACTGAAGGGGAGTGGTAAGCATGAAAGCAACATTGATCCAACATCTGACCGGTAGAGCTTTCAGTAGGTTAATTTAAATTCCCATTGGCCACCCTCTGGTCAGAGACTATGCCTGTGCAAAATATAAGGTTGATTCATCAATGCCAAGGTGGTCTGCATAACCTGTGTTTAATGATAAACTATAGATAAACTATAGATGGATGATGATATACGTTAATTGTATGGATTTTGTACTCTTTTGTCCGATAAATGTATATAATAATTTGCATGTATCTTTTAGGACAATGTGGGGGAGTTGACGGAGGAAACTAAAAATCTTCTTGGTCATTATAACAGTGTGGTATCCTTTAATTCCAATCACAATACATGTATACATATTAAACATTTTTATAGGTACAAACAATATTCTGAACCCTTACCCTCTGAATGAATAAATTTTAATGTTTAGTAACTCGAAGCTGTGTTTTGCTAGCAAGATCTACAACTTAAAGTCACTGAAGCTAAATTATTTGAGAGATTTAGATCACAATTGCATTTAAAAAAACTGGTCACACAATGCTAATCAAAAAGTAGATATAATACTATAGTCAACATCAGATCTCAAAGGGCTGAAATAATAATACATTGTGATGAAGTTTTTATGCCACTTGACCATATACTCTCAGATCAATCTACTGTCAAAACAGTTTGCACACTGGAATGAAATACTGACCAAACTGGAGGTTGATAAAAAGCCTGTGAAACAAGTGGAGTGAAGATGTATTTACCCGATTCACGTTTTTATTGTTATTTATCACAAAATAAACCATTATGTCTAGTATACAGTTCTCATGTGCAGTGCTGGTGCAACAAGTCATTTCATATTATACTATATAATTCTCATTTGTAGTAGCTAGTCATTTCATTTGCATATGTTATTTTTATTTTTTTTTCATTTTGTTTTAATGTAGCTTTCCAAGATCACAGCAGTGTAATTAATACTTTACGATGAACAGATTTAGTAGTTCACATCAGGAACTCAAATAAATGTTTCTGGTGTTATTTATCTGACATCAGGAAATCGCAAATTTCCCATTTTTAAAGGGTAGTCCTAATTATTCATTTACCTGGAAATGTGCTGAAAAATTTTCACAGATATGAGACTTTTCTTTTTTGAGCTGAGGTAAACATATAAGGGGTTTAACATTAATATTGCACTCTTTTCATCTCATCCTTCACGTGACATGCTCTTAGGTATTTTATTATTTTGTCAGCATCATGTACTAATATAATAAGCTGTCCAGGCTGTTTATGGACAGGTAACCTGTGAAGTTTGTTGTTTAAAAGTCCGGAAAAAATTATCTAATGTAAACTTCCCAGCAAACACAAAACATTTGTATAACATTTGTACAACATCGGCCCAACGTATCCGACGTTGGCCCAACATTGTACAAATGTTATGCAAATGTTTTGTGTTTGCTGGGTTGACTGTCATTGTTCCCCATACTGTATCAGCACCAGGTGATGGATAACGCTCACATTGTTCTTTCTGGTGGTGGTAAAATAACAGACGTTCCAGTAGATCGTGATTGCCTATACTGTAACATGTTGTGAAGCATTTGACATTGATCTTTATTATGTTGAACTAATCTACTACTGGTACATAATTGATAATCATTCTAAATTGTACTTTTCATGTATCGCTAATATTGCGATCCACCCCAGTGAGTGTAAGTTGTAGTTGTCGAATTTTAGCACGCACTGCTGATTCAAATTGAATAACTGCTGTTTGAAGTTATCTGAACGAATAAAAAACAGTCACACACAGCTTTCATATTCAGCCAGTTACACTATGGTTTTATGTATAGCTACGTAAATATGATTGATTCCGTTTTTATCCCCCGCCCAACACAGTTTGTGTCTGGATAGTTATTGCGTCACCTTGGACATTCGGCCGCCCAGCCATTACCTCATCTGTCTGTGTACATTTTCGTTTCTGGACCATATCTTGGAAACACATGGGAGTATATATTTCACATTGCACACACACACATTACTTAGGGGTTGTAGATGTGACTTGCAGGGGCTGTGCCCTTTGACCTACATTTCTGAGCCAAACTAGCTTGGACACTAACAATTTAGGGTGTGTGGATATGCATTTTGGAGGTTATGACCTTTGCCCTACTTTTCGACCTACATCTCGAAATTTCAAAAATGGTTGGAGAATCTGTTGACGAAATCTGACCCTAAGAACTCTTCCAGGAGAATTCGATGTGACTTTTTGGAGGTTATGACCCGCTTTTTGGGGAGTATGACATTCGACTTACCGGTACTATTTTTCTCCAAGCCAAAATAATGAGGGCTAAAAATCTCGTTTCCGGAGCGGATAGATCTCAGTAACGCCTTGGGGGAGTGTTTCATATTACATATACACGTAATGGTAACATTTAAAGAGCATATCTCTGGAAACATTCAAATTTCATACTCGCATCACCAAGAGGATGTAGGCCTAGATGTGCCTTTTGTGCGTTTTTATCATAAAGACGGGCGGGTAATTATGGCGGCCCTTGGCCTCTTGTTATTACTTGGTGACATATTCTGATCATAGGCTGCCTTATTACCCATTATGCCATAAATTTATTTCATGTTTGCGATGTAGTTTCCCAACCACATGTACAAATATAAACTTTGAAATAGCTTATGTCTATAGACGATTGAAAAATTACCCAGTTCTATTCTTATAGGCATCGGTATACATTTATTAGGGTTATATGTAAAAATACTACTGGAATCACAGTGTGACAGCGCATGACTTATGGTTTATTTGTCTCATAGATCACGCCATAATCAGTGATTATATGAGGAGTTTACAGGCGAAATAGCAACGGATCTGGGACTCACGAAAGAGAAAACTGGTTTTAACAAAATGTAAAAAAAAATATTTGCAAAAAATCCGTAGAATCTACCTAATAAAAAACGCCCGTGGAATTAAAAAACATAAAAAACGCCGTAGAATATGGACAAATCTGTAGAATGGGCAATCCTGTTGTCAGATAGTCTTTGTTACTGATACTATGTTTAAAAATAATCGACATTGAGAATTTAAGTGGATGACGATCACATTGAAAACCAACATTTATTTATTGCCTGTATGTACTATGCTGATGACTAATAAAATGAATATAAATATTGTAACTGGTGTCTCGGAATTATACATGTAAAATATCCGGGGTCTCAGCTCGCACCCGCTTTTCAAAATGGCTGCCATCAAAATTACCAAACTCACCATAAATTCATAATTGAACATATCTTGCCGCTTAATCACACTAGAAAGATGATTTTGGTGGCTAATCCTACATTTAAGTGGTCAAGGAATCTGTTAAAACTATTTTTAAATGCAAAATTATAATAGGCCTACTTTTTTGTAATTCAAGATGGCGTCTAGAAAAAAATACAGATTTTACCTCTATGCACTTTTGAAGTTATGATTTGTGATTTAAAATTACATATACGATACCGTCAGTACCCTGCAGCAGCTTGGGTGATACCGTTTTGTTCAACTAGCTTTCCTTAATTTTAAAGACATTAAGCTGGTAACACATGTAGTGCTGCAGCAATTGTGAGATATTTTTCACCACCCAAATTCAAATTTTAACAAGATGCATCCTATACCAAATTAAAGGTATGAATCTCAGGAATATGAATATTGGGGATGCCAAGGCGGGATTTGGACAAAATTGGTGAGCTAACCCTTTCAGTCCCATGGTGAAATAATTGAAAAATATTACAAAAAATCACATGGGCAGTGCATCATGTGTATTAAGCTGTGTAATTTATATGTGGATATTTTATTCTTAACAAGGATAGATATTTTTTATGTCACCTAGCATTTTTAGATATAAACCTTTACGTACTTGATTAAGGCATTGTGAATTTAATGAACACAAATTATTATGGGAGCGTTCTTTTCCCCACAATAAGTATATGTTTTTTAGCTCCCGCAGTCACCGTAGGTGAGACGGGAGGAGCTATGGATTCCGCCTCCGTCCCGGGTTTTATATCTTCTTTTGCCTATAACTTTGTAAGAAAATAAGCTAGGATAACAATTTTTAGTATGTGAGTTACCTGTAGGTGGATAATGGCCAGGTTAAACTATTTTTAATCTGAATTTAATAGGCAAGGTTGCAGAGGAGAAATGATATTACGGCGTTGGGCTGTCCGTGAACATTTTGTTTCTGGAGCATATCTCAGAAAATACTTGTCCGATTGTCTCCAATTTTCACACACAACACCTCTAGGTGGTTTAGTTGTGCCTTTTGGGGTATATGAATTCTGACCTACTTTCGGTTCAGAACTATGACCTATTAAGGCGTTTTGACACTTCTATTCCGGAGCAGATCTCGAAAACTATTGGGCCGATTACAGTCATATTGCACATACATGTTCTCTAAGGTCCCTAGTTGTGCCTTTTCATGTTTTTGGACCTTGAAGTTGATCCAGCACTTTGACCTAATTTATACCATCGGTAAATCCGACTGGAATATTTTGCGGAATATCATGAAAACCGCTCAAGATAGCTACACCATTACTATAAAACAAATTGTAAGGTTTCAGGAGAAGATGCATGTTGAAAAATTTCAACTTGATCAAATTCAAAATGGCCGACTATCGGCCATTATTCACCTCGATAAGCCTGATATTGCGGAATATCATGAAAACCGTTCAAGATAGCTACACCATTACTATAAAACAAAATAATTGTTAGTTTTCAGGAGAGATGCACTTTTTAAAATTTCAACTTGATCAAATTCAAAATGGCCGCCTATCGGCCATTATTCACCTCCACAGGCCTGATATTGGGTAAACCGTGCTAGATAGCTAAACCATTACTATATAACAAAATGTGAGATTTCAGAAGATGATGCATCTTGAAAAAAATCGACTTAATCAAATTCAAAATGGCCGCCTTTCGGCCATATTCACTTTCACATGGCTGTTATTTGGTAAACAGTGCTAGATGGCTAGACCATTCCTATAAAACAAAATTTGAGATTTCAGGTGAGGATGCATCTTGAAAATTTTTGACCAAATCAAATTTAAAATGGCCGCCTTTTCGGCCATTATAAATGTTCAAATGGCCGATATTTGGTAAACTGTGCTAGACGGCTAGACCATTACTATAAAACAAAATTTATGAGTTTTCGGGGGAGGATGCACTTTGACAATTTTTACCTCTATCGAATTCAAAATGGCCGACAATCAGCATTATTTACCTCGATAGACCTGATATTAGCTAAACCGTGCTAGATAGCTAGACCATTACTATAAAACAAAATGTGAATTTTCAGTGGAGGATGACCCCTGAAAATTTTTAACTCTTATCGAATTCAAAATGGCCGACAATCGGCATTATTTACCTCGATAGGCCTGACGTATGTCAGGTAAAACGTGCTAGATAGTTAGACCATTACTATAAAACAAAATGTGACGTTTCTGGAGAGGATGCATTTTGAAAATTCTCGACTCAATCAAATTCAAAATGGCCGCCTGTCAGCCACTATTTACTTTCACATTGCTGATATTCGGTAAACCGTGCTAGATAGCTAGACCATTACTATATAACAAAATGTGAGATTTCAGGAGAGGATGCATCTTAAAAATTTCGACTTGATCAAATTCAAAATGACGGCCTTTCGGCCATTATTCACTTTCACGTGGCCCTTATTTGGTAAACCGTGCTAGATGGCTAGACCATTACTATAAAACAAAATGTGAGATTTCAGGAGAGGATGCACCCTGAAAATTTTTAACTATCGAATTCAAAATGGCCGACAATCGGCATTATTTACCTTGACTGGCCTGATATTAGGTAAACCGTGCTAGATAGCTAGACCATTACTATAAAACAAAATGTGAGTTTTCGGAGGAGGATGCACCCTGAATTTTTTTAACTCTATGAAATTCAAAATGGCCGACAATCGGCATTATTTACATCGATAGGCCTGATATCAATATTGCAAACTGTGTTAGATGGCTAGACCATTACTATAAAGCAAAATGTGAGGTTTCGGGGGAGGATGCATTAGGAAAAATTTCGACTTGATCAAATTCAAAATGGCCGTCTATCGGCCATTATTCACTTTCACATGGCCGATATTTGATAAACCGTGCTAGATGGCTAGACCATTACTATAACAAAATGTGAGTTTTCGGGGGAGGATGCACCCTGGAAATTGTCGACTCTTATCGAATTCAAAATGGCCAACAATCTGCATTATTTACCTCGATAGGCCTGATATCAATATTTTGCAAACTGTGTTAGATGGCTAGACCATTACTAAAAAAACAAAATGTGAGGTTTCGGGGGAGGATGCACCCTGAAATTGTCTACCCATATCGAATTCATTATTTACCTCGGTTGGGCTGATATCGGATAAACCGTACCAGATAGGTAGACCATTACTGGGATACTGATTAGGATCATTAATTTCAATGGAGGTTTACAATCTCTGACAGACTGTCTAGTTCTTATCTTACTCTTAGACGGAACCTCTTGAACCTAGTTGTCTTTCTTCTTGATTTTTGACCCAGCTTAGGACGACATTAATAACCCTACACAAAATTGCTTAAATCAAATTCTAATTCGAAGCGGGAGCTCCTGGACTTATGTAGTCTTGTATTATTTGGTTATGTACTTTTTTAAATAATTATGAAATGTTGTCAGTATGTTTTTTCAATCATTAACCCCTAAAGTGCTACATACCAACATTTGTAAAGAATTAGAATGAGCAATAACAACTAAAGGTTTTCAAAGGAACACAAAAACATTTATAATGGACGCATTATTTCCCTTATAATATGTTTTTGTTATACAGCTATGTAATTTTGAAATATTATATGTTGATAATTTGTTCTTAAATTATTAGGGTGAATATACAATTGAAGGGGTCTTCCACTCTTTTATTTTTGAAGGAAAAAAAGTCGCTTTAAATTATATATACTAGCGTCAGATATTGAGGGAAGGGTCTATGTGATGCACCGTTAAAATATCAGAGCCTTATCTAAAATAGATTTGTTAAAAATTACGTGTTTTTGTGAAGGCCCGTAAAAAAAAACGTCAACTCGGCAACGGAATATATATATATATATATATATTTGATCATTTTCAGGCCTAAAGATCATAAATTGCTCTGTATGAAAGTTTAGTGATATGTTACTATGCATAACACTTTTTCAAAAAAAAAATTGTTAAGACAGAACAGATATTTTATTGTGAAATTATGTAGTTGCTGAGTTGACATTATTGTTTCTGAGTTGACAAAACACAATAATTGGACGTAAACGCGTCATGTTTTAAGCGCCTTTACGAGATCGCTCAACACTTAACAGCCCCATTTTCTGAAAAAAGTGTTATATGTAATTTTATCTCTATAAAAAAACGTCTAAAATACTCTCTCACTCTAATTTAATCAAAAGCAGATTTTTCAACTGCATTTTACATTGATGGAGTTAAAATTGCAGTTTTAATTACAATAATTAGACAAAGCAGAATTCAGTCAACTCAGCAACGTTTTTGAGTTCAACTCAGAAACGTTGTTTTATTTTTTGTAAACATTTCTACCTAAGCCAATACTCTCACAATCTAATTTAATTAAAAACTATTTTTTTAACTGCATTTTACGTTTATGTAGTTACGTTTTTAGTCTTATTTACATTAGTGAGACAAAAAGCTAAATTTAGTCAACTTAGCAACGTTGTTGTGTTTACCGAAATAATAATGTTGTTGAGTTTAATACGGACAACATGGAACGATCTTTAATGTTTTTAAAATAGATGTATTATTGCCCACCGATGCGGTAGGGGGATGGCCATCATTATCAAGCACTTTGTGCAGTTTATTATGTTTTCAATGATTTTTGCTAAATTATGCAGTTGACACAGATAAGGAATACGCGTGTCAGGGGTGATTGTTTTGGTTATAAAATAGCAGTTCAAATTGAATGTTTACAAATATTTCACCTAACTCAAAATATTGCACCTGTCTCTGCGAATATCAAACGAATTGAATGGTATCACACCAGAATTTGAGGAGTTTAGATAACACTGGAGCTGACCGGGTGACGTGAGACAACTGAAAAGCCTCAGTAAATGTGTCCTTGCATGCCTTGACAATGTTTTATATTGAGTTCATGGCTGTTTATGAATAAATTCCTTTGCACTAGTCCTGGGGCTGATTCTGAAAACTAAGATTTTGTTGCACCCCCAGAAGAACATAGGTTTTATGGTATATTGTGTTTCTTTGGTTCACCACCTTTATTTAAAAACATTACCCCTTTCAAAATGTGTCCGAAAGACCCTTTGAGGGCCATTTCCTGCAGTCGGTCATAGTGTTCTGATGAAAATGTGAATATTGCCATTTGTGCACTTGTAGCTGACAGAAACATTAACAATTATTTCAAATTTCACCCAGAACGTATTTAACAGTATACTTATATATATATATATATATAAAATATTGCAGTGTAATAATTGGTGTTTACCTAGGCATAAATTAAAATTTCAACTTTTTTTCTGCAAAAAAATAAAAAATCATAATTTTTTTTAAGAGGCAATTTTTTTCCTTTTGGACACATTCTTAGAGGGGTAATGTTTTGAAACTAGTTACATACGTACCAAATAAAGAAACCTATGTTCTTTGAGGGGGTGCAGCAAACTCTGGATTTAGACTAGTTCTCAGAATCAGCCCCAGGACTATACATAACAATTGAGCTACAAAATATCTGGGGTAAGTTATTTCCAAGAGATGTTCCATTTTCAAACAGTCTATGTTTCAGGTGTTAGATATTGGGAGACATTGCATTTGTGTACAAATTCGTGTATTTTGGCACATGACATGTTGAATAAAAAAATATTCGGTACATATATATTGAATTATATATTTTTCTCAGTTTATTATATTGCCCAAAGGACATGCATAAACAAAATTTCGACCCGCAAAAGACGTTCAGAATAGCCAAAGACACTAAATGACCCTTAAATTGTATATTCATTCATTAACCCTCCAAGTCCTAGATGCAAAATATTCGTAGGCCCCTTATATAGGCCTACTATAATAAAAATGACCGTAGAAGTAGATGTTTTTCAAATCAACACTACAAAGCCCCAGAAGCGACATTAAAATTTAAAATTATTATTTTTTCAACTCAATATATTGCGTTTATACCTCGATATATTTCGTATTCTCTATTTATTTAGTTGACAACTCCATATATTTATTTTACAACCCAATATAATCAGTTGACAACAAGATAAGATATATTGAGTTTATAAATCAATATATCGAGTACTTAACTCATATAGTAAGGTTTTAACTTAATATATCGATTTGTAAACTCAATTGTCGAAACAGTGTTCGCTTAGATATTCTACAGGGTTGGATGATAAACAAAACAAATGTATTTTTTTACCCTTCGGCCCGTTGGGCTCGAAGGGACGTCCCCTTCGTGCCCCGCTGTCTCCGCCGCCGCACACAGCCTTTTGGCTACTACACCAACATGGTGCAACAGATTGAATTTATAATTCATACAAACATTCAACCCCTCCCGGCAAATTGTTTTACCCAAGGTCAGAGGCCAAAGATCAAGGTCAAAGATTCAAAAAAATTCTTGTCAACGCGATAACTTGGAAAATAATGATTGGATCTCTCTAATTTTTTACGTGAATTTTTCCATGAGTATGGAGATCACCAGATTGGATTTTCATCTTTCCACCGATAATCAAACTGGCCGCCACCTGGCGACACTTTTTTTCGATTAATTTTTTTTCTTAGAATTCCCTTGAAACCTGGTATATATATATAGGTTTTTAGGGTCTGCGAGTCTGTTGGCATTGTCCGATTTTGTATGCGATTGAAAACGAGGCTATATATTGGCCATTCTTGAATTACGTTGTTAGTTAAAGAATGATTCAACTGCAAAACGCGCATGCCTGGGACGGTCAAGTGTAGGCCAACAGTAGACTATTGAGTACAGATTGACGGCAATAATATAGCCACTGAACTGATTACAAGATACTACTTAAACGGGACATTGATCTAATGCTGTTTTAATGCTAGGCCAACGTCTGCGACGCTGTCCCAACATTGAATCAACATTGAATAAATGTACAATGTTTGAGAGAAAGTCCTCCTGCCCAGCAAACACAAGACATTTGTATAACATTTATACAACGTCGGCCCAACGTCTTCGACGTTGGTCCAACATTGCATAAAGTCATACAAATGTTTTGTGTTTACTGGGCATGTCAATACAAGCTTGGGTCAAGCAGTTTCAACATACCAGCAGTAATACAGTCAGTTTGTTTGCAAGCCAGCGACCAAGTAGGGGTAAGGGTCAAGAGCTTTGAATTATAAACTCATAGATGTCGCTCAAGTATATATGAACTTGCTGTGATTTGAGAACTTGCTCTTAATGAGGCTTTGGGTATGAAACGCATATTTAGTATTATTATGGAATATGGAGTTGGCCTACCCACGGGCACTATTGCCTTCTGGGGGACCCTTGTCCCGCGAATTTTGACAGTTGACCACACCTTTAACGCGAAAATTTGAAAACAAATTATTGGATCTCTCCAATTTTTTATGTGAAGCTACCCACGAGTATGAAGATTACCTGATTAGATTTCGAGTTTTCCACCGATAATCAAAATCGCCGCCACCTATAGCAACTAATTTTTTTCAACTTAATTTTTTTCCAGAATTCTCTTGAAACCTGGTATATATAGGTTTTCCGGGTCTGCGAGTTTATTAGCATTGTCTGTTTTTATGTGAAAACGAGGATACGGCGGCCATTTTGTTTTTATCAATTTTAATAAATCGTTCTTATTTTCAGTGAAATGAATGAAACCGTGCATTAAAATCTCGTAGTCAACAGGTTAAATATGTTAATAAATACTTAAAATTGCACAACGATATCACAGGAACATATTTCTCATCCTATTGCTCAGTCACAGCTCCTACACAGACACCTGCAAGTAGATATCCACGTTCACACATTGTTAACATTAAATTGCTGTAATTTTGATTTATAATGAAGCATCAGCTTATTCTTGACTGAATCAAGTGATCATGATTGACGAAATTTAACGAAATACCGCCTATCGTTCCTAGTCAGTGTGCAGTCTCTTGCACCATCACTGTGTGCTTTATGCCCCAGTCACACGCGGCTTTTTCGGGTAAAAGACAGATAAGCCTACGGTCGGCATTTAAGGTTTCGAACCCCACTGCTCCCGTGTGGGGATTTCAGAGAAACAGCATTGCTTCTCCCTTCTCAATGTGACTATAGGCGATCACTTTAATGGCGGCCTCGTCGAGTTGAGGTTGAAACCAGTGTATTGACGTTAATTCGCGCAGGGCCCCGTGCTGCGCGCTCCTCACACATTTAGTCCGTCCGCCAGAAACCGAATCAAACCGTATTTGCCCTCGTACACCGCCAGCCAACCGGCCGTCGACCGCAGGTGTTTTTTTTAATTTTGAATAATTTTGAGAACTTGGTACTGTTCACACGCGGTCCGCCGAACCGTATATAACCTTACAATACCGTAAAACTTCCGCAAATAACCGCAAATTTAATTTTGTGAACCGTAAATGACCTTAGATGACCTTGGGTTTTTCCAGGTATGAGGTTGGAAAAAGTGACTTTCGGGGATTTTGATGAATTCTATAAGGTGATATACAGTTGGCCATAAGTGGTCTAATGCGGAGATTTAAGGTTATTTGCGGTGATGTAGTGTTAGGCCTATATAATAATAGTGATATATGTACGTAGTGTATAAGTTTTACGGAGATTTTCTGTTAAGTGCGGAATTATTATTTCGTGGTTGGGTCAGTTCGATACGGTCCAGGGATGGGATCTAATACGATCGGATCCATATTCGGTCCAATACGATCCATACTCGTTTATATAGGCCTACAGTGGAATACGGCCAGGCAAAGAGAAATAAGGGGTATTTATTGTTATATAATGTTAGTTCTCATACCAAAGGGTCATGTTTACGATGCCTTGCGGACATATTAACGCGGTGTGACAAAACTGCATCTGAAACAAATTTATTTTGGTGCAAAAACAGATATTTATTTTTATCTACAACAAGCTATGAATTCTTTTATTTAACACTTTGGTGTTAATTTCTAGTAAAAAAAACTTCATGTTAACGCATCTGATGTTATGGCTTGCTCTATGGTGAAAATTTAACATGGAGCAAGTCAGGCAACTCACATTAGAAGCAGTTGAATGTAGTCTTGTCTAACAATAGACAACAAAGTGTTAAATAAATGAATAGTTGCACCTATCTTTCAGATGCCAAATCAATTTTAATTAAATGTGTCGAGTTATCTAAGTACTACAAGATAGGAATGCGTACCTTGCGTATGCCTGCAGGCACGCCTGATTGCGGTAGCAATTACAAGTTTGTGTTCAATGAAATTTCAACAAAAAATCAGAACTAAAATGCGTCAATTTATACTTGTATTATTTAGAAATATTTCGTATATACATTTTTTTCAATTGAATTATTTTCAATTATTTATTATTAGTTTAGTAGATAAGGTAACCTATTGTGCATTTTATGATTAAAGCATAAAATTTCCACCACTTGTAGAACATATCCTGAGGGTCATTTTTAGATGTGGAGGTAAACTGGATTTGACCTCTGATGACCTCTAGAGGTCATTGACCTCGAAAGGTCAAAATATTCACTGGCAAAGCCAAAAAGTAGTGAAAATTATATATAACAATGTCTATGATTTGTTTCTGTGTCCCAAACCTGTGTCAAATACTCGACTTAACTGTTCTGAATCATAAACATAACACCAAGGTCATGTCAAGGTCACACCAAGGTCATTTAAAGGTCAAACTGGCAGAAAATAGTTAAAATGTCCACTTTTTTATCAATTTCCACACTGTGTTTGTGGAGTCATTTATTACAAAGGACTGGTTTTGACATATTCTTCGTCCTATGTATTTTCCACACACATTTTATGACATTAAGGGCAGTATAAACCTTAGGAAGGAGGCTATCTTGCACTTATTACGCTTCTTCCTCACTATTTAGTTGAGCGGGCCAAATTACAAATATGCAGCATTGTTAAAGATTAGTCTGGGCTCCCAAAGCTAGATATTGATAAATAATTGGGTTTATGAAGTTTGACATAGGGTGGGGTTGTGTTTTACTGGAGTATCATTCGAAAGCAATTTGAAGGTCATGTCAAAGTCATTTCAAGATCAAACTAGCAAAAACTGTTACCATGATCACATCTCTTCTTCAGAGCTGTTCCAATTTTTTTTCCAACGTGTCTTCACTTAAAGGAGCCTGAGCTCCAGTCTGGTGATTGCACATGTATACAATTTTTATAGAATCACATCTATCTACATCAACCTAACTTTATGCAGGTGAGCCATATCTGATAATTTAAAGACAGCTCAGTTTTATTATTATAATTTCCCTTAATGTAATTGTTTTCATGCCTATTGGTTATAAATTTACTAGCATCCATGTAGCAATGATATGTCTCCTTCAATAAGTTTGGTCAACAAATCAGTGTCTTTTAATTCGGGACCACATCATTATATATAGGCATAGATGCATAATGTAAGCCATGCGAGCCATGAGTATGGAGTTAATGCCATCATCTCTATCTATTCTCTCTAGTCTAATGTTCCAGGTAGCTGGACGTTGTTAGAAGACTACATAAATTTAGAGGAAATGACGGCCTTTTATACTGATTATAACTGCATTATACTGATTATAGCGTGACACTAATATCCTTATAAAAGTGGTGAGCCGATTTTTATCCCACGGCCGTAGGGGAAGGGGGATTTTCGCGCCGGGATCTATCAAGCGTGAGGCATCACATTCTCAACAACTTGGGGATGTGCGGGTGAGTTATTAAATATGCTACCAAAATAGCTCCCAGAGTTCAAAATCAATTTTTTTGTAAGCGGAAAAACTTAAAACCTTAATCAGAAATGATCCAACTCTTACAATCACATTCCCCACGATATGGAGATGTACAGGCAAAGATTTCACTGAATTTTAAAATGGCCGCCACAAATCAACTTCATAATTTATTGTGGCTGCAAAAACTCAAACTTTACAAGAAATTAGTCAAATTTTACAATTTTCAACATACCGGATACTATAATTAATTTCTAGGCTACATCAATTTTTCAGAAAGCTCGGCAAAATATCGATGTCATGACTGCCACATTTTCTCGTTAAATTAAGACCCTGTCACCATGATATATATAAAACCGATTATTCCACCGTTCTGTATTCAATTCATACTGCATTATTTTCTATTAGGACATTGGGCTTTTCCTCCACTTGTCGGCAACAATTGCATTATTACTAGACTAAACCTTTCATAGCCATCAAATAGGATATATAATATTACCTACTTTGCACATCTACCATTCCGTTATAACGGTCTATTATTTTGTTAGTATTTCGTTATAACGGTTTACTAATCTGTAATAGCGATCTACTGTTCCGTTATAATGGTCTAGTATTTTGTTATAACGGTATACTACTTTGTTATAACGACATACTAATCCATCATAACAGTCTACTATTCCGTTTTAACGGTCTAGCATTTTGTTATAACGGTCTAGTATTTCGTTATAACGGTCTACTAATCCGTTATAACGGTCTACTATTCCGCTATAACGGTTCATTATTGCACTATAGCGGTTTATTATTCCGTTATAAATGGCTAGTATTTCGTTACAACGGAATACTATTTCGCTATAACGGTCTATTATTTCGCTTTAACGGTCTAGAGTTTCGCTATAACGGTCCACTAATCTTTTACAACGGTCTACTAGTCTGTTATAGCTGTCCACTAATCCATTATAACGGTATACTAATCCGTTATAACGGTATACTATCATTTCATAACGGTCTAGTATTTCATTATAACGGCCTACTATTTTGCTATAAACCGGTATAACGAAATAGTAGACCGTTATAACGAAATACTAGACCGTTATCAAGGTCATAACTAAATACTAGACCGTTATAACGACCTACAAGACCATACTCACGAAATACTAATTCGTTATAATTGTCTAATATCCCGTTATAACGGTCTAGCATTTTGTTATAACGGTCTAGTATTTCGTTATAACGGTATACTAATCCGTTATGACGGTCTACTATTCCGCTATAACGGTTCATTATTGCACTATAGCGGTCTATTTTCCCGTGTTAAATGGCTAGTATTTCGTTACAACGGAATACTATTTCGTTATAACGGTCTAATATTTTGCTATAACGGTCTAGTTTCGTTATAACGGTCTACTAATCCGTTATAACGGTATACTATCATTTTATAACGGTCTAGTATTTCGTTATAACGGTCGATTTTTTTTGCTATAAACCGTTATAACGAAATAGTAGACCGTTATAACGAAATACTAGACCGTTATCAAGGTCATAGCTAAATACTAGACCGTTATAACGACCTACAAAACCATAATCACAAAATAATAGACCGCTATAATGGGATAGTAGACATTATAAAAATTTGGTAGACCGTTATAACGAAATACTAGACCGTTATACCGGATTAAACAATAAATTCACTTCCGTAGATAACCTTGTTTTGGCTGATATCGATTTTTCTCTTTGAATTATCCATGTCTGTCCTGTTACCTGGGCGGATGCTCTTATCCTTGAAAATTCATAACGGTCTACTATTCCGTTATAACGGTCTAATAATCAGTTATAACCGTTATAACAAAATACTAGACCGTTATAACGAATTAGTAGACTGCTATAACAGATAAGTAAACTGCTATACCGAACTACTAGACCGTTATAACGAAATACCAGAATGCTATAACGAAATACGAGACCGTTATAACGAGATACGAGACCGTTTTTACGGATTAGTAGTCTGTTATAACAGATTAGTAGACCGGTATAACGGATTAGTAGGTATAACGGATTAGTAGACCGTTATAACAGCTTAGTAGGCCGTTGTAACGGGATAGTAAACAGTTATAACGGATTGGTAGACCGTTATAGCAAAATACTAAACCGCTATAACGAGTTACTAGATCATTATAGTGGAATAGTAGACCGTTATAACGGTAGACTTAACAGTCATAAAGAAATACAAGACCGCTATAACGAGATAGTAGACCGTTATAACGAAATACTATACAGTTATAACGGATAGTAGACCGGTATAACGGAAGACTTGACCGTTATAACAAAATAGTAGACCACTTTAACGGATTAGTAGACCGTTATAACGGATTAGTAGACCGTTATAACGGATGAGTAGACCGTTATAATGGATTAGTAGACCGCTATAACGTGATACTATACCGTCATAACAAAATACTAGACCGTTATAACGGGATAGTAGACCGTTATAACGAAATACTAGACCGTTATAACGGAATAGTAGACCGCCATAACGAAATACTAGACCGTTATAACGGAATAGTAGACCGTTATAACGGATTTGTAAACCGGTATAACGGATTTGGAAAGCCGTTATAGCGTGATACTGGACCGTTAAAACAAAATACTAGACCGTTATAACGGGAAAGTGGACCTTTATAACGAGATACTATACAGCTACAACGGAATAGTAGACCGTTATAACGGAAGACTTGACCGTTATAACGGAATAGTAGACCTCTTTAGTGGATTAGTAAACCTTTATAACGGATTAGTAGACTGTTATAACGGATTAGTTGACCGTTATAACGTGATACTAGACCGTCATAAAAAAACTACTAAATCGTTATAACGGGATAGTAGACCGTTATAACGAAATACTACACCGTTATAACGGAATAGTAAACCGTTATAACGAAAGACTAGACGGTTATAACGGAATAGTAGACAGTTATAATGAGATACTAGACCGTTATAACGGGATAGTAGACCGTTTTAACGGTATTACTAGACCGTTATAGCGGATTAGTAGACGTTAGAAGGAATTGAAAAAAAATCTGATTGTCATAAAAAAAATCTTATTGTCATAAAAATATTTTGTTTTAGCTGATATATATTTTTTCCTTTGAATTAACCACACCTGTTTTGATATCTGGGCGGATGTAGAACTCTTATCCTTGAAAAAAAATGGCTGCCAAGAAATCGCCGAAATTATTATGCTTTTGCTAATTTTTCTTATTGAAAATCCCTCTCTCAGAGCATTAGACGCCGTGATAATTACTTAATAGCACATCATTACACATATAAGACAATGAACAGTAATAATCTACTTGTTCACTTGTATCCTACATAAGGGGGGGGGGGCACCTTCACTTACAAGGGAGGGGGACTATTTTTTAAATATATATTTCCAAACTAAATTTTCGTGAAATAAATAATCGTGAAATGCTGTAAATAAAAAATAAAATTTGAAATAAATAATTATTACAGCTTATGAGCGACATAATTTAATAATCCCCAAAAAATCGAGCCTTATTTATCCGGCATCATTAAATGACCTTTACATTTGTGAAGCCTCGCTTTGCTCGGGTCGTTTGCCTCCAGAGGAAGGCTAGGCTTAGCTTGGGATCCAAATTTGTAGACTGAAAAATACATAAGAAAGTGAAGTGAAGTAAATATATATCTCCACACACAAACTAAAATAAATATATTGCTCGAGTGTGAAAATATACCCCCCCCCCCCCTCACAGATAGGCGAATATGCTAGCGAATGTGCTTATCAGAATCAGAATCAGAATCAGAAATGTTTTATTTGACCAAAAGAAAATATATATTTGTTCATACAATTTCTTATTGTTACGGTTGGTCAGGGAGACCCTCCTTAAGGTCAGAAAATGACCGCTAACAGGAGGGCCACCCTTTAACTAAATTCACTAAAGCAATCTATTTTTACTCTTTCTAATTACGAACATAAAATACAATAATGACCGCAGGTAATTAATGGTAGTATAATTAATTAAGCAAAAAATATATATTGATATAATTATATTGACACATGTTGTTATGATTGTTATGTAAAAAAGCAGACCCAGCAAACAAGAGACGCCATATCAATACCGGTCCAATACTGACCCAGAGTCAGAGACTCTGGATCAACACTGATCCAGCACCAACCAACGTATAGAGCTCACCGGGCATGCACGGTAAATCGAATTACGGAGGCAATGACCAAATAAATGCAAAAAAACGACACTTTCAATTCATATTGGCTCAACGCTGGGTCAGTGTCATAGACAGTGTACCAACACTGATCCAAAACAAAGCAAACATGTCCTGTGTGCCAGGTAACTTGACTTGTTTACCCAGCAAACACGACATATCCACCCGATGCCCGACCAAGGTGTGGGTCCAACTCCGGGTAGACATGTCGTGCTCGCTGAGTAGAGAATATGATTACATTTTTTGAGAAAAACTCCAAATAGACTGCCCACATGTACGCTCAGCAGCAACACATAACAACTCAATATACCGATCCAGTCGCGGTCCAGTACCGGGCCAGAGTCTTAGACAATAGTCAAGGAGAAGGCTCGTTGGACCCCTTAAAAAAACTAGTTGTTGAGATTATTGCATTTTTTAGTACATTAGGATCCCTAGAAACAGATTCCGGATGATGACATCAAATTCGCCTGGAGTATTTTTTTTAATTCGCATAAATCCAAGATGGCCGCCATTAATATAGGTTGGAACACAACTTTGTAACCACGCCACATAGAACATCATGTAATACCACTTCTTCCCATAATTTGGACCCAGAGAATAGATTTAGATGATATAATTAGTGATTTGCTGAGATTTTTAAGGTCAAAGGTCATTTTAAAAGGCACGCGGTGCTAAAATAGGATAGATTAGCCATTCTGTGGACCAAACAAGCCATCATTTGTTATTTTCTATATCTAGCTTGGTTATTGGACCGTATGCATGTGTTATATAACTATTAGAATTAAAAAGGGGTTTAAGGCGGAACTTCGCAGGTCAAGGTCAAGTTATACAGGGTTTTGCACTCATATTAACCCTTTTAGCGCCGCACCACTCCTACCCCAACCGCCAAATTCCTGGGAGGGTGGGGGGAAAAAAATGCTGGGTATTTTGTACTGTCCGATGTTTCTAAGCACACCAGCAGGATTCCAGACTAAGAGCAAATAATGACATGTGATGATGGTGTAGTTTAGCGGGATACAACTCCAATGTCACATCAACGTCAGATTAAATTCATTTCAAAGTCAAATTGGTATAAAAACATATTTGTTTTACTTTTACCGATTTTAAACTGATGTGTGGTGCAGGAAAGTATTACAAATGACTTCTGTTCACACACACATTCTTCCTCGGGTACCCTTAAGACACGCATCTCAATGGTTTTTGGGAAATTTTCAGCCTGATGGGGGAAAATACCCCTTTTTATTCCTCTTATTACACCCCTTTCCCAACGCTGGAATGAATGAAAAAATACTAAAATGTAGCAGTGTGGAACTTCAGCCTGGGCTCCCATGTCCATGATGACAACAGATGGATACAGAATCAGATAAGAAAGCTGACATAGGCTGGAGTTGTGCTTTACTGGGGTACCACTCCAAGGTAACATTACGGTCATCTCAAGGTCACTGCAAGGTCAAACTGGCAAAAAACATGATTTTTAGGATTTTTTATCGATTCCAAACCCATTTGGGGTGCAGATGAGAACTACAAATCACTGTTCTTGACACATTATTGGTCGGGTACCATTTCACCACGCATCACAAGGGGTTTGTATGCAATTTCAGCCTTGGGGGGTGATTACCCCCTTGGTATTTCCCTTATCACACTCCTTTCCCAAAGCTGGAGTGAATCAACAAAATTACTGAAATGTAGCAGTGTGGAGCCGCAGCTTGAGCCCCCATGACAACATAAGTATGGATACCAAACTGGTAATGAAAGGTGGCATGAGCTGGTGTTGGGTTTTACTCGGGGTATCACCCCAAGGTCACCTCAAGTTCATATCAAGGTCACTGGAAAGTCAAACTGATAAAACATGATTTTGGCGTTTTTATCTATTCCCAACCCATTTGGAGTAAAGGTGAATTTTACAAATGACTGAAGTTGACACATTATTGGTCGGCTATCACTCGACCACGCATCGCAAAGGATTTGTATGCCATTTCAGCCTTGGGGGGGGGGGGGTGATTACCCTCTTGGTATTCCCCTTATCACACCACTTTACCAACGTTGCAGTGAATCGACAAAATTACTCAGATTTAGCAGTGTGGAACATCAGCGTCAGCCCTCATGACAACATATGGATACAGAATTGGGTATGAAAGATGGCATGGGTTGGTGCTGCGCTTTACTGGGGTACCACCCCAAGGTCACATCAAGATCATCTCAAGGTAACTGCAAGGTCAAACTCTGTTTTTATCTATTCCAAACCCATTTGGGGTGCAGTGCAGGTGATTATTACAAATGACTTCTGTTGACACATTTTTGTTCGGATACCATTTCCCCACGCATCGCAAATCGCAATTATGCAATTTCACCCTTGGGGGGGGGGGGTCGTGATTACCGCACGTAGTAGCAGTAGCAACATGTAGCAGTGTGGTGGAAATTGACTTTGAATCACAAAAATAATACTATGATTGAATTTTCAAAATTCCACGAAAAAAGAGGTATTACACACGGAACTGGCTCCCTACCCTGCTCCCATGTTTAATGCCACAGGGAATGATGCGAATGGCTACAAAGTCGACACCCAATAATGACTTGCACGTAGATCGTGCCGTAATCGACATCATGTAGAGTCTGAAGGTACATACATCTATTGTACCAGCTCTGCTTGTCATTCATGCCCTTACAGGGGCCGACACATAAAATCAAAGCACTCAAGGTAGCCAGAACTGCTAGGCTGCCACTACATGCAGTGGTTTGCTTATGAATGTTTCCAAAAGTCGTATGACGAAAAAAGTTGAGGTCGTTCGACACAAGTAATATAATGACCTTCTGCCAGATAATTGAGGTCGCAAGTCGCGTTAGACAAAAAGTCGTTGATCACAGGTCGTTAACTATAGAAAAATGTTCAGTGCAAGAAATAAAAGTCGTTAGACACAATAGGTCGTTAATGGCAGGGTCGTTGATGACAGGATATACTGTATAAGAGATACACAAACACAATAAGCTATTGTATTCGAGCAAGCTACGACATTCATATTGGCTTGCAATGGCAAAGGTTTCAGCAGATGTGCGAGCGGGGATTTAGCCCGGATCAAAATGCTGAGAAAGGAGACTCATATTGGTGCTTCTTTGAAGTTGTGGAGCCTGCTACCTATCACCGAGGCATTTACTGAAAATGTCAAACGTGCTCACCTGCAGGCTGCACACTGGAAGGCATCAATTGAAGGCACAATGCCCCCATATCGATGCCCTGATGCATGGTTGGGAGCACGACGGATCCTACTTGAAGCCCACGACTGTGCCAGAGGGAACCCTGTCTGCCCCAGTTGCTGTCTTGGTGATGATGCGATGTGGGTGCGCATCTGGTTGTAAAGGAGACCACTGTAAATGTAGCACCATTGGTTGTACTATTTTCTGTGCATGCAAGGGAAATGAGGTGTGCATGAACATGCTCACAAAGAAATTGCAAGAATCAGTACAAGTTGATGATGATAATGATGATGAGCTGTAGTTGGAATTCTGGCAGTTGAAATCATATAGGACAAAGTAAAGAGGTTACATCAAGTGGAATCTTCTTTTTACCACTATAACAGTATTAAGTGCATTTTTTGTTCAATGTTGCATTAAATATATTTCCTAATCACTCAACTATCTTTTTGTTTTTACTCGTGAAATGTGTGACCTATTGTGTTATTCCCGGGACAATGTTAGTGGTAGTTTTAACTTTGTCAGCTCTTGTCATAGTGGTTGTTGAAATTAAAGATGTCCTGAATTGGTCTTGAGATAAATATGGTGTGTCCAGAAATACATTCTCTGCTCTTGAAATAAAGTAGATACGATACACTACTTGAACGCTTTCTAATTTTATCTAGGCCTAATAGGACCTTGAAATTAACGATTTTGACCTTTGAGATCGTCAAAATCAACGTCGTATTTACAGAGATTTAACTTAACCTTGACCGTCGCCTTGAACCCCTTGTCTCTTCTAATAGTTATAACACATTCATATGCTCAAATAACCAAGCTGGATATAGATAATAACAAATGATGGCATTGGTTTATCTATCCTATTTTAGTATCGTGTGACCTTGAAAATGACCTTTGACCTTGAAAAACTCATAAAATCATTAATTATATCATCTAAATCTATTCCCTGGGTCCAAATTATGGGAAGAAGTGGTATTAAATATTGTTCTATGTGGCGTGGATACAAAGGTGTGTTCCAACGTATTTTAATGGCGGCCATCTTGGAATTATGCTAATTAAAAAAAATACTCCAGGCGAATTCGATGTCATCATCCGGAATATGTTTCTAGGGATGCTGAAGTACTCGAAAATGCAATAATCTCAACAACTAGTTTTTTTAAGGGGTTCAGATGAATATTCCAGTTTTTCCCCCTGACTACAAAGAACCAACACTAAAACGGGACCGGGCCAGTACCGTATGCCCATTGGTAGGTACACAAGCATAAATAAAGTATGGGGCTGATGTCTCAAACAATGCAAACATCATCACAACCCCAGGCCAACCTACCAAAAACAAAAGAAAACGTACAACACCCGTACCACGTCGGACCAACGTCAAAGACGTTGGGCCGACGCTGCACATGTCACACGAATGTCTTGTGTTCGCTGGGAACGTCCCACAGCGCATCCCGGCAGACACGAGTTTGCAAACAAACACATTTACCCAGCGGAAACAAGACGTCGAGACAAAGCCGATCTAACGCTGGTCCGTCGTCTACGACGCCGGACCAACGCCAAACCAGCATCGAGCCAACGTCAAGTGTCCGCTGGGTAACCTCACAGAAGTAAATTATATTTTAACATTCAGCCACGATCGGCTGGGTTGGCCACCCAGCCTACAAGCGATGACCACCCAAGCGGTTTTAAACTGGGCCATCATCGTAAACTTACATGAAATCACACTTCTCGTGTCTGCCGGGAAACATGATGGGCAATCTATCGAGGCCTATCACAAATATAGCAGTTTTCAATATCACATTCATCTTCATATGAATTCAGAATGTTATTTTTTACATAGATTGCGAATCCGTGTAGACTATGAGATGTAGTTTTATTTAGTATGATTTGATCAGTATTGTTTAATAAATTTGGTAAACTGTTACGAACACAATGATTAGCATATTCACATCTGACTCTATGAGTTATATAGTTTCTCCGTCGTGTATTATGCTCATGCCTTTCAAAATTAAAAACAAGGCCCAATGAAGTGAAGTATTCAGGGGTTTGATTATTTATTAACTTGTGGTATAATTTAAGTTGTTGTAGTTGATGTATATCTTTCATTTTGAGAAGTCTCAAATGTTTGTATAGGGGATCAGTGTGGGCATTATATTTACTTAATGAAATTATTCTAACTACTTTTTTCTGTATTTTAAATATTCTTTGATAATTATATCCCCATGCTAGAATACAATAGTTAATGTGGGGTAGAAACATGGAATTGTAAATAGTAAGGAGAATATGCTGAGGTAGAAACCTTTTTAATTTATTAAGGATACCAACACATCTAGATAATTTGAGAGATATTTTATCTATATGACCATGCCAACTTAACTTTTTATCAATTACTACTCCCAGAAAGTCAAAATTTGTTACACATTCTATATTAACATTATTTATTTTTATTAATGGTATTTTCACCCTCTTTTGTGGCATATGAAATATAATAAATTTAGATTTAGTTGTATTAAGAGCGAGTTTATTTAATTTGAGCCAATTATCAATCTTACACAGTTCTTTATCTATATTACCATTAAGTGTTTCATTGTGTGATTTAGGTTTGAAAGCATTGAGCGTGCTGCAAAGAGTTGTGTCGTCTGCATACATTATTAAACTAAAAATTTTACTTGCTGAAGGGAAGTCATTTATATAGATTATGAAGAGTAGTGGACCAAGAATTGAGCCTTGTGGCACTCCTGTTTTTATGTCTGTAAAATTAGAAGTTGTATTTAAATATTCTACATATTGCTTCCGGTTTGATAGATAACTTTTAAATAGTGATAAAGCAGTTGATTTTACTCCATAATAGCTTAACTTAGCCAAAAGAATATCATGATCAAGAGTATCAAACGCTTTGGAAAGATCTAAAAAAATTGAGATTGGTACATCACCTGAATTCATATGTTTTATAGTTTTATCTAAAAGTTCAAGAACAGCAAATTCTGTAGAATGTTTTTTCCTAAAACCGTATTGACTGTTAAAGTACAAATTGTGAAGATTAAAGTGATCATGTAATTGATTAAAGATTACTCGCTCAAATAGTTTAGAAAAGACCGGAAGTAGTGAAATGGGTCGGTAATTGTCCAAAAGTGCTGGGTCATTTTTCTTATATATCGGGACAATTTTAGCGATTTTTAACTTGTCTGGAAAAACTCCACTTAATAGAGATTGATTTATAATAAAAGTTATAGACTTCGTAATATATGGCGTGATTATTTTTAGTAGTTTTGTAGTTATTTTATCAATACCACAGCTATTTTTTGAAGAAAGGTTGTCGATTACTTTTATTACAGCGGCTTCTTCAATAGTTTTAAAGCTAAAGGTGTCAGAACATGGGTTATTCAAAAAAATTTTGAATGAGCCGTGCTCTATATTACCAATGTTTTTGGCTACATTGGGCCCAATATTACTGAAAAATATGTTAAACTTCTTGGCAATTGTCTCTTTATCGGAAACATTATTTCCATCTATTTGAAAGTGTTCCGGAAAATTATGCTTATTTTTATTTTGTTTGTTTAATATGTCTTTTATAGTAATCCAAGTATTTTTTAAATCATGTTTATATTTAGTGAAACATGAGTAATAGTATGTCTTTTTCGCATTTCGTATTAATTTCTGTAGTATCTTGTTATAATTACTAATATTATTTTTTATTGTTTGATATAATATGGTATTGCTGGGGGTTATCTTTAGTCTATAGTTTAGGTTGTCTCTAAATTGTATTGACCTCATAATTCCGGCAGTAATCCATTTTGTATTTTTATGTTTGTGTTTGTTATACCTAACTTTCTTAACGGTAAGATGTTTTTCATATGTGTCTTGAAGTGTGTCACTAATAATATTGTAGTTGTGATTTGGATCATCTACAGGGTTCAGGTTAATTAAATTATATATATTTGCCTCAGCAACAGCGTCAACAAATTTTTGAACAGATACTGAGTCGCACGTTTTTTTATATATGAACTTCGTTTTCTCGAGGGGTGCTCGGATTGATTTAAATGTAATAAAATAAGGATGGTGATCAGAAAGAGTATGAGATACAATACCAGCTGTGGCATCGGATATATTAGAAGTGCATTTACACAAAGCATTATCAATGAGAGTACCCCTTCTGAAAGAAAATCTAGTAGGTAAAGTTATTTTGGGAAAAAAGTTATGTGATATTATGTTATCTAAATATTCACTGAATATTGGTCTCTCATTTGTTTTGAGAAGATCTATGTTGAAATCACCTAGAATAATGCATTCACAATTTTTATTGTTTAAAATTTCAAATATAGGATTCATTTCTTCAATAAATGTATGATAATTTGTATTTACATCCCTCGGCGGTCTATAAATGTTACCTATTATTATATTACGTTCAAGCTGGCTGCCCGATATTTCTATGAATTGTCCTTCCCAGACATCAGATCTCTTATAAAGTGATAGATGTTTATAATGGAAACGATTGCTTACATATATAACGAGACCGCCATGACCGCTACATATTTTACCTTGCGATAACATAGTATACCCGTCTAATTGAAATAGCGAAGTGTTCGAGATATCGGACAGCCAGCTTTCCTGTAAACAAATTATACTGAAATCACAGTTATGGGCTTTCAATAATTCTACATATATTTTTATTTGATCAAATTTTGCATTTAAAGAAGCTACATTCATACTTAAGATCGAAAAATTATGCCTTCTCTCTTTTAAGTGCGAAACAATTTGTTTATCTGAATAGTAGAAAGAATGTCTGATCAAATCATACAAATCATCGTTATCATCCTCATTGATATGGCCGTCAGGCGCTATAATATTATTTAAAGAATTTTGATCAAAACCTCCGTAATTCGATAGCATATCTTCAGTTACTGACATTTATTATTATTTTTGTAATTATTATATCGTGTCGTTTAGAATTATACATATAAATGTTGACATTTGGGTGGTTACTAAATGAGCAGAATACAAGTAGCAAGTCAAAATAACAAAAATACACACACATAAAATAATGGAAAAAAGATAGATAAAAGATAGAAAACAAACTGGTCACAGACTCATTGTGACACACAAACTGTGGCATACTGCCCTGGAAAAAAATGGTTCATGAGAAAAAAAACGAGGCGTCACCATAAGACCAAAGGGGCGTGCCCGCCACATTTTATGTGGCGGACATGACCCTCTGGTCCCACGGTGATGATTTAATCACAAGGTGCGTTGTTTTGCTGCGGGTGTGAATAACTGGCATTATCAATTAAAATATTTGAAATTCGCTCACAATTCGCAACACTCGCCGAGTATTTGTAAGCGTCGGTAACAAATTCAGAACGTTCGCGAAATAGATACATATTGGTTTAAATGTGTGGTATAGCCCTAGTCACGATACCGCGAAAACATACTAGTATATGACTATAACACTGTGAATAACATCATATTGCTGTATATTTTGAAATTCTGATTAACGTTGCCTCTCACTCTTGTATAAACCAATTGATGTTCAAAATGCTACAGTTGACATACAAAGAGGGCGCCATTCGGCTTCCCGAGATTGGGCTTCCAAGGTCAAGTTAAGATCATTTCAAGGGTGTGTGTTTTCATATCGATGTCAATGACACCTAGAGGTCACCAGGGGTCAAATCTAACTTACCTTCACATTTTAAAATAAAGATTAGGATATGTGTTAATAATGGTAGAAGTTTTCATGCTTTAATCATGACATGCACAATTGTTTCATTATGGTAGTTTAAACACTACTCTCTCTGACCCTAGTATTTTGCAGAACTTTCTGAAAAAAATGATGCAGTCTAGAAATTAATTCTGGTATCCGGTATGAAAGTAAAAAAAACACCTTATTATGATCTTTGACAGTTTGACCTTGAAATGACCTTGATATGACCTTAACGGTTTTTTTCGACGGTACCCCATTAACACATAATCCTAACCCATGTCAGACTTCATAGCCCATTTATGTATCAATAGTTTGCCATGGGAACCCAAACTGATGTTTAACAGCTGCTGCACACTTTTGCTAGTCCAATTAAACATTGAGGAAGGGGTGTAGTCAGGGGAATACTAAGGGTGTATTTTCCCTCCCCAAGTTATAAACTGCCCTAAATCTCCCAAAATGCGCATGGAAAAGATATCTGACCAGGACTGTGTCAAAACCAATCCTTTGTAATAGATGACTGCACCACTGGTATTGTTTTAATTGATTAAAAGTGGATAGTTTTGCTATTTGCTGACATTTTGACCTCCAAATGACCTTGACATGACCTTGGTGTTATGTTTTTGATTAACATCGCTCTCTTAGAGTTTTTGGCACGCTTCTGGAATACAAAAAACATCATATAGATAGTGTAATACACAATTTTCATCACTTTTTGGCTTCGCAATTGGATATTTTGACCTTTCAAGGTCAATGACCTCTAAAGGTCACCAGGGGTCAAATCTAACTTACCTCCACATCTTAAAATAAACCCCAGGATATGGACTAATAATGGTGAAAGTTTTATGCTTTAATCATAAAATGCACAATTGTTTCATTATGGGAGCTTAACCACTACACTATATCAGATTTTCTATTTTTATCTTTTTATTTATTTTTTTGTTTATTATTTCTTGAAATACCTTTTTTATGCTTCATTATTCTCACAAGTCTTTGTAACAACTTTATAGTTTGTTCAATCTTTTATTATCATTGGGTCTACTCTTTTTCGTGGTCCGATGGAGGAGCAGCTTATTTCGGCTTGGAGCGTATAAAATCCTACCGCTCCGCGTGAGTCCGCGCCTAGCGATTTAACTCCGTATAACTCCTTCTATATCTCCGTATCACACCTTATATACTTAAGCTACAGTCACACTGAGACGCGGATTGACACGCTGCCCGCGGTTTGAGCAAAATAGCCAAAATCGGCGCCGCAATCCGCATCATACCGTCTCCAACCGCGTGTTTTAATCCGCGCGCTGTGCCTACACACCCGGATGGACGAAAAATGGTGTACGCATACCGTAGAAATCGTCTGTGAGCGTCTGAATCGTGTATGAGCATGGATAAGTGCAAACGTACCGTAGGTGACGTACGCATACCTCACGCGGTGTGCTTACGCCACCTACGGTACGTGTACACTCAAGCACACTTTCTACGGTGTCTCTACACTTACGGACGCTCACTCACGGGAATCGACAAATGGAGACGGTCTGACGCGATCGCGACACTGGGAGACGGTGTGTGTACGCTCACCCCACGTCCAGACGGAATGCCTACACGACGCGACGGTCTGCCTGCACATAGAGACGGTGTGTGTACACAAAAGTGCGACCGCGGTCCGTATTTGACCTTCTGAAAATGTATTTTTTAGGCCTGTATTTATGAATTTCAGGGGCAATCGTAGGCTATATGTCCCCAAAAAACATGTTCTGTCCGTTTATATACGCAAGTGACCGTATATAAAATTATTGGGACCGTATTTATAAGAACCTATCTCAACTAATCAACAGCCTTATATCTCTGTTTCCCCATAAATGACCATGCTAGTTACCTAGACCGTATCTCTCATTTTTCGAACGTATTTCTCGGAAACAGACCGTATATACTCGCCGTACAGATAGAGATAATTATATGGTCCATTGGTAGCGTTGTGTGTTGCGGAGCGAGGACAATTAAGCTCCTTCAATAATCGTATATGATCGAACGACATAACCGACACCGACTGTATATCACCGTAAATAACCGAATTAAAACCGTAAATCTCATTTCTAAAGCCATATATGACCACCAGAAACATCTGTAAATTTCCGAAAAGAACTGTAGGCCTACAATTGCGCATTATTTTTATCAGGCCGTATCTGAAAATATTAGGCCCTACTCCGCATATGACATTCTAATTAGTAACTGTATGGACCTCGGCTAGATCCGCCGACTTTCGCACGGTTCAAACCGTATCTCTCTTTGGACCGACCATCACCTCGAACCGCCTCAGTGTGATTGCGCCTTACCTAAACAAATTATTAGAATTAGGTCAATTTCCTGAAAACTGGCACACCGCAAACATTTGTCCCATTTATAAATCAGGTGACAAATCTGACACAACTAATGTAATAATAGATCAATTTTATTATTATCAGACAGTCTGTGGCAAGTAAAGTAGGCCTAGCCGAACGTTGTATCTTCAACATAATATATCCATTAATACATGATCAAATATATACTCTACAACATGTCACTCCATTACTACAGGTGCTACACGATATTAAAAAGTATGTTATTAAAGGAGAACAAGATGATGAGGTAGGCTATATTTAAATTGTGAAAAGGCATTTGATAAAGTTCCTCATAACCTACTGATTGAAATATTACAAAGTTTCGGCATATGAAAATCTGTTAAAATGGCTAAATTAGTGTCCGACAAATATACAGCACCGTGTTGTCCTGGAGGGTAAAAGTTCTTCGTGGCTAGAAGTGACTAGTGGTGTACCTCAGGGCTCAATTCTGGGCTCCACTATTGTTTATATTGTACAGAAATGACACCCCCCTCAAAGTGAAGCATTCTACGATAGCATTATATGCAAGTGTTACCGGAGAATAACCAAAGTTATATTGTCAAAAACTTCAAGACGATATAAATCACCTTTTCGGATGGTCTTTAGAATGGGCTATGACATTTAGAATAGAAAAATGTTTTGTGCTATCTATGACCCAATCAAATCAACACCATCCTTTCAAGTACACTATGAATGATGTCACCCTTAGTACTGTAATATAATTTAAGCACCTTGGTATATTTTTTTAGTCCACATTATAGCGGGATAATCACATTAGATACATCACAGCAAACGCTAAAGAGTTACAGGTTTAATCAAAATCACTGTAAGTCAGTCAGCACCTGTGATATAAGTTAAAACAACTTTAAAGCTCTATTGTTTACTGTTCGTATTGTCCCAACTTGAATATGCTACACCAGTATGCAACTCCCTTTCGAAATCTCCGGTACAGACATTGGAACGAGTTCAGATAGCTTATGCTAAATTTATGTTTGGTTATGAATCCCCACTTACCTACTCAGATCGCCTCAATAGATTCAATTATTTTCAGACTTGTGTCAGTTATACACATTTATTCAATATCCTGGTTCATTACCTCCAGACAGTATAGCTATTTAAAAAATGACCAGAGATATACTAGACAATCTGAATCACCAAATTTTCCAATATCGCAATTTAAAAAGGAGCATTATCAAAAATTAAGAAAAAAATTATATTGTACATTTGGAACAAGCTTCCCGAAAGTGTTAAAAATGCAAAATTACTTGGTTTTAAGAAAAGCCTTATTCTCTGTTTTAACGATATTTTAGCTTCTAATTTGAATGTAAACGACACCTGACATGGGTTCATGTTTGTTAGTGTGCATTGTGCAGACAATGCTCATAATTAATATCAAAACCAACAGGTGTGGAATTACCTAAGACGATTTACGATTTTACCATACAAATGCGTGTAATACATTATGCAGTGGTGTCTCCTTTCAACGGGAGTTGGAACTACGCTTTGGCAAGTGTATCATCATATAAAACAAGTGATAACTTCACCACTTTAGCCTCCAAATAAAAAATAATATTTTTCTAAGTTTGACAGATATGACAATATCTGTGCAATATTTATTTTTGGAACGAAAATAACTGCTAATATATCAGATAAGTCATCTTATATTATGATAAAATTTTAGTGATTAAAATATTATATAAATAACAGAAGAGCTGTGTACAGAAAGTACAAAAATATGTGGGCACAGAACGGGAGGGGAGTGACGATATGTCGTCAAGCATAGCGACCACAAAGGAGATTGGGGCAAAACATTGGTAACCACCATAATTTGACAGACGTGTCTTTTGATTCAAATTTTTATATAAAAAAATACATATTTAGAACACATCAGCAATACTAAAAAAATATAACATGTAGGGCCTAAGCCTTCTCTCTCGGACCACTGCCATCAATGTCACTGAGGACTGGAGCGTTAGCAGTATACCGATTTCATAAAAACAAGACACGTTCATTTTCTTGACACAATTTATCTATAGTTGAGTTTTATTAATTTTCTATTTCTCCTTCCATTACTCGTAATAATGTATTCATTGTTTCTCCCGCAGTAGGCCTACATGATGTAGCCAAATTGGGACATAGCCTATGCAATATTAACGTGAAACATTCACAACTTGCATGTGATTTAGTGTCTTTGATGAACGTAATAATTTGATCTCTTTTATGACTCCTATGTAGAATCTGTTCAGGTATATTGGCAGCAAAATTACTTTATATTGATCACATGCAGATCGCAACACTTCGCGACAAATAGATCCACTGATATATAGGCATATAAACGAATATTCTCCTCCTCAATGGTAATACCCATTTGTGGCGTAAATGATTTCAGCATTTAATAAGCTAATTCTGTGACAGAATCGCTCAGATCAGGTGAAACAGCAGTAACAGTAACATGCTTTAAATCAGCAAAATATTTCTGTTCAGGTATATTCAGAATGATAAACATGACAAATGATCCGTGTCATTAAACTATATAAGTATTATAGTAATATTATGTTTTCCTTTGCCCTCATCTTGGTTTTCTTTGCTCGTATCTACCCTTGCACACATCGTCACCTGTCAGCAAAAACGAGACGATGAACCAATAATAGGGTAATGCTGGCCAGCATTACAAACGCTGGACCAGCGTCACGCTATAATCGGGTCAACGTGTTAGCTGGGCGTCACCTGTTGTTGGTAAACAATGAATAGGCATACGTGAAATACCGAAAGGATGAAGACAATTAAAAAGTAATGATAACTAGCCTTAAAATTATTGGATAAAAAATAGAAGTAAACCTCTGTCAATACTTAATTTCTGATTTTTATGATGTATATGATGTATTGTTTTTAATAGGATCAATGTCATAATTACTCGTCGTAGTATGGTAAAAACATACTTGATAAATGGTAAAAGTATTAGTTCCAACTCCCAATACCGGGGGACAGCACCGAGAGCGATTTCACGTTTTGGGTGAGAGTCGACCATCTTATTGTAAATTGTCTTTGGAATTACTGGGCATATAGGCTACATGTACTGCCTATCCCACTTCCTGCATGCAAAAATTATATAGGCCCTACACACAAATATTTTTATACCTGTATGCAATTTTCAATTAATTTAAAATTGCATATGTGTATTTTATTGTACATATTGCAAATGTACTCTTTTGCATGCAAATAAATAAATGAATATGTAATGCAAGAAAGTTATATTTGCTAACAGTATGCGGGTCGATAGGTTACAGTGTTGATGTGTGTGTGTGTGTGGGGGGGGGGGGAAGGGGGGTCTTAGATCTGGCTGGTGTCAAACCTTCTTGCTGGGGTCAGTCTTCCATAACCGAAGAAGGGGACGTGGCGCAATGGCTAGAGCGTCTGACTGCTTCGCCAGTCATGCATGCGACCCGGTTTCGAACCCCGCTGTTCCCGTGTGGGGTTTTCAGAGAAACAGCATTGCTTCTCCCTTCTCGATGTGACTAGGCGATCACGTTAATGGCGGCCTCGCCGAGTTGAGGTTGAGCCCATTGTATCGACGTTCGCGCAGGGCCCCGCGCTGCGTGCTCATCACACAATCTTCCATAACTACTGGGGAGGGTGGAGGTTGAAGTTCTTGGAAATGTCTGAATAGAACTCGACAGACACAAGACAGTCACGACAGTCACTATCGATCCAGTTTTTTATTAATGCTGGTCCAGGAGCAAATTAATATTGGTTCAATGTCGCGTGTTTGCAACCTTCTCGGCCGCCATTGTCTTGCATTCTCAATACGAGTGTCGAACACTGGAATTTGTTGATGGAAACTTGAATTTGGAGCACTTATAGCGTAGACTATTTATCACATCGAAATATCATAGCTGATTTGTAATGAAGAAAGATTTAGCGTTCAGTTATCTGCAGACCTACTATTATACTTATAATTATAATTATGTAGGCCAAGATAACCACAATATCCGGTCTAATTATATTAAAAACAAATATCACGACTACAAAAATTGTTCGTTCAACACATGTCCCCTTGTTTTGACACTAACGTCAATCGGAATCCGACGCCAACATACAGTATTTTGTCACGGGTGCACACCACGGAGGCCTGAACCTACAAAGAAGCAGCGCCGTGTCAAATGGCGGACACCGAAGTTTGTTGCCGACCTGATTTAATTGTTCCTGATAGTGACATGTGAAAATACCAGTCACCTCCTTTATGATTTTCGTATAGCGGCTTCTACATGTAAGTGATCGTAAGCGAAAAAATGTCGGCGTTGCTCTGTAGCCAATCACAATAGCCAGAAGAATCACATGTCGTAAAAAAAACCCTCCATGCATAATCAGCATCCCAAGAAACAGTATTTTCACGCGCCGTGCTTCTCTTAGTGGGGCCACGCTCACTGAATATTGCGGCGCTGCGCAGCGCGGCGCAGAGCGGCACGGCGCAACGTTTGGTAGGGCCGTAGCTTAACTCATAGCAGTCTAGGTCCGAGCCCAGCTCGGACCTGGCATTTATGACGCTGCAGTCTAGGTCCGAGCCCAGCTCGGACCTGGCAATAATGCTTAGCCATTCACCAAATGACATCACTTGCGCAACTATGAACCAAGTATGGGTAGCCTGGAACATAAAGAGTTGACTTATTTGCATCACAACTGTTTCCGAAATAAAAATCGAGCTCCAGGCTCAGATGAATACGAGGCTTTTGTTATTTCCCAGATGAGTTGGGAATGTCAAACTTGGTGCATCTCAAAATTTGAAATCCAGTATGCATCTCAATTTTTTTTAGAAAGATTGCTAAATCCCATGGTAATAACTCATTCACCCTATTATTTTGTTTATAAAGACCTATTGAATGCTTCTTCGAACCATTTGTGATGTATTATATTATATTTTATGTGAATTGATGTAATGTTGTACTCCTGAATCTCCGTGAATTACAAAAATACCATTTTTAAACAAAATTTCCGAAAATTTGACTACCTAATTAGCATATTCAAACGGCTGTCGGTTGCCATGGCAACATCACATTGGCCGTTTCAATGAAGTGTATTCTGGATATATATTGTATGTGTGTTCCTATGGTGTATGGGAAATACATATGCCATAATTCTAAATTTATATGAAAAGTAAGACATTATGTCCCAAAATCACAAAAATGGCCAGACCACACGGACGTCCTATGTCAAAACGGCCAGACTGCTATGAGTTAAGTGGGGCCACTTCTGTTGCATTTTGCAGCACAGCGCGGCGCAGCGCGGCACGGCGCCACGGCGCAGCGCTTGGCTAGGCTGCCTTTTCATTGACGCGATTAAATGGCCGTGCGGACGACAGCGCGCGATCTCCCGTGCGACAGAAACCTTTCCATTGGCGCGTCCAAACGCACAAGAACGCACAGGAGATGTGGTGATATGGTCCTGGCCTGTCCTTGGTAGGCCTATATAGCTGTATCCATGCATTGAACCAACCTGCAGTCCAATTTTCGCGCTATGTAGCTGACGAGTCTTTTTTTAAAAGTAGGCCTACTTACATCCCGAAATAGGACTTTCTAAAGATTTAGGATAGATGCAAGCCACGTGCCATGTAAACAGCTGGCAAATACCGCAAACATTATCGCCCATTCTCTCGTTGATTCGTGTCTGCTGGGGTTCAAAATATGCGTTATAACAGCAACATGAATTATCATCTTCCCACACAAGGCTCGCCTACCGGACATCGAAGAACCAAAGTAGGATTATTATATTATATACACCGATTATAAGCCAGAAACAAGATTTTGTTACATAACTATATATACAGGGTGTACATATGATAGCATACATAATGTAGATATCACTTGAATCTAGCGTTCACTGTGTCACAGCAGCCAGCAAATATGAGACGTTGAGCTAATTATAATTTAATGTTCGGCCAGCATCGCAGATGCTTGTCCAGCATTAAACCAGCATCGGGTCAATGTTTCATGTTTGCTGAACTGCTATAGGCCTACATGACGGAAAACTCACCAGGAAAGAATATAAAATGAGAAATGCAGAGATGAACAATACATCTAGTACAGGTTTTGATGATATTTCTATGAGATTAATAAAGGCAATTAAAACAAAAATAATACCAGCTCTCACATGTATTTTTAATCAGTCTTTAAATACCGGTATATTCCCAGAAAAACTAAAGTAATACCTATTCATAAGAAAGGGTATTTGAACGATATATCAAACTACCTTCCAATCTCACTCCTTCCCTCAATATCTAAAATTTTGGAAAAACTAATTTTCAAACAATTGAGTACATATTCGAATGAACATAAACGTTTAAATGACAGTCAGTATGGTTTTAGGGCTGGTCATTCCACTGAGTTAGCATCGGTTGAACTAATTGATAGGCCTTGATAAAGGCAAAATACCGATATCCATTTTCTTAGATCTCTGAAAAGCATTCAACACTCTTGGTCACGTTATTTTACTTCAGAAATAAAATTATTATGGTATAAAGTCAGTAGAGCTAAAACTTTTTAAAGAATATTGACAAAATAGAACCCAATAATTCTGATATGTATCGTATATCCACTGGTGTACCTCAAGGGTCTATATCGGGCCCTCTTCTATTTATCATATATAATAATGATTTATGCAATGCAAGTAAACTGTTTAAGGAGATTATGCTGATGATACTACTTTAAACTCCACATTAGATGTTTTTGGTAATTATATTTCCAAACAAAAGTTGCAGACCGGGTAAAGTTGAACAAATTATCAATCAACATAAAAAAATCCAAATTCATGGTATTTCATATGCCTCAAAAACAAGTCAATATACCAAATATAGAGATTGAAAATATCAAAATAGAATTTGCTGATGAATTTAATTTTTTAGGGTTAACAATACACAAGTATTTAAAATGGGATTCACACATAAACAAAATAGCTTCTAAAATTCATAATATTATAGGAATTATGTACCGGCTTAAACACATGGTTCCTTCTGAAATTATCTTAACCACATATAATGGGCTGATTAAACCACATATACGTTATGGTCTTAAGTGCTGGGGTATCAACCAGGAACGAATTTTAAAATCACAGAAGAAAGCCATGCGAATTATATGTTGGAGTGTTTACCTCTCTCACAGCGAGCCCCTCTTTAAGAAGCTAAATGTGCTTAAAATTGATGGTATGTTTAAGCTTCAACTGTTAGGCTAACGTTTTGTTTTGACCTGATAAATAACAATTCACCTGCAAATTTTATGACATGTCTTCATTTTTACAACCAGTAATCTACCATCATTTCATCAGACAAAAAAGAAACTACAGTAGACTCTCGCCTTCCGGTCAGATCACCAATGCGGTCAGATCGTCATTACGGTCGATTTTTTTCGGCCCGATTTCAGTCTCAGTCAAAGCAATATCAAAGGCGATCACCAATGCGGCCAGACCACCATTCCGGACTACGGTCAAATTTTTGTGGCAAAATGGCAAGTTCACTCTCATCATTGTATCGTTGTGACCATTTTGAGAGGGTTTTTTTATATTAAAAAACTGTCACCTATGTGTTCCACACATGTACAATATGCGTACATTACAAACATGGTAAATAACTTCTTGATCATTTGGTGACTATAACATCAAATCACGCATTGCTGTATGGGAAATAAAATTAAATGTTCTACATTGAAATATACGATTGTTCCGTTAGTTTTATAGACGTTTAAGGGTTAAAAGAGTTACAGGTTTAATCAAAATCACTGTAAGTCAGTCAGCACCTGTGATATAAGTTAAAACAACTTTAAAGCTCTATTGTTTACTGTTCGTATTGTCCCAACTTGAATATGCTACACCAGTATGCAACTCCCTTTCGAAATCTCCGGTACAGACATTGGAACGAGTTCAGATAGCTTATGCTAAATTTATGTTTGGTTATGAATCCCCACTTACCTACTCAGATCGCCTCAATAGATTCAATTATTTTCAGACTTGTGTCAGTTATACACATTTATTCAATATCCTGGTTCATTACCTCCAGACAGTATAGCTATTTAAAAAATGACCAGAGATATACTAGACAATCTGAATCACCAAATTTTCCAATATCGCAATTTAAAAAGGAGCATTATCAAAAATTAAGAAAAAAATTATATTGTACATTTGGAACAAGCTTCCCGAAAGTGTTAAAAATGCAAAATTACTTGGTTTTAAGAAAAGCCTTATTCTCTGTTTTAACGATATTTTAGCTTCTAATTTGAATGTAAACGACACCTGACATGGGTTCATGTTTGTTAGTGTGCATTGTGCAGACAATGCTCATAATTAATATCAAAACCAACAGGTGTGGAATTACCTAAGACGATTTACGATTTTACCATACAAATGCGTGTAATACATTATGCAGTGGTGTCTCCTTTCAACGGGAGTTGGAACTACGCTTTGGCAAGTGTATCATCATATAAAACAAGTGATAACTTCACCACTTTAGCCTCCAAATAAAAAATAATATTTTTCTAAGTTTGACAGTTATGACAATATCTGTGCAATATTTATTTTTGGAACGAAAATAACTGCTAATATATCAGATAAGTCATCTTATATTATGATAAAATTTTAGTGATTAAAATATTATATAAATAACAGAAGAGCTGTGTACAGAAAGTACAAAAATATGTGGGCACAGAACGGGAGGGGAGTGACGATATGTCGTCAAGCATAGCGACCACAAAGGAGATTGGGGCAAAACATTGGTAACCACCATAATTTGACAGACGTGTCTTTTGATTCAAATTTTTATATAAAAAAATACATATTTAGAACACATCAGCAATACTAAAAAAATATAACATGTAGGGCCTAAGCCTTCTCTCTCGGACCACTGCCATCAATGTCACTGAGGACTGGAGCGTTAGCAGTATACCGATTTCATAAAAACAAGACACGTTCATTTTCTTGACACAATTTATCTATAGTTGAGTTTTATTAATTTTCTATTTCTCCTTCCATTACTCGTAATAATGTATTCATTGTTTCTCCCGCAGTAGGCCTACATGATGTAGCCAAATTGGGACATAGCCTATGCAATATTAACGTGGAACATTCACAACTTGCATGTGATTTAGTGTCTTTGATGAACGTAATAATTTGATCTCTTTTATGACTCCTATGTAGAATCTGTTCAGGTATATTGGCAGCAAAATTACTTTATATTGATCACATGCAGATCGCAACACTTCGCGACAAATAGATCCACTGATATATAGGCATATAAACGAATATTCTCCTCCTCAATGGTAATACCCATTTGTGGCGTAAATGATTTCAGCATTTAATAAGCTAATTCTGTGACAGAATCGCTCAGATCAGGTGAAACAGCAGTAACAGTAACATGCTTTAAATCAGCAAAATATTTCTGTTCAGGTATATTCAGAATGATAAACATGACAAATGATCCGTGTCATTAAACTATATAAGTATTATAGTAATATTATGTTTTCCTTTGCCCTCATCTTGGTTTTCTTTGCTCGTATCTACCCTTGCACACATCGTCACCTGTCAGCAAAAACGAGACGATGAACCAATAATAGGGTAATGCTGGCCAGCATTACAAACGCTGGACCAGCGTCACGCTATAATCGGGTCAACGTGTTAGCTGGGCGTCACCTGTTGTTGGTAAACAATGAATAGGCATACGTGAAATACCGAAAGGATGAAGACAATTAAAAAGTAATGATAACTAGCCTTAAAATTATTGGATAAAAAATAGAAGTAAACCTCTGTCAATACTTAATTTCTGATTTTTATGATGTATATGATGTATTGTTTTTAATAGGATCAATGTCATAATTACTCGTCGTAGTATGGTAAAAACATACTTGATAAATGGTAAAAGTATTAGTTCCAACTCCCAATACCGGGGGACAGCACCGAGAGCGATTTCACGTTTTGGGTGAGAGTCGACCATCTTATTGTAAATTGTCTTTGGAATTACTGGGCATATAGGCTACATGTACTGCCTATCCCACTTCCTGCATGCAAAAATTATATAGGCCCTACACACAAATATTTTTATACCTGTATGCAATTTTCAATTAATTTAAAATTGCATATGTGTATTTTATTGTACATATTGCAAATGTACTCTTTTGCATGCAAATAAATAAATGAATATGTAATGCAAGAAAGTTATATTTGCTAACAGTATGCGGGTCGATAGGTTACAGTGTTGATGTGTGTGTGTGTGGGGGGGGGGGGGGGGAAGGGGGGTCTTAGATCTGGCTGGTGTCAAACCTTCTTGCTGGGGTCAGTCTTCCATAACCGAAGAAGGGGACGTGGCGCAATGGCTAGAGCGTCTGACTGCTTCGCCAGTCATGCATGCGACCCGGTTTCGAACCCCGCTGTTCCCGTGTGGGGTTTTCAGAGAAACAGCATTGCTTCTCCCTTCTCGATGTGACTAGGCGATCACGTTAATGGCGGCCTCGCCGAGTTGAGGTTGAGCCCATTGTATCGACGTTCGCGCAGGGCCCCGCGCTGCGTGCTCATCACACAATCTTCCATAACTACTGGGGAGGGTGGAGGTTGAAGTTCTTGGAAATGTCTGAATAGAACTCGACAGACACAAGACAGTCACGACAGTCACTATCGATCCAGTTTTTTATTAATGCTGGTCCAGGAGCAAATTAATATTGGTTCAATGTCGCGTGTTTGCAACCTTCTCGGCCGCCATTGTCTTGCATTCTCAATACGAGTGTCGAACACTGGAATTTGTTGATGGAAACTTGAATTTGGAGCACTTATAGCGTAGACTATTTATCACATCGAAATATCATAGCTGATTTGTAATGAAGAAAGATTTAGCGTTCAGTTATCTGCAGACCTACTATTATACTTATAATTATAATTATGTAGGCCAAGATAACCACAATATCCGGTCTAATTATATTAAAAACAAATATCACGACTACAAAAATTGTTCGTTCAACACATGTCCCCTTGTTTTGACACTAACGTCAATCGGAATCCGACGCCAACATACAGTATTTTGTCACGGGTGCACACCACGGAGGCCTGAACCTACAAAGAAGCAGCGCCGTGTCAAATGGCGGACACCGAAGTTTGTTGCCGACCTGATTTAATTGTTCCTGATAGTGACATGTGAAAATACCAGTCACCTCCTTTATGATTTTCGTATAGCGGCTTCTACATGTAAGTGATCGTAAGCGAAAAAATGTCGGCGTTGCTCTGTAGCCAATCACAATAGCCAGAAGAATCACATGTCGTAAAAAAAACCCTCCATGCATAATCAGCATCCCAAGAAACAGTATTTTCACGCGCCGTGCTTCTCTTAGTGGGGCCACGCTCACTGAATATTGCGGCGCTGCGCAGCGCGGCGCAGAGCGGCACGGCGCAACGTTTGGTAGGGCCGTAGCTTAACTCATAGCAGTCTAGGTCCGAGCCCAGCTCGGACCTGGCATTTATGACGCTGCAGTCTAGGTCCGAGCCCAGCTCGGACCTGGCAATAATGCTTAGCCATTCACCAAATGACATCACTTGCGCAACTATGAACCAAGTATGGGTAGCCTGGAACATAAAGAGTTGACTTATTTGCATCACAACTGTTTCCGAAATAAAAATCGAGCTCCAGGCTCAGATGAATACGAGGCTTTTGTTATTTCCCAGATGAGTTGGGAATGTCAAACTTGGTGCATCTCAAAATTTGAAATCCAGTATGCATCTCAATTTTTTTTAGAAAGATTGCTAAATCCCATGGTAATAACTCATTCACCCTATTATTTTGTTTATAAAGACCTATTGAATGCTTCTTCGAACCATTTGTGATGTATTATATTATATTTTATGTGAATTGATGTAATGTTGTACTCCTGAATCTCCGTGAATTACAAAAATACCATTTTTAAACAAAATTTCCGAAAATTTGACTACCTAATTAGCATATTCAAACGGCTGTCGGTTGCCATGGCAACATCACATTGGCCGTTTCAATGAAGTGTATTCTGGATATATATTGTATGTGTGTTCCTATGGTGTATGGGAAATACATATGCCATAATTCTAAATTTATATGAAAAGTAAGACATTATGTCCCAAAATCACAAAAATGGCCAGACCACACGGACGTCCTATGTCAAAACGGCCAGACTGCTATGAGTTAAGTGGGGCCACTTCTGTTGCATTTTGCAGCACAGCGCGGCGCAGCGCGGCACGGCGCCACGGCGCAGCGCTTGGCTAGGCTGCCTTTTCATTGACGCGATTAAATGGCCGTGCGGACGACAGCGCGCGATCTCCCGTGCGACAGAAACCTTTCCATTGGCGCGTCCAAACGCACAAGAACGCACAGGAGATGTGGTGATATGGTCCTGGCCTGTCCTTGGTAGGCCTATATAGCTGTATCCATGCATTGAACCAACCTGCAGTCCAATTTTCGCGCTATGTAGCTGACGAGTCTTTTTTTAAAAGTAGGCCTACTTACATCCCGAAATAGGACTTTCTAAAGATTTAGGATAGATGCAAGCCACGTGCCATGTAAACAGCTGGCAAATACCGCAAACATTATCGCCCATTCTCTCGTTGATTCGTGTCTGCTGGGGTTCAAAATATGCGTTATAACAGCAACATGAATTATCATCTTCCCACACAAGGCTCGCCTACCGGACATCGAAGAACCAAAGTAGGATTATTATATTATATACACCGATTATAAGCCAGAAACAAGATTTTGTTACATAACTATATATACAGGGTGTACATATGATAGCATACATAATGTAGATATCACTTGAATCTAGCGTTCACTGTGTCACAGCAGCCAGCAAATATGAGACGTTGAGCTAATTATAATTTAATGTTCGGCCAGCATCGCAGATGCTTGTCCAGCATTAAACCAGCATCGGGTCAATGTTTCATGTTTGCTGAACTGCTATAGGCCTACATGACGGAAAACTCACCAGGAAAGAATATAAAATGAGAAATGCAGAGATGAACAATACATCTAGTACAGGTTTTGATGATATTTCTATGAGATTAATAAAGGCAATTAAAACAAAAATAATACCAGCTCTCACATGTATTTTTAATCAGTCTTTAAATACCGGTATATTCCCAGAAAAACTAAAGTAATACCTATTCATAAGAAAGGGTATTTGAACGATATATCAAACTACCTTCCAATCTCACTCCTTCCCTCAATATCTAAAATTTTGGAAAAACTAATTTTCAAACAATTGAGTACATATTCGAATGAACATAAACGTTTAAATGACAGTCAGTATGGTTTTAGGGCTGGTCATTCCACTGAGTTAGCATCGGTTGAACTAATTGATAGGCCTTGATAAAGGCAAAATACCGATATCCATTTTCTTAGATCTCTGAAAAGCATTCAACACTCTTGGTCACGTTATTTTACTTCAGAAATAAAATTATTATGGTATAAAGTCAGTAGAGCTAAAACTTTTTAAAGAATATTGACAAAATAGAACCCAATAATTCTGATATGTATCGTATATCCACTGGTGTACCTCAAGGGTCTATATCGGGCCCTCTTCTATTTATCATATATAATAATGATTTATGCAATGCAAGTAAACTGTTTAAGGAGATTATGCTGATGATACTACTTTAAACTCCACATTAGATGTTTTTGGTAATTATATTTCCAAACAAAAGTTGCAGACCGGGTAAAGTTGAACAAATTATCAATCAACATAAAAAAATCCAAATTCATGGTATTTCATATGCCTCAAAAACAAGTCAATATACCAAATATAGAGATTGAAAATATCAAAATAGAATTTGCTGATGAATTTAATTTTTTAGGGTTAACAATACACAAGTATTTAAAATGGGATTCACACATAAACAAAATAGCTTCTAAAATTCATAATATTATAGGAATTATGTACCGGCTTAAACACATGGTTCCTTCTGAAATTATCTTAACCACATATAATGGGCTGATTAAACCACATATACGTTATGGTCTTAAGTGCTGGGGTATCAACCAGGAACGAATTTTAAAATCACAGAAGAAAGCCATGCGAATTATATGTTGGAGTGTTTACCTCTCTCACAGCGAGCCCCTCTTTAAGAAGCTAAATGTGCTTAAAATTGATGGTATGTTTAAGCTTCAACTGTTAGGCTAACGTTTTGTTTTGACCTGATAAATAACAATTCACCTGCAAATTTTATGACATGTCTTCATTTTTACAACCAGTAATCTACCATCATTTCATCAGACAAAAAAGAAACTACAGTAGACTCTCGCCTTCCGGTCAGATCACCAATGCGGTCAGATCGTCATTACGGTCGATTTTTTTCGGCCCGATTTCAGTCTCAGTCAAAGCAATATCAAAGGCGATCACCAATGCGGCCAGACCACCATTCCGGACTACGGTCAAATTTTTGTGGCAAAATGGCAAGTTCACTCTCATCATTGTATCGTTGTGACCATTTTGAGAGGGTTTTTTTATATTAAAAAACTGTCACCTATGTGTTCCACACATGTACAATATGCGTACATTACAAACATGGTAAATAACTTCTTGATCATTTGGTGACTATAACATCAAATCACGCATTGCTGTATGGGAAATAAAATTAAATGTTCTACATTGAAATATACGATTGTTCCGTTAGTTTTATAGACGTTTAAGGGTTAATTGTTTGTTGATAAAGCGTCCCGTTACTTCTGGCCATACACTGTCTGCGTGCTGTAGGAGCTATTTTATTTCATGCTTATATTAGCTGGTATCGTCAATAAGCATATTTAAACATGGCTGCTATTGTTAGCACAATACCATTTCAAAAACAATATTATGACAAGGCGATATTAACCGACAAATAATGCAATAGTGATTATTTTTAAAATTATTTGTTAATTAAAAAAATTATCTTCGTTAGTAATATAGAAGTTTAAGGGTTAAAATTTGTTGATAAAGCGTCCCGCTACTTCTGGCGATACACTGTCTGCGTGCTGCAGTAACTATTTTATTGCAAGCGTTAATAATCTGGTATCGTCAATAAGCATAATTAACATGTTAGATAATACAAGCACAACACATTTTCAAAAATAAATTTATGACAAGGTGGTATTAGCCGACACATAATGCAAAAGTGATTATTTTACAAATTATATGTTATTTTAAAAAGCTGACTGCGTTAGGTGTATAGCAGATTAATTTTTTTATAAAGCGTCTCGCAACAGCAAATAGTGTCCATGCGGTACTGAGGTAGTGATGGACCGTCATCGCAGACGGTTGGCCAACATTAAAACAGCGCTGGTTCAATCACCAGTGATAATAAAGACCGTCTGAAATAATAAATAAAGACTTGAGAAACTTTGCATTTAGGATAGTGTCTATATAGATTTTACAATTCACTAAATTGTATGTAATTATTATTACATGTTAAGTTTTAATACTAATAATAGACGTATAATTTTATTATATCAGGACTCAGAGGGTTAATGATCCGGTTCGCACCTGTCGCGGCTCGTCGGCAGTGAGATGCCACGTATTAACACCTAACTCTAGTACAAACACTTTAAACATTGCGAATAAGTAGACAATGGTAGGGCAGTTAGTTTCTTATCGAAACGCTTCTTTGAACTTGCATTCCCATTTACCGTTCATGATTAGCTCCATAACCTGGAGTAAATTTTAACTCCACGAACATGACATCTCAACTCGGAGTAGCTACTTCATCACGGTGACAAATAAACATTGAGAAGCCATGAACAGGGCTCACGGGCCGATATAAGAATACGTTTTTCAAAGTGAGAAATCATTACCCTTTTAGCCGCCGGTGCCGCTTATATTCGGGTTTTCATTTTTTATCAACACAAGGACTTCATTTTAAACATGTTAAAAATAAAATGTGACATCAACAAGATTTGAAAAGAGTTGACCTCCATTTTGTTAAATCTGAATAATTTTCACTCACTTGAAATTGTGGATCGCGTCAGCGAGACACAACTTCAAGTGGGTAAAAATTCCAATTGAATAATGTGGCGATTAAAGGGTTAAATCATTAATTTTTATACTGCAAATAACAATACTTTAATCATGTCTGCGCGTTAGCGTACAGAACTTACCCTAAGGGATAAAGTGAGACTTATCAAAGCTATAGTGCCGGCAAATCTCATCGTCAACTAGCAGTAGAGTCTGATGATGATGATACAAGTGACAGTATGTCAGTGATTAAAAAATACTCATTCCATAAGACTATGGCAGCCGTTTCTGTCCTCAAAGATTTTACAGCAGATTGTTGCCTAGATGACATTCTACATTCTATGTTCAATATTGAGGATAAATTATAAGACTCTCATGTATTGGCATTGGCGGGAGTCTACTGTACTCAGTTGCTCAAGAAAAGCATGTATTTTCTCAAAAATGTATGCGTTTTTGTATTCCGGATATTTTAAATAAATCAAGCAGCATTATAACAGGTAAAATAAAAACTCATAGTCGAAAAGGATTTTCAGTATATCTTAAACGTTTTCTTGTAAATGAATACAACTCAATATGTTTAATACCAAACTGCTATATATGTTCAAAAATTGCTGTTTCGTAATACACGGTGCACTTTGGACGCTGGCCCTCATTGTCCTATTTTTGGTCAAGGTGAAGGTTATTGTATAAGATCGTATTATTATATTTTATATCCATGCAGTCCGCTAATTTCAACTTTCCTAATATATTTAATTTGTGTCACTGTTTTTGCGTTGATACATAGACTACACTCGTACTTGTCTGCTTCTCCCTCCGCATTAATGTTACTATTTTATTATTGGCCGTCTTTTTGTCTCTCCGTCTTCCCCGCGACGTATGCAGTTTTTCAGAAACAATATATTACTTTATTGAAGGGTGGCCTGCACGGAAGCGGCTTGTCATAAGCCTTTTGCAGGTCTCCTTTGCATTTTTATAATTATTTGTATACATGTATGTATATTTCAAGCATAAATAAATAAACTGAATTGAATTGAATTGAACGCGCGGTGGATAAACGCAGAAACCGCTTGTGCGATTGCTGGCCGCGCGGCCAATCACGTCTATGGAAAGGTCACATTGTGATTGTATCTGATCGATTTTTATTTCTGCCGCACGTCGGTCGCAACACAACGCATCGCGCATCCAAACGCGTCAATGGAAAACCAGCTTTATCTAATTCACAATCGTATACTGGTGACGTCATGGTTGCGACATTTTTCATAAAATGAGTTTATAGAGTTTTCCAAGATAGTCAATGTTAACATTATAATACAAAATGACTATTTAGTAGACGATAACATTGTAGGCTATATAGATACGGTATATATGGTAAGTAGCCTATGTTCACTCTGGAAAAGGTTAATAACCATACATGACGCTTCAATGTCAGGCATATAGGCATACTCTGACAATGGAGGACCAACGTTGAAATAACACATTCTATTTACGGCAAGAACTTACCAGTCTCGAGTATTATACTGTAAGAACCACTGACCCGTGGTAGTGACGTTTGAAAGAGTTCAAGGGTGAACAGTAAAACCACGAAGAGCATCAATGATTCTTTTATTAAATGAACCCCCTACAAGGACTCGTCAGATCGATGAGCGAGCCAGGGCTGATAGAAATGCAGCATTTTGAAACTTGATTGATACGAAGGCAAAATTCTGTGCAAAGGTAGCCTATATATTATCATCGGAGTGTGGTAAAACAAGGCTGAGATTAAATGGGGAACTTGTTAAGTATGGAGAGTAGGAAAGTGAGAAGACTCAACAGAATGGCGGCAACTTTACGATTACACACATTGCAGACAACAAGCGTGTGCGGAGGGTGAGTGCATTAATGTAAATACATGAAATGAATCGGGCTTTAGGCCACCTTTGTGCACATATAGGCTAAACTGGGCCAGGAGAACCTCCTGAGGATGGTGAGATGATTGAGATGACACTGTCCTCCAGACACAGGACTCGAAATTCGAGCCCTGTCGGTCTGAGGCCGAGCACGCTACCTCTCGGTCACGGAGGCTCCCCACAATACTGACTTTCACACGTGGATGGGGAAGAAACATTTTTTGTTTCTTTAACCGCCGAGACCGGGAACCGAACCTCGAACTCTGGCGTGAAAGGCAGTGGTGCTAACCACTACCCTAGGGTCCCCGCCCGAGTGCATTAATGTATTCTTCCTAACGAATATCACAGAGCTATTCTATAATCTATGTTCTTTGCCATATGCTCTCTTGTCTCATACTAATTATGTATACATATTGAGTTTGCACAAATTCTGGTTACTTTTCTTTCTTCTGATTCAAATTCTATAGTGCTACTTCTCCTTCAGTTTTCATCCCATCGACTTCAAACTTTGGTACAATGATCCGTATGTATTGATGTTTCATGCTATGACTTTTTTAAGAGATATAAATCCAATACATAGGAATTCGACCACATTATCACCTGCTACACTAATTTATTGAACAAGGGGATCAACTGTGTCACGGAAAAATGCATGTGAGCATCAACTTTCATGGCCTCCCAGATATTCAATAAACATAATCTCAACCTGAAAATTACACCCACCTCATCAATAGTTATTATTCTTTCTGAACTTGATCTGCTGCCTCGAGTATATTCGTAATTCTAGTACAAATCAGGTTTTGAGCAACACCATATTAATCTCGAAATCGTCTGTATTGATTCCCCAAATCTGTCTTGTAAACTCACGTCACGGAATAAGATCATGTGACCAGGTGACAGAAAACAGCAGGGCCAGGACAACCTCCTGAGGATCGTGAGATGAATAAGATGACACTGCCCTCCAGACACAGGATTCTAAATTCGAGCCCTGGCGGTCTGAGGCCGAGCACGCGACTATGGCTACTGCTGTCGGTCACATAGACTCCCAACAATATTGAATTTTTACGAGTGAGCGGGGAAGAAACATTTTGGGCGCGATCCTGTTATAGTGCATGTGAATTGACTATAGCACAACATTATAGAATTATATCTCATTTCCATAACTAAAATGCAATGTCAATGAAATCATGTGATGGTTTATACATTGCTATTGTGATGCCAGTACATTGAGGGCGGGGACCCTGATGCAGTGGTTAAAGCTGCATGCTTGGAAAGTCGGAGATTGCAGGTTCGAATCCCACTCTGCCCTTCGAGTTTCAAAATGTTTTCTTCCCCGATCACTCGTAATGATTCAATATTGAGGGGAACGTCCGTGACAGAGAGGTAGGGTGCTCCGCCTCGGACCGCCAGGGCTCGAATTTTAAATCCTGGAGGGCAGTGTCATCTCATTCATCACACCATCCTCAGGAGGTTCTCCTGCCCCAAGTCAGGCTATATGTGCACAAAGGTGGCCTAAAACCCTATTAATTCCATTTTCATTTTATTGCCATACATTGACATTGTCATTATATTTAAAAAATATATATAATTTCATTGTAATTTTGTCATAATGTAAATTTCATAATTAGCATATCATTTTCATAGTTAAACATTGGGGAGCATTATGTGACAGCAATACTAATATTTCTCATAGCATACACATTTTATAAATATGTAAATACCGTATTTTTGTGCTGTTGTTCATATTTAACGGCTATACATTTATCAACAGTTATCAGTTACGCCATTATGCCTGATTTAATATTAATCTTCTACTAATATCCAACCGGAGGCAAACCGGCGAGCCCCGGTGTAACATGCACATTGCCTAGTTAACAACTACATCAAATCTCTGTCTATCTCTATTATGGATATTAAATTATTATGCAAATATCAAATCACTTGAAACATTGTCCAAGTTAATGGAGATGTCATAGTTGATGTTCATCAGTGCAGGCTATATAATTGAGCCAATTTACACATTCTGTGATAAGTGACTGTGGTTTAATGTTAGACCAGCGTCGCTAATGTTTTGATTGGACAGTAGCGTGGTAGTGAGTGGTAATAGGCCTACTAATGGTTAGTTTCGGACCACGATAATTTTAATTTTAGTTTTGACTTTGCTTTGTACCTAGTCAGCAGGGCTAATGTAGGCTTCTGTAGGCCCCTATTGTCAAACCTAATGGGGCTGTCACACTACAGCGTATGAGCCAGCGTATGCCAACGTATGAAGAAAATTTGTCAGAACGCTGGCATACGTCGAGAAAGTTAGCCATACGTTAGAAGCACGTTATGAACACGTTGGTACACGCTGTTACACGTTGTCATACGCCCGGCCGTCTAAATTTTTTTAACATGTTTGAAACTATCTGACGTATGATGATCTAAAATAAGTTCATTTTGGTCTTGCTGACTGGGTCCTAAGTGAAATTAAATTATTAAAACGGATGAATTATACTACGAATATGGACGAATATAGACGAATCACAGCTAGAAGTCCTAATAAAGATATATAATAAGATGTACTTGTATACTCAGTAGGTCTATTATAGTCGGGTACCCAAAGAATACGTGAGCATATGATATAAGCCATTGAGTAGGCTTACTGAATAAAGGTCTGTTTACGCACAGGATTAGCCCTCACACCACCGAGCGCGACTATAGTCGTTTTTGACATATTTTATCAATCGGCAAATCACTGTTATTCAATTGGGAGTGAAATACATGTGTGTTCAAAAATCAAGGTTTGCAAATGTCAAATTAACCACATATGCGTAATTTTCACTCACTTGAAGTTGCGTGTTGCGCTTCAACCTTTTAACCGCCGGTGCCGAATATACTCGTTGTTTCACTTAATTATTACCACATTTGGTACCGCCTTTTAAACATGGTGAAGCCATCATGTGACATCAATCAGAACGATTTGAAAAGAGTTGCCATCCATTTTGTCAAATCCGAATAATTTTCACTCGCTTGAAGTTGTGGATCGCGAGATACAACTTTAAGTGTGTGAAAATTCCAATTGAATAATTTGGCGGTTAAAGGGTTAAGAATTAACGTTTTGTTTAAGCTGGGATGTTGTGTTACAGACATCCCACCACCTGCTCATCAATTGCCGAAATAGTGGCTGTTCTGTTCTTCCACACCATGCGTTACAACGTACACGACTTGAGTGATGCTGCCAATGACAGATTTGTGATGTCCAAGGTCAGTAACAGTTATAATAAATAATAATAAATAAACATTTATATGGCGCCATATATATCTGTAGCACAATCATAGGCGCTTCATATTAATTTGATAAATTGTCCAGTCACTGTAGCGTACGTAATTTATAAATTATGTAAAAATAATTTGATTTAAAAACAGTTTAAAAGTATCTCCGCTGAGGCATTTCACTGATATGGGTCAGTTAATGGAAAAAACGTCGTGAACAGGTAAGTTTTGATGCTAGACTTGAATTGACTGAGGGTATTGTCTTCGAGCAATGTATTTGGTAATTTGTACCATTCTACAGCAGCAGCAAAAGAAAAGGCTATCTCTCCAAATCTTTTGTCTGGGTTTCGGAACAACCAAATACCCTCTCCTTCGGATCGGAGATTGCGCGCTGGTGTGTATAGGGGGTTACTACATCATTATATATTAAGAAGCCTTGCTATTTAGAGCACGGTGTGTTGTCAGCAAAATTTTGTAAATTATGCGGTGCTACACTATAGGATGGGAGTGATGTGTTCATATTTCCGTCGGAGAGATAGTATTTTGGCTGCCATGTTTTGGATCTTCTGCAGTTTTTTGAGTGATGACGATGGTAGGCTGTTGGCTACAATTACAGAGAGTTACACTAATCTAGTCGCGATGTAAGAAAAACATGGATTAGCTTTTCTGTTGCATTTGTGTCAAATATTTTCGCACACCAGCAATGTTTCTAAGCTGAGCGATTGATGTTTCGCAAAGTTTTTAAATGTGTTTTTCCATGTTCAAAAATTACAAAATTACTCAATGCATAATAATGATATTTTACCATTTTTTTGTTTCAAACTGGAAAGTCAAATAAATAAACAAATAAATAAAATAAATACATTTTCGTCTTTGACATGTCATTGTTCATGATTGTTCATGATTATTTGAATTCGACGGACATATAGTTGTGATTGTATTAATAAAGGCAGACATCTCCAGAGTGTAAACGGTTAATTGCAATTAACATCATCGTGTGGTCACTTGGATTAACCCTTTACGAGAGATTCAACATACTTTAGTGTTTTGTCGGAGCAATAATATTATATATCTCTGGGTATTTTTGCGTCCATAGCAAATAAATTCTAGCATCACCAATCTCAATTTCATCAAACTGAACACAATCACGCGTCCATGGGGTGGATATAAATAAAACTTTTGCAGTTTGTTTTTTGCCACTCAATCTCGGATTTCAGAGACGCATTCCTGGATGGCTCACAATGCTTCTGCTTGAGATTTATTGACCTTGGTTTAAGATAGGGGCCTATATATAGGCCTATATAATTGTCTGTCATCCGCGTAGATGTGTATCTCAAGGTCATGACGCTTAGCAATAGCTCCAATTGGTGACGTGCAAATTGTATGGGCCCCAGGACTGATTCCTGAAGAACCCCATACTTGAGATCAGGTGGTTCTGATTTGGTGCCGTTGTTGAATACAGATTGTATGCGTATATTTCACTACTAGGATTTTCAATTTATTTAAGTTATTGGAGCTAGAAATGAATAGTTTTCCCCCGTTGTGTTTGTCTTTTGATAAGGCTATAATATATGTATCCCATAACAGGAGACCAATGTTGGCCCAGCATAATTTAGCTCAGATAAGCGCATTCACATTTCACGTGTCCTTTTAATTATTCTAGCTAAAAAGCACTAGTCCATTTTTACTCCTCTTGTCGACCCCTTCGTGCGCCGACGTACGCTACTGTGCCAACATGGAAAAACAGATTTAATTCATAATTTATACAAACATTCAACCCCTCCGACTATTTTTTTACCAAAGGTCGAGGCTAAAATCAAGGTCAAAGATTACAAAACTTTTGTTAACTCGATAACTTGAAAAATAATTATTAGATGTCTCCAATTTCTTATGTGAAATTACTCATGAGAATGGAGATGAGATGATTACATTTTCAGCTTTTCACCGATAATCAAAATGGCCGCCAGCTGGCAACTTAATTTTTTTTTAGAATTCACAATTGTGCCTTGAGAGCTGGTAGGCCCCCTATATATATATATAGGTTTTCAGGTCTGTGAGTCTATTGGTATTTTCCGTTTTCATGTTCGACCGAGAAGGAGGCTATGGCGGCCATTTTAATTTTATCAATTTTAACAAAATCTTTCTTATTTTCAGCTAAATGTCTTGAAACCTGGCATATCATGATTGTCCGTTTTCACGTGCGACCGAAAACAAGGCTATGGCGGCCCTCTTGATTTGATCTATTTTATTAAATCTTTTTTTTATTTTCAGTTAAATGTCTTTTTGAAACCTGGCATAGGCCTACATAGGTTTTCCGGGTCTGCGTGTCTATTCTCATGTGGGTCCCCAAACGAGGCTATGGCGGTCATCTTGATTTTATCAATTTGAATAAATCATTTTTATTTTCAGTTAAATGCCTTGAAACCTGGCGTATTGTGATTGTCCGTTTTCATGTGATGTACGACCGAAAACAAGGCTATGGCGGCCATCTTGATTTTATCTATTTTAATAAATCTTTTTTTATTTCAGTAAAATGTCTTTTCAAAACCTGGCATAGGCCTTCATAGGTTTTCGGGGTCTGCGTGTCTATTTTCATGTGGGTCCCCAAACAAGGCAATGGTGGTCATCTTGATTTTATCAATTTTAATGAATCATTTTTATTTTCAGTTAAATACCTTGAAACCTGGCATATACTAGTAGGCCTAGTGATTGTCCGTTTTCATATGCGAACCGAAAACAAGGCTATGGCGCCATCTTGATTTTATCAATTTTAATATATATATTTTTTTTTTTTCAGTTAAATGTTTTTTTGAAACCTCTGCGTGTCTAATTTCACGTGGGACCCCAAACGAGACTATGGTGGTCATCTTGATATTATCAAGTTTAATAAATCATTTTTATTTTCAGTTAAATACCTTAAAATGAAACCTGTTAGGTCTATATGGCTTTTTCAAGTATCATGAGCATTGGCACAGTATTGGCAGCAGTTGTGTCAAATGTGTGGCCATGTTGAGTCACTACATCAGCCGAGGGGTGTTTGAGTGCTGGTACGGTATGTTTTTAAAAAGGCTATATAGGCCTAAGGCCTATATAGCCTCAGACCAATGTTTGTCGAGCGCGATCTCATATATTTGGGCTATTGCTGTGCAAACATACAAGTACTGACATTGTTATATTTCGAACAGTCGTGGTAGGCCCATTCTCTGGAATATCCCTGGGTAGGCTCCTATGAATTTAGCCGGTGATCAAAAATACACCGGATACGTTGCTTAATGCATACACTTTCAGACCTAGATCCTCTTAATATTTAAGGCCTCAATTCATTCCTCGCAGTATTATTGATTAGTCCCTGTGGAAGGGATGTCAACATTTCGGGCTAACCTCTGTCTATAAATAGATTTCATAAAATGAATTCCACCATTGTATGTTTACTAAGATACCTTGACATGAGTGGTAGTCCACTTCAAGTGATTTAGCCCGTGTAATTATAGGCAATTAAGGTAAACTTAGTGACGGGGGTGGTGAATGTCTGCATACTCAGACCGAGGCGCCAGCAATCAGATATTCTGTGAGACGCAGTGATGTCACTGGAAACCGTTTTGAATGGGAACTCGCTGAAAACAAAGTTATATAAGACCCCCTCCCCCATAATTCATTGTATTAGCTAGCACGGTGACAACAATGGAGGTCAAGGCTAGTGAGTTTTACAGAATACTAGTGTTCAGTGAACTCTGGCCCTAATTCTCCAACATTCCAACAAAGAGGTGGACGGTCGTTCAACTTTAGCCTTGTGCTGCCGACACCGTATGTATTAACCCTTGCCCTACTGATCACGACTATTTTCGTTTTTAACCCATTTGATTAGTCGATCAAATCACTGATATTGGGAACGAAATGTGTATTTAAATATCAAAATTTGCAAATGTTTGATCTCATTTGTTTGAAACAAAATAATATGCATAATTTTCACCCACTTGAAGTTGTGGATCGTGGTAGCGAGACACAACTTCAAATGGGTGAAAATTAAAATAAATTAGGGCCTACTTTAGCAGGATAATGGTCAAACGTTTTAATGAGTTTAAAACCATCTAAGATGCCCCTGAAATTGATCAAATAGTTGATGGTAGCTTAATCATGTAATACAATTTGGAAGGTGCATATTTTCCATTAATAAAACCAATTTTCGTCATTTGAAGCTGGTATTTTATATTCTACTATGGTGGAGATTTTTAGTTATTTATAAAAATAATAATAAAACACATTTATTGGTTGAAAAAACATTTTGTCTTTCGGGAGATCTTTACTGTTTTTCAGCTGCGGCTCTCCAAAATACAACCTTGCGAATGGCATATTCGTTTTTCATCATTCAGAAGTCCTTTAGAAAAAAAATCAATTGCAATTTTTCCCTCGCAATATACTGAGACCAATCTGTCTGTCAGCTTTTGTCCCTATCTTTGCAATCTAGTTATTCATCATTTGCGAATTTGAATGTGAGATATTATCTGAACATTGGCCGATTTCCAAGATCACAGAAAATCCCTCTTATGTTATTTTGGTGTGAGTGTTAAATGTTCGTTTTCATATAAATACATGTGAATGCAGCTTAACCCTCTCAGTGCAGTTGTTGATAAAAATAAAAATAAAAACATTAAAAACACATTTAAAATACAACCTTGCAAATGGCATATTTCGTTTTCATCATTCAGAAGTCATTTAGAAAATAAATTGTCATTTTCCCTCGCAATACACTGAGACCAGTCATCTTTTTGATCCAATCTTTGCTCTATAGTCAGGCCCGGCTGTCCGGTAGTCTATGAAGTTTATTTTGCCTGAGTTTGTGTCCTAGGGAAAGAGAGGTGCTGTGTGTGGGAAACGGTTGAAATTTCAGTACTCTAGTCCTTATGAACATGTGCAATATAACGTTTGAGGTCTCTAGGTTAAACACTTTCGTCTTTCACGATTAAATATAGTGATTAGAGCTTAATGGGTTTTGATTGTAATAATGCTGGCCCAGCGTTGCAGACAGTGGCCCAGCATTACATCAGCATTGGGCCAATGTATCGTGTTATCTGGTGTTTCTGGCGCCGGGATGGAAAGCGTCACCCACATAGTCACCCGCATGCAGCAGTCAGAAGACACGGTACAAGCACCCAAGGCTGTTTAAATGTCGAGCCAGCGTCGAAGACTGTGGGTCAACATTGAAACAGCATTGGGTCAATGCCACGTGTTTGCGCAAAGTATACAGCAGACCCTGTGATGGATTAGTGTTGGGCCAGCGACGTAGACGATTGTCCGGCATTGAACCAGCAATGGGTTGCGACGCTGGCCCGACATTGAACCGGAATTTGGTGTGTAGGCCTACATCCTCTGTACTAGGTACATCGTAGGCAAGTACTTAATGAATGTTAGCCAGCACCGGTGATGGTGGTGGAAGTAATACACGTTGGAGATAAATTTTAACTTGTCTCACTGGTTCTTTCCTCAATTATATAATATATTTTACTAATGAAAAATCTCTGATTATATCCTGAACATTTAGGATTCTGGCCCATGAGGAAGACCAATACACTGTTATGTTTAGAAAATTATTTTTGTCTTTTTGTCCATAGCACTCAAACAGACTAAAGCCGGGCTTCTAAGTTCGGGAACTCCTGTTCTAGTTATTCATCATCTTGATCTTATTGCCATGACTATAGCCAAATTGATCACAGCCGTGCACTTTTTGTAAACGACTTTTGTGTTTCATAACAGGGTCATGGCGGTCCTATCATGTACGCGGCCTGTGCCGAGGCGGGGGCATTCCCCATTGACCACCTGATGACCATGAGGCAGGTAGACAGTGACTTGGAGGGACATCCCACTACGGTGAGATTATTCATTATTTCGGACCCTGTGGGTCACATCACCTTTTGTACAAAGATACCGCGAGAATAAAAACTTGATAGTATCTGGAACGCTTTCCGACCTCATCACTTGATGACGAAGATAACTTGGCGTGTCCTCGTTTCTTAGCCTACTAGTAAGCAGAGAGCCACGGCTAATAACCACAAAGACAAAAAAACTTTACAAGATACCTTAATCGCTCCTCATTTAAAAAAGGGTGTTTTTTATCATATCATATTTTCCCTTTTTAAAGTCATCGGTAGAAATAGAACATTAATAAACAACAGAACCATACATATCAAGAAATATAGCATCAATGGATGCATGTTAAAGATTTTATTTTTCACAGGATGAATCTTATTTCGTGCATGAAAATTGTAATTTTGAATGTTTTTGTATGAATAAATTATATTTTAAGAAAAAAATAAAAATAAAAGATTATTGAATATATGCCTACAATCAAGTGTATTTCGTCGCCTCGGAACTAAATGGTTCTATCTCCCACTGTCAGGGCAATTTAGCTCCGACGATTTAATTCTTGACATTAAATGCATTAAATGATCAACTTATATTAATAATGTTATTAATGACCCTTCAATTGTGTTTCAAAATGTACTTTCAAATAAGGGTATAGACACATGCAATGGTCATTTCAAAATATTCTGCATTTAATCTGGAGGCCAAACCACCATTACAGGCCTGAATCTGCCTGCATGGGCTGGGGTAACCTGATTATAGCCAGGTGCCATTTCAAGACAACAGGCCTTCATGCACTTTTTACAGCTCAATGTCATCTCAGAGCCCAACTGAGAACCATATTATAGTATTTTAGCTGACTGTTGTTTATTACCCATATGTCGCTAAAGATTTTAGTCTCACTGTGATTTAAGAGCCTGCTCTCAGTCAATGCAGCGCTCGATATGATCTTGTTTCATGTTGGTCCGGACTGTGACTTCATTGTGGTAATCTTCATATCCCCCTCGACCCCTCACCCACAAACCTCGACCTCCGACCCTCGGCCCACGATCCTCTCGATCCACAACGAAAACATTTTTTTCTTATCTCATTATATGGTATTAAGCAAATATTTCTACTTTAAGTAATCTATATATCGGGACGCTTTAAGTTCCGATCGAAGTTCCCATGTTCGGAAGTTTCCACGTTCCCGGAACTTCAAATCAACCACATTGGACCCACTGCAGGCTGTTAAATTAACTAAGTTGATAGTCAAAATAACTCTTAGAGGGGCACTTTTCAATCCCGGGGGGGGGGGGTATTTATTATTTTCCTTGTCTAGGTATTGAAATATATTATTTATTTCATAAAGAGCCTTCCAGGGTTTTATTTCAAAAAATGTTCCACAACTATGTGGGCTTGTATTATATATTAGGTAGGCCCCTATACCTTGCTGGGGGTGAGCGTGTGCTATTTTAAGATTATGACTCTTGCAGACTAGTGTTGGAAACACTGCGTTGTAGCGGCATCAAAGCCAAGTTAGTCAACAAACGCGCTGACACGTGAAATTCACTCAATGCTATCTCAATATTGGGCCAGCATCTGCCACAACATTGAAATGACGTCAGGGTAAAGCTACCTGTCTGCACAAGGACGCTTTGACTTGCAAACGCAGCTCGCATATATTATAAGATGGGCCTATAGACCTGGCGAAACAAAATATATTTTGCCCTATATTCTGTGATATAGAGCCTAATAACAAAAAAAACAAATTGGGCCTACACGATTAGGCCCTATCATATAGACTAAACATATAATTTACCCATTTTCAACTTTTCGGGTCGAGGGGGTAATTCAAATTGGTTGTGGTTCGAGGGGTTGTGGGTCGAGGGTCGAGGGACTGTGAGTCGAGGGTCGAAGGCCGATGGTTGTGGCTCGAGAGGGATAAGAAGGTTAACCCTTCATTGTGAAATTCTAAGTGGTTGTTTTGAATTGTGGGACTCCAATGTCCCGCCTATAATCAACAGTGGACTATGACTTTAACACCCTTGGGTAATTTATGATATTCACGATATTCAAAATGACCGCTACCAAGTTTTATATTTTAACAGACAGATTTTTACCAGCGTTCCAAAATAAATATGTAGGCCTATATATACAATGCATAGCTTGTTACTTTTGTGTAGCGATTACGTGGTGTCGATGTCGGAACTGGGTCACTTGGCATAGGATTGTGTGTTGCAATCGGCATGGCATATACTGCAAAATACTTTGACAAAACCAAGTAAGTGTATCTTTATCTTTAAGTCTTCAAGACTTAGACTACAATTTTCGTAACTAGTATTAGTACTCTCGAGTCTACTAGAAAATGAAACCATCAAAGTTAATTGATATAGGCCTAACAAATTATTTTGTTAGCGTGTGTTATTATCAATACCTACAATTTATTCGGTGGGGAATATTAGGCCTATATATATATATCTATACACTATATGTTGATTTTTTTAGATGCCGCGTCTACTGTATTGTTGGTGATGGCGAAAGTGCAGAGGGATCAGTGTGGGAAGGTTTCAATTTTGCCAGTTATTATAAACTGGACAACTTGGTGGTTATAATAGACATTAATCGCCTAGGACAAAATCAAGAAACTCAGCTTGGTTATAATATGAAATCCTGGAAGAAAAGAGTGGACTCATTTGGGTGAGTCAAAATAATATTATATACAAATATAATAGAAATGGCCTATTGCATGGTTTTGTTGCAGTTTTAGAGTATTGAGCAGTTTGAAACATTTATTCAGCCCCTGCCTAATCAAAGAAAACACACAAAAAATGATAATGTATCTTGGCGTGAGTGAGTTGAGATATATACAGTGCAACCTGTACATACCGGACCCTGCACAAACTGGAAACCTGTCTATACCGTAATAATTATTTGGTCCCGAATTAATTACACTCAAAACAATACTAATTAACCCTCTCCAAACCGGAACCTGTTTACTCCGAATACCGGACTCATTATTTTCCCCAAATGCATAAATTGTATTGTATTTCACCTCTCCAAACCGGAATCGATTTTTTTTTTTAGAATTTTTTAAAATTGTATGCGGTGCACTAAGGGTTAAACAGGAGGCGGCAAGGTGACGTAATGTTCAACCGGCCTTATAGCGCCTTTATTTTTAGATTGGTAAGATATTTTAACAACATAATGGATTAATAAAATAATTGGTTAGTAAAATATTGTAACAAAATCTCTGACTAATAAAATATTAAAAGGTCGTATCAATTCATAAACATATCAGTGCATTAAACACTAATTCTCACATACAACAGACTGTGTTTTGGGATAAATTTATTCTGTTTGTGATATTTAATGGCCCAATAAATAAAAAGCTAACGGTAGGTAAAATATAAAACCATTTGATTTATTCTTTCATCGCTCGATTATTCCTATATTATTTTTAGTCAAGGCATTAATTGTATTAAATGATATAATTATACCGTATCGGAGCATTTAATCCAGCGTCATACATTCTAGAAAATATACAAAAGTTTCCAAACAAACGAGTGTTGTCGTCATGAAACAGGTAAAAAAGTAAAACTGCTGCAATATGATTAACTCCGTAGCGAAAGTACAACTTCTACTACCGTTTTGATATTTAAACGGACTGATGTCGGTGTTAACATATATGCTCCGTGTTTGAAACGTGTGACGGACGATTACTAGAATGTAGTGTTATTTTAGATTATGTGTTTTATATATGAATCATGCTTGAAAAAATAATGTACGAATTGATTAGTATATGCTTATTATTTTAATATAATAAAACATCTTTAAAAAAATGTGTCTTTTATTATATCAATTTAATTGCATACATTCACCTATCATTTGTAGACCGACGACACATCCTGAATTATAACCCTCATGTCAATTGTACAAGTTATCGTTGTTTGTTCCTCTCCGAAAGCAAAAACCCTGTCCAAACCGGAACATGTTCAAACCGGAATAAAAGTTTGTCCCCAAGACATTCCGGTATGGACAGGTTTCACTGTATATATTTCTCTTCACATATATATATATACTGTTTTGCAAAGTCAAAATGCAGTAACTGCTTACTTGAGTAGTAAGCAGTTATTGTCTTTTAGCTTTACACCACAATGCAGTGGTTCAAATTGTTCAGTGGTTTGCTACATGTGATAATGATTATTTGTAATCAGTTCCACCAGTTTTTGATGTAATATTAAATTCACTCACATGTGAATATTTCTGTATATAATTTTTTAAAACCTACATCATCGCAGATCTCCCACATCTGCAGTCAGTCATAGGCCAATAGAAAATTGACGAGGCCTAAGTTTTTTTTTATTCTGAAGGTTGACCTTGCAACTGTAATTTGGATTTGACAAAATTTATCGGAACATGCGCACCACCGTAATCAGTAATGATAAATGACAAGTAGTATTCCTGCAAGCATCTGTAAAAAGGTGTGACTATATTTCAAGCGGTCTATAGCACGGAAATGTATTCTTGTATACACAAGTACATTGTGCTACACCCAAAGTAGATCGTGTTGTAAATAATAGATATCAGATCGTATTGTATTTTGAACAGATTAGAGCACGAAAATTATTATTGTGGTTCCGATGAGTGATTATTTTCCCAGAATGCTGTAGATATGGTAATATTCGCGGGTTTTTTATTTTCGCGAGGGTGACAAATTCGTAAGTATCTCGCAAAAATTCTTATTATAATAGCGCTACTAAAGAAAAATGAAAATTCGCGAATTCTAAACTTCGTGAAAAATCCCAAAATCAGAAATTCGCGAAAATGTAAACACGCAAAAATTATCAGATCTACAGTATGGGGTTTTACAAAACACAAGATGGTAACTACATGACATTTTAAATGATTCATCCTCTACAGATGACTCATCATCTATATTATATCCACTTTATAATGACGATACAAAATTTTTCGGTATGAATGAAAACGTCAGTGATTTTTTCAACATTAATGAGCACGCAAAATCATCACTTGGCTAAATGGATATAAGATTAATGTTAAAACAATCTTGTAATTTATATATAAACATATTTATTTTGCAAGTAGCAACGAGTGCTAGTCGAGGGGCTCTCCAATACATGGAAAAGACAATACAATACAATACAATACAATACAATACAATACAATACAATACAATACAATACAATACAATACAATACAATACAATACAATACAATACAATGCAATGCAATGCAATGCAATGCAATGCAATGCAATGCAATGCAATGCAATGCAATGCAATGCAATACAATACAATACAATACAATACAATACAATACAATACAATACAATACAATACAATACAATACAATACAATACAATACAATACAATACAATACAATACAATACAATACAATACAATACAATACAATACAATACAATACAATACAATACAATACAATACAATACAATACAATACAATACAATACAATACAATACAATACAATACAATACAATACAATACAATACAATACAATACAATACAATACAATACAATACAATACAATACAATACAATACAATACAATACAATACAATACAATACAATACAATACAATACAATACAAAACAAAACAAAACAAAACAAAACAATACAATACAATACAATACAATATACATAACACACTGGACGTTACAGCATCTATATCAGATTACAAAATGTATATAAACTTGATGTGTTTGATCACTTTACTTTACCAATAAGACTTACTACAATAATGATGGGATGGTTGGAGAGATTCTTGGGCTTATTATACCTGTGCTAGAGTTATTTAAAGTTATGATATTCTTATAGTATGGGTATATTTGTTAGATTTATACATATACCAGTACTTTGAACATACTGCCTCGAAACTTAAAACGGTATGGGTAATAGCACACATTTGTCTCCATAAGGATCCACATTGACTCTTACAGCGCGGGATCGACTTTAAACGTCAGAATCTGACGTCAGATTCTGACGTCCGTCTAAAGACGTCAGATTCTGACGTCTAAAGTCGATACCCGCACTGTAAGGGTAAACATATTTCTGATGGCCGTAGACCCATAACATAGGTATTCAAATGAATCGAAAAGAGCTAACTAAGACATTTATGGTGATTTCAAATTGAAAGAACTTTTTGGGCTCCATGGTTTATACAAAAAAATCCAGCTTTGTAAGGGTTGAGGATCCATTGCCAAAGTGTTCCAGCCTGGATTTCCGTGCACAATGAGAGAGCTGAGATCATCTATCGATACAATTTACATGTGTATACATATTATTATGCATGCATAATTATTATTTTATTGTAATTTATAGACTTAACCTCTTTCTCTCTAACTTATTTCAAATTATCTGAAATAATATTAATAAACCTTGGGGAGGTATTACACCTGACATTGTCATCCCCACGATCACTATTTAAATAAGACCAGTAAGATAACGTATCATCACAAGTATTGTCTCAAATATAGCACACGAATACACAACTAGGAAGTGATGAATCAAATTCGTTGTCATAAAATTCATCAACTGTAGCAAATACAAAATATAACACATAATATGTATAACAAAATCTATCAAACCTTGCTATGTGATTTGATTACTTTCTTGCAAATTACGATTACTACTTTTTAATGCATCATAAACGTCAGCATACGAAGCCCCAGAAGCGACATGTACACTCTTTTATTTTTTTGCAACTTAATCTATTGAGTTTACAAGTCTATATTGACTTTGAAAGTCGATATATTGACATTGAAAGTCGATATATTGACTTTAAAAGTCGATAAATTGAGTTCATAACTCGATATATTGAGTTCACAACTCAATATATTGAGTTAAGAACTCCATATATTAAGTTAAGAAATCGATATATTGAGTTTACAACTCAATATATTGATTTGTAAAGTCAATATATCTCTCAATATATTGATTTATGAACTGAATATATTACGTTTTAAAGTCAATAGATTGAGTAATGAGCTCAACATATGGTGGGATGGGGAGCCCCTCGCGCCGAGAGTACCTGTAAGTGACCGTCGGAGCCTCTAGTGTGGGGTCACAATGGCCGACGAGGGAATCTGCCCGATCTCACCATTTAAACTCAAACTTCCTTCCCCGTCGAGTCGACGGTTCCAAACAAATCATAAAACTCTTTCTCCACTTGTCATGTTTATTCGTTTGACATTTGGCAACAACAAAGCACAACCTCCGCGCACGGCACGTCCTATCTGACTTAGAGAGAGCGAAATACGGCACGTCCGTAGTCGCCGAGTGTAACGCCTGAAGTGCGAGAAAAATACCAAAGCCGCACAGTTTGCAATTGTGTGCACCCGTCACCAAGGTACGGAAACGAGGCGGTCGTCCACAACCTCCCGCGTCCGAGAAGCCGGGGATAACCGCCACCTTAACTGAACGAAGTCAGGGTCCTACATTACCCCCGGGTGAGTGATAACGTAGGACCCAACTGACGTGTAGGAGACTGCTTCGTGCAAGTAGCGGGGTTGTAAAAATATGTAACCTCTTATAACTAAGCATAGTTTAAAAAATATAGCAAGTGTGGTTACAGCGTGGGTGGTTGAAATCGCAGCATTATACATGAATTGTCCCATCCTCTTAACACCAACTGTCCTTTATGTATGTATTCATCTGCTGCAAGCTGCGATCAACCCATTCATTTAATTAACACAAATTTCTATTCGTAATTTAGCAATGAACTTGCTAAAAAAAATGTCTTTACATTTATATATCTGTACACAATGCTGCCAGGCCTGGCATATTCATTTACAATTTAAAAACATTGTTAATACGATGTATGCGGTTGGGCCCGCCATAGATGTCGTTAGGCGCAACTATGGCGTGAACCATCTGCACGAACCGGGCAGGAGTCTGGAATTTTTTTTTCGCGATTAGCGGTATTCGCATGGTTGCTTTTGGTCGAGTCGATTACGGCGTCAGCAGCACCCGGGGTTTTACCCCGTAGATGTAAAGGTATGCGGGAATACATTCGTAAACCACCGCCATTCCCGTTATCGCGGGACACGGCGGGGGCTCGCGAATGCGGCGCTACATAAGTATTGTCTCTGTTAGACAAGTTGACTTTAACATCTATTTGCTTTGGGACTGTGGCCGATTTTTGACTGCTTCTGACTGCCGTCGACTTTTTCGTTTTAACTCTCGTCCCGTTGGACGTCGGAGTGTCCGCACTACCAGTTCTAGGTGGACCCTGTGGATTCCTACTAGATGTCCTGGTCGATCTCCGTGGTTTGCTTGGCGTTTTACGCTGTATTGTCGTACCTGTCGTATGCTCGCACTGTGCGGGTTTAACGCGATCTAAAAAGACCGTCTCAACCTTGCCTTTAACTAGGATTTTCATTACTCTGCCACTCCGCGCGACGACCTTATATGGTCCGTCGTAAGGGGCGGTCAGAGGCGGCGCAATTGCGATTCGGCGCAAGAATACATGAGTTCATGTAGCTATTTCCTTGAATTGGAAAATATTGTGTTGTTGTGTGTCACGTGGCGGACATAGACGGAGACGCGACATGGCCACGCGTAGCTTGTCTGAATAATTCTCCAAATCAGTGTTGGCGTCGACGGTGTACTGTTTAGTAAACTCTCCTGGGAGTCTAAGGGTTGTCCCGTAAATCATCTCGGCAGCTGACCTGCCTAGTCTCTCTTTAATGGCGGAACGAACTCCTAAAAGCACTGCGGGTAACGTGATAGTCCACGGGTTCGGTGACTTGTGCGCCATAATGGCGGCTTTCAATTGACGGTGGAAACGTTCGACCATGCCATTCGACTGAGGGTGATAACTTGTGGTACGATTCCGAATAATCCCGAATTGATTACACAAACTATCCCACAATTTGGACTCGAATTGAGCGCCCCTATCAGTGGTGATAGTGGCTGGGGTACCATAACGTGCTATCCACCCGCTGAAAAAGACATCGGCGACCGTTTCGGCTCTAATATCTACCATAGGTATAGCTTCGGGCCAACGTGTAAAATGGTCGACGCAAGTCAGTAGATATCTAAAGCCATCAGCATAAGGTAAGGGTCCGACTATGTCTACGTGGACATGATCGAATCGCTCGGTAGGTTAAGTGAACTTTCTGAAAACTGGAGTGTTGTGATGTGAAACATTAGCAGTCTGGCAACCCTTACAGGTACGACAACATCTAGCAATATCTATATTCATGCCGTGCCATACAAATCGGGTATTAATCAAAGGTTTGGTAGCTCTATGCGATGGATGGCCTAAACCGTGCAAGTTTAAAAAAACTTTTCGGCGAAATTTCGCGGTAAGGTACGGCCGGTTGTGTCCTGTGGACACATCACACCAGATCAATTGATTATCGAACGATTTTAATAGTTTGAACTTCATAGTGGATGTAGTCGAGTGTCTCAAACGCGTGAATTCCGCGTCATTAGCTTGGTCGAGACTTAACTCTTTATAGTCTATCGCTGGTCCATCATGTATCGCTGACACTGATGGTCGTGACAGCGCATCAGCGACGAAATTTGTCTCTCCTTTTACATATCTAATATCGGTGGTGAATTCAGCGATAAAATACGTGTTTGTCGTAGGGACGCGCGCTCAGTCACGGATGACATTACGAATGTCAACGGTTTGTGATCTGTATTAACGAAGAAATTTCGTCCTTCTAAATTGTGTCTGAAATGTTTAATTGTAGCGTATACTGCCAAAAGCTCACGATCGAACGCGCTGTAGCGTGTCTCTGCTGGGTTCAGCTTCTTGCTGAAAAACGAAAGCGGCTGCCACATACCGTTTAAAAATTGCTGCAAAACGCCACCGACGGCGACATCACTAGCGTCGCACGTGATGTTAATCTGGGCCGTAGAATCTGGGTGCACCAGAAGCGTAGCGTTTGCCAATATCTGTTTTGACTCAGAAAATGCTGACTCTGCATTTTTATTCCACTTCAAATCGAAATTTGACTTCGGTGACAGTCTGGTATGTCCTTCGTTGGCAGCTGTCAGTAGATTATTGAGTGGTGTCAACTTTGCGGAATTCGTAGATGTTTCTTATGCGTTTTATGATCTGGGCTGGTTACCAGTAGTTCATCCAAATAAACAAAAACGAAATCAAGTCCGCGTGTAACGTGGTCTATAAAGCGCTGAAACGTTTGACCAGAATTTCTTAGACCAAACGGTGTTCTGGTGAAATTAAACAAGCCAAAAGGTGTAGTGACGGCAGTCTTGTGTACGTCGGACGGTTCCACCGGAATTTGGTAATAAGCCCTGACCAAGTCGATCTTTGAAATTTTTTTCTATCCGGCTAAACGCTGCGTGAAATCTTGTAAATGAGGAATCGGATAACGGTCCGGTACGGTCTGTGCATTCAAACTACGGTAGTCCCCGCATGGTCTCCAATCGCCGTTTTTCTTTGGCACCATGTGAAGCGCTGAGGACCACTCACTGTCGCTGGGTTCAATGACACCTAGTTTTATCATCTCATCAAACTCGCGTTTTGCGGTAACCAGCTTATCGGGTGCTAAACGTCGTGGTCGTGCAAACACCGGGTGTCCTTTAGTCACTATCTTGTGTGTTATACCGTGTTTAACGGTCTCACCCTTTGTCGTAGGGCGTGTCAGTTCCGGGAACTGGCCGAGGAGTTTTGTGTACTCATTCTGAACGGTGTCAACTCTGTTCAATGACAGAGGTTTAATCGATGACAGTGAAGCGGCAATAGCTAGACCTGTACGCATGTCCCGGAGACATCTGCTTCTCAAGTCTACGAACAAATTATAGTGGATTAAAAAATCAGCCCCGATTATGGGTTGCTGCACATCTGCCACTATGAACGTCCACGGATATTCGCGCTTTAAGCCGACATCGACGACGCGTTTACAGGTGCCGTAAGTATGTATAGTACTGTTATTAGCTGCCACCAGGGGGAGACTGTCAGCGTCCGAAATCCCGTTAGCGCAAGATTTTGGCAAAACACTGACAGCTGCGCCCGTGTCAATTAAATATCTGCATTTATGTCCTTTATCTGCGACATATAATAACTTAGAGTGAGATAACGCGATATTCGCTACTTCGCGCTGACCTAATGAGACATAGTATGAACAGGGTTCACTGCACAAGCGCGCCTTTTCACCATAAGTTTGGTGGTAATAGCAAACCTGTGCAGTGGCTGTGTCGGTCGGTTGTGCGACATTATTTTGCGGCGTTTGCGGCGGCGGTGCGAAAGGTCGAACATTTTGTTGTGCATTAGTACAATTATTTGATTCATAAACAAACTCAGTGGCCTGTGCATTCGGCGGCGGAACGAAAGGTGGAGCATTATTCTGTTCATTGCTATAATGACTAGGTTGATTGTTAACAAAACCTGAGGCCTGAACATTAGGAGCAAATGCAGGCGCAGGAGCATAGTTGTCATTTGCTCTTCCACGTCCTTTATTTTTTTTCCTCTCTGATGTAGTCACGGTTTCAAGTTTTTTAATTTGCCTAGACAAATCCTCCAACAAACCAACTAGTTTGGTGGTTTCTTCTACTTTATTCTCTGCGACCCCCGGCTTACTCTCTTCGACGTCCTCTTCGGCTGCCAGTGCCCGGTCTGCCAAAACGGCCAAACTTTCGAGGGTGGCACTGTCGGGTTGAGTCACCAAATGAGTTCTGATTGAAGCGGGCATCTGCCGAATGAACGCTTGACGAATTACGGCCTTCCCCACCACAGCTCGGGGTCCGGAGCCAGCCGCCTTTTGCAAACGCCGCATGAAACGCGAGGGAATGTCATTACCAATCTTTTCGCCAGAGATAACTTTGTTAACCCTTTCGGGTGTGGTCAAACCTCGTCTCTCTATCAAGATCGCTTTCAGGCTTTCGTATTTATTGGACCTGAAAGGCTGAAGTAGCACGTCCCTCACATCCGATGCGACCTCGCCCGAAAGTGCAGCGCAGGTTAAGCTGTACCTCTCATCATCATCGTTGATCTGGTGAAGAGCAAACTGAGTCTCAATTTGGTTGAACCAGAGTTCAACATCCGAAGCGTAGAAAGTGGCGATTCTGAACTTTGGTAAGTTCGTAGCACGTCTCTGCGACTGTCTACCGAGCGGTGAAAAACTCCTTGAGGAGTCGCTCCTAGAGTGAGAAGTCATACGTTTAGCTCGGGCAATTCGAGCGAAATCAGCTTTGAGGCGTTGATATTCTTCATCTGCCTCTCGGAATCGAACCTCATTGTCCTCACTGTCTTGACGATAATCATCTTTAGGTCTAGCACCTGAACCTTCTAGGGGCGTTGACATGAAGCCTTCACTGTCGTACTGCTTCGACATTATGAAGTAGTGTTTTTAAATTATCTAACTAGTGAAGCATTTGAGATAGCTGGCCTATTGGCTCTATGTCTATCTCAAATGTGTGTGAAATGGCATGTCATATTAACACATGCCAACTATTTTGACGCGCCGTGCGCGGGTAGGTTGTGCGTTGCCGTGTAAATCAGATGAAAAATGTCTGTAATATGCTGAATCTTAGAATTGTAGACTGTAGAAAATGTTCATGCTATGTCGCATGTTGCGAGAAACAGGGGTTGCAGATTAGTTGAAAATTCGTCGCTGAAGTTTCACCTAAATGCTGTGCACTAATTCACAAAGGTATATATTGATTGAAGTGAAAACTAAAGGTCTATATTTGACATAAAACGTTTTCACTTATTCACACACATGCAAAATGGTACAGTGAAAACCGTAGGTCGAAGTGGTACATAAAAAAATAATATGCCAGATACAATTATGACATGCTATGCTAAGCTAGGATAATTATATTTTGTAAATCGACCTGGGTGAAAAAAAAAAAAAATTCACGCAAGTCGAAAAACACATTCAAATATTTGCAATGTTTCGCAATAGCGCAACTGTCAAATCGAATATTTCTGTATTTATGAAAAATTTAAACTTCAGAAATAAACTATCTTGAGAAAATTTCGTTCTCAAACTGATAGACTAAATGTGACTGCGAAGAAAAACAGTTACATTTATGATTTTAGAATAATATTTAAAAAGTGACTGACAGTAGTCTATGCTGATTAATGATATAGTATATCATTTCGCTGAAAAGTGATGTCTGTGATGAACATTCCACGTTTTTTTTTTTTTATAATGGTACGTTCATCACCGAGTCAATCGCTCGCATCGATTCATTGATTGACGTATAAACCGACTGTCTTCGTAGCGATCGCTCGCATCGATTCATTGATTGACGTATAAACCGACTGTCTTCGTAGCGGTTGTGTTTATGTCGTCTGTGGTGGGTGTGTATATGATGTATTGTCGGTGCTTCCAACCTGTGCGGCAGGCAGCATGTGGCTTACAGTCTGTGACGGCATGCTTGGAACGTTGTGTACATAGTATATGGTCAGTATCCCCGTCTAGCCTCACATTAGCATATTCATTACCTACTGCGTTCCCAAATAAGGCGCTAAATAGGCTAGAACGATTACAAACACTGAAGGGCGTTTCAAAGTGAACAAAATCTCACACAATTAGTGGTACAATTTGTTTTCGAAACAACTTATTTATATTTCCTCTCCTTCAATCGTTTTGAAAAAGAAAATTTATAAACAATTTAAAAAAATTATTACAACCAGTCCGTGTAAAATTTTGAACACGTGAAAAATGATCTCCACCAAATCAAAATGGCGGCCTAATTTATGCTAATGTGATGTGGCGACACAGGTTCACTGTCCAGATACATGCCGGTTATGGCGGAACACGTGGGTGCCCACGGCGGGCGATCAGCTAAGTAAGGGACACCAGCGTCCAAAATGGCGCACACCTACTAAATACATGTACAATATTCAGCATTCTCTGAAATAACATATGATAATAGTACAAAATATTGACCTACGGTCCTGGGAATATTTTAAACAGACCAAATAAGACCGTTTATTGACATTCATTTAGGAAAACAATTTATTTTGGACCTAAACCTATTAAAGGTTACCCGAGTCGAAGCGATATTTATAATTTCTGTCGATTTTGCTGAAAAAAATCGGAAAAATGACGAGATTTCGTCTATGGACTTTAAAATCGAGTCACCCAATTATGGTAATCAACGATAAAAATTGAGTTACCGAAAATACCCACTTCCTACTCGCCTACAGTGGCATTAATAGGATGAAGGCATTAAACAAACTCTTATATTTAACAAATGATAGACTAAGTCTATGAGAATGATTTTCTGGATTCTTCTAGAGAAACCGACAAGGTCGCCATCTTGAAAAGGCGCCAAACACGTGGGATTTCGTCCAAAATTTAGAAATTTACGCCGTTTTCGGCGTAAAGAAACGTGCTTCTCCTCTGATAACTCTTTCTGACTAATTTAAACTGGCATATAAATAATGACCCACAGTTTTCACGCACCTGATGAAAAAAATGCTATTGATTTTTTTCAAAAAATCCCTTAATATTAATCAAAACTATCCTTGAAAACAGTGGTTTTCAACTGGCGTCTAGGTGAAAACACTGTTGCGTAGACGATCGGTCGTCAGGGGTCACCAGTATGGTGGAATGGGGAGCCCCTCGCGCCGAGAGTACCTGTAAGTGACCGTCGGAGCCTCTAGTGTGGGGTCACAATGGCCGACGAGGGAATCTGCCCGATCTCACCATTTAAACTCAAACTTCCCTCCCCGTCGAGTCGACGGTTCCAAACAAATCATAAAACTCTTTCTCCACTTGTCATGTTTATTCGTTTGACATTTGGCAACAACAAAGCACAACCTCCGCGCACGGCACGTCCTATCTGACTTAGCGAGAGCGAACTACTGCACGTCCGTAGTCGCCGAGTGTAACGCCTGAAGTGCGGGAAAAATACCAAAGCCGCACAGTGTGCAATTGTGTGCACCCGTCACCCAGATACGGAAACGAGGCGGTCGTCCACAACCTCCCGCGTCCGAGAAGCCGGGGATAACCGCCACCTTAACTGAACGAAGTCAGGGTCCTACAAACATACTGAGTTGTGAACTCAATATATTGAGGAAACAAACTCAAAATATCAAGTGATGAAAACTCAATAAGGAGTTGTAAAATTAATATATCGAGTTCTTAGCTCAATATATTGAGCTATGAACTCAATATATAGAGTTGTAAACTCAATATATCGATTTGTAAGCTCAATATATCGAGTTGTAAGCTCAATATATCGAGTTGTAAACTCGATATATCGAGTTGTAAACTCAATATATTAAGTTTAAAAATATGTGATAATACAAATGTCGCTTCTGGGGCTTCGTATCAGCACGATTACACTCTTCATTAAAATTCTCTGAAATTAGGCGAGTGTGTCACACATCATTCAACAGACCACTCAACTTTTGTAATAAATGTGCCGGTGGTGTCTTCTTCCCTTGGAAAATGAGCATGATTACATTATCTGATAATTTTGATGTTCCTGTCTACCATATACGATGTACCACATAAGTAAATCTGTACGTGTGAGTCAACAACTGTAACCTTATAGGACTACAATTATTACCAAAATGGACAACTCGGAAACCAATTGTTGAACCCTTACAGTGCTGCAATATTTTTGTAAAAAACATGGAGACGAAAGGCTTTTTCAATTTGAAGTCTGATAAATGTCTTAGTTAGCTCTTTCTGCTTCATTTAAATACCTATCTTATAGGTCGATATACGGCCATTATAAATTTTCAATTCAGACGTTTGCTGAAGACTAAACCAACATCGCGTAGGTTTACTATTGAACAACATATTGTTTTGACCTCGGATATATTGGTCCTACCACACATTACATTGTCAGTCGTCTGAATTTAGATTGTTCTGACCTCGGGACAAGAATAGTATCTGTCACTTTGGTCCTGATTCACGAGACGAAACTGTTAAATACGAAAACGAATAAATGACGTGTAACATTTAATATCTTTAAAGACAGTGATAGAATGAGATATCCGTCAGTTGACTGACAGTCATCATGCATAATACGTGTTGTCGTTCAAATCGTTATAAAACTTTTTTTCGCACGCAGACACATAGTTTTTGTGCTTCTTCTGCCAATAGAATACCAATATTATAGGCCTACACAAGACTTTTTAACGTCGTACATAATTCTGGCCAAGTACGTAGCGATCGGTGCCTTGGTAGAATAAAACCTGTTTAAAGTAATCCCAAAAGTTATATAGGAATCTCTCTAGGCTATTGGCCTGCTTAGATAAATTATCTAGCAGCTGTATTAACAAAAGATTAAGGTGTTACGCTATATATAAGAAAACTGTTGGAGCGGAACAAGCTGGTATAAATCTGATTTTTACACCTTAGAACACATTTCTGCTCTTAAATCTTTGGCAGATTTGTATTATAATAAGCGCTAGCGTCTTCATTGTTGCTATGTTGACTATCAGAAAGCGTTCGACACTGCTAATAGATCAAAATTATGTAATAAACTCTTAATAATGGGAATGGCAGATAGAAGTTATTAAAATTTTGTACTGAAAAGCAAAATCTAATTCACATAAGTTTCTACCCTTGTAATATAGGAACTCGTCAAGGAGAAAATGTATCTTCAGTTTTATTTTCTATTTACTAACTCTACATGTATGTACAATGATGTAGGCCTATGTTCCAGTTGAGGGGCCGTACAATAAGCTCACTGTGTCACTTCAGTTTTTAAAGTTCGATAGTTATAATATTCTGATTTTTACTATAACTACTACACTTCGTTTTTTACACTAGATATACATTTTTAGGTTCGTTTTTTACACTTTTTAGAAACTGCAATGTTCGATGTTCGGTCCCTAAGAACAGGTGGTTCGCAGTTCGTTCGACTCGTTTTTTAACCCATGTGCACCCCTTTTACTTACCAGACTCAAACACTTTCTGGTCTGAATAATGTACAGGCCTAAAATACGCGAATTAAACTTAAGAAGAGCTATTAGATAGAGATTACCAGAGCAGAATCACCAGATGATCTCCAAACATCTTTGAACAGAATGCAGGGTATTGCTCAGTATACATGTTATAATTATGACCTAAAACTTGAGGTGGACTACTACAAAAAAATGGAGATGTTCAAATATCGTAAAATCGCTAATTAGTACCGCCATTACCGAAATATACATTTTTAGCAATATCTCAATAAATAATCATGATATCATTACAAACCCTGTGTCGAAACTCATGTTTTGAAAGTCAAGGAAGACGACTGTGCCACTAATAATTAATAAAATTGATAATGACGTAATATGTAATTGGGAGGTTATCATGCTTACGTAATTACCGTTTTTCTACTTTCATGTTTATTCACCTCATTCATCTCACCATCCCCAGGAGACTCTTCTGGCCCTGTTCAGTCTATAGGGGCATATGTGCACAAAGCTGTTCTAAACCCCATATAATTTTGCTTATAATAAACTGATACATAAAATTTGAGGGGTCAATGTTAAGGTAAAACAAAAAAATAACACTTTTTGTTATATTTTTGTGTTGATTTTTCTACTTGGATCCGTCATCACATTTCGGGGACGTAAATTAAAAGTTATATCAGGCCGCCGTATACAATAGGTCTACAATATTATTGAATCAGTGTGTAACTACTAGCTCCGCACGGGTCAAAGCTAGTATCAGATGATGTGAAAAAATAGTTTTTCAAAATATATCTCAGATAGTTTTCTGTTTTAATTTTGTGACATTTTTTTAAAAAAACATCTTTAAAAATCATAATTAGCCATAATGGTGTTCAATATTTGTCAATACTGAGATTGAAATTGATTAGTGCAAGTACTAATTTAACCAAGACTTTCTATTAGGCCTACTCTTCATCTGAAATTCCCATCATTCAGTTTGCCTGTCCGATTTAGTTAATATACATATAACTGAATATATTTTGTGATTTCACAGTTTGAATGGAATTATTGTCGACGGACACAACGTGAATGCATTACGAGATGCTTTTGGAGAGGCCAAGATGGTGAAGGGAAAGCCTACATGTCTTCTCGCAAAAACTGTTAAAGGAAAATGTATACCTGGTAAGTGTCTGCTTGTAAAGTATCAGTTAATAAAATAGGTTACAATCGTAACATTACTGATTTTGAGCTACCCCAGTTTGGAGGAGATAATACAAAGAGATACATGCATGTATGTTCTACGTACGTATAGGCCTACATGTCTTAGCTTCTGATAAATTTTTGATTAAGGGATCCTTTTTTTTCAAATGAGTGTCCCAAAATGTCATCCAATATCGTCGATGGAATTGGAGTCCCTAGCAGTGCAAAATATTTTAATTTCAATTCTATTTTAACTAACTTTTTAAAGATCACAGTGCCGCACCAGTCCCATTTAACCCTCTGGGATCGATTTATCTAAAATTAGTGAAAATATATTTCTTTGACGTCATGAGTTGAGCTGATGTATACCTGGGTGGTGATAATACATGTACATGATACTTATGGTAATAACGGATTTCCGGTGTGACGCAAGCGACACCTGGTGAATAGGAGACATATCAGGCTTCTGAATCAGGCCTGAGAATCCATGTACATCCGGCACAATGATAGAGCCGTCCTTTCTGTGCTAGTACAGCACAAATCACCAATCCAAAGCCACCCGAAAGCATTGATTACATTCTAAGGCGCTACTGGTCAACGTCCTTGATCTTCGTGCGGGCTATTTGTAGAAATCTAAACTAGTCCAGGCCTGTAGCCAGAGGGGGGGGAGGGGTCGGAGGAGTCGTACGACCCCCCCTGACGGCTGAAGGTCCATATTTTGGCCATCCCATCGACATAATTAAAACTTCAGGAATGTTGTTATAAGCCCTATACCGTTTCTGGCACTAAAAATTACTTTCAATTTATGAGAACATTTGTATTGACATTTGTATCGTGTTTTGCTAGGGTAATATTGGACATTTATTTTACATTTACCATTGTGACTGATTGGAAAATTTACCAAACCGTTTAATGACGTATAATTATGAGGTGAGATAAGGTGAGATAAGTTTGAGTTATCCCTTATTATATAGGCCTACATCGTCTATACATGCATAGTGTTATCATGGCACAGACATATCCATTGTTATTTTTGTCCCTAAAAACGGTTTAATTATAATGCCTAATACTTAAAGGTATCTTCTTGTCTCACAGACTCTCGTTTCTGGAAATCGTATAGTAAGTTTGTGGTTAAATTAAATTTAAAATGTGTCATATTGGGGCTGTAAACTGTAAATCTCAATCGACCCCCGCAAGGTTAAAATCCCTGCAGATATTTCCTGGCACAATGCAAGAAATCGCTGCGCAGTAGTCTATTTTTTCAGCAGAATGATTTATTGTCTACTTCAGGTGCAAAAGCCATTCATCCCAACCAACTGATTTAGGCAGTAGGCCTATAGGATAGGATTCGGATCTACGAATGTATCGAATCACGCTCGTTCTCCTTGGCGCAATGAATGACTTAAGTTCATCTTAGGTCTAAAATGAGTGACAGAATAGGGCATAATGAATTTAGGCTTCATCTTCCACCTGATTTCTTATGTCTATCATACCTCTTTCTAAATGTAGTCGTACAATAAAAATATTCTAAAGGAAAATGGTTGTCATCACGATATCTCCACATCTATAATTTGTATTACTTCCATATTAATACCAGTGATTCATATGATGAAACTCAAGGTCAAGTTCAAAGATGGGTGACATTTACCTATTTTTCAAGGCTAATGCCTAATAAAGGAAAAGGTTTGTCATCATGATATCTCCGCACCTACAATTTGTATCATTTCCATATTAATACCAGTGATCCATATGATAAAACTCAAGGTCAAGTTCACCTATTTATCAAGATCACAGATGATTATAAATCTTGGTTCATACAATTTGTATCGCTTTAGTACCCATACAATTGATAGAACTGATAAAACTGTATGTCAAATTCGAATATAGTGATCTTGAGCTTTTTCGTTATCGTCATCACGATAGCTCAGAAAACTCCAGGTCAGGGGGGAGAGTCAATAGAGTAAGCCTACATAGGCCTCATGTGATGGCGGAGGCATAGGCTACAATTGACGCATGTATCAAATTATTCTAGTTTGACTTAATATTACATCTGAAGCAATATCGTAACGTTAAAGGCTAGATGTGTGGCAAAAAATTACATGCTACTATTTAGGCAACATGAATAATTACCTGAATAAAGAACATATATTTGGCCTAAATATATGCTCTAGAATGCATCATTTTAAGCCTTAGATTTCATTTTATTCGGGGGGGGGGGGCATGTCCCAGGACCCCTCTAGAGCATATAAGAGGCTGGATGTGTCAGCTGTCGTTTATAAAAATTATTGTGAAAAAATTGTGCATCCCCGCCGTCTGTCAATTCCTGGATCCACAACTGTCTTTCTGCAGGCATACCCCAAAACAGCATAATCTACAATATTTAGTAGAACGCATGCTTCTGTCCTGGCATATAATATAGCTCATTAAATACACGAAATTACACTCGAAATCATTAATGAATCCTTTGTCAAGTCAGTCAGCTAGGAAACGCCATGATATTTTTTGAGAGCTCACATGCGCAAAAAGGAATTTATTCATGTTAGTATTCATGTTGAAATATACGTTCTTTTTTATTGGAAAACCATGTATTTAATTGCTCAACATCATGACATCTATTCAGTGGTAGACACATAAATACAAAATGGCACGTGATCGTAATAATATGGGTTGATTTAGCACTTTAAAGAGTAAAAACTTTAAAAAAAGCACAATTTGTGTTTAGGCAGGAATGCGCAATATGGGTTTTTATATTAACCCTTGTGCTGCTGAATTGTTTGTGAGTACTTTTCATTCATTTGAAGCTGGAATTGCTAACGCAATTTCCTGCTTCAAATAAAAATAATATTATTTCTGAAAAATAGACATCTTCCAAATTTTATTTATTTAGTCTGAAATTTGCTTGAAAACGTATATAGCAGCACAAGGGTTAAAAAAAAAGTCGCGTGAGCATGCCCCCGCACCCCCTCCCCCCCTTTACCGACAGAAAGTATAGTAGAAAAGGTCCATTTTTTGCTCAAAACGACCCCCCACACAAAAATCCTGGCTACGGGCCTGTAGTCCATGTTCAATCTCAGCAAACATGAACCGAAAAGTGTAATCATATTGTCAGGCCAAGGAATACTGTATATGGCCAAACACGTGGAATTGTTGTGAAATTAACATTAATTCAGCTATTTTTAAGAGAGGATAGTGAAGACCAGAGAGGGGTTCGTTTACATCACTAAACCTAAATGGCCCAGTTTAACCTATGTGGCCAAAGACCACGTTCATTTCATTTAATTTGCTAGACCTAAAATGATATGTTTCTTATCCAACATGGATACTTAGGCCTGACATTATGTGGATATCCAGGCCTGACTTTCTGTGCTCCTGTCAGTATTGTCTGGTGGGATATACATCTGCATATGTATTGACTGTACCAGTATAGCTGTATTACATAAGGCAGAAAACACAAGACAGATGTCCAGCTGATAGCGATCGAGTGGCATACTAGCTACATTGTTTCCCGGTGGTGAATCACTGGTGGTCCATCAGTGACAAATCCCACCCTCCGATTGCCGCCTGTGTGCCACTGGTGGTCTACCATTGGCATTTTTGCCACTCATAGCCACTGGTGGACCACTGGGGTGATGTAGTCTGGGATGTTGAGTTTATCTGGATGCCAGTCATTTCGACACAGTGCAATTTCGACACAGTGCCATTTCGACACAGAAGAGACACCAAAGACCATGTACAACAAGATGATCGACTTACGGATTTCACCATACAAATGCGTGTAATACATTGTGCAGTGCTGTCCCTTTTTAACGGGAGTTGGAACTACGCTTCAGCAAGTGTATCATCATATAAAACAAGTGATAATTTCACCACTTTAGCCTACAAATAAAAAATAATGTTTTTCTAGGTTTGACAGTTATGACAATATCTCTGCAATATTTATTTTTGGAACGAAAATAACTGCTAAGAAAAGTCATGTTATATTATCATACAATTTTAGAGATTAAAATGTCTTCATTTAAATAACAGAAGTGCTGTGTACAGAAAGTACACTCATATGTGGGCACAGAACGAGAGGGGAGTGACGATATGTCGTCAAGCATAGCGACCACAAAGGAGATCGGGGCAAAACATTGGTAACAACCATTACTTGGCAGACGTGTCTTTTGATTCAAACTTTTATTATTTAAAAAAATATATTGCGAATACAAAAGCAATATTATAAAATTATAATATGTAAGCCTTCTCTCTCAGACCACTGTCATCATTGTCACTGAGGACTGGAGCGTTAGCAGTATATTGATATCTTGAAAACAAGACACGTTCATTTTTATGACAAAATTCATTTATAGTTGAATTTTATTAAAAAAAAACAACATAAATTTGTAATATTAACGTGAAACATTCACAACTTGCACGTGATTTAGTGTCTTTGATGAACGTAATAATTTGATCTCTGTTGTGACTCCTATGTAGAATGTGTTCAGGTAGATTTTCAAAATTCGTTCTTTTGAACCAATAATTGTATTAGGTTTTGACGTGGAACAAAAGCCCCACACCTTGAATATTCAAATATTACTTCCTAGACACAAAGGTATGCAATTTATTATTGGCATCAAAATTACTTTACATTGATCACATGCAGATCGCGACACTTTGCGACAAAGATATCCACTGATATATATACAAGAATATTCTCATTCTCAATGGTAATACCTGTTTGTGGCGTGAATGATTTCAGCATTGAATAAGCTAATTCTGTGACAGAATCGCTCCAATCAGGTGAATCAGCAGTAACAGTAACATGCTTTATATCAACAAAATATTTCTGTTCAGGTATATTCTGAATGATAAACATGACAAATGATCCTGTCATTAGACTATACTATATAGTAATATTATGTTTTCCTTTGCCCTTATCTTGGTTTTCTTTGCCCGTATCTACCCTTGCACACATCGTCACCTGTCAGCAAATACGAGAAGATGAACCAATGATGGTTGACCAGCTATAACTATAATTGAGTCAACGCCTCGTGTTAGCTGGGCGTCACCTGTTGCTTGTAAACAATGAATATGCATACTTGTTTATACGGGCGCATCAACCCCTGAGGTACCAAAGGGAAGAAGACAATTAAAAAGTATTGATAACTAACCAACAAAAAATTGGATAAAAAATAGAAGTAAACCTCCGGTAATACTTATCTTTCTGATTTTTATGATGTAAAGTATGTATTGTTTTTAATAGGATCAATGTCATAATTACTCGTCGTAATATTGTAAAATCATACTTGATAAATGGTAAAAGCATTAGTTCCAACTCCCAATACCGGGGGACAGCACTGAGAGCGATTTCACGTTTTGGGGAGAGTTGACTGTCTTGTTGTACATGGTCTTTGGAGACACTTCGACACAGAAACACTCCAAAAAGTGAGTCATTTCGACACAGCTTTGGACGTTTCGACACACTTTCTCACAAATGGCTATTTGTGTTTATTTATGGGGTTTCATTACATGGACTTTGTCTTAGTTGATTTTAAAATTCCATAAATGTATCTAATTTGCCTAAATTAGCATAAATTAACATAATTATCCCTAAACATGCGCATATGCCAGGTCAAAACATACAAAATGCTCTAATTTTTTCGGCAAAATCACTCACATAGGTAATTTTGGTGTCTATACCCAGGTTTTTAACCCCATGGAAGTCGTTTCACTAAGTTTTGAAGACCTCAGAGCAACCTCATTTTCATAAATTAACATAAATTAACATAATTGAAGCCGACAAAATATTAAATGTACTAACTTTTCGACAAACTCACCAATAGCGGTGTTTTTGGTGTCTATACCCAGGTTTTTCACCCCATGGAAGTCGTTTCACTAACTTTTGAAGACCTCAGGGCAACCTCATTTGCATAAATTAACATAAATTAACATAATTTAGGCCGAAACAATATAAAATGTTCTAACTTTTCGACAAAATTACCAATAGCAGTGTTTTTGGTGTCTATACTAAGGTTTTTCACCCCATGGAAGTCGTTTCACTAACTTTTGAAGACCACAGGACAACCTGATTTGCATAAATTAACATAAATTAACATATTGAAATCCAAAAAATATAAAATGCTCTAACTTTTCAAACAAGTCACCCACCGAGGTGTTTTTGGTGTCTATACTACGGTTTTTTACCCCATGGAAATCGCTTCACTAATTTTTGAAGACCACAGGACAAGCTCATTTGCATAAATTTACATAAATTACCATATTGAAAGCCAAACAATATGAAATGCTCTAACTTTTCAACAAAATCGCCCACAGAGGTTTTTTTTGGTGTCTATACTAAGGTTTTTCATCCCATGGAAGTTGTTTCACTAACTTCTGAAGGCCTCAGAGCAGCTTCATTTGCATAAATTAACATAAATTAACATAATTAAAGCCGAAAAAATATAAAATGTTCTAACTTTTCGACAAAATCACCAATAGCGGTGTTTTTGGTCTCTATACCGAGGTTTTTCACCCCATGGAAATCGTTTCACTAATTTTTGAAGACCACAGGACAAGCTAATTTGCATAAATTTACATAAATTACCATATTGAAAGCCAAACAATATAAAATGCTCTAACTTTTCAACAAAGTCGCCCACAGAGGTGTTTTTGGTGTCTATACTAAGGTTTTTCACCCCATGGAAGTTGTTTCACTAACTTCTGAAGGCCTCAGAGCAGCCTCATTTGCATAAATTAACAAAAATTAACATAATTAAAGCCGAACAAATATAAAATGTTCTAACTTTTCGACAAAATCACCAATAGCGGTGTTTTTGGTCTCTATACCCAGGTTTTTCACCCCATGGAAGTCGTTTCACTAACTTTTGAAGACCACAGGACAACCTAATTTGCATAAATTAACATAAATTAACATATTTGAAGCTAAAAAATATAAAATGCTCTAACATCTCAACCAAGTCAACCACCAAGGTGTTTTTGGTGTCTATACTGAGGTTTGTCACCCCATGGAGGTCGTTTCACTAAATTTTGACGACCACAGGACAACTTATTTGCATAAATTTACATAAATTAACATATTGAAAGCAAAAAAATATAAAATCCTTCAACTTTTGAACCAAGTCACCCTCCGAGGTTTTTTTGGTGTCTATACTGAGTTTTTTCACCCCATGGAAGTCGTATCACTAATTTTTGAAGACCACAGGACAACCTAATTTGCATAAATTAACATAAATTAACATATTAAAAGCCGAAAAATATAAAATCCTCTAACTTATTAACCAAGTCACCCACAGAGGTGTTTTTGGTGTCTATACTAAGTTTTTTCACCCCATGGAAGTCGTTTCACTAACTTTTGAAGACCTCAGAGCAACCTCATTTGCATAAATTAACATAATTTCACATAATTGAAGCCGAAAAACTATAAAATGTTCTAACTTTTCAAGTTCATTACTCACACAGCTGTTTATGGTGTCTATCTCCACCCAATACCTACACCTATACATCAATGCAATGATTAATACACGGATGGATAAAATTATTATACATGTACAGTGTAACCAATGTCGCAGTTTTCAAAGCATATTTTTTATTCAGATGATATATTATTCGACACATAACCTACAATAAATTATTCAATTATTATTTAAAAATATGTAGCAGCCAATAATTAGCAAACCAACGGATTCTAGCAATGTCAGTCACTTATTCATACATTCACATGGTAATCAACAGTCTTTTTAGTTTAAATACGCATAAATTGACAGAAAGTGTCTTACGTAATTGTTGTAAAGTAGTATTTCATTTAAAGAACTGGTCCATTTTACATTGTGAACAAAGAGCAACATGTAGCGATGCAACTGCATCGTTTAAATATATTTTATTTATTTTGAACTCGAATTAAACTCCTTTAGGTTTCAGTGATTCTTTAAGGATAATTTTAGGTTGAAAAGTGCAATTATTCATATAAATGTTATTAGAACGATAGATACTAAATATGTTTTCATTTGTTAAATCAAATAAGTTTCTTCGTCAAATACATTCCACCAGTTAATAAATCTAATTAAAAAAAATTTGACATTGAAAGAAATGCAAAATCTGTGAGTTGGTGCATCCACGTTACAGAAAAATTACATATTTCCGAATTTACAATACATTTTATGAAAAAAGTCGTTTTTGGTGCTGTCATATATAAAGCTGAAATGATTGCAATTTGTTTTAATCACTTTCTTAAGTAACACTTTTGATTTTTCTTTTCCACCAATTAATTAGCAAAAATTTACATATTGAATTCTTGAAATGTCGTAAATGCAAGGTCATTGTAAGGTTATGCGCGCCTAAAATCGTTTATATATGCATAGGAAATGTACAAACTGTATAGTACTGAACTGTATCGTTTCACGTTTGTTCTAAATGCGTGGCCCGTTGATGAGAGGGCACGCTCTCAACCGATTCATTACATCGATCTCCCCGTCGTCATATTGACGCCACAAATCACACTACCTCCCTTTTGGCGTCGATATTTTTGGCGTTGGTGTCGGCACAGTTTAGACTCGCTGACCAACGACAGGAGAGAGATGTCCATCTGGATTCTCTCTCCAGCGTTTCGATCAGCCTGTAAAACGGCATATCCCTATGGGCACGATTTTTTAGTCGGTTGTGCCACCCCTCCACATCGTTGTTTGTGCGGACACTCTGTCCGAAGACAGACCATCTATCGGGTGACCACGTTCGACTAAGCAACCAAGTTGCTTCAATGTATTTTGCAAGCTCTATAAGCTCCGATGTCGTCTGCTTCCATGTATCAACAACTATACGATTATGCGATCCCAGAATATTTTTCAGTTCTGGGAGCGAGTGGTAGATTCTCTACGATATACACGTAGTCTCTACAAAAAGAGGCCATATTCTGTGACTGAGGGGTAGATTCTAGGAAATTCGCATATAGTTGTAGAAAGGGGAGGAGAGATATATTCTGAGAAGAAGGGGGTGTAAATTCTAGGAGGGGTAGATGCTGGGAGGGTCACATATAGTTGTTGAAAAGGGTGATATGTTCTGGGATTAACGGGCAGATTCTGAGAGCCAAATACACTTCACATTATCACAATAAAGAGGGGTAGATCCTGAGAGGGAGGGGTAGATTCTGGGAGCCACCGTAATCTACCCCGGGGGTATAGTTCAGGATCTACCCCGGGGTGGATTATGGGGCGCCCACAATCTACCCGAGTAAAATCTGGGAAGGGTATATTTTCAGACTTTACACCGGTATTCTTTTCCACTCCAAACCACGCCCACTCCACATTTCCTCAGTGGGTAACGTGACTGAATGACGTGTCTGATTGGTTAGAGTCCGGAGTAGGCCTACACTGATAATGGCTCTATATGATGATGATAATATGTTCCGGTGGCTCTTTTCTGATACAGGCCAGTTTCAACAAGCAGTACACTGTGGTATAACGCTGACTGGCTCGTTGTTTTTTTCAAATGTTGGCAACGTTGGCCCAATATCAACTCATAGTAGGGCAGATATCGGGCCCTGCTACACTCTAAGAAGGCGGTTCATGCATATTGTTCTACAGTGACGTCAGAATTATCAATTATGGGATTTGATTGGTGGTTCCCCAATTGCCCCGTCCAATCACGAGTCACCACTGCATAAATGACGTGATTGGCTAAAATAATCTCGTAGCTTCTCTCAACGTTCGCGTGAAAACAGGAGGATTTGATTCAAATTCTTTTAATCATGGTTGCTGAATTACGATACGTTGGCCAAGCAAAGCAAGATATAGAGACGAAATTCCCGCATTTCTTATTTTGGACATGCATGTCCGAAAGAAAGCTAAAATAAAATTACCCATTTTTTGATGATTTTAGCCTGATTGTGTCGCTTTGAACTAGAAAACAAAATAACAGGAGATATCATGTATATAAAGGCCGTATTACCGATACATTTAAAACTATTTAATCTAAATGCATAAAATTTGTATCTAAACATATGCTTTAGCACCTGTGGATTCCATTAAAATTATTTGTAATAATTTTTCGTCAGTGATAATTACCATAACTTATGAGCTATTTGTCCTACATTCATAAAATTTGTATCTAGCATCGGAGAAAAAAATAAAAACACTTTTTAAAATTCGGCGACCTCCATTCAATCGCCAGCAACAACTTTTTATATCAATTTTTAACCACCCTTCCCTCCCAAAAGTGGTAACTAGGGATAAAGCGGGGTTGATAGGCATAACTTAATGAGTCATTTGACCTGGATGTCCATGGGGTGATAACCCAGGATATAGCCACCAAAAACACATCTGCGTGTTATCTGGTTGAAAAGTTTGAGCATTTTATAGTTTTTGGGCTTTAATTATGTTAATTTATGCTAATTTATGCAAATGAGGTTGATTAGTTGACTTCAAAATGTGGTGAACCAATTTCCACGGGGTGAAAAACCTGAGTATAGGCACCAAACACACCCCTGCGGGTGACTCGGTTGAAAAGTTAGAGGATTTTATATTTTTTGGCTTAAAATATGTTAGTTTATGTTAATTTATGCAAATTAGGTTGTTCTGTGGTCTTCAAAAATTTGTGAAACGAATTCCATGGGGTGAAAACCCTGAGTATAGACACCAAAAACACCTCGGTGGGTGACTTGGTTGAAAAGTTAGAGCATTTTATAGTTTTTTGGCTTAAAATATGTTAATTTATGTTAATTTATGCAAATTAGGTTGACATGTGGTTTTCAAAAGTTAGTGAAACGACTTTCATGGGGTGAAAAACTTTAGTGTAGAAACCATAAACACCTCTGTGGGTGACTTGGTTGAAAAGTTAGAGCATTTCATATTTGTTTTGCTTTAACTATGTTAATTTATGTTAATTTATGCAAATTAGGTTGTCCTGTGGTTTTCAAAATGTAGTGTAACGACTTCTTTGGTGTGGAAAACATGGGTATAGACACCCGAAACACCTCTGTGAGTGACTTGATTGAAAAGTTAAAGCATTTTTTTTTAAGATTAGTGGCTTTAAATATGCTAATTTATGGTAATTTATGTAAATTTATGCAAATTCGATGGGTTTTTGGAATTTTAAAATCAACTAAGACAAAGTCCACGGAATGTCAGCCTGGATGGGAACACAAAAATGACATTTTCAAAAAGTGTGTCGAAACGTCCAAACCTGTGTCGAAATGACTCCTACATTTTTGGACAAAAACACGTTTCTGTATCGAACTGGCACTGTGTCGAAATTGTTTGTGTCGAAGTGACTGGCACCCGTTTATCTTGAGCCAGCATGTGTTGGACCTACATCAAATCAACATTATTAGCCCACACACAGTGAGAACGTTGACGCAATGCTGGGTTCATCATGATCCACAGTCTGAGACAATGTCCCAACATTACACAAAGAGCGGTTGATACCGTCACTATGTTGCTGCTGGTACAATATTGAATCTTTACGAGTGAGCAGGGAAGAAACATTCTGTTTTTTCAAAACTTGAATAGCAGAGCGGGGTCTCCGCGATTTCCGACTCTCTTAGCAGGCATCTTCAACCACTGCACCAGAGCCTCCGTCCGGGCATAATAATACTAAACCTATAATGACAACCATAATTATTCTAACTAGTTTCATATTGTAACAAGATGACCTCGAACCAGTTTTTGGTGGCCCTATCAGGAACCGGCAATTATAGAACTGATTGTGAAGCAGTTTACCAGGTCAGCGTAACTACGGTACCAAGAAAAACACAAAACATTCGTATACCACTTGTATAACGTCGGCCAATTAACGTCTTGGATGTTGGTCCAACATTGTACAAATGTTACACAATTTTTTTGTGTTTGCTGGGTAGCTGGCGTGGGAACGAGACAACATAGTGCCCTGTCATGAGATCTTCAGAAATACTTGTCCAGTGTCAATAAGGTGTGGTGTTAAGTCATGATCAGCCCAGAAAAAGAGTGTATTTTTCGTTTGATTTCTGTTAATAACTGATAGTTTAATTAAAAGAGAACAACAGTATTTTGAAAACTGCTCGATGTAACATGTAGACAACTTTAGGCTGCTCATCTTGCACAGAATCATGTAAATATAGTGATTAAAGGGAACAAATGCAGCCACGTTTCGTTTTAGGTGTCGATGTGATTACTACTTTAGGCTGCTCATCTTGCACAGAATCATGTAAATATAATGATTAAAGGGAACAAATGCAGCCACGTTTTGTTTTAGGTGTCGATGTGATTACTACTTTAGGCTGCTCATCTTGCACAGAATCATGTAAATATAATGATTAAAGGGAACAAATGCAGCCACGTTTTGTTTCAGGTGTTGATGTGATTGATGATATTGGTCATGTATTTGTCATGTGACAAGCAGACAATATTGGCCATGGAAATAAAACACTTATTCGGTGGTTGTAGTGGCTGAGATAAGTTTTAAAGTGGCTGTGATCATTTCTACAAGTGGCCAAGATCACATTTGTAGTGACTGAGATCACTTTTTAAGGGGTTGCAATCACTTCTTCGGGGGTCAAGATCACTTGTGTAGTGGTTTAGATAACTTTTAAAGTGACTGTGATCACTTCTTTGGTGGCCAAGATCACTTTGTAGTGGTTTAGGTAATATTATCAGTGTCTGACACCAGTTTGTTAGTGAGCAAGATCACCTTTGTAGTGGCTAAGATAACTTTTAAGTGGATGTGATTACTTCTTCAGTGGTCAATATAACTTTTGTAGTAGCTAAAGTCGTTGTGCTCACCTCTTCATTGGCCAAGATCACTATGTAGTGGCTTAGATATCTTTATCGGTGACTGGCACCAGTTTTTTTATTTGCCAAGATCACCTTTATTGTGGCTGAGATAACTTTTAAAGTGACTTCGATCACTTTTCAGGGGCCAATACAACTTTTGTAGTGGCTGAGATAACATTAAAAGTTGCTGTGATCACTTCTTGAGTGGCCAATATCACTTTTGTAGTTGCTGAGAAATTTTTCAAAGTGACTGTGATCACTTTTTCAGTGGGCAAGATCACCTTTGTAGTGGCTCTTTTAAAGTGGATGTGATCACTTCTTCATTGGCCAAGATAACTTTTGTAGTGGCTGAATTTTTTTTTCGAGTGGCTGTGATCACTTCCTCAGTGGTCAAAATTCTTTTAGTAGTAGCCAAAATGATTTTGTAGTGGCTGAGATAACTTTTAAAGTCGCTGTGCTCACTTCATAGTTGGTGAAGATCAATGTGTAGTGGCTTAGATAACTTCATCAGTGATTGACACCAGTTTGTCAGTGGCCAAGATCACCTTTGTAGTGGCTGAGATAACTTTTAAAGTGACTGTGATCACTTCTTCAGTGGCCAATATAACTTTTGTAGTGGCTGAGATAACATTTAACGTGGCTGTGAACACTTCTTTAATGTCCAAGATCACTTTTGGAGTGGCTGAGATAACCTTTGAAGTGACTGTGATCACTTCTTCGTTGGCCAATATAACGTTTGTAGTGGTTGTGATAACATTTAAAGTTGCTGTGATCACTTCTTCAGTGGCCAAGATCACCTTTGTAGTGGCTCAGATAACTTTCAAAGTGGATGTGATCACTTCTTTCTTGACCAAGATAACTTTTGGAGTAGCTGAGATAACTTTTCGAGTGTCTGTGATCAATATAAAATTAACATGAGCGATAAGTCCTGCTGGTATTCACTGAAAAACATTGGAAATTGTTCAATGGGGGAATAGAATATAAACTTATCGCTTTGTTGTATTTAACATAACAAATATTATGTATCCACGTTAAAGCCCTTGATAGTGACTCTCAACTTATATCAAGAATGTTGGTACGTTTTTAAATTTGGGTACTGATTGGGCAAAAATGTGAAACACGGTCAATTTTCTCAAGCCAGAAGAAAAGGAGGCAAATTTTACATCCTACCAAAAAAGTTTTTAATATGTTAAAATAGCTCATTATTTGTTATTTCAAATTTGTTTATTAATTCAACAATAGCCCTAGAACATATTTGAACTAAACAATTATTACATATAAAAATCAGCTGAGTGAAAAGTATGCTGACTATTTGAAAAAGTATGACAAATAGGCAAAATTACTACCAACGTGAAGCTCTCTTGTGCATTTGTCAATGTCAACTGATCTAACAAAAAATATTTCACATCCATGTGAAAGCTTGTATCATTAGCTTTCTATTGATATTAAATATATTGATATTGCACTACTGTGTGGGCAACAATGTGAGATACTTTCAATTTTCCCGAGCCACAAGAAAAGCTAGCAAATTTTACGTCTAACCAAAAAAACATGTAATATTTTCACATAACTCATTATTCGTATTCCAAAGGAGTTTACTTTAAGTAAACAATAGTCCTAGAACATGTTTGAATGCAAACTAAGCATTTATACCATGCAACAAATCAGCTGAGAGAAAATATTTTGACTATTTACTGAAAAAGTATAAAAAAAGGTCAAATTACAAAATAGGTCAAAAGACCAACGTAAAATTTTCGAGTGCATTTGTCAATGAATTGACACAAAATATTTTACATCCATATGAAGGCCTGTGCAGTAGCTTTCTACTGATAACAAATATATTGATATAGCTCAAAATTGGAATACTCATTCGGAAAAAATGAGAGATACAGAAATTTTTCCGAGCCTGAAGAAAAGCGTGCACATTTTACGCCTGACAAAAAAAGCCTGTAATATATTCACATAACTCATTATTTATATTCCAAATGGGTTTCTTTTAAGTCAACAATTGTTCTCGACCATGCTTGAATCAAAACTAAACATTTATACCATACAAAAATCAGCTGAGAGAAAAGTATTTAGACTATTTTCTGAAAAAGTATGAAAAATAGGTGAAATTAAGGGTTAATATACAAAATTAAAGCTCTCTGGTGCATTTGTCAATGATCGGACGCATCCATGTGAAAGCCTGTACCAGTAGCATTTTATTGATATTGAATATATTGAAATAGCTCTATATTTGACTACTCAGAGGGCGAAAATGTGTAATGCGCTCGATTTCTCAAAATCGGACCAAAATCGCACATAGGTCATGTATATTTGTGGCCATATTTCAGTAAAGCAGCGGCAGTTACCTGTTCATCAGGTTGATTCTGGCCACTGAGTAGTCCAGCTATGTAAAAATAATAGTGGCTTATATTCCCCTCTCGGTGACACCTTACCCCCAGCCACGGCTGGTCTATTTAGTGTAGACAACACAAAAAGACACGAATTTGCAAATTTGGCGGCCATTTTCAATTTTTATAGGATAATATATTGATAAATACATTCTGTACATATCCAATTGTGTTCTTTTATACAAAACACAGAAGTTTGGCATGCTGGAAAGACAGTATGCACTGATTATAAGATTTCACATTCGGTGATGGCGGCCATTTTGTAAATGGCTTTTTCGGTCCTTTACCCAGCGAAATGTTTGGTAATTTTTTTCTTGAGAGGCAAGTACACATACTAACGAATCCGAAAAGGCTACAAAACCTTTTGCAGTAATTTTGTTGAAACTTCGTATGTTCTACGTATGGATGCTGATATTTGTTGTTGCTTTTAGTTTAAATACATAAATACAGAAAATAGATAAACTTTTAACTAGTTAACATGCATATAGATTGTTTCAGAACAATTGTGTGTTGTTCAATTTGAAATTTTCCTTCATTTGTAGATGAGACGTCTCAATTAACGTGCGCTCCTCAAATAAATACCGACTACTTAATTTGTATCATCTTTGTGAAGTATCATTTTTTAATTCATCAAACACAAATTTTCAAAGAGCCCGATGCTTTTGACAGGAAACCCCTTTCAATAAATTTGAATTTTAAAAAATAGTTTTTAGCAATATCACCAACAGGCCTACATCTTTTTTGTAACCCTAACAACGAAAACATACAAATATCTTAGCGTTCACAGTGAAAACATCCAAATAACAGACCGTTTACACTGAAAAACATCCAAATAACATAGCTTTCACAGTGAAAAACATCCAAATAACATATAACGTTCACAGTGAAAACATTCAAATAACATAACGTTTACACTGAAAAACATCCAAATGACATATAACGTTCACAGTGAAAACATCTAATTAATATAACGTTCACAGTGAAATACATCCAAATAACATAACGTTCACAGGGAAAAACATCCAATTAACATATAACGTTCACAGTGAAAACAACCAATTAATATAACGTTCACAGTGAAAAACATCCAAATAACATAACGTTCACAGTGAAATACATCCAAATAACATAACGTTCACAGTGAAAAATATCCAAATAATGTAACGTTCACAGTGAAAAACATACAAATAAGGTAACGTTCACAGTGAAAAAACATACAAATAACATAACGTTCACAGTGAAAAAACATCCAATTAACATGTAACGTTCACAGTAAAAACATCCAATTAATATAACGTTCACAGTGAAAAACATCCAAATAAGATAACGCTCACAGTGAAATACATACAAATAACATAACGTTCACAGTGAAAAATATCCAAGTAACATAACGTTCACAGTGAAAAACAGCCAAATAAGATAACGTTCACAGTGAAAAAACATCCAAATAACATAAAACGTTCACAGTGAAAACATCCAATTGATATAACGTTCACAGTGAAAAACATCCAAAAAACATACCGTTCACAGTAAAATACATCCAAATAACATAACGTTCACAGTGAAAAATATCTAAATAACATAACTTGCACAGTGAAAAACACCCAAATAACATAACGTTCACAGTGAAAAACATCGAAATAACATAACATTCCCAGTGAAAAGCATCCAAATAACATAACGTTCACAATGAAAAACATCCAAATAACATAACGTTCACAGTGAAAAATATCCAAACAATATAGCGTTCACATTGAAAAACATCCAAATAACATAACATTTCCAGTGAAAAACATCCAAATAACATAACGTTCACAATGAAAAACATCGAAATAACATAACGTTCAGAGTGAAAAACATCTCATTAATATACCGTAAGTGTGTAGTTTGTCATGTATCCAGAAACGATAGCAATACAATCACAAAATGTGTTTAATTATAGCCTTGACTTGTGTAAAGCATGTACATTTGCTGTAATGAGAGACATTATGTCATTTTCTATGGAAATGGCCTGTTAAGAGTTACAAGCCGGGCAAATAACAGGCTTTAAAATACACCCGTGACGTCATTCTATTGCTAAAACAGTAGATTCGGATCTACGAATCTACTGTTATTTTATACTGGTCAGGTCGGGCACAATACACGCGTGGTTTAACCTTGCATGTCTGGTTTAACCATACTGACAACGAAATTGATGTTTTCTATATCAAATATTGGAACATATATTATTCTGTGTATTTTAAGTCGAAGAAAGAACGCGATTACAATAGATTCGTAGATCAGAATATACTCGGCGCTTCGCGCCTCGTACATTCGGATCTACGAACCTATTGAATTTCGTTCTTTCTCTTTGGCTGTCAAATCTTCAGAAACCAAAAATGCTATCGTAACTACTGAATCATCTCAGAAATGGTGGCATACATCTTGATCAATACATTTCACAAACATGCCTAACTCATGGCGGTATTTTTTTAACATTTGTGTGTAAACTGGCAGTGATATTGTTATGCAAAATAGGACAGCGAAATTCGTGACTGAATATACATGCCACTATATGTAGACATTTAATAATCTTTTTGGAGTAGACAAACCAATTGCCTGGTCAATTGCTCAGGTTCATAATAATGGTGTAAATATTTTTGACGTACACAGACTTTTAATTTTGCTAACGTGATGAAAACATCTTTGATGTACAAAAGCACGTTTTAAGTGTCAATTTTAAACATCTCTTTTTTTGTCAAAATTGTTTCGGGTTACAATAGACTTTCAATAATCATAATTTGATATATTCTTTTTATGATGCATCATTGCTGGCGAAACTAATTAAAGAATGTTGACAAAAATGATGTACAAAAACATGACATGTTTCCACGGTAGGTTTTATAGTTCATGATGCTATCTTTTATTAGGCCCGGCTGTAGGCTGGTACCTATTAAGTTTAATTTGCCTGAGTTTGTGTCTTATTTTTTGTTGACATTTCTGTACACCAGTCCTTATTAACATGTCGAAAATAACGTTTGAGGTCCCTAGGTTTACTCTTCCTTTACCAATTTCGCATTTATGCGAAAACTACCTTCCTTTTCCAAATTCATGTGTATATGCATTAATTGCAATGGAGATATTTCATCACATGCGTGGTTGAAAATTGCCGACCAGAATGGTCAATGACATGGACACAATGTTCTCCTGCATTTTTCATTTGTGCGATGTGCGCATGCGCATAGCTATAAACTGTATTGTGCACCTCGGGGATCCGACTTGAAAAAAAAGTCGGTTTATGGGGGTAGTTTTATCAGGGGGAAGTCGGTAAAGGAAGAGTTAAGTACTTTCGTGTTTAGAAAATCTTCAGAAAAAAATATATTTACGGTTATATTTGTGGGTGAGAGCTTACAGGGTTTTGGTTGGAATAACTTCGGCCCAGCTTCGCAGTACAGACAGTGGCCCAGCACTATTTCACAATCGGGCCAATGTATCGTGTTATCTGGTTAGTTGCCTTTCGGGGCAATAAAGCGTCACCCGCATGGCAGTCAGAGCAAACACGGGACAATCAACCAATTCTTTTTCAATGTTGGGCCAGCGTCGAAGACTGTGGGTCATTATTGAAGCAGCATTGGCTGAATGCCATGTGTTTGCTGGTGTGGCGCAAAGTATACAGCAGACCCAGTGTTGGATTAGTGCTGGGCCAGCGTCGTAGACGATTGACCGGCTGTGAAAAATAAATACTTCACTGGTATTGCATGGATGTTGGCCAGCATCGGCGAAGGTGGTGGAAGGAATATGCCCACCCGTTAAAGAGATACTCGTCTCCTTGGTTCTTTCCTCAATTATATCCTGGACATTTAGGATTCTAGCCCATGAGCAAGACCAATACTAACAGCTATGTTTATTTTATTGTCTAAAGCCCTCAAACAGACTAGAGCTGGGCCTTGGAGTTCGGGAACTCCTTTTCTAGTTAATTTTATGATTTCCCGATTGTGTAGCCTACTATATCATGTATGGTAGTATTGTAATCTTTAAGCACACCTATTTTATCTTCCCTATGCTAAAACAATAAAATGTAGTTCACAATCATAGTAAGGCTAATGTTATTGTACACATTATCGTCCTGCATTTAGTTATTGCAAAAATTGAATCATTTCACTATAAGCTCTGGCAGGGTAATTATATATTATTCTCAATAAATTGAAAATAATATTATGTTTGTAGGAGTTATCCATCCAGATAGCCATTCAATAATATAACAAACACGATCTTTTGTGCATAGCATCAAACTATAGAAACAGCTTATTTACAAATACAGACGCACTATATAGGCATATGTGATGCCTCAGATCATTAAATCTACAATCATTTTCTGACACCAGGTGTGGAAAATGAGCCAAACTGGCACGGAAAGCCATTAGGTGAGGAAAAGACCCAAAACGCAATGGCTAGTATCAGGAAATCAGTGAAGTTGAAGCCGACACGCCTGAAGCCTCGTCAACCTCTGGACAGGCCAGCAGATGTAAACTTGTCAAAGTTGATGTTATCGCGACCGCCCGAATACTTACTGGGTGACATGGTAAGCTGAACCCTATGTCAAATACATTTAGCTCTATTTATAAAGGTTATATCAACTTATAAATGATATCTAGCTACACATCGATAATATTATACTACTAAATAGCCTATATATATAGGCTATTTCTTAGTCTATATATCTCGTATTATCAATACACAACTAAAATAAAATAGTTAGTGTCTATGGAAGTTCAACCTTAATTGATGATATGCGTTTTGGCGTTGCTTTGACACTGCCGTCAGTTGTTATGCGGCATCACATTGCAATCCTGTTGCGTCTTAACAATGGTTCATTTGTTGTCGATTGGAATATATCGTTGCTGATATTTCAGTGACATGTGAACGGATCTTCTTCAAAGTGTTGGTGTGGCGGATCCACTATGTAAGTGAACGTATAATATTAGTGAAAGGGTTCTTGCCTTATATGTCGTAAATTTGATGACATGAATTCAAAGTCTGATAACATTATTTGTTTGAATACAGGTGGAAATACGAGAGGCTTATGGCACAGGCTTAGCTAAGCTGGGACAAGCCAATCATTGTGTGATTGCGCTTGATGGTGATTGTAGGAAAGCCACCCGCTCAGAGACGTTCAGGGTAGGTGGAAATACTATTATTGTCATCTGAAAGAGAAAACTGAATCAATGTGTGAAAATTTAATTTTTTACTCACATGAAGCTGTGTCTCGCTACCGCGAACCACATGTGAGCAAAAATTACCTGTAGCATGAGCTTATAACAGCATTGGTCAAAATAATTGTACTCTACTGCAAATCACGCCCACTTCACCATTTCGTTAGAATGTAACTTGACTCATTTACACCCTGTAATTGGTCGAGTATATAATACTTGAGCTAAATTTATTTGACAGAACATATTATTTTTATGCGGGTTATTATTTGTTTAAAAATATCCACCACGGCATAAGCCTATATAGAAACACACATTTCTTCTTTTTGGAGCTGAAAGAGAGTATCTACCACTTTCCAAAGTGGCTGATACTCGGCTCCAAAGGTATGTTTCTACCACTTTACAAAGTGACGGGTACACCCTTTCATTTCCAATGGGAGGATGTATGTCACTGTATACCCTTTAAACTCCAAAGAAAAATATTGTTTTCAGGAGGCGTGTCCGGATAGATTTATAGAGTGTTTCATAGCTGAGCAGAACATGGTTGGTGTGGCTATTGGCTGTGCTGCCCGCAATCGCACGGTGCCTTTTGTTAGCACAAACGGCGCGTTCATGGCAAGATGCCACGACCAAATCAGGATAGCCGCCATGTCAGGCTACAGTATCAACTACTGTGGTAACCGTGCTGGCGTAGCTATTGGTCAGTACAATAAACTGGTTTATTTCTTGTGTTTATATAATATTTTATCACATTAACCTAAGATTGATCTATATTATTTTACAAAAATGATGTTTTATTTTCAATATCTTATTCTGATCCCTAAATTTCGAGAAAAACGTAATTTGTACAAATAGAAAATCAATAATAAAACATTTCCATTGTATATTTATACATGTATAATGTTAGCTTATTGATACAATAGATTAATTTAAAACGGGGAATTGTGCATAAAAAAATGAAAGGGGTGCATAACTTTTAAAAAAAATTTTAGTTTATTTTGTGAGAGCAGCAGAAATGTTTGTGGTCACACGATAAATATTAATAATATAAAGTATGGTAAGAAAAACATTATGATATTATTTTAATTCATGTGTATCTGCTATAAAATACTGATAACAATGTTAAATAATCAGAATAATTTTAAAAAAAATATCAAGACACAGTAAGGGAACACAAGTCTCCACTGGTGATTGTTCGTTTTCGTCTGCCTTTGACGCTGACAACAATCAATGGGACACAATGGCACACACCGAACTCATTTGAGCGAAATGTATCGTTGTTTATATTTTAGTGATATGTGAACGGATCGACTTCGTTCTGCTCATGTGGCGGCTCGACCTCCAACATGCATGTTACTACATGATCATAAACAATGCACCTTTTCAAATACTTTCAAGAAAACAGAGGTGATCGCTGTATACAACAAATATGCACCTCACAATGTGTGGGGTGGGGGCTAAAATATATAACTCTGCAACAAAGCCATCTATGAAGACATATATACGCATATTATATAAAGACATACTACCAATATATCATGTAATTTTCGGCTGTTTTTAGATGAGGAGGGTCCGTGTGTGATGGGACTTGATGACATCACACTGTTCAGAGGGATCACAAACAGCACAGTGTTCTATCCCAGTGACGGGGTGTCCATGGAGCGGGCGGTGGAGCTGGCCGCCAACACCCAGGGAACCTGCTACATCCGCTCTACCAATCCTCCCACCCCGATCATCTACAGCAATCTCACTCAGTTCACAGTGGGAAAAGCACACGTATGTGTAGCACGTTACGTAATTGTAGTTGCCTTGCAAGGTCAAAAAACTATCAAAACAGTAACTGCTGACTTTAAAAGTGAGCAGTTGCTGTTTGCTTTCGCACAGCATTATAGCCTGCATGGTCATCATTATAAAGTTTTGCAACTTAGCGGAACCTCTCCCCACAATAAGACAACCAGTAGAGCCGATTCCTAGCCTTTATTTCATGTCCATATGCAAGCAGTTGTTATCAGGGTGTCATCTTATTCGTGCTGTGCTCAAAGGTGATCTATCACCCCTTATATGGTATGAATAATTATGTCCTTACGTCCTTATGTGACCCTCTCAGAGGGTCACATGATAGCCAATCACCCCATATATGGGAGTGATTGGCTATCATGTGACCCTCGAGAGGGTCACATGATAGCCTATCACCCCATATAAGGAAACACATGTGACCCATCTTGTGGCAACTTTGATTTATTTGTCACAAATTTATTCATACTATATAAGGGGTGATAGATCACCTTTAATAACAATATAACATCCACTTATGCAGTGCAACATAAATAACAGTGCCTCGACTCCACGAGCTTTTACCGAGCTGTCCTTTGAGTGTCGTGTTCAGGGCCGTCGGCCCGCTCCGAGCCGGCGATCACGACCAATCATCAGCAAGGGTCTGAACAACAAATACAATTGCAGCCTATCAAGCTGCACCACCAGTGGACCAAGAACCAGCGTTGTTCCACTGCTGGCTCAAGGTCCTCCAGTTCACATGACAGCGAGACAGGGCCGGTCCGTCAGAAGCGAGTGCCTATAACACGGCTGCCGACACAATATCCAACAATCATGATTAGTTTAAATTAGTTTTCTCCATGACTGTCACAAAATCGAAATTCGTCAGAAGTATGAACAGCTTCGGAATTTTTCTTTGTATTTTTAACCTTTAAAGCGCTAAATTAAATGATTTAAATTTTCACTCACTTGAAGTTGTATATCACTACCGTGACCTACAGCTTCAAAATTACTCACATTTGCAAATCTTTATATTTAAACAAATATTGTGTTATGTGTTGAGCAGGTGATAGTGATAAAATACGATGGGCAATAATGCAATACGATTTCTTACATGGTTGCCCTTTTTTATTGTTCATGATAAAAACATAAATGTAGGCCCCCTAATAGCGGATTAACTCGGAACAGTTTTAAAAAGTGTGAGTGTGTAGTACTGTAGTATAATTGTCAGAATGTATGACAGGGGTTATTGCAATATTGAATAAAATAATAATAATATTAAAATTGTAGCCCCATCCCAAGAAAAATACACTAAAAACTAGTCATCCAAGCCGCCTGCTTCAATTTCAACTGTAAATGAAAGAAATCGGTTTATTTTGGATACTTCCTGTTTTCTGAAATACACCAAAAACAAATCCGTCAATTTGTTCAGACAGTATCGTTGGACAACTGAATTTGGCGGCCATTTTCCAAAATGGCCACCAGGTCAGGTGAGGTCGAAATAATTCCCCAGGCATACTGTACACTACATTAGTGAAATTTAAAAAACAATCTGCATAGATTATTATTATTATTATTATTATTATTATTATTATTATTATTATTATTATTATTATTATTATTATTATTATTATTATTATTATTATTATTATTATTATTATTATTATTATTATTATTATTATTATTATTATTATTATTATTATTATTATTCTCTAGTTTTTTTATATAGCGCCTTTTTTTTCAAAGCGCTTGTGTTTTCAGTCTCTGGAATAATATTGTCTTTTGAATAGGTATGTCTTCAGTCTTTTCTTGACGCGTGAAACACACGTGGTAATCCGTGTTCCGACAGCTAATAAATCTTAGTGAGACGTGTTAAGACGTGGAAAGACTCCAAAGTTTAGCGGTCTGTCACGGTCAAAGCACGGTTATCGGACGTGTATTACGCGTTGGTATCACGGGAAATAGCGTGTGTTTAGCTGCATATCACTGACAAATGCATTTTTCCGCGTACATAGCACTACCTAAGCACGTTTCAAACAAGTTCAAAATACTATTGATTACTGCCTAATCAATTCTGTATCACTTCTGTATCACTTCTGATTTGCGGCAAATAAAAGACCGTAATTTTCTGAAGACCTCGGCACTTGCAGTCTAGATGTCAAGGGGTGAACATGAATCCCATTTTTTGTTTATTTCATATGTACTTTGTCATTTATTTTTTTGCTTGCTATTTCTTTTTCTTTTTTTCTTTTTTTTTCTCATTTCTAATTTTATTTCCTTCAATAAAATTTGTCAATGGATGTTCATTTATTTCAATTTATTTGTTTCTATTTATTAACCAGAGAAAACATCAACACATTTCGCAATTTTCACAATTCACAATTCCACCAATTTTATTGAAGTAACAGAAATGCAACAACATGGATGAACATCTGGAGTCTATTGTTCCTTATATGTAGCCTTACACGTAGCTGAACATGGTTACCCGTGGTTACCCGTGCTTCAGCAGTGCTTCAGCAGGGGAGCAGCCGCCGACGGCCATACCACGTACAAAGCACGGCCAAGCGCAGAATTGACCAATAATTACCACGCACGATCACGACCAACAGATTTTCTAACATTTTGGCCGTGATTAAGTTCTGTCTGACCAGGGCTTCAGTGGCAAAAACAAAACACGGCGGCGGTGTCGCACATCGGCGGCGGCGCACACGGCGGCGGCGTACACGGCGGCGGCAGCGGCGCACACGGCGGCGGCGCACACGCGGCGCACACGGTGGCGGCGGCGCACACGACGGCGGCACACACGGCGGCGGCACACACGGTGGCGGAGTACACGGTGGCGGCGGCGCCGCACGGTCAATGCAAAAACAGAAGCATCCACCCACCCTCCCCAATTAAGGGTATAAACAGAATCAGTATGTAGGCATCGCCAGTTCTTACCACTATGCCCACAGGCCGTTATCAGGTATTGTGTCATAGGTGTGACCGCGTGCCATCAGTGACTGGGGTGGTTTTCACTGTGCCAGTGGCCTGGGTGGGTTGCATATGACGTAACAGCACACTGCAGTTCAAAGAGGCATTTTACTGTCTGGGTATTAGAAGGGCAACATGGCGCACATAAAGGGCAAAATGTCACTCATGAAGGGCAACATGGCGCTTATGAAGGGCAACATGGCGCTCACAAAAGGCAACATATGGCACAGCGCCATGTTAGAAAGAGCTAGATGAAACACTGGTCTTAGTTAGCTCTTTCTGCTTCATTTGAATACCTATTATGGGTGTACGGCCATTATAAATTTTTCAATCCTTTCAGTGCAGGGACCGTCTTTAGAAGTCAGATTCTGACGTCTACAGACGTCAAATTCTGACATCTAAAGACGATCTCCGCGCTGAAAAAATAAAGGTAAAATTTACCAACTGCTCATGCTCCAGACAAGCTTAGAGCTTGTGACCACACTTGAAAACAGTTCGGAACATAATAATAATAATAATATATGTGTCAGAGGCAACTTTTGAAAATATGTAGACCTATTAGTTAAAATTATGCATATCCGGTAACCAGAAATGCTGGAAAGTTCTAAGATTGGGATAACAATAAAAAAGATGTTAGAGATAACTATTATGCAAATATGGGCATGAATTATCTAAAGCAGTATCTGACTACAAACAAAAACTCTTTGATTCCTTGAATGACTGTAGTGTTTCAGAGAAAGGCTGGTGGCGAGCAATTCGTGTGTTTTTAAGTGGGTCTAAGCAGAAAGTTCCAACTTTGCAATATGCTGATGGCTCTATCTGCACCGATACCAAGGATAAGGCTAATCTGCTCATCAAGATGTTTTTGTCTTATAGCGATATTAACGATAGTAAGCGGCGTTCACCCGACTGAGACTTTAAAACTGGTTCTCGATTAGAGCAAATGCACCTATCTGAATCCGATGTATTAGATATTCTTCAATCTTTAAAAATGAACAAAGCTACTGATCCCGATGACATAAGTCCAACGTTGCTGAAAATACAGCAGAAGTAATTTACAAATCTCTATCTCGCTTGTTTAACAAATCTCTTTCATCAAATACTTTTCCGGATTTTTGGAAAATAATCAATGTTGTTCCAATATTTAAAAAAGGGGACAGTCACCTCTGTAACAATTATCACCCAGTGTCATTACTGAGCGTTCCAGGACTTTTTTTTGAAAAATGCATTTTTAAAGACTTGTTTAATTACCTTCGTGACAATAATTTGATACATAAAATGCAGTCTGGTTTTATGACTAAAGACAGTACGACAAACCAATTAGTATTTTTATACCATACCATTACTGACGCTTTAAATAAAAATAAAAAGTTCGTGTTGTCTTTAAAGACATGAGCAAAGCTTTTGATAGAGTATGACACGCTGGTCTTGTTGCCAAATTAAATTCCACTGGTGTAACCGGTGATTTAAATCAGTGGTTTTCAAGTTATTTAGCTGGAAGAAAGCAGCGGGTAGTTTTAGATAATATAAATTCAGATTTTCTTTCGATTAAGGCCGGTGTTCCCCAAGGATCTGTTCTAACCCTCTTCTTTTTTTACTTCACATAAACGATATAGCTGATAACCTGCAATATGGGATCAGTCTTTTTCCAGACGATAACATTATTTTCACGTCTGCAGACATAATGAAAGAATGCACAAATGCTTTAAACAAAGATTTAATCGAAATGGAGGACTGGGCGGCCGCTTGGCTAGTGACATTCAGTGTCAAAAAAACTCTCGATATGGTGCCTTTTTTCATCCCAAACCAGTCGTACCTCCCCCGCTGCGTTGTATGAATGTTGACATTAAAGACTTTGTTGAGCATAGCCATCTTGGCTTGACTTTTACCTCCAATCTTAAATGGTCTTTTCATATAAATAATATATCTATTGAGGCTATCAAAAAATTACTAGGAAAGGTTTAGAACAATTATATTTTACCTATATCAGATCTTTGTTGGAATATGGTGATGTAGTATTTGCAAATGCAGCCCAGAACGATTTATATAAACTGGAGAAAATTCATAAGAGAGGTGCCAAAATCGTGGCGAGTGGCATAAGAGGAGTATCGTCAGCTGTTCTATTTGATGAACTGTCCTGGGATACGCTACCAGAGCGACGAGACAATCGGAAATTATTTATGTTTTCAGACATTGTACATCACCATACACCGACATACCTACATGACCTGTTGCCCGATAGTGTCCACACAAGAAGTGGAAATAGATATAATCTTAGGAACGCTGACAGTACAGACAACATATTATGTAGAACAAAATCCTTTAAATCTTCTTTTTTCCGACCTCAACTGTTTTTTTTGAAACAATTTGGATGAAAATTTAAAATCAATTGACGAAATCAATTGACGAAATCAATCAACGAAGTTGAGACCACCAAACATTACTCCATTTCGTGTCCTTTACACACGGAGGCTAGGAAGGATCTGATAGTATCAGTAATCCAATTAGGTTTGATATTTAATTGTAAAACTTTGCTCCACGGCAGCGATATTCAAACCCATTTTATCAATGAAAATCTAATGGAAGCTGTTGTTATCTTTTAAAGATCAAGTAGTAGATTTCCCCTCTTATAATGAGGTTGACTGCTCCATTTTATCAGCTAAACTGTATAATTACAATACTTTTGCCCTTACTGCCTATTTGAACTCTGTTACTACCACCTCCACCCACCACCGCCTTATTAATATCTGTGGCGGTGATAGCTTGTCTGTGTCTGCCTGCCGCTTGTTGAATCGTACCACTACCCTTGATTGAGAGCATTGCTTCTTCGAAAGGAGCCTTGGATTACATTCATATGTATTGTTCCAATCTAAAATATGCATGAAATGAAAACATATGCATACAACCAGAAATGTATACTGAAATATCGCTAAATATATTTTTAACCGAGTAGCAATTTCACGATCAGATATGAGTTAAATGTTCATAAAAAATGTTAACCCTTTAACCGCCAAATTATTCAATCTGAATTTTCACCCACTTGAAGTTAACTTCAAATGAGTGAAAATTATTCATATTTGACAAAATGGAGGTCAACTGTTTTCAAATATTGCTGATTGATGTAACATTTTATATTTAACATGTTTAAAAGGTGGTACTTAATGTGCTAATAAAAAATGAAAATATATGAATATATGCGGCACCGGCGGTTAAAGGGTACTATGGCTTACCTTTCACCCTACTTGCACCAGGTGATAATGGAGAGTCCCATAGATGCCGTCACAGTTATAGCAGCTGGTATGACCCTGGTGGAGGCCATCAAAGCGGCAGACACACTCAGTGACTTAGGCATTAACATACGCATCATAGATCCTTTCACAATCAAACCCATTGACGCAGACACCATTGGGAATGCTGCAAGAGCCACAGGAGGACGAGTGGTCACAGTTGAAGACCACTATGCAGAAGGTAATCTTCTTCTCATTTGAGAGCAAGCAGACTAAACTAACCGTACATTGTTTCAAGAAACGCTATATATGACCTGCTGATCAAGCAGGAATGGTAGGCCCCTTATTATTTTTACGAATGACTTCAAGTGATCATGGTGATGTTTACCGTATGCAGTATGGGGAAACATTGTACGCTCTGAGCCTTTTAACAGTTTGAGCGCTGATTATATTGTACACAAGCACAATGGGCAACAGCGAACTCTGCACCTTTGAAATTCCCTTATTATTGGGTCTTTTCTATTATTGGGGTTTCTTTAAAGAAATAATCACTGGGTAGTTTAATTACCCTAATAATTGCCGTCATTTAGGTAAAATAGAAAACTTACTAAATGAGGTAAAGCTACAGAGTGGAGGAAGGTAATCTTCTTCAAACAGATAAATATATAGACAAACGATATCAATTATCATAAGAACCTACAAAAACTTTTTAGATGAATAGGCCAGCTGTCAATTTGCTGTACAGTTGTCATATTTTTATAATGACACTAAATTACGTTATGACCAAAAATCGCCGGGTGACACATTATATTGAAATGTACTAATCAAGATCTAATTCTGTGCAGGTGGTCTTGGCGAGGCGGTAATGGTATCTCTACATCACTGTCGTGACGTCATTGTGAAGTGTCTGGCAGTAGAGGGTATTCCCAGGACAGGATCAGCGAAAGAACTTCTGGACTTGTATGGGATCGGTGCTTCTTCTATCGTGGAGGCAGTCAAAGACATCATCAGCCTCAGACCTGATGACGTCATTACTAATATCAACTGACCCCATTTGCAATAAGATACATTTCGTATGATGCAGTTAGTCAGATGTATCGTCAGTGGTGGCAAGTATACAATAAGTGTCGACCTCATAATGTACGCAGATGAGTTGACGAAACCATGGGATGGATTGAGTCGAGAATAGTTGAAATCATACAATGGATGGAGTTCTAAATGCTGAAAGTGTAAATTAATGATAATATAACTGAACTAATATTATTGCCTGCGAAGTGTGAAGTAAACAAGTTGTTTATTAGTGGTGTCTTATAAAGACACACAGTGCCAGACAAAGCTGAGATTAACATATCATATAATCCTTCTCAAATTAATATATACACACAATAAATATTGTATCTTATTATTATTATCACGATGTGGAGAAGCGACAAATAAAAATAGTTTGTAATCATTCAATGATAGATAGATAAATATTTATTGACGACATGAAATCGATATGTAGCCTTCTGCGTCATTAAAATGAAGTGGCATTATGTATGGCATGTATCATACCAGGATGCAGCTTGAGTGACTGGAGACACGGTAAAACCGGTCTACCAGAAAAAATAATAACTCGTAACACAAAACATACATAATACAATCATACATAGACCACAACATAGTATTTAAAACAAGCTCTGTGTTTGCGATTCACAAGATTGTATGTGATAAAAAGTGTATTTTTGTACCATTATTGTCGACATTTGACATCTGAGAGCAAATTACACAAATAAAACAAAAGTGGTATAAACGATAGCATAACTGCTAAAACATTTTTGTTTCCTAGTGATTTGAGTTATCAGTACAGCTTTTTCTCATCCTGCCCTTGGCAGGGGCAGATTATTATTCCCATGGAAACATCTCGTCTTGCCTGTGTAGAGATGTTTCCATTGAAATCTGTCCCCTCCCTACACAGTGAACCATCCGACGCGTGCTCATTGATCATAACATGCATGTCCATAACACACTGTAGAAGACCATACTAGCCTACTGCGGGAAAAGTATATCTATTGTTGTTTCATTGAAGTATCTGAATGTATTTTACAATTGTTGGTTTGCTCGTCACAAAAATACACTGTGACCAATCTAGAAAAGATATGTTGGCATTACATGAAAAAATTAAAAAGCTAGATTTACCCACTAACTTAGAACTAGAACTATTTGATTAATTTATTTTGCCGATTTTGTTGTATGGCTGTGAAGTCCGGGGATTTAAAAACGTTTTAATTTCAGCCCGACACCATGTCAAGTATTCCACTTTCTGTATTCATTGAAATTAGAATAAATAAATTTTGGTGTTAGTTAGTAGCAACACAGTATCCTCCAAGTGGTTAGACTAGTATCACACTGTTTCTTTTTATATATTTTTTGAAGAAATAACAGTGGTAAACTTGCAAATTTTAGATGGTCATCAACAACGACAAGAATACCAAAACAACCATGATAAGATGTAGGCTATAGTATTACGAAACACATCTAAAGATAGGACCTGTAATGACAAGCTTCTTACTGAAGTTGGACGATAAACGAACACACTATTGAATTAACAGATGATGCCGTTTTTGCAATAGCAACACATTGATGAATTTCATTTTGTTTCAGAATGTTCGATTTTTTCTTAGATATTTTTTTTTACCTAAATAGTATCACCAGTTACATAACATATTGAAGTTTGAAATCATCATATCATGTCAACATCCAAATGTGATATAAAAAAATATAAAAAATTGATCTATATTTCAAATATTCTTTCAATATGTTTTATCTTTCAATTTGACTTGTCGTTTACAGTGTTATTAAAATTGTGTTTCTAATCTTGATTACATGTATGTGTATTTGGGATATATTCTGTTATTTTGTACGTAGTAGGCATACGATCCGTGCCACACTGGCTACAGCTATGATCAATCATTGTCTATTATTGGTGTTATTATGCTTCATTCTTGCTGATTAAGTCTGCGTCATGTTTGCACCAGGTCGTCGCCGCGTCTATTCTTCAACGTCAGGTCATTTGATATAAATACTGCATCCAATTCCTCATACAGGTCATCACATTTAACAAAGAAGAATGATGAATTTAGGAACTACTTTAAAAACTGGAAACCTGCAAACTTTCACATGCTGGCCACGTCGACGCGGCGCTTATAAGCTTTCCAAGGCGCACATTTCATGGCGTTCATAATTAGATAGCTTGACCCAGAGCTTTTTAACCTTTTAACCATTAAAACGCTGAATTAAATAACTAAATAATTTCTATCACATCTGTAGCAGAGTCAGCGTCAGTATCCTATCACACTTGTAACATAGTCAGCGTCAGTATCCTATCTCTGTAAGAGAGTCAACGTCAGTATCCTATCTCTGTAAGAGAGTCAACGTCAGTATCCTATCTCTGTAAGAGAGTCAGCGTCAGTATCCTATCACATCTGTAACAGAGTCAGTGTCCTATCTCTGTAACAGAGTCAGCGTCAGTATCCTATCACATCTGTAACAGAGTCAGTGTCAGTATCTTATCACATCTGTAACAGAGTCAGTATCCTATCACATCTGTAACAGAGTCAGCGTCAGTATCCTATCACATCTGTAACAGAGTCTGTGTCAGTATCCTATCACATCTGTTACATGATCAGCGTCAGTATCCTATTCCACACCTGCAACAGAGTCATTGTCAGTATCCTATCACAATTGTAACACAGTCAGCGTCAGTATTCTATCACACCTGTAGCAGAGTCAGCGTCAGTATTCTATCACACCTGTAGCAGAGTCAGCGTCAGTATTCTATCACATCTGTAACAGAGTCAGTGTCAGTATCCTATCACATCTGTAACAGAGTCAGTGTCAGTATCCTATCACACCTGTAGCAGAGTCAGCGTCAGTATCCTATCACATCTGTAACACAGTCAGCGTCAGTATGATATCACATCTGTAACACAGTCAGCGTCAGTATCCTATAACATCTGTAACACAGTCAGCGTCAGTATGATATCACATCTGTAACACAGTCAGCGTCAGTATGATATCCTCACATGGACCTAAATGTTATCTCCACGCGCTCTGCTGGTTAAAAACCACGTTGTTCTGCAAGTTCGGCATTTTTCTGCGCCGTTTTTGCATCGAGAAATCTTTCCTTCTGAATCTGAACGCTCCACCTTCTTCCTCTGCGATCATGTCCCCCTCGCGACTGTGAGTGAGGGATTTGAAATGGTCCGAGTAATCCATGCTTCTGGGCGTGATATTCACCACGTTGTCCGTGTTGCCCGTCGCACACATGTACGACCTGTCGGGGTGGACCGGTGGCAGCACAAAGGTGTTCTTTCTAGGCGGGGGTCCCAGCTGGTTGTAGATCCTCTTGGAGTAGTTCATTTTTTCGTACCTCCGCGGAACGACTGGATCGCTGGCGGGGATGGACGGGATCACTGATGGCAATGACGTGGTGAGTCCTGTTTTGTACCGCTGACCCTGCAAATAATCACAGTCAATTCAATTTAGTTTATTATGTGTAATAATAATAATATAATACTTGTATAATAGATACAATATAAAAAAAAAAAAATTGATAACATTATCAGATAATGTTATAATACATACATAGGGCATATCCGATACGGACGTAGGCCTACATAATACAATTATTTTCCCGTTTTTTTGGCAAGGCTGATGTCAATCACACCAGAATGCGATTGGGATTAAGTGCACTGAACAGCCAGCGCTACAAGTACAACGTGGTCCCTTCGCCTTCCTGAAAGGTGCGGAACATCTAACTAAGACCCATACGATTTGTGTTTTGGTGTCCAGCTTATGCTGTCCCTCGTCAATCATTGACCCAAGATCTGAACCGCATACTTTCTGCCGATATATTACAAAATAAAAGTTGAAATAATTGTATGGTTAATGAACTGAAATGAATCGGGCTTCAGGCCACTTTTGTGCACATATAGGCTAAATTGGGCCAGGAGAGCCTACTGAGAATGGTGAGATGAGTGAGATGACACTGTCCTCCAGACCCAGGATTCGAAATTCGAGCCCTGGCGGTCTGAGGCCGAGCACACTACCTCTCGGTCACGGAGGCTCCCCAAAATACTGGGTTTTATGAGTGGATGGGGGAAAGACATTTGTGTTTCTTTCAAGCCGCCGAGCCCGGGAAACGAACCCCGAACTCTAGCGTGAAAGGCAGCGGCGCTAACCACCATCCCAGGGCCCCCGCCCAATAATTGTATGGTAGCCTACTGGTCGGAAAACATTGACCACCATACTTACTACCTAAAACATTGCACGATTTCATTCATTTCTGTGGCAGATTTTCATAACCATCTTTAATATTCCATCATCATCACAACTCTTTTATAGTAGCAGCTCATATATTTTATCATCTCATTTCATAATCTTTTTTCATGTTTATTTTTTCCATGTTTGACTCAGTTATATGTTTTGTGTTACTTATTATGAAGGAGAGCAACTTGTGGCAATTGCTGTTTTTAATCCTTTTGAGAAATAAATTATGTTTGAACCATAATAAAATTGAGCATATACCCAGGCCATTTATAAACAGTAGGCCTACCAGCTTCTTGCGCCGGAAACACAATATTTCCAATCTAAATAAATGAATCAAGAACATTTGGTCCAGCCTTTTGTAGGCCCCCTAGTATTTTTCAGCAAGTAATTTAACTTTTACTAGCCATCTTGTCAATTATTTGAATATGATCCTGTAAATGCAACCAATTAGGCTGTCCACCATGAGAGTATTATGTGTGTTATATATTGGCTCAATATAAACCGCTCCTCTCTTGTTCCTATGCCTAATAGGTGGAAGTCTTTATGTATCAACAATGGATATTTGTGCAGCGATTTGGAAAACATGTAAGGCATGGATGATTGGAAATGTATCTGCTTTCTCTTGATTACTCCGTGTATTTAACAAACCCACATCTGTGCGGTTAGATTTAGCACCTTCCATGATAGAAGCGACGAATTGTGGGTTTAATTGTGTCAAAACATTTATGAGCAAGAAGTAGTGTGAACTGATCTTTCCTTTCGGAGTTACAAACAAATGTTTTCAAATAAACTTTCAAATAAACTACCTCTTCTTCTTCGCCAAGACTGTCATTGTTTCTATATGATGATGCGTTAACTCATGTACTAATGTAATTCCATCTAATATGATGGTATGGTGTACATCATCATCAATCAATGAATGTCTCCCTTTAATAAAATTATGGTAGGCTCAATGTTACAACATACATGACTGTCACATGTGAATAAAGTAAAATTAATAGCGTTGGTTGCTGTAATAAAAAAAATGTATTTTGTTTTGGCACTTATTGAAATCAAAGTGTCACTAGAACGGCAATGAACAATCGCTACCCGATCTTCCAAACTATTGGTTTTATATTTCACTTGAAAAATAGATAGTGTTAAGGGTGTTGAAATCATGTTTTATTTTTTTTTATTTTTATTATATATATTTTATTTTTTAACACTATTTTAATGATCTATATTATGTTTTATATTTCACTTGCAAATAGGTAGAATTAAGGGTGTTACGGTGGTGTCAAAATCATGTGTTTTTATTTTCTAATTATTGATCTCAATGTGTCACTAAATCTAAAAATATATCTTTTTTCTAATTCTTTATGCTCTTCTGAACATTGTGTGTAATGTTATCTGAAATGCTCTATATTACATGACTATCTAATATCCATCTTACGTTGGTATAAAAATGATGTGTTTTTTTTGCATTGTCACCGAGATTGATTTAAATGAATAATTGTCACCCATTCTTGCAAATAATTTAATCTGTATTTTGCTTGTAAATGTGCAGTTTTATGGGTGATATGGTGGTGTGAAAATCATTTGTTTTTATTTTTTACTTTTAATGCTTAAAATTCCACTCTATTAAAAAAAAATCATTTCTGCATCCTCTTCCGAACATTGTGTGTAATATAATCTGTAATTTGGTTGATTACATTTATATCATTGATATCTGATGTGCATCAAATATAATTGGATGTTGCGCTAGTATAAAAATAATGTGTTTCCCCCCGTTTTCCATGGGACTGAAAGTGTCACTAAAACTAAATATAAAAATTGACCCCCTTTTTTCTGATTCACCGTAATCTTCTGAAAATATTGATGTGTGGTGTCATCAAATAACAAGAAAATCCCACGGCATTACTCACGCTCCTACACTTTACAACGCTGGCGCAAGAGCAAACACGCAGTCGATGACATCAGGCAAAATTCCCGGATTTTTCATAAAACCCGGCACGAGCGTGAACAAAATCAAGCCATGGAACTTTTCGCGTTGGCCTTCGCGCTCGCATTCGCCTTAGCGGTGGTGTGTTTTGGATATGATAAAATAGTGTAGGCATATTTGATCATTTACAAGCTCGCATTCGCTTTGGTGTGTTTTACGCTTAATATTTTGTTTCGCAGGAAAGTAAACGTCGAATTTGGCGCCTGTTCGCGTGCTGTCGTCGCCTGCGTTTCGCTCTCGCGTTCTTGGTGTGTTTTACGCTTTAAGTGAGTGAAAATTGATTTGTCAAAAGAGAGGCCCAATATACGTTCAATATGTCGTATTTAAAGTGATTATGCAAGTTTTAAAATTTATAATAGTCGTGATTGGATCTTTTAAAAGGCCTACTGTGTTTTGAAATAAATCCTTTCAATTTGTACGACATTTTTTAGCTCATACAAACTGATTTTTTCACGTGAAAAATATATTCATTCAAATTTATCAAATGTTAAGATTCCAATCTGAGTAAAGCACGAACTATATAACCTGTCTACTTTGAAAAGTAGGTATATTTGTTATAAAACTTTGGGTATTTATATTATGTTGTTGACTATAAATGAGCGAATGAATGGATGAATGGAAAATGTCAGTGACGCAGGACAATTTTATGATTTTCAAATTATTGAGATGTTATCAAAATATCCTTTTTAATATATTTAGACATTAGTCCCTAAATAGTATATAAGAGGAGGGGGTAGGTCTATTGTATGAACGATTAAAATGGAAACGGAAAGCATTGAAAACATGAACACAAATTAGTCTAATTTAGTCACTGAACGTTCTTTTCTAAAAAAATTCTTTCATACTTCAATATAAACAACCACAACACACAAATAATTTGATCACTGTAATAATATATTTACCCACTCTCCGGAATCTATCATATTCTGGTCCTGTTCTGATAAATGTGGTAGTGAGGGCACACTAGGCGTCGACAGGTTGGAATGCATTGAGTTGTTTTTCTTGTGTTTTGACTGGCTCTGCGATGTAGAAAACAGTATAACAATTTCACACATATAAACATGGTAAATAGAGTTTATTAAGTAAGTTCTGACGAACTCTTGCTTCTTGTTTCTTTAAACGATCTACATAATTATATGTATCATTTCGCCACCATTGAATTACTGGGGCGTATATGCCATCTGCAAGTAGCATATATACGCCCTTTATCACCAATTAAGGTGACGGATTGTTAGGGAACAATGAAATGAATCGGGTTTAGGACACTTTTTGTTCACATACAGGCTAAATTGAGCCAGGAGAACCTCCTGAGGATGAAGAGATGAGTGAGATGGCACTGCTCTCCAGGGACAGGATTCGAAATTCAAACCCTGGAGGTCTGAGGCCGAGAACGCTACCTTTCGGTCACGGAGGCTCCCCACAGACGAATTGTTAGGAGAGGAGCTTCACAACATTCATACGGAAGAGAAACTAGTTTTAATTCTCGCCTTATTGCCGCCAGTTTTTGTTCAATGCCGATTACATAGGATAAGCTCCACCTGGTGAATAATCACCCGCTCTAGCTGTGTACTGTGGGAGACAATGCTGGAAGGAAATGGTACCTGAACCATGACATGCAATGAGAGTTGACTTCACAAGCCTATTTAACCAAAAGCTACAACTCCATCTATGACGGTAACCATATAAAAGTTATTTTCTTACATGTAAAATCCAAGTAATTTCCAATCACTCCAATCGCTCCCGGCAGTGAAACACAACTTCCAGTGGCAATTTGTTTAATCTAAGTTCATATTTAGGTATATCATCCCCTTGTATAAGGTTGTATTTGCTACTTCAAAAAGGGGATCGTATAATCTCATCAGTGTCCGTATGCAATCATAGATCATGAGTGATCAACTTATACCACGTTTGTATTAAAAAAAGTAATTAATTCCAAGGTGTTTGTCCGCATATTTCCTGGATCATATTATAGGGTGGAATTACGGATACGGGGGGCATACGAATCTCAACATGCCATTCAAAGTAAAAAATTAGACGCTTACTTGAAAAGTAAGCAGTCACTGCCTCTTGGCTTTGTTATACTTACGTATTTGTACATCATCGTATCGTGGGGAATCAGGCTGACAACTAGTCCATTTCCTGTGTCCTTGAACTTGTTCAGTTCTGAAATCGCACCTCACCTGTTACTCTGAAAGCAATTAGTCACACTAATTATTGAGAGATAAGATCGTCGCTGTATTATTTACAATCCAGTAAATATGAGACGTTGTCCCAACGTTAGTTTACTGTTGAGACGACGTCGTAGACGGTGGGCCAACAGTAAACATACATACATACAAACTAATATATGCTTTGTAACGTTGACAACAATACAAACACATTACTGGCTTATTTGAGGATCTAGGTAGGGATATGCCCTAAAACATTTTAATTTGGTCAATTCGACTATCTGCCACTATTTACTTTGATATGCCTGATATCTAGAAAACCGTGCCAGATAGATAGACCATTACTATAAAACAGAATGTGCGGTCTCAAGTAAGGATATGCCCTGAAAATGTTCAACTGGATCAAATTCAAAATGGCCGACTATCTGCCATTGATAACTTTAATATGCTTGATATCTGGAAAACCGTGCCAGATAGCTAGATCATTCTAACTATAAAACAAAATGTGCGGTTTCAGGTATAGCTAGACCATTACTATAAAACAAAGTATGCGGTTTCGATTAGGGCTATGCCGTACCGGGAAAGTCCCCCAGCCAAACCCCGTGCAGGGCCGTGTGGGCGCCTCCCTGAACAAAATCAACTTGATCAAATTAAAACTGGCAGACCATCGGCCCTTTTAAGTTGAATATGACCGATCAGGCATACCGTGGCAGATAGCTAGACCATTGCTGTAGAACAAAATGTGTGGTTTCAGGGAGGGATACATACCCTGAACAAATTCAACTCCATCAAATTCACATCATTATTGACATTAATATGCATAATATCTGAAAAACCATGCGAGATAGCTAGACTATTAGAATAAAACAAAATGTATGGTTTAAGGGAAGGATATGCCCTGCACAATTTCACATCAACATCAAAATGGCCGACTTGCGGCCACCATAGACTATATTTTTTTCTTATGTACATGGCAAACTGTTGTAGACAGCTAGACCATTACTGTGAAACAAACCATAAATAATGCAACCTAAATAATTTAAATTTTGACCCTAATTCGAATTGTGTTTTGCTGCAGCGACCTACAACGCCAACTTCGTGAAAGATAGGCCTAGGCCTACTCATATTCGTTTTATTTGAGACCAAGGAGACTAAGGAGAAATTTCACTGCCATGAAACGTCATATGTCACGTTAAGAAAAAAGATAACAATTATTGTAGCCGACAAGATTAGCAAATGCTAGTTTTTAATGTGATAAAAAAAGTTTTCTTTATCTGATTCAAATTGCGGTTCGCAGCAGCGAGAAACAGTTACGTTTTGAATGAATGAAAAATTTGTTGAATTAATTTCTGCAGGATTCGTATTTGTGTCAGAAACACTTTTATTATTACTTCAGTGTTGATATGTTCATATCCAGCCGTGCTTTCTGGATCCATTGCAGAGATTGTATTAGTATCGCGTGATCGTACTGCAATCGCTATGTTACGGTAATCAATGGGACTTTTTAATTTGTTCAATACAATAGCAATATTAATACACAGTCGGACTAAATTAGTTTCTGACTACTGTCATGTATAACTATGTTTGTTCTGAAATTCATTGACTGTGATCAAACGTTCAATACTTCAGATTTTAAATATTTCATAAACATTTGGATAGTACGGAGCTTTTTATAAGGGACATTTCAAGAAAATAAATTGTAACTGAACGTATTAAATTGGTGCGCACCAAATAATTATTTGGATTATTTGGTGCGCACCAAATCATTTGGTGAGCACCAAATCATTTGGTGCGCGCGCAGCAAATAATTCAAAGAATTAATTGGAGCGCACCAACCGATTTGGCGCCCACCAAATAATTAATTAATGTGCAAAGCACCAAAGCATTTAGTGCGCACCAATTAAATAGTCTCAAGGTACAATTTATTTTTTTGAAATCTCCCTTAAAAAGTAATGTGAGTATTTTGAGTGATGTAATAGTCAAAAACATGTTTGGATAAATTCACTAATTTCCGTAGGGCAGCACATGCTCTATAGAATAATTACCTACATAACCATTATCAATTTACTTCGCAATGTAATTTAAATCATGTTCACTTTGACCAGAGTGAAATGATCATCAAAATTCCACGTATAAAATAATAGGGAATAAAATCGACCTAAATTAATACTGGTAATGCATGCACTTGATCAGCTCTGTACTTCATTATGAATCTGTATTTGTAAGAATTCTGATGAAGGTCGGGGTCACTATGATCATATTTCTGAGTTCGTTCAGAAAAATGGAAATTTGTAAATCGTTCACACGTCTTTGACGACAGCCCATCATTAAATCAACATTGGGCCAATGTCTGTTTCTCCGAGCACACATTTACAGTTCCTCTTCGATTCATGTCATTGCGGTCAAGCGAGTTCAGTCTCTTCAGATCCGTGGGAGTGAATGCAAATAGTCACAATTAATTATGGTAATAATGGGTCGTAATATTATAATATTTATGCGTGACAGTCAGTGAATATTGCCTCACGGCCGTGTGTTATGAGGCAGCATCGAGTTGCGAGGTCATATATTTATACCCTATATCAACATGACCGATTAAGAGAGGGACGTGGCGCATTGTTAGAGCGTGGCACTTTGCTATAGCTGTCGTCTGTCGCGCGGGTTCAATCTCCTCTTAGTGGAAATTATTTTGTTCTCAGAAAAATGTCATACCCACGCGTCGTTGAAGTGACACATATTAATGAACATGTCCCTTGACCAGGGTAAATGTGAATGTCTGCTCCATATTTTCTACAAAACTCGATAACAGACTATAGCCTCTTTCGTTTTTCGCCTTTTCATAAATAACATGCAACAAAACTACATAGGCCTACTCCTTTATCTGTTTTTAACTTAAAAAATGTATAAATGTATTCACAAAAGTGGCCGGTTTAGGTAAAGTTAAGTAAGTTAATAAGTAAGTATATATTAAAATATATATATATATAAAGTATGATGCCTGATTATTGTAGTCAGACAGACAGTGTAAGGTTTGAAGCCGAGTTACCATAGGCCTACATATTTTCATTTTTTATTTTGCATTAATTTGTAATAACTTTTTTTCAACACACACACACTCACATTTCGTATTCCATAATTATGTTTATCAATTATATAACAAGACCAGCTAGTAGCCTTGTTGTTGCTTAAAAAGTAACTGTTGTTTGCCTTCTGCTTGGCAGTGCACTAAACCTGCCATATCGAGGCGGAACGCGACCGATATTATAACGCCACGAAATATAGTTTAACTAAATTTGTGACTATTTATAAATCCCGTCAGCTGATTTTAAATCAATCTGTCAGTTATTTATTGTGCGAAAGCATTTTGCAAACAACTTTCAAAATAATGCGACCATTTTAACCATTTGTGATACATGCGGAGTTCTAACCCGAAATAGTGAAATGTGTGATCCTTCTAACAAACTGGATCCAGATTTGTTGCATTTGCTGACGTCCCAATCTTCTTGTATTTCCAGTCGTTGTTGTTGGATCAAATGCATGCGCAGAATTAGCTGCCTTGTCGATAAATCAAGAGCTGAGTTTGTCGAGACGATTTGATTCAGTGTCTTGCCAAAATTACAGATTTTGTATAATAACGTATATCATGGCTTAATCAGATTCGGATGTCAATCCAGGACATAGGCCTATAGATAACAAAACAAAGTGGCATCATTTTCTATCTGTGAATATGTTGTCATCGGCTTCAAGTTTTAGCTTAGCGGATGTGTTGTTTCACTGTTCCAGCGACGTGATCGTCATCACAAAGCGGACACTGAGAGACGGAGGTGTATCCTGTCTGAGATCCATAACGCGAGTACTGTAAGTAGTCCCGAGTTTGTCAACGGATCAATGCCGGGTCAGCATTGGACCTCCGCGCTCGTGTTCTGCGCCTGTAAAAACACCTGCCTTCATTGTCCGATTGTGCCCATGAAAACTATCGCTTTATAAACTGCGGTGCCAAGACAAACCGCTATCTCATGTTACCTGAAAAAGTGACCTGTTAATGCTGTTTGTCTTTGCGCCACACTCTCACCTTTCGTACCCGAGTCTCACAAAGCTGGATACAGGACTGGAGCGGGTCCTGTGATCCGTAGACATGGATCCTGATCCCTGTGACCGTCCTCAGGCCTCGCTGTCACCTGTGTGAGCGGGGGACGCGGCCCGGATCCTCATTTATGTATCGCGCTCAAAGTCAACACACACCCTTTCACGGCCAGAGTTCATTCCTGTAGTTATGGCCAGACTAGACCACGACTAGATCTTGTTTTTCTGCAGTTATTGTTATAACCTTTTATACGTGTCGGTAATACGAGACATTCACCAAAGTTGTATAAATGTTGGTCTACCGGCGCAGACAGTAGACCAACATCGAGCTGACTTTGGGTGAACGCCTCGTGTTTGTTGGAAGACGTTTGCGTGACGGCTTTCACCCCCTTAAGCTCCAGACGCGGCTACACTTCATTTTTATTTGATAACAGGGCTGCCTTTGAAGGTAGAACGTGTCTTCAATGAACATAATATTAAAAGACTCTCCTTCGATTTGAAAAGTCTACAAGTAATTTTTACCCGATAGGAGTTGCAGATTTCATCAGCAAAACATTAAATGGGTGACAATAATAATTCAATCACTTAGTTGTAGAAGGGCTAAAAATCAATTGTTTTTTGCAACTGATCGATTTTATCTGACCCATCAAGCGTCAAGTACGACGTCTTTAAGCAATTGTTTTTGCCGGAGAATTAACCCGGCTGATTCATTTAATGCAAAATGTATCTGCTTGGTGAGACGTCATTTTCTTATCCCGCCTATATTTATGGTAAACCGACAATATTATACATTGTGGAGAATTGATTATTAAAATAAGCTCCTGATAGCAAAATAAATGACTTTATGATGTTGCACCCTTTAGTGTTCATGAGACAAAAAACTAAATTTTACGTGCTCAATCATAAAATCTTCTTATACTTATATACATATTATTAACCGTAAAGTAGGTCTGTCCCAGCAAACACGATACATTCACCTAATGTCGATTTAATGTTGGCCTGCCGTAAGCAGCGTCGGCCTAGCATTACTCAGCATTGGGCCAATGTCTCATGTCGCATGGGATTATGTATTGGTGATAAGAGCGTTGTGTATTTTACGTCAACATGTGATAACTTTTCAGCAAACATGAGACAACGGCCCAACGTTGGTTACTGTTGGGCCGACGTCGTAGACGGTGGTCCAACAGTAAACCAACGTTAAGCCAACGTCTCATGCTTGCTGATGACGTGATCCAAATAACGTAACATGTTGCATTCGTTTGTAGATGACATTGTTAATGTAACTGTCAGCTTCAAGTAAATAAAAAATACCCGTGAATTAGGTGTTTAAATTATGAACTGACGCCAGGCTATAATGTTTTTATAATTATGCTGATGACAATAGTAATAGAGTGATATCTTTTAGAATTGTCAATGTCGACAGCGAATCTGATGAGTGAATATTGCTTTACATCGATTTCTACACAATCATGGCAATATCGCGACAGAAGGAAGCCCGAAGTCGGGACTATGCCCTACTCTTGTCGAATAACAAAAATGTTAGCCGAATTGTGCAGCAAGATATCTTAAATAAAGCACCAGTAGTAGGCCTATTAGTAAACCATAACAGGGAGGCCGATATGTATAGTTTTATAGTAAACTATGCACCAGGGGGGGCAATATGTATAGTTTTGTTGTAAACTATACACCAGGGGGGGGGGCAATATGTTTAGTTTAATAGTAAACTTTACATCAGGGAGGCTAATAGGTTTAGTTTTATGGTAAACTATATACCAGGAAAGCCGATGTGTATAGTTGTATGGTGAACTAAACACCAGGGAGGTCGATATGTATAGGGCCTAGCCTCATAGTAAATTACACACCAAGGAGGCAAAAATAAAAAGTTTCATGGTAAACTATACATCAGGAAGGGCGATGTGCATAGTTTCATGGTAAACTATACACCAGGAAGGCCAATGTGCATAGTTTCATGGTAAACTATTCACCAGGAAGGACAATGTGCATAGTTTCATGGTAAACTATTCACCAGGAAGGACAATGTGCATAGTTTAGTTTCATGGGAAACTATACACCAGGGGGGGCAATATATATAGTTTTGTTGTAAGCTATACGTGTACCAGGAAAATGTATAGTTATGGTAACTATTTACCAGGGATACACCAATATAGCATAGTTTTAAAACACATGATATATATTCCGTTTGTTTAAAGCTGCATGGTAAATAGCGTCAACAATGTCAGCTTCAATTGAGTAGGCCTACACAGTGTGGACCTACCTGCATGCGGGCAAAGTCACACCTCCACGGAATGGGGTCCGCCACAATGTAAATATTATGGTTCAGTGAAGCAAAACCACACACCTGAGCTTTACCTGGTTAAGCGAGCATAGGATGTCGAGTTGTGTTGTTATGATTGTCATTTGTAGCGGGACAGCCCGGTGAACACCAGATATTGCTTATAATTTTTTAATAGTTATGGTGTTTTCTGCTAGGGCAAACATCGCAGACAATGGTCCAACATTATAACAGCATAGGACTAACGTCTCGCGTCTGTTGGGAGTCTCGATAATAAAGTCGAATGGCTCGATATTATCCGGAAGTAATTATCATGACTCATTTATTACCATGTAGCAGATTTCGGCTTGTATAAAACATAACAGTGTCATTACAATTGTTTTGGAAATTCATGACAGTTTTAGATTGTCTCTAAATCATTATAATTTGCATATCGTTGTTAAACGGTCATAATATTGTATGTGACTTTCATTTGAGTCGTTAGGGGTCGATAATTTTAGCCTTGATCGTTTGAGAATTGGGAGTGAATTAATCCATGTAAAACTCCCTTCTAACAAAAGTAAACAATTGTGTTAGTTTCTACAAAACCCGGAGACATAATTATATAACCTTCAAAATATGTTATTTAACCAGTTATATTTAAAACATAGTAAATAATGAAATATAACATGTTAAATTATAAATTACATATAAATATTCTATTATAACATATTAAATTATAAAGTATAGCTTATTAGGTTGCGGTATTTTCTTAATTTACGTTACTCAGAATATACAGTCCCCTGACTTAAGTCTTATAGACATACAGACAGAGATTTCATTGACAATTAAAAGTCACAGTTGAATATAGGCATATATGCGCCACTAGCAGGTAAAGGGTTAAAGTGCTAATCAAAATGTTGAAAATGATTATAATCACGATTGACGCCTAAGGGGTTAATGTATCTGCCATTTACGGATTAAGCACCTCTTGAACCCCAGTGAGTGGTTTATCGCCCTAAAAATCAGATCCCTCCTCCGCGGATAATCCTAATAATAGCGCCAACTCTTGAAGTGTGATCGATTTTATCGATTACACCATTGCAATGCTAAGACAGACAACAGTAACTGCTTACTAAAAAAGTAAGCAGTTACGGCTGTTTGCCTTTGCGCGGCAGATCCAGACCAATGATCATCCATCATTTACCCTGAAACGTAACGGCTTGGAATCTGAAACCACGGCGCGGATAAATAGCTATAATTATGATAGAAGTGGACTGCCTTTTCGTGACGATTCCTCTATATAGTTATTACTCGTTGCGCATGTAGGCCTAGTTGTTATTTTACTGGATACACAATGTTGTACCAACGTTAAGACAAAATCATTGATGTTGATGCAACTTTTATCCAACGTCGTATGCCCAGTGGGCAGTAATTGTACGATAGGGGATACAAAGGCTAGCTCGAACAAAATTTAGAAAAAAAATACTGATCTAATGTTTTATATGATGAAGTTAGGAACCTAATAGTATTGTCCAGAAGTATTCAACTATGCATGCTATTTTTAGCATACATTATTCTCAAATTGAAAACAAAGTAGAATCAGAAAGACATGTTATCAAAGTTAATTTTTTCACTGTTCGAATAAACCCCACACTTGGGTATGGTTCGGGCACGGGATGGGGTGCATTTGAACAATGTTGGGAGTATCAGATATTTTGTGGGGTTAATCTGATTAGTCGAACTAGCCCCATTTGCTTTGTCCTTTGTTCGAACAAAGCCCACATGGATGTATTTTGAAAAATCTTATATTTATAACTGACATCATAGAAGGTAACCTGTATAAAGTAATATCAACTTCAGTTAGGGGCACCACCGCTAAAGGAGTTGAAAATGTCAGGTGCAATGGCGAACATTGAGCAAAATAGCGGGTTGTGCGATTGCAGAAAAATACTTTTGACCCCTCTATGGAAAAAGTGTTTTTACTTTCTCATAATTTGTTTTGAAAAAAACCTTCATGGAATTTCTCGCTATAAAATATAGGTCCGATAATATGTGCAAGTGGTTTATCCCTTTAATCAATTTTTCTTCTCACACTAGAAATAATTGAAAAATTATTATGCTTGAAGTTGGGTGTTACAAAGACTGATTATTTAATTATCGTTTGTGGGTCGGCGAATCCTAGCTATCATCATGGATTGGCTTCATTGTAGACCCAACTAAATGCTCCGCATGGTCAATGGTCTAAGAAGTGGGTTCGTCACAAGATAAATATTATTGATCTGTGCAGCAAAGCAACTTTAAATTAAAAAGATTATCGAAAACTAATATGGATATTAAAATAGTTTGAAAATTAAACACACATTGCACACAAGGGGGGGGGGGCGTGGACGACACAGCGACGCCCCTTCTTCTAACAGCAGAATTTAGGAAAAATGCATTACTATAATTAAAAAATTGCCAAAATTTTATTTTACAAGGGTCTCTTCATCTCATTTTTATTTGTATAATACACACCAGATTGCAGTAGAATTCAGATGATATTTCGTCGGCCCCCTCCTTTCTAAAATCCTGGATTCGTCCCGGTCGAGAGCGTGCTGGAAGAAACTTGACATCTTTCTTTTTTTTAAATTGAATCTATATATAGGGCCCATAGCTCCCTCTGTTAAATAATGTATAACACTTAAACCCTGAGCTGTCATTTCAATATATCCCGCTACTGAAGTGTCTGAACGTTAGACCTACTTGTATTGGCCTTGTAAACTGGTCAAATATACGTTACAATTTGGATCAGTGTAACAGATCTGGGACATTTCAGTTGAAAAAATGATTATGTAAGAGATAAAAAATTCACAGAAAGAAGATTTTAGTGGACACCAGCGCTGCAAGGGTTAACTAACAGTTTAAAGCACGTGGGTAAAGACTACTATAATGAACACCAGCACTCCAAGGGTCAACTAACAGTTTAAAGCACGTGGGTAAAGACTAGGCTACTATAATGAACACCAGTGATCCAAGGGTCAACTAACAGTTTAATGCACGTGGGTAAAGACTACTATAATGAACACCAGTGATCCAAGGGTCAACTAACAGTTTAATGCACGTGGGTAAAGACTACTATAATGAAAACCAGTGATCCAAGGGTCAACTAACAGTTTAATGCACGTGGGTAAAGACTACTATAATGAGCACCAGTGATCCAAGGGTCAATTAACAATTTAAAGCACGTGGGTAAAGACTACTATAATGTTTACCAGTACTCCAAGGGTCAACTAACAGTTTAATGCACTTGGATTGTGAAAGATATCCATGCATGGATTTCATTGTCGAGATTTTCTTAAATTGGCGGAAAAGTAAAAAGGCAACAACAATATTTTTTATGTGAATTGAGTGGCATTGATCGAAGAACCCAACATTCAAACACCTGCCCTGTAAACACGAGACGTTGACGTAATGTTGGATTAATGTTGGACCATCGTCATCGACGCTGGTCCAACGCACATTAACCCAACATTTGGTCGGTCACGTCTCGTGCTTTCTGGGTACTATATATTATATTTTGTTAGGAATAGCATACAATACAGTTAGACATACCAGGACCTTTCTAGCAAGCAGCAAGCACGAGGTATTCACCCAATGCTGTTTCGATGTTGGTCCACTGGCCCAGCATCGAAACAGCATTGGGTGAATACCTCGTGTTAACGGTTTGCGGGGTTTCTTTATATAACCCCGTAGATAGTTCTTGGGCCAAGCAATTTGCTTGGCCTTTCAACCTGTTAGCTAAGTGTTATCCCACTAATACGACCACTGGGAATGACTTTGGTATCATAGCCACATTTGGTGTGATAATCCCTGCAAGCGGTATGGCTAATACAATTAATCCAACAGGTAAACCAAATATAGAACCACGAGGCGATCAGCTAATGCTAGGTTGAGGTTGGGCCGGCGTCGCAGACGGTGGCCCAACCTCAACCCAGCATTAGCTGATCGCCTCGTGTTTCTTGGATTAAACCTACATCCACGACTCTAATCTGTACAGTCTACACAACATCGGTTCAGCATTGGGCCAACGTCTGTAACGCTGCCACAACATTGGGCAAAAATGTCGCGCTTACTGAATTCAAGTAAGTAAGTAAGTGACCGAGAGGTAGCGTGCTCGGTCTCAGACCGCCAGGGCTCGAATTTCGAATCCTGTGTCTGGAGGACAGTGTCATCTCAATCATCTCACCATCCTCAGGAGGTTCTCCTGGCCCAGTTTAGCCTATATGTGCACAAAGGTGGCCTAAAGCCCGATTCATTTCATTTCATTTTCATTTACTGAATTCAAGTATTATCCTTTCCAGTGCAAATTACTTTTTTGGCGTTTTCGGACGCATTTGCACAATATATTGACTGATATTTATCAAATGTGCTGGCGCGAAAGCACAGTAAATAAGTAGGCCTACTACCAGCCTAGTTTTTAAACTCGGGCATAAGGCTGTTAATTATTTTATAAGAAAGAGAAATGCGAAGGCGTTATGCAGCACTTAAATCGTTAATCGTGTATAGATTTCCATTGCAGACGGGAGGCAAATATTATTAGAGCATAAGCAGCTTAGCGTGGGGCATCCACCCTCTAAGTGCTACAGCCGTATTTGTCAATAAGTATATTATAAATATATCAGACTCCATTTCTACTCGGAATTGAACATGGTAGTAATAGTAAAGCATCAGAGGGACCAAATTTTCGAGGTACTTAAACCGGCGGTACAACATGTGTCCACATGTCTAGAATTGTTCTCAGGGATCTCTAGATACAGAATCTGGTTGATGACATTGCCGGTAATGGGGGCGGGCTGAGAATTTGACACTTTTGTACACCTACCCAATTTTTAGAGAAAAAAATCGCTTAAATATGATTTTCGCGTCATTCTCACTGTATCACAATGCTGGTCATATATCTGTGGAGATAAAATGTAAAAAAATATATAATTTTGCAGTAGCATCCCACCTCGAAGAGCTATTTTGGATATTGTAGATATGTCGCAAAATGCAATTTTTCGAAATTGTCAATTTTTTCCATTTGTTTGCATATAGTTTATGACAACAGGTTCGTTTATGCATAAAAGTCTTCATGAGCGGGACCATTTGGTTCAGATACATCCCTTAAGTCAGAATTAGGTTACCAATGCTTTTTTTCGTGTAATTGATCATTATGGTCAATTTCAAAATGGCCGCCGTAAAATCCATGATTCTCCTGAAATGTATTATCAAACATGGTTTTCGTAAATTTCACATCACAATCACAGTTTTGGTATCTAATCTTACATTTTATTGCTCGCTTAATATTTACAAATGCTGTAATGTGATATTTACCACCGAATCCAAGATGGCCGCCAGAAAATTGTCAAGAAAATGTTCACAATTTCACTTTTTTGCAAATAGTTTATAAGCACAGCTCTAATGGTGTGCGATAACCTCCATGAGCGGTATCATTTCATTGAGAGACACGTAGGCCTACCCATGAAAAAAATTCAGGTGATTAATGTTTGATGTGTTGAATAATTAATAATTATGGCCTATTTCAAAATAGTCACCGTGAAATCAATTACTGGTAATTCTCGTAAAATGCATTATTGAACATGTTTGTTACACAGCTATCTCACAGACATGATTTAAGTGTCTAATCTTACTTTTTATCCCTCACCATGTCCAATAAAAGTATAATAACATGGGGAAAAAGTACAAAAATCACTAGGAAATTCAAGACGGCCGCCGCAACATTTTCAAAATGTCGTACCATTTTACAAATAATTTATGAGCACACGCTCTATTCTATAAATGTATGAAAACCTCCATGAGCGGTATTATTTAGTTCCGTGATGTCCTATGAGTCAAGATCAGGTCATTAATGCTTGATTTTTTAAGTAATTAATAATTATGGCCGATTACAAAATGGCCGCCATGAAATCAATGAATATCCCTAAAATGCTTTATTGAATATGTTGTTCATAATATAATAGTCATCTCACAAACGCGGTCTTGGTATTTAATTTTGCATTTTAAATTTCAGTGAATCCACTAAAAGTAATGTTAAGTGCTTTAAGATCTAAGATGGCAGCAGTGAAAATATGCGTTTGTTTAGCTCAGCCACTACAAAAGCGATCACACCCACTATGAAAATGATCTAAGCCACTCCAAAAGTGATCTTGATGACTAAATAAGTGATCACGGCCACTTTGAAAGATCACATCCACTGCAAAGGTAGCCTAGCCATTAACAAACCGGTGTCAGCCACTGAAAAAGTTATCTAAGCCATTACAAAGTGATCTTGGCCACTGAAAAAAATGATCACAGCCACTTTAAAAATTATCTAAACCACTACAAAAGTGATCTTGACCACCGAAGAAGTAATTACAACCACTTTAAAAGTTATCTCAGCCACTACAGAAGTTAACCTAGACGCTGCAGAAGTGATCACATCAACTGTAAAACTTATCTCAGCCACTACAAAAATGAGCTTAGCCACTAAAGAAGCGATCACACATACTTTGAAAATGAACTAAGCCACTCAAAAGTGATCTTGACGACTAAATGAGTGATCACATCCACTTTAAAAGTTATCTCAGCCACTACACAAGTTATCATGACCACTGAAGAAGTGACCATAGCCACTTTGAAAGTTATGTCAGCCACAACAAAGACAATTATGGTCACTAACAAACTAGTGTCAGCCACTGAAAAAGTTATCTAAGCCATTACAGAGTGATCTTAGCCACTGAAGAAGTGATCACAGCCACTTGAAAAATGTTCTTGGTCAGTGAAGAAGTGATAACAGCCACTTTGCAAATTATGTCAGCCACTACAACGTGATCTTGGCCACTTGGTGTCTGCTGCTGTACTATAAATAATCGCACGTATGTATACTAGATTAATACTAAAAATAATCGTTGTACTTTTTAATCAGATAAAGGCTTATTTTGGCTGTCTCAGCACAGTAGGCCTACTTTTGCAATTCAGTGGGGTTTCAGGTTATTTTTGTGTACACGTAGGCTAAACTGAGTCATGCAATTCAATGCTTGTAAAGGTCAAAGCCAGCAAACACAAGATGTTGTACCAATGTGGTTTTAATGGTTGACCAGTGTCGCAGACGATAGTCCAGCATTTAAACAATCTTAGGACGGCATATTGTGTGTTATGAAAGTTCACAGGGTAATCGAAACAGAAAAGAGTGACACGCAATCATAATAAATATATATTTAGGAACAAACAAATGCAATCTATGTGAGGCTAGGCACTCGCGCTGAGAAAGTTGAAAGGGGCCAATGGGTGGGGCTAATGTATACATAATTATACACACTACATAGCGGGTGCCTGTCACCCACTCAGCATGACTGTAGTCTTTTAATTCGCGATGTAAACATACCAGATTATCGTCTAGATTTCAAGCATGTGCGATAGCACATTTCTACCCTTTAACATGTTTAAACAATTGGAATATATGTCCCGACAAATGCGTTATGTTGCTTTAATGTTTGACTGACGTTAACCCTTAGACCGCTAAGCACGACTATTATATCTTTTTTAATCAGTTGTATTTGCCGTTTAAATCGCAGTTACTGGGAACGAAATGAGTGTTTAAACATCAAGATTTGCAAATGCGTGGTCTCAAATTAATAAAATATAAATAATTTTCATTCACATCAACATGTTTAAGGTTTAAAAACGGTAGTCATACAAAAAATTTCTGTACGTGACAATTTATGTTTCATCGTAAGCCGATCACTATTTTCAAGTCAGCGTACCAGAGGGCACGTTGCAAACTAGTGTAAAAGGCGCAATTGAAAAAAAACCTATAGGACTGCCATAGTTTTTGCCTTTGCACGACAGCATAATATACTATAGGCGTAGTTCACGTTTGAAAAGCAAACACAGAAAACAAATACATTATTTCGTAGATTTATTGCACGTTATTTGACACAAATTATTTTTTATCAACAGGAATAATTTCCGGTAAATCCACGGAACAATAAATAGAACACGTAACAAACAACACGGCAAGATATAGAGGTCACCACGATACAGTACCAGTGCTATAATATAATTGACTCCCTGGAGATTGAAGGGCGTATATACTTTAGAAGTAGCAAATACGTCCCTTTAAGTCCAACGGAACGAATTGAAATAAACGACACATATCACCATCACAAGACAATACAGTATATCGTCACCTCGGAGCTAAACGGTTGTATCGTTCACTCATAGGAGTGGCACATATGACCATTTGTCTACGAAAGGGCGAAATTTTTAAAATAGTTTGTCACTAAACATTCCTAAATGAATCTGACAACATAAAACTAAAGTATGGAGAATGAAGATGAGATTTTGTTGACAAGTCTAGTTTTTAAACGTATTCATTCGTACATTTTCATTCATTTGAACTGATAATTGCCATCTTTTCAACCAAGTGTAGAGCACGCAGCCCTCTGCCTTGTAGGCTATCTAGGACACGTGGGAGAGATGGGGTGTGATTGCAATCAGCTGAGGTGACGTCAAGCAAAAAATTCGATAACTTTCCAGTAAATTAAGCTCAGATTAAATTTATAAAATAACTGTTCAAATGTGTGCATAAGCAAGCATATGTAGTGAGTTCAAGAGATGTGCTCCACACATCAGTTGCACATTGCTTGACGGCTGATATGAAATTTGTTTAGCCATTGCTAGCCATAGCCAGTTTCAAATAAATTAAAAACATCTTCAATGAATAATGCAAAGTTAAATAAAGATACATCTGCCATACCAGTCGTGTTAGATAAACACATTTAACTCGGACTTACATCACACAATATGAAGTTGAAGACATATTCAGGTGATTATACAATCTACCAGATTTGTGACTTATCAGACTGGCTATTCTGAGCATTTCCATCTTTGGTCATAATTCGACATATAATAGTGTAGTCAGTAGATGAACACAGTCGTTCTAAACGAAAAAGGCCTAGTTGCTGCATTCTGTCCATGCAGAGCAGAATACAACTATAGTATATAATAGGACTGAGAGAAATTGTGTACACTGTAAGTATAAACCACTGAAATGAGTAGAGTACGAGAACACTCAATCCTTAACAATATAAAACGACACAATTATTCATATAAAAAGAACATTAAATTACAAAATGAAATGTTGCAATGATCGCAGTTGCAAGTGGTTTTAAAAACAATTTTGATGCTTTGAAAATACATCTGGGTAGAATACAGAGGAAACATTGATTACAACACCAGCAGGAAATTGATGTAAAATTGATTTAAAATTGATATCAACAAAAATCAACTTGTCAAATTGATCTCTAATCAATATCAATTGGCAGCTAGGAGTAAACCCTTGCAGCACAGAAACCCTCTTTATAATATATGTCAGAATCTGACGTCTACAGACGTCAGATTCCCCGCACTGAAACCATTTATGATGGCCGTAGACATTTATGGTGATTTCAAATTGAAAAAAACCCTTTGGTCTCGATGGTTTAAACCATCTATGATGGGCGTAGACCAATAACATAGTTTTTCAAATGAAGCATTAGGAGCTAATTAAGACATTCATGGTGATTTCAAATTGAAAAAAACCCTATGGTCTCGATGGTTTATTCAAAAATATTTCAGAGTTATTAGGGTTAAAGGCCTTATGAATGCATATCAATAAAGTAATTGGTCCTGTTGACAGCATCTTCAACTATTACAAAATGGTGTGTGATAGCTATGTAATGGTCTAGAATTGACTGGACAAAATGGGTGACAGTGACATGTTCAATGCTCTACTTAACACCTTTCTGTAAAAAATCATTAGCAGTGTGCGCTGTAAAAGGTATCAGAAAACACAAGAGCTGTTTGTTTAGCGATGCATGTAATTTATACAAACTGGGAAGGTCATTTATCCTGAACACTCAAGTAAAAATAATCATTTGAGAATATAACAACATTAGAGCACATTTACACTAGTACATGATGTGTACACGGGGAGTAAAAAAGACAAGACATTGTAAAAAACACTCCAACAGTGTCATGTGAATGCATCTGCAGCATTTACATGAAATTATTCAAATATGGCAAGAGAAGATCAATAACAATAATACCAAAAAAGATGCCCACAATGGTCATTTGTGCAGAAGTACGTATATATCTGGCAAGATTCAATCGATTGACGTTATAACACTGTGCGATGAGCTATGCAAGCTTCAAGTAGAGCCACTGACTGCAACGTTGGCCCAACGTTGGGGCCAAATATTAAAAATATTAAACAGCGTGGTCAATTTTTATATGTTTGTAAAAATGTTATTACTGTATATCATTACTTGGCACCAAAAGTGCTTCAGATATGATGCCACTTCCTCATATGTACGTTTCAGATAATTTTTGAACTTGAAGATATCTAGTTAAATTAATTAAGGCACTGACAATTGACAACATTGCAGAAGTTATTATCTAAGTTTCTCTTTTGATTGAAGACTTAGTACAACGTAGTTTGTCCAATTGGTATATATAAAACCGAACGAGATCTCTTAGGCATTCAGTAAGCATACTAATAGAAAGTAAGTTCAATGTCAATATAAAGTGGCACAAAAAAATGTTAATATAACAACAAATAAAAATCAATCGCATAACATATATGATAATGTACAATAAATAGAGCAAGCAAAACCACGCATTGCAAAACAAAACAGCAAATAAATGTATCTTGTGTAGCCACTCAAGAACTGCCGGTTATCATTATAAAAACATGTATCTGCCAATTTGCAAGGAGTCAGTTACACTCCTTCAACCCTTTACCTTCTAACAACACAAATATGAGAAACAAAAAATCACATCAACAAGTATTCTAATGGCACAATTGATTTAATTTCCCTTAAAATTCTAAATCGAAGAATAAAAATGGTATGTGTACCATCAATAATTTGTTTGATATCAGCTCATTTCATCTCAGCTCTGGTGTAGGCTGAGCTGTGCATTAATACATAAAGATCCTAGTGACTGGATTAGTAGGTAAAGAGTTATTAGCAAAGGAATTAAAGCAGCAACATTTAAAAAAGACTAGCACTCTTAAAACTTCAATCTAAACAAAGGGAAGAATATAACATAACAAACAAACAAACAAACAAAATACAAATTGTATCAATAACAGTCCTCATGATAACCATCATATTAAATAACCTCCCTCATGTGTAGAACACAAGTATCATTCAAAATTACAAAAGAGTATCTTCAGAAAATGTAGGGAATGATTACATGAGAAATTCCGATCGTAATAAGTGGTGGACAGTCAGACAGCACCGCAAAGTACATAGCAGAACAATCAAAGAATAACACATGTATACAAGTATTATGGAGTGACATTGAATCACATTTGCGATCAAATATTTAAACAATGTGAAGTATTTTTCCTGGTATAAAACCTAAGAAAACATAGTGCAAAACATTAGCGAAGTTACAAACAATGAACAAATAGGAATGTGAACTTATATCATCAGGGATGATAGTGAAAGTGATTTTGATATGATGCATAATTATTTTTTTTACAGTATAACATTTTGTAGTTACTAACTAATTGAAAAATTGAAGTTGCTTTGAATCATTTTTGTGAATATTAATATAAGAATATATCAAAATATTATACTATGAAATAGATACAATTATCCAGAAAAACATGTATTTATTGGAGACTATGATGATGAGGTGTAAAAGCACGATAACATCAATAGCAATCTGTAAATTTCTTTCTCACTGATCACAAAAAGTGATTGAGAATATGTTATAAATTATTGTTATAATTATGTAACAAGTGATGAAAAATGAGGACTATTTGCACAATACAGTTTACTCTGTAAAAAAGGTACTTTCAAATGAAAGTATTCTATTATTTTTAATATTGTGAGCATGCAATCATCTATCAACACAGTATTGGAATACAATTGTATTTAAATATAATTAACCATCACAGCACCCAGGTTATTTAAATTAAAATCCTAAAACCACATGCATTCAGAAAAATGTGATACAATTGAAATATCGATATACATGTTCCGGTATATAAAATTGATTATTATGCACCATTCTTCATTTTCAGTTTTATGACATGACTAGAATATGCACAACTTCATAAACGACATTAAGGGAAACAGGACAAATGGAATAGTAAAGCTGAAGTGCAGAATATAGAACAGCTGGTAAGATTTGAGCATTAGTAATGAACACAACGAATGAGAACACACCACGAGGTATTTGCAAGTTTATGGCAAGTGGTGAAGTAATGGTTGATACAACATCGGGCAAATGCTGCATGGCATTGGCCCAAAGTGTTATGCTTCCAGGGGACACATAGGTAACAAAACACCAACATAATTGTGTATACATAAATAATAACTCAAATAGCCTTCGATTCTTTGACACCAAAAGCTGAATGCCATGGTATGCCGCTCACAAAATTAGGCCATTGGTGGTCAAAGGGTTAAATCAAGTAACAATTGGCAATATGATCAGGAAAATGTTAACGCTTAAAACACCAATAAGATAATCAACATTTTTTCTTACTCTCAGTGGTGTAAAAATTACCGATATTTGCTATATTTAAGGCCCAAAAAATCGAGCTTACAAACTTTCAAGCACATGTATTAACCTTTTACCTGCTAGGCACCTCTATATCAGGTTATTAACCTTTATCTGTTAGGAAATGTTAACATATTTTCAATTCCCACCACACAGTCAATTAAAATTATCCAATTTTTATCAAATATTTAAGTGAAAGCTTAGAATTAAATATTCTCATTTTGATGAGTTGTATGACTAGCAGGGAAAGGGGTAAGTAATAACTCTGATGCCTTATAAATATGAAGATAAGTGATGTACAGAAAGTGGAAACATTTTACAAACTTGAATTGCCGACGCTTCGAACTGCCTTCAGCAGATCTCAATCCCTCATAAACCGCAAAAGTGCTACATTATAAAAATTAACTTTTCACTCACTTGGAAGTTGTGTCTCACTACTGCGACCCACAATGTTAAGTGGATAAAAATTAATTGTATTTGTTTAAATTGAGACTAAACATTTGCAAGTCTTAATGATTAAGCTCTCAATAACTGATTTAATAGACTAATAAAACAGTTTAAAAAACGACTATGGTTGTGCTTGGTGCTTAAAGGGTTAATATCTTGATCACTCATTGATCATGGTGGATGATATGGAATTATCTGACAACCATAGAATGATAGGTGACAGTTAACAGAGTGGCATCACCCTGGTCTCACCATGGTCATTGTGTGCTCAAGACCTACTGAAGGCAGATTGCAACATTGCCGCCTATCATTACACAGTGAGTACAATTTGACCACTTTCTATAGGAATCTTAAAACCATGAACAACATATTATCCAAGTGACATACATTTTTCAATAAGATAAATCAAAATCTTTAATAAAATATATAGACATTAGTAACAGCATCGTAAAGAATGTAAAGTATAATAATAATAAATAAAAAACATAACTTAACATGGCATACACGAAAAAATGCTCTCAGTGAAGTCAAAGAACAGCATGAGCATTCTGACTGGCCAGTCTTTTCATACACAGAATATAAGTGAAATCAAGGTAGGTACATGTACATGTATAACTCTGGATTGGTCTGTGAAATGCATTTGAAATTATGTATTGCCAACAATTGGACTGCTGTAATGTGCTGTTATTTTTCATTGATTTTAAGCTGAAATTGCTGATGAATTTTTAAATGAAAAAAAAGCTACAAATGTACAAAAATTATATTTTCATAGAATTATAATCCTTGATTTTCATATTTTTTCCCACATTTGTTTTGTGAAATTTTGTCCTGGAGATTAAAGGGTCGTTGAAAAAGTGGCAGATTGACCTCTAATCCCAAGAAGGCAAAACAATATAGATGTATATGCTTCAGTAAAAATGCCTAAAAGTAATTAACCCTTTAACCGCCAAATTTTTCAAGTGAAATTCCCCCCCACTTGAAGTTGTGTCTCGCTGACGCGATCCACAACTTCAAGCGAGTAAAAATTATTCAGATTTGATAGAATGGGGGTAACTATTTTTAAATCTTGCTGATTGATGTCACATTTTATCTGAACATGTACTTAATGTGCTAATAAAAAAATGAGACGCCGAATATAATCGGACCGGCGGTTGAAGGGTTAATTTCTTTAACCCGTTCAAGCCCGAATTCACCATTGTCATCTTCAACCACTACAGTAGTGGATGAAGAAGATTTGATGTGGTTTGAAAATTGAAGAAAATTGTCATGTATTGGTAAGCCAGTTTCATGGAAATTCCCATTCTAAAAGCCTTAGTTGTAGGAAAATTAGGTCTGTTTCCATGGATGTAAAATGATGCTTCAATGCATCTTGAGAGTTTAAAGGGTTAAACACTAAGGGTTTATTAACACTTGTGCTGTGGGGACTGTACACATATGTAGGCAGGTATACAAAAGTATAACCAGAGTCACATTAAACCCTTATCCTGCTGGGCCTCTATGTGCCAAACAAGTTTCAAAACAACTATAATGATAATAGAAATGATTCTGTGTAAGATGTTCAGCTAAGAATACAATTTGTCAGATAATTATTTTTGAAAAATTGCATCAACTGTTATTGCAGAGCAAGGGATGAAGAAAGTGTCACGTGAAATGTAAAAATTCTATGTCAAGAATGTCTTTGAAGTGATTACATACAAGAAGTAAAATTCATTTGTTTTCATTTGCCACTTAAGCATTACAGATTTTTTAGATATATATATATTAATAAGAGTGATAACAGACTTTTTAAAGTCAAGCATTCTATGATTTTTTGACAAATAAGTTTTCAATTTACACGTATTTTAACCCTTTCAGTATGTGTGCCGTCCACACCGCAGCCTAATTATATGATGTCATACATTTGGGCTCAGTACTGGGGGAACATTACTGCCAGTAGTGAAAAGGTTAATAATACTATTATCACCCATTAAATTTGTAGTAATTATTATAATATTATCATGTTAATGTTAGCAGATGAGTCCAATTAAAGAATGACACCACCATTATTTGTCCTCAAACTGTCCTCACATTAGAGCACACTGCTGTTTTTGACGTCGCTTGACTGGAGGAGCAGGTAGGGAGGCTTGTGCTGGCTCCTCATATCCACCTTCAAAGTACACCCTGCAACATGTATTAAAATCATTTTGGTCAAATACATGTACTGAATTTTTCTTTCATCACTTTTTCCTAACATTGTTTACCCACTTTCCAGCTGATGATGTGGAAAACCCTCAATTCTAAAAACAGGGAGGTGATTTGGGTCTGATCATCAGAAATGCCCAGCCAAGTGCAGCAGGGCGGAAAATATCTTAGGCCACATCTACCCCCATGCAATGTGTTCTTTTTTGTTTCTTCACACAATTTACACGGGGTGTCTTTTGATCATAAAAATCAGAAACCCAAGAAAAATTGTAGAAATCTACTCTCTGTAATAAATAGACAAATTTTGTGATCGAACTTACATTCACAAAATAGATCTAATTGAATTGAAACACCTTTTAGTGATCTGAACAGAATTGGAGGTTTCCATGCAAGAACCTGCTAACTCATGTTCTTTGTAAGAATGAGAAAAGTGTGTTTTCCACTTTAGAAATGATCATATAACTGATTTTAGTCTAGATTGAAATATCTCGAATTTGAAAGAATAGAAATAAGAATCAGAGAAATTAGAAGATTAACATGTTTTTGCAGTTAAAATTTTCAAGTTCAAATACGTTACAGCAGGATATTTTGTAATATTTATTATATACTTCTACATGCATGAATATATAATGTTAACTTTATATTATACTTATTTTAATCTAGGAAGGTGAAGCAATACACATAATGTGTGCACATGGACTAGTCTCATTCATGAGATACATAACAATACATAACATTATGCATATTGCTTGCATGTACAACTAGATTCCTTGGTGGGATATTTTTAAATATATTTATGTATACAGATTTACAACATGTTTAAAAACTCTACATGTATTAGCAAACAATCATGTTATGTCAATTTTGAACAATTTTTTATTACTCCCTAGGCAGTGAAAAATACTATCAACAGACATAAAAAAAAGGTGATGGATAATTTTTAACAAATGAATTTCACTCAAACTATGTTGTTCAGTGCATAAATGAAAAACAGGTGAAAAGAGGGTTAACAGATTAAAAAGAATGCAAGACCTGTTTTCTATAGATACTTTACCTGAAGATTTGTACCATCGGTACTCTTTGCAGGTTGTCCTTCACTTGGTCCGACATGTTGCTGGGGAAGCACCAGGTTCCCTTGATAAAGGTTACCTCACCACGGTCCTTCTTCTTGGCCAACAGAGGTAGGGGATGCCACACTACCTCACATCCAATTACTCGAGTAGCTGTTAAAACAAAATGGGATGGAAGCTAATTACAACGGGTTGAAAGCTTGGATAATAAAAGTAAATATAAATATCATTATACAAAAATTAACCCTTGGCCTGCTAGAGCCATATATATATGGTTTCGAGCATGTTCTAAACAAAATTAAATGCAACTGAAAATGAGAAAATTGTTAGTGATAGATGCTCATTTCATGAAATAATTTGAATTTTGAAATATATACCTAGATAAAAAATATTTTTGTCCTTTGGATGAATGATATATAAAAACAAAGAATATAGCAGCACAACGGTTAAATTGGAATTGCCGATTCAACCAAAACCATTAACCCTTATGCTGCTAAGCTAATTTATTCAAATTTTCAGCGACTTGAAGTTGTGTCTCGCTACCGCTACCCACAACTTCAAGTGGCTGAAAATTACTAATATTTGTTTAATTTGAGCACAAATATTGAAGCACAAATTGTTGTTTAGACACACATTTCATTCCCAGTAACAGTGATTTGGTCGACTACAGATTAAAAACGACAATAGTCGTGATCAGCAGGATAAGGGTTAATAGAATGAAAATAGAAACAGCATCAATATCAATACATATACATATGTTCTTATATATATATATGTTTTTGTCATGAGAACGGACATTCTAGCAATCCAATCCAACATTACACCTTCGTTGGGTGAACAATTCAAAGACTTAGTTTCATTTACGTATTTATAATACACTAAAAGATGATTTAAACCAAGCAATAAAAAATGTTGTGATGCCTAGAAATTAAGGCTCACTGATATTAGTAATCCAGTATAGTTGTGATAGGCAATGGAATGTTTAAAAATTTAAATACATCTAAAAATAAAGGCTCACAGATATGAGTCATCCAGGCCTTTACACGCTCCCAGTGCGACGTCAAAGGCTCATACTCAACACCCCACTCCTTCCCACCATCCTCTTCTGTCACAACGGGTACAAATGTGCGATAGGTAAGTACTTTCGGACCTCTCAGCCCGCCAGGTGGCAAGCCATATTTTGGCCGCACATACGCCACACGAACGAATCGTATCAGCGGCACAGTGTCAGCTTTTGGCACAAAATTGCAACTTGTGTTAACATGATCTGAAGAAAAAAGAAATATATTTTGACCTCCAGGCATGTATAATATGCTCACTAATTAGTGTAATTAAAGAAAACTATTGACATTATTTTCAAAATAATTATGTTCCATCGACACATAAAGAATTACATTTACATTTCCAGCCCTAAACTCATTTTCTAACTTTCATGAACTAAGAATTATGTTAATTTTGAGGGTCATTCACCCAGCAAATACAAGATGTTCTACTAATGTTGGTTTAATGCTGATCCACTCTTTTCAACACTTAACATTAAACATAAATTGAGAGAATTTCTCATGTTTGTTGGTAGCTTGGTTTTGTATCTTGCACAATAACATAAACTGTAGCATGATGATAAAAAAATTACCAAAATTTCAACTATACAAATGAAAGGTCTTCAAGAAAATTGTGGTAATATTGTATTTGATTGTTATTATAAAAGATTAATGACATTCCCGAAATCACAAAAAAACCCAGTTACCTGCTCTGTCCATTCCAGGGAAAGCTGCCTCTAATGTTTGTAAGTTTGTTATACGAATATCCTGGAAGAAAATCACACAAAAATACAGGATAAAGTTATGATATTAACACTGGTAAAGAAGAGACACCTTGAAATATCAATTTGTTAGCTATATTGAGGCAAAGTAATTATTGAATGACTGACCATTTTAATTTTTTGTTGATAGAAATTTTTCTAGTGTTTTTTACCCATACTTTGTGATTTGAAATCATGATCTACTAATTTTGCATGGTTTATAAGGTATGGGAATATTGTCAAATTTATCTTACACACTCAGTATCAGTATCACCTACCCTTCCCCTTATTAAATGTTAGTTTGTTTCGTTCAGGTGAAATGAAAGCCATGGCATATTCTTAGCATATTTTGACCGTCTGTGACAGTGTATTATTATGTATGAGAGTTATTTAGTTATCATAAAATATATTTTGTAATTCAAGTTTGAGTTGATAATTTATCACTATTAAAATATATTTATATTTCAAATCTTTCTTTTATTTGAGGCAGCAATTTTCAGCTTAAAATCAATGAAAAGTACTAGCAGACAATTCAGTAGAATTGGGGTTAAATGAACTCATCCCCCCCCCCCCCCCCCTGCAATCTGACAGTGTTTCCAATGGACCTAATCAGCGTTTATTATAGAATAAATACAGTACTTTCATAGCTAAGCTAAGATGCACATTTTACTGAATAATCGACTGCTGAACTGACCTTCACTTTCCCCAGCCAAGAGTTCACCTTGTCCATCACTGTGGAGAAGTCTAAGAACGTGGATGAGAGCGAGCCGTCTTCTAGTACTGCACGTTCAGGTAGAAAATCAGCAGCTCCTGTTTGATGAAAAGCAAAAAGAATATTATTCATTTTTAACTTTTGAAGGTTATAGTATTTACTTATTTTTCCATGCTTTGAACTTCAGCAAAATTGAAACATCAAATCAAGGAAAAGAGTTTTTAATGCATTTTTAGTAACTTTTTCAAGAAAAACCAAAAAAGGTTTACTATATGATTTTCTTTGCTTCACAATCACTCTAACTTAGTATTTTCTAGTATTCCCCTAAAACCTGCAAAACTCACCAACTTGCTCATAGGCTGGACATTCAAACACGTAGAAGATGCGGGTGATGTAGATGACATGAAATTTTGCGGAATCAAGCCACGCAGTCTGGTCCACTTGTAGGTTAGAGATGTCCCAGTCCTGCCGAGCTATGTGCAGTCCCACAGTCTCGACAGACACAATGTGACCTGAAAGATAATAGCATTCTATGTAATGGTCCACTCATGCAATTTTAAACTTTTTTGTCAAACTGTACCTCCAAATTTTTTATTCGTTACAAGCTAGCATTGCAGACGAAATTGCATCTTTAAAAAAATAAAAACTACCACATACATTAAAAGTCAGACATGTTAACATACCATTGACACTTTATATAACCCTTACAATGCAGAATTAATATTGTACAAATCATGGAGGTTTTTTTTCAATTTTAAATTATAATAGAAGTCTTAGTTAGCTCTTTCCGATTCATTTGAACACCTATGTTATGGGTCTACAGCTATTATAAATATTTTAAGGCGATATTTTAATCCTTTCAGTGCGGGGACCGTCTTTATACATCAGAATCTGACATCTTCAAACGACAGATTCTGATGTATAAAAGCGCTGAAATGACGCTGAAATGGTTGAGATCCTACTTCAATTGGGTGAAAATAAGGTTATTTTCTATTATAGACCCCAATGATAGTGAGCTTTTAACGATGTTCACCTGTATTATACACTTTTATAGCACAAAAATTCACCAAATAATATAATTATTGAAACAGATAAATTTGCTCAGCGCATAAGATAACCCAGTAAATACAAGACGTTGACCAATGTTGGGCCAACGTAGCAAACAGTTCACCAAGTGTTAGTACCAAGTGACTGTGTGGAGAATGTTTCAAGGAATATTGTTGTATATTACAGCTGATTAAACCTTTACAATACAAAGAAAAGCACATGAGGTTTAAAATAATCACCTTCCAGTGCCTTGTCCATAAGATCTTCATTGACTCGATTGTAGGTGGCAGACAAGTCTTCTAACACAGGGTGTTTATGTGGAATTTCTAAGCAGCGAGGCACATAATTTCTGTAGCCAATTTGGGAGGCGTGTGTTTTGGCAGGTTTACTGGAGAATTGCTGGGGATCGGTACTGTACCAAATCCTGTAAATAAAATATCAGCATGTCATGTTTAATATCAATCACAATGACCTTTAACCCTTACAGCACGGGGATCAACTTTAGTCGTCAGAATCTGACGTCTAGAATGTATAATGCTTTGATTCAAGTTGATAATTTCTGTAACAATAAGGGATAACATTTTTATTTCGAACATTCATAAGACAATTGCACTTGAGATCTGCAAGATTAAATGTTTATAAGTAGGTTGACAAATTCTAAAAATCTTCTCCCATTTGAAATTGTGGAAAATCATTGGAACAGATAAGCTTTCAATGTTGATTGATTTCATTTCTAAGAATAATAAGTATTTAGAAAAAAAATTGAGTATTACAATTTTCATCGCGCATCAATGTGAATTGAATTGAGTATTTAAGGACCGGTACTTAAAATAATAATATATTCTTGGAGCCTAGATACAGTGTGGTTATTGGTTAGGTTGAGTACTGTATGCAGACATTTTAGAGTGAATTGAGTAATCAACATTTGAGTATTGTGCAATGCATTGAATTTACTTGACTTTTTGACATTTTATAATTGAGTAATTACACAAATACACAGCTTATCAGTAGCATATGAAATTTTAATTGATGGAAAATTTAACTTGTATATTCTGTACTGTTTAGTTTATAAAACAAGGCTCACCTTAGGCCTCTAACATGCCACACTGGCACGGAGGAGTCTGGCACATCAAACTTGGGATCAGTATTTGTAATCTGTTCAGGAGACGATATCCTTTTAGTTAGAGTTTCACACTTAATAATATCCAGCTGTATGTGATCTCTGAGCCAGGCATTGACGCGTGGGAACAGTGTACTGCAAACAATATCAGACATTTAACCAGCTGCAACTTACAAATATAGTTCTCATCTGTCCTTAATTAAATTAAGTTGTGAAATTGTCTTTAATAATATTGTTTATAAATAAAATATAGTTACTTGTTCATATTTGGTAATCACATTTGAGTACCACATTTATTCTAATAAACGACCATATTCCAATAAATGCCCACCTCCTTCCCCCCCTCCCCCTGATTTGAAATTACAATCCACGATAATGTACACTATATGATTATTAAAAACCACTCTAATAAGTGCCCATTCCCCCTGTAATGTCAGGAGGTATTCTAATTAGAATAAATATGGTATTCATAATAGATAGGTCATTTTGAATAATTTGAAATGGGAATTTTAATAACATGAAAATTATAAACCTTGCTACATAACAGTTTCATTGATATGTGTTTAAACATGTACGTACACAGTAAATAGGGAACAGGAAACAGGGAAGTTACCCAATCATGATAGGCCTATCTGTATTTGGATGTTTTCATTAACTCTTCCTTGACCAATTTTGCATTTATCCGAAAACTACCTTCTTTTACCAATTTCGCATTTATGCGAAATCCAGATCTGTACATGCAATAATTGCAAAGAAAATATTTCATTACATGCATGGTTGAAAATCGTCAACCAGAATGGTCAGTGACATGGACGCAATGTTCTCTTGCATTTTTAATTTGTGCGATGTGCGCATATCTATAACATGTATTGTGTCCAGTGGCTACTTCAGGGGTCCTCCTTAAAAAAGAAGTCGGTTTCAGGGAGTAGTTTTATCAGGGGGAAGTCAGTAAAGGAAGAGTTAAACAATTTAAAACATACATGCATCACATTGATTTATAAACATGCTGAATGTACATAATGAAACTAAACTCAGAATACTTACTCAAACCTTTCATACTCCACATAGTTGAAGCCTTCATCAGCTCTGAGACAGGCAGGCCAAAAATCTTTGTAGAGCAATCTGTTTTTTTCCAAATCTTCAATCCTAACATGAGATGGACTTGAAGATTGAGATGTGTCGATCACTGGCAACTCATATGTGAGAAGAGCCTCCTGCTCTGCCACGCCTGTGCCAATCATTGCTTTATTTCTGAGTGAGGATCAAATTATTAAATCTGCAAATGAAGAAGGTTGTAGTCAAAACACCAGCCCTATAAACAAGATAAATGATGGGGTAGCGGATATAGTGATTATGATATACCGGTACCTTATTTATTCTATAAACGCCCATATTATACACTATGACTATGTTAGTATGTAGTATGCAGGGGTAGAATTAAACGTTGACGGCTTGTCAAGAAAACTGCCATTCTTGAGTAAAACCTTAGATTCCGAAGAGGACCTTTGTACCAGGACGGCCCCCACATTTGCAAGTTCATCGGAATGGCTAACAACAAATGTTGCCATTCCTGCACATTTTTTGGCAGTACCGGACTAGAGGAATGGCACTATTTCGAGCCCTGGTATGTGAGTGACAGAGTGTCTGACTCTGTCTCTGAAACACAGTGGGTGAGATTGAGACTGAGCCTACTCACTGCACTCAGCTTCAGGCTACTCTCTCAGTCACTGCAACAGTGCAGTGCTGTGATTGACTTAAGTTCAACTTCAAAAGTTGTGGAGGGTGCCGTTTGCTAACTACAAAAAAAAAGAGTAAAGACTAAACATGCTAAACTTCTAAGTTCTAAAGTCTGAGTTAGGTACATCACATAAATTTTAAAATTGTCCAATAAAATTATGCTGACCTTTTTTTCGCAACTGCCGACATGCTAAAAGAAATATTTAACAACATTCCACAGTTTTTACTGAGCAAGAAAAATGCTGTGCTAGATCAAAATCTGAGCCAAGTCATAAAAACTTCCAAAAGTTACAAGTGACCTCAATGTTGCAAATCGCGGCAGGGATACAGAATCCAAAGCATCACCTAGACACTTGAACTTTTTGAAGCAGCTGAATAAAACTACTGAGATGTACTTAAAACTGTAGAGTTTTAGTTTTTAGATACACCAGGGCACCCAATGAGCACCCGCAATAATTTACCACTTAGCAAATATACTACATAACAATCAGAAATTTGGGCATAGCCTCCGGCCCCTCTTTCCATGAGGGGTCATGGTTCCAAGAAAAAAAATGTTATGGATTTTCATCCTTATGGCTATGAAACCTCCATTTTTACCCTCGGTGCGCCCCATGAGGAAGCGCAGGGCAGGCAAACAAAACTTCACCCAGGTTATACACTGGGCAAACTAGTTCAGCCTTACCCTTGTATCTCAATTCTTAGAGATTCCCACATTGTTCTGTCCAAACAGCCTTAATGATGGCGTCCTCATAGGGCAGTGGACATAGTCTATCTTCATTATTTGCATTTTTTACAAAAAATCAAGCATTTGTTGCAACAATTATGGAATTAAAGGCAAGAGTTGGCAATAATTTTCGTAATTGGGAGAAATCTAATGATGGGAACCCCCGGAAAAGGTGATAAAAATGCAATTCAAAACAAATAATGCTTTTAATTCTGCAATCATGGCATCATTTCTACCACAAATAGTGAGAAAAAAGAACAAACAAGATTGCAGTGTCTCACAAATGCACAAAAATCCTGAAAAAAATGCAAAAACAAACATCATTTTAATTAGCCTCGGAAGAAGCAACACTTACTTATGCGTCCCGGCATGAGTATGCTCAGGAGTTGGCGAATTCACACCGTAAGTGTTGCGTCTCCCGGGGCTACATTTAAGTGATTTTTTTCTGATGTAGACTATACCCGCCGTCAGATTAACTTGTATCGCATGTTTTTCGCCGATTGCTCAGTCAATTTTAATGAAATTTTGCAAGGACTATTTTCGAGTCATGCGGCGACTACCGTGAAATTTTTATCAAAAAATAATCTTTAGTTCAAAAGTTAGGCCATTTGACATGTATAGTAAATTTGTATTTACGCCGTCCATCTAGTCTATAAACCCATCAAACTGGTTAAATTAAAGTTTGTTTTTAGCCCTGAATTGCATTACATGCAAGATGGTCTAACTTTTTAGCCATACAATATTTTCAGATGAAAATTTCACGGCAAAATAGTCCTTGCACAATTTCATGAAAATCTGTTGGGAATTGACTGAGAAATTGGCGAAAAACATGCGATACAAGTTACGGAGTGGCTATTCCTACGGGAAAGTTATAATGGGAGTCAATGGGAGCCCGTCATTTCTTAAACGAGGCTGCCCATAGAGTTACATTATGAAGAATCCCGTACAATTAGCCACTGCTAAATAATAAGGCAGTGGCTAATCGTACCGTGATTCTTCATAATGTAACTCCATGGGAAAGCCTCGTTTACGAAATGACCGGCTCCCATTGACTCCCAAATGTTATAACTTTCCCGTATGAATAGCCACTCCTTACAAGTTAATCTGACGGCGGGTATACCTATCAGAGCTATCTGACTCTGACTCAGAGCAAGTTCAAGCAACTCCCAGGGGAGTGCCCGGTCCGTCTTTAAAAAGACACCCGAAATGCCGGGGTTCACCAAAATGACCCCTCCCCGACGTTACTACCGTTAGTCTAGCACTGGTTAGTCAAACAAAAATCTGACAGTGACACTCACACTAAGTGACCAAGTGACTGAGTCTGAGAATGTCACTGAGTGACTGACACTGTCAGTGACAGACAGGCCCACAGGCACAGGCCAGCCACCAGGCCGCCCAGGGCCAGGCCTAGCCTAGTTTCTGGCCGGTTTATTCTCAAAATTCCGTTACATGTCAAAAGGTCTAACTTTTAAAATACTCAATGGAATTTTGCGAAATTTTTAGGGTTGTTGCCAAATGACTAGATAATAATGGTTACAAAATTTCGTGACAATCCCTTAAGAATTGACTGACTGGATACCGAAAAGCTAACTTTCATTTTGGACCATCTTCCACAGTCGGACAGACTGTCCAAAATGAAAGTTAGCTTTTCGGTATCCAGTCAGTCAATTCTCAAGCGATGTTCATGAAATTTTGTAAGCCCTATTTTCTAGTCATTTGGCATCGATCCTAAAAATTTCGTAAAAAAATATTGTATAGTTCAAAAGTTAGACCGTTTGACATGTAGTAAATGTCTATTTATGACGCTCCTCTATAACATGTATAAACCCATTAACTTCCATTCCGGTTTATTCTCAGAATTGCGTTACATGTCAAATGGTCTAACTTTTGAAATATTCAATGGAATTTCGCGAAATTTTCAGGGTTGTTGCCAAATGATCAGATAATAATGGTTACAACATTTCGTGACAATCCCTTGAGAATTGACTGACTGGATATCGAAAAGCCAACTTTCATTTTGGACCATCCTCCACCGTTGGACAGACTATAGCCATAGGGTAGGTACATCCAAACAGTCATTATGATGGGGTTTTTCGTGTTTTTTCAGGATTTATGTGAATTTGTGATACACTGCAATAAAAGACATATTTTTCTCTGTTTGTTTGTTCTTCTTGCTCACTATTACTGGTAGAAATGAAGCCATTATTGTAGAATTAAAAAAGTAATTTTCTTTGAATGACACTTTTATCACCTTTTCCGAGGGTTCCCATCATTAGATTTCTCGCAATTATGAAAAATGGTGCCAGCTCTCGCCTTTAATTCCATAATTGTTGCAACAAGTGCTTGAAGAGGTAAGTGGAACAGGCATGCTGTGGTCCCTTCTGCTAATTTTTTTTATGCAAGTGCCATTTTAAAATTTTTGTAAAAAAATGCAAAAAATGAAAATAGACTATGTCCACTGACATATGAGGAAGTTCTGGAGGACATCATTAAGACCGTTTGGACAGAACAATGTGGGCATCTCGAAGAATTGAGATGCCTGGGGAAGGCTGCACTAGTTTGCCCATGGTAAAACCTGGGTTTGCCTACCCTGCACTTCCTCATGGAGCGCACCGAGGGTAAAAATGGAAGTTTCATGGCTATAAGGATGAGAATCCATAAAACTTTTTCTTTTTCCATGACCCCCTCGTGGACTTGAAAAAAAAAAAAAAAAACTGGGGCCGGAGGCTATGCCAAAATTTCTGATTGTTGTGTGACCTATTTGCTCTGTTACAGTATTGCGGGACACTCATTGGGTGCCCTGATGTATCTTAAAACCTGATATATACGGATACAACATCTCAGTAGTTTTATTCAGCTGCTTCGAAAAGTTCAAGTGTCTGGGTGATGTTTTGGCTTCTGTATCCCTGCTGGAATTTGCAAAATTAAGCCTTTAAGGTCACAGCTTTTGGATGTTTTTATAATCAGCTCAGATTTTGATCTGGCACAGCATTTTTCTTGCTCAGTGAAAACTGTGGAATGTGGTCAATTATTTATTCTAGCATGTGGGCAGTTACGAAAAAAGGCTCAGCATAATTTCATTGGACAATTTTAAAATTCATTGAAAGTACCTACATCATGATCATGTACAGTCATAGGACGTCTACTCTACTCTCGACTCTACTCTCTAGCCTGTCTAGGCCTAGTCTAGGCAGACTACGGCTAACGTTAGAGCCTAGGCTAGGGAGGCTAGGCCCAGGGGCAGGGCCTAGGCCTAGGCCCTAGGGCCTAGCCCTAGGTTAGGCCAGGGCCAGGGCAGAAATGATTAAATTCTTTACACTAACACGTTACGGTAAATCTTTACTCTTTTAGTTATCGCTTGTCACACACAAACCCTAATATTATATATTTTAAATTCTATTTTCATCATTTGGCGCTAGTTTGAGGCAAAATCGCCCTTTATAATGAATGACGGATCTCCAATCAACCAATTTATTAGTGTTTGGCAAAAAAATGCATGAAACAGCTGCTTGCATCAATATTTGTATAACTACCCGCTACAACGCCATACCACCAGCTGTTCTTGGGGAGAGACACCTGGTGATTATTTTACTATCATTCTCATGGCACCGCCAACGCAATCGTAGGCACACCAGCTCGGCGGCACAGCATTCTGGTGGCACACTATACCATGGTTTGGTTCAACGACAAGTCAACGGGGTAATTTATTTGGAGTGTATTTATTTATATGCTGTAATAAGGGATTTAGGCCTACTGAGCCATGGTTTACTATTAATTTTTTATCTGTATCGGTACCGTAATTCTGTGCATCTGATTTATCACCCTTAGAACTGGGTAAATCCACCCCTGTGCCCCCAGTCTTCTCGATAATCTATATTGAATTAAAAGTGGCATTAAACAATGTTGTCAGTAAAGGTGTAAAATATTTTAAGTCCGACTACTTCAACCATTTGAATTTTACCATTGACTGAGGGTGCACATGGGAAGCGCCTGTTCTAAGGGGCCGAACATCGAGGATTGCAGTTTATAAATAGGCCCAGTGTAAAAAAAACCTCAAAATTTATATCTATTTTTATCTATATTTATATCATTTTTCCCTTATAAAAAGTGTATAGTCAGGCCAAAAAATGGGTAAAAAGTGAAGTGGGAAGAATCCATAATTGCCAGGACCCAAGTGCACCCTCTTGACTGGGGCGCTTTTAGGTAGGCTTAGGGCCTACGCATTTTCAGATAAAAAGAAACGAGCTCTTATTGATTCTCATTGGGTAAAACTAAAAATTGGGGTAACTTTACATGAAATTAGTGTCCCCAGGACTTTAAAAGTCCGCATTTTTATTTAAATATAATTAGATTAAAAATAAATGGTGCAACTCCTCGTTTAAGCATTATTACTTAATACTGTTTAGATTATTTGTAAAAAAAAAATATATATATATGGTTTTATAAGAGCTCTATGTCATGGAAACGTGGAAAATGGCATGACCCCAGAGAAAATTCCACTATTTAAAACTTCACTGTAGGATACAAAATAACAATATAATTCTAACAATTACATTTCATGGCTAGACATTGCTCACTTAAACTAATCAATGATCAAAATTCGACTTAAAATTGATATCGATATATATAATTTTGATGAATATACATGTCCCCACATTTGCACTCTACTCCGTTACCATTATTGTAGCATGCCCCATCAAGTGAATAATCATGAACTAAAATTATATCAAGTGTAGTTTGACACACTGAAGGGCCTTATACGAATTTTTCGCCTTGAAATAATTAATATTGTTGAATGACAAGTTATTCGAAACAGGTATTACCAAAAAGTTAGAAAATATGCTTTTGTTTTTACTACTCCACTCCTAGCCTTGTGGATATAAAAATGAATTTGGTTTTATGCTTGCATGCCTAAAACAGTTGCTATGGGGACTATTTCCTTCCGTATGATATATCTTTGAATTATTGCCCATATATTTTCATTAATCCCAAGAATACTTTTATTTTACTACTCCGTTCCACTCAACTCCGTTACCAAGAAAAGGGAACGGAGTAGTGAATTGTCAAATTTTATGGGTTTTACAGTCATAATGATTGATGATATAGTCTTTTAAAACATGGCTCGTTGTCCCCATATAAATAGAGCACCCATTTATGATCGATGTTATGATAAGAAAATATACAATTTATATTTATGTAGAGCCAAACATTTGGTAACGGAGTTGAGTATTTTTTGGCTTGGTAACGGAGTTGAAATAAGGATTTTTGTTTATCCTGTCAAATTTTCTTAAATTTTTAGCAGTTTTGAGGTACCATTGTTTAGTATTATGCTTCAATAAGGATATCACGTTTAAAAGTGTGATGTGAAGCTAAACAAAGTAACATCATTTTTGAAATAGTTTGTATTTGGTAACGGAGTAGTAAGTGGATGTTGCAACTTTTTTAAAATGACGTTTTTAAAGCGAAAAAAAAAAAATTCCAGCGCAGCCAGTGACTTTTTTATGCTCTATCGGGATCAGTGCACCAAACCCATCAAGTAGTTTTCCTCCTCTTTGGTGGTCACCTCACTGCCATTTTTGATGCTACAAAATTACCCCAATTTTTGGTTTCACCCATATAAGCTCGTTGACTTTTCTCGATTATCACCTCTTTAACATGTATAGGGAGGATACAAGAACTCTGACCCACTCGTTTAATCTTAACGATTCTCATATGCAAATGAGCTACATCTGAGTCAGAATGATAGTCAAACAGGCCACAGCTTGCAGGAATTTGGTATATGGTACGAACATATGATGCCGAGGAGGGCATGGAGTGGAGGGGTGATAATAATTTAACGGTAAAAATTCAAAGCAAACAATGGATATATGATATAAACAATTTATTTTTAATTTATGTCACATTATTTATAATTGGTATAACTTTATTATTATAACAATAACATAATTTTTCAAGGCGATAGGCTTTTTTATTGGCTCGACACAGATGCCAAGAGTCCAAGGCGGAGCCACGGCCTGCTGGCATTTATGGAGGGCCAATAAAAAAGCCTATCGCACTTAAAAAAAAATGTTATTAGTATTATTTTCCCTTCTCCACCGAATCTTAAAAACATATTTATTATTTGTCTACAATTACAGCATAGGCCTGTCTATGCAGAAACTAACCACATTGCTAAATATCACAGCTTATCCTTTTTTCAGCCAGGTGTCACCAGGCATAGTAACCCAGTAAACCGGTGATCCCCTCCCCAGATCAGCGCTACCAGCATAGAACAGGCGTGCACCTGTAGGCTAATACTTCCAAGGCAGCTTGCGTACACAAGGCTAGCAGCCGACTAGGCAGGCAACAGTGCGTAGGCTACACACAAAAAGTCTATCAGAGTAGGGCTGATATATAGCCAAATCTTACGCCCGCATAAAGGAGCAATTCTACTAGTAGCGCCCTCTTAAGTGATAAAATGATTGATATCATTCTTTATACATAGATTTTATTTATATATATACACACAGATACATAGCAGTTGTTTCAATTATTGTATATGACAAAGGAAATCAAGGGACGTAGGCCTATGCCACAGGCATCCAAGTCAATTAAAACATAGCTGTGAATTAATGGGAATGTCATAGTGTATGTTTATTAGGCCCTACTTAATCGTGTCTCTCTCATGGTGCTATGTCTTATGACTTTTATCTGCGCAAGCAGCTGAAAGATCTCTTAGCTGTTGCTGTAGAGAATGACATCGTTAGGCGACCAGAAAAAGTTGTGTGAATGTTTGGAAACATGGTATCAGTGTGAGGTTAAATTATCAGATTAATAGTGGAGCACGTAGTCACGTTGAGAATGGAGAAACAAGGATATTAGTATAGCAGGAGCAGCGGGGTCGAATCCGGGACGCATGCATGACTAGCGAGGCAGTCAGGCGCTCTGTCCATTGCGAGAAATACATTAAGACTCACTGCCCTGAAGGTATGTGACACGTCGACCAATCGGATGGCCGTAGGTGTTAGCGGTCATCAGAAAAAGTCCCCCCCCCCCTCCACAAAGTATTTAGAATTAGGCCAATCCCATAATGAGGTCGGCTAGGAGCGCGCAGCGCGAGGGCTGACGCGAGATTATGCACTAGTTCTGGTATAAACCGTATAGTCCCTCTCTTTTCACCTTGTGAGGTAGGTGATTGTACAAAGCATTGGCAAGTAAGTCCGGGAAACAAGGAACAAAGGCTGCTGAACCATATAGAAACAGCCGTTTGAGCGACCAGCCACCAGAGTAAAGGGCAAGGACTGACCCTTCTGAGATGTGCTCTGCTTGCTAAGCAGTGTGCTCGAAACCACCATCATTGAACCGTCATCTTTAGCCAACCATCTGCGTCCGCGTGCCATCAACCAAGCTAGCAATGTAATGCTAAAGAGCATATTGCCTAAGACCAGAATCCGCCTCCTGCAGTGCTATGATAGAGAGCTCACTGCCTCATGTGTCACACAAAACGGCTCCTTTCAGAGCCCCTGTTCTCTGTGGGAAAAGGAGTTCAGAAGTTCAACCGATATCCGTCAACCGTCAACCGTGTTTTTGTCTCATGCAGTGGTGTGATAGAGAGCTCACTGCTTTTGGTATGTCACACAGAACGGCTCCCCCAGAGCCCCTGTTCTCTGTGGGAACAGGAGCTCAACCGTTATCCGTCAACCGTCAACCATGTTTAAGCGTCAGCCTGGATTGCAGCCAGCAATTGATTCAGAACTGTATTAGAGCCTGATCGTTTTTTACCGATCTCATGATTCAACACAAGATCCTTGAATCACTGTGTGTTTTCAAGTGATCTAAATGTTTTAACCGCCAGTGCCGTCCTCCTAGTTTTGATCATAGATAAATTAGTGAGGTCAAGCAGATCTATTGTTCTCATTCCGTCACGGTAGGTTATACCAAGTGCTAGTCTCAGACACTTATTTTGAAAGATCCGCATTTCCTTCACTTGTGATTCCCTTAAAGCTCGAGTTATCAGTGAACCATATTCAAGAACAGGGCGCATAAAGTACTTATAGGCTTTTAGGATGGTATATGGTCTGGCACCCTAGTTTGTCCCTTTAAGCAACTTGAGCAGTCCCAGTCGCCTGTAAACCTTTGTCATTAGGTCTTTCATATGGTCATTAAAGCTTAGCCTTCAATCAAATAGGATTCCAAGCAGTTTGGCTGGTCGGGTTTGAATAATAGGCTCACCAAACAGTTCCAGATCTATAATTTCTGGTTTTGGACCGACACTAAACACAATCACCTGAGTTTTTCCTGCGTTTAGTTTTATCCTCCATTTGGAGCACCATGCTTCAATAAGTTTTAATCAGGTCGGGAAGTTTTTGCGGCTATATATATGTATAACAGGGGTGGCGATCAGTCGAGCGTGACATCGATAAGCCACTGTGCACCATTGCGCCATAGTGTCTGTCATCTTTACACCTACGACAAATCAGCCGCAAATTGTAGCCGTCAACTAATGTTTTGATTGCAGTCACAAACAGGACGCTATACATTGGTTTCTAAAAAAGCTTTGAAAATTTGAAGCGCACCTTGCCTGTGCCTGCAGGCGCGCCTGCGATAGGTATTTTTTGTTGATTCATTTTGAATTTTGTACCTGCGTTTTGACCCGTATATTATAGGCCTAAACTGATTTTGGAATTTTATGGGTCAGCATTAACAGAGTCAATGCCAAACGTTGCCAGGAGCGGTCGTGATGACGGCCAGAATTTGTAGTGCTGTCTCTACATTCGGGTAGGAGGAGACCAGCGTTTTATCTTTACTCTGGTCTCTACCAATCACTTTGGATTTGTGAAAATGACCGAACGCGAACATAACCGAGAAAATGAAGCTCAGAGAAATCTGTCACAGCCCACTAAGATCACTAGGATCACTAAGAGAGGTTGAGTCTATGGACATGTTGACATATATCGATGACTCATATCAAGAAGCCAAAATAGAAATACAGCTTTTTTGATGATCTTAGCCTGATTGTGTTGCTTTAATGAGGGCGACCAAAAAAACAACATTGGTTAAATTTCTGGAAAACCTAATGACGGCGACGAAAAAAACCCTGTTAATATATTTCAAAAAAGGTAATGAGGGCGAAGAAATTTTTTTTATCTCCTGAAATGAACTTGGGTTTTTTCGGAATGTTTTTTATAAGCTGAAATTGACTGTTTTTTCGGTAATCGGCAACAATCCAATGCCCGCACTGGGTAGAAAAACACACGTTTTTTGGTAATGCGCGGCCTTGATGTAATGCGCGCGTTCATCTAAAACAAAGAAAAAAACATAGTGGCCTTAACTTTTCTTTCGCCATAATTGTGATATAAATGTTGTAAAAATTCATCCGTCATTAGGCCTACAACCACCATCGTATCATAAAAGCTAATTTATATGGAGTTTTTTTCTGGTGCAAACGCAATGGCTTTCATTGTGGAAGGGTTGTACTCGATATGCCACAAAACATTGATATGATGATCCGATGATTGTGAGATGCATTTGACACGCAGATTACCATATCGTATTTCGTTGTTGAAAATGTCACGCTGCTATCGATGACCGTATTATCCTACATCCAATGAAATTAAATGAATAGGGCATTAGCCCACCTTTGTGCACATGTAGGCTAAACTGGGCCATGAGAACCTCCTGAGAATGGTGATGAGATGAATGAGATGACACTGCCCTTCAGAGACAAAATTTGAAATTCGCGCCTTGGCGGTCTGAGGCCGAGCACGCTACCTTTCGGTCACAGAGGCTCCCCACATCATTGAATCTTTACGAGTGAGCAGGGAAGAAACATTTTGTTTTCTTGAAACTTGGATGCCAGAGTGGAGCTTGACCCCGCGATCTTCTATATTCCAAGCAGGCAGCATTAACCACTGCCACCGCTCTCCTACATCTAGTTTATCTGCATGGTACAGCAAGTCAATGTGTACTCATTGAGCATGAGCAATACAACTTTTTAGACCAAGATGACGAGGTCCATTTTTAAAGAGAAATACAAGATGCCTACTCGGAAACATTCCGAACAAACACAAGACATTGACCCAATTCTAAATTGATGTTGGGCCTGCGTCGCAGACGCTGTGCCAACATTAAATTGGCAATTTTATGGAATTCCGTGCATTGTTTTACCAATCATCTTTAAATGTATTAATCAAGCATGCCTAATTTAACTTCTTTTATGAGAATTAGTATTTTCGACTAAATGATTTTCGCAAACGTCGTGGTGATTTTCTTCGGATTAATACAACAGATCTGATGTGAAAGCACCAATTTGCTTCACTGATAAAATCTAGAGACGCAAGCGAGTTGTACACGATTCTCAAATAACAGTATTTTGGCAAGGGATCAAACGAATCCAGTATGTCAAAGCAATAATTTGTTGTTTTTATGAAGTGACGATACCTGCCTGTATCCCCGTAAACAGACACGATCAGGTCAAAATCATAAATTTTATTTTGGCTCTTTGATATGTCCATAAGGGACGACCATTAGATATCTGGGGGGAGGGGGGCTAGAGTTTTTGTTGCTTGCAAACTTTTTTTTGCCTCCGAGAGAAAACATTTTTTTTCTGGCAATCAACGTCCGACAATTTTTTTATATGTTCTGCTATACTAGGAATTACCTACAGAACTGACCAATCATATACGACTACATTGATCAGAATAGTAGAATTATGCTACCTCAATATGGGCCCACATTTAAAGGCCAACAATCTTTACTTTTGGAGAAAATACAAAAAACGATATTTCACCTAACTAAAGGACCTTAACCATCACTTTTTATTCACAAAATGTTTTTATGTGCAAGTGGCTCACAATACAAATAGTTAATATAACAACACACAAAACACTCCTAAAAATTATCTAATACTAATTCAAATATAAATGTGTGTGACAAAATAACAGAGCGAACCATGAGATATTACCATACGTTTAGCCTGACAAGCAATAGAATGAGCATGCATCATACTAATCAGAGCTGCATGATCAAATTCGTTAAGTTTAATATAAATAAATAATATTAGCTTATATTGTTCCAATATATATAATTTTTACATGTGTTAATGATAAATAAAATGACCTAATTGATCTAAATTGAAAGGCATTATTCAACAATGCGATACATTATCAAAGCTGTGGTCAGTGGTCAGAACTGTGGGCGCGCCAGAACATTTCATTTCTGCTCTTCTTTACTGAAAATACTGTGATTTTGAACGCATTTCATCATACTATATTTCTTGCTCACTTGAGCTTTTGACAATATCGTGCCACTAAAATAACACTAGAATGACAAACACAGAAGTATCAGATACTAGTTGTAGATAAATTATATTGAGAAAGGTCTTGAAGTGTCAAGTGAATTTAAATGAACAATGTTTGCTTTTGATAAAAATCGCAATAAGTCTCAGGGGTGAATATAATGGGTTGAGAACATTATTTACCAATGCTGTGCGATTGGTGAATACGGCGTAGTTAGTGTTCACACAAGCTGGCACTCTGGTCACAGGGACGTCTTAAGCACTCCAGATTCTAAATAATTAAATAGTTAAATATATAACTATGCCTATTTTAACATATACAGAATATAATCATTTTTATACTGTCCTATATATGAGAAGCTAAAATCAACCTTACATTGTGAGAAAAAAACATTATCGGGTTATCTTGGGAGCAAATATTTTCAGGGTATCAAATTATTTTTGAAAATAGTGCGTACATGTGAACTGGTACTTTTAATGTTACTGTAAATGAACATTTGTGTAATTATAGTGTGACAAAATCTGTGACGTTCATCACAGAAACGCCCTATTTACACAATTATTATCCCCATTTAGCGAGAAACAGAAATATATCATATACAACATTTTTCAAACATGTTTAAAATTAAAAAAAATCTAATTTGGACTGTTTTAATATGTAGAGTAACACAAATAGAACATATAATTTTTTCGATGTGAGTACCTTCAAGTCTATGGACATGTTTATTTATTATTAACATATCAAAAAGCGAAAATACAATTTTAGCTTTTGGTTGCTTTTTTCCCTTTTTTTTTACCGAAAATCAGTACAGGCTCAATTTGTGCTCGAAATACTTTAAGAGACAATTATTATTTTGGAGTAAGGTGTCCTAAGCTGTCACTGTCATTTCTAATTGTGAATATTGCTTTGCGAGCTTGTTCACTCAGGTTTATGAGTGATTTTTACAAATACATTTGTATCATCACTACACCAAGAACCTACATATTTATATTGGTCCACTATTTCTAGTATACTGTAGATCTGGTAATTTTCGCGTGTTTAAATTTTCGCTAATTTCTTATTTTGGTACTTTTTGCGAAGTTTAGAATTCGCGAATTTTCATTTTTCTTTAGTAGCGCTATTATAATAATAATTTTCGCGAGATTTTTGAATTCGCGAATTTGTCTTACTCGTGAAATTCGCGAAAATTAAAACATTGCGAATATTACCAGATCTACAGTATTTTCGTCCTGTGTGAATGCAAATGAATTGTAAGCATATAGCTGGTTGTAGATCACAATTTGTTATACTTTTCTCAATTCACGTGCATTGATCTGGTCTCCACCACGCCTATATGCGACACCACTTGCTTCAAAATTAAAGATAAGTGTTCAAAACGTTCAATGTCCATGATGCCCATACCATAAATGCCTGTTGTGCGCCCCGGTCTACTTATCATTCAATCCCAAATTTCACAATATGCTCTAAATAATTAAATTTGTCCCTGTAGGCTGAGTTCTCCACGAATTCTGAAAAGAGGACGATGTCGTCGGTAAAACGAAGGTAGACTACGCATGGAATATGTCTTTTGACCGAAAAATACGATTTAAATATTTTCCGAGATCCTGGAAAAAATCATTTAAAAGCTTGGGGCTTAGAACGCCTCCCTGCATGACACCATAGTAGTTCTTAATAGGCTTGCTAATCTTACTATTCTATTTCACACGACTGCTATATTTATTAGTCTGCTATGTCTGCTATGTCTGCTATACTAGGAATTACCTACAGAACTGAACAATCATATACGACTACACTGATCAGAATAGTAGAATTATGCTACCTCAATATGGGCCCACATTTAAAGGAAGGCCCACAATCTTTACTTTTGGAGAAAATACAAAAAACAATATTTCACCTAACTAAAGGACCTTAACCATTACTTTTTATTCACAAAATGTTTTCATGTGCAAGTGGCTCACAATACAAATAGTTAATATAACAACACACAAAACACTCCTAAAAATTATCTAATACTAATTCAAATATAAATGTGTGTGACAAAATAACAGAGCGAGCCATGAGATATTACCTAGGTGTACATAATTTTACCCCCACTACCCGCATTATATGGTGAAATGTGCTGGCTAAGAACAAAATATCGTCATTATATACATGTTATTAGATTTTGGAATCGTGTAGTAAATAGGGAAGAGCACAGATTATTAAAACATATTTTCCAGTCTGACGCATTATTTTCATTTACAGGTAAGCGCAATTGGTCGTACGATGTAAAAAAAATATTCAACAGCTAAGTTTACCCGAAAATGTGTTTGAAAATTTTGTCGCGTGTGATATTTTAAATGTAAAACATAAAACTATTTTATTAATGGAGCAAGAGTTGAAACGAGACATTTTAAATAATCCTAAATTTAGAAAATATATTACCCTTAAAGAAAATTTTGCTATACCAGCCTATGCCCCACATTAATCCCTAAACCTCATAGAAGTATTTTTGCTCAATTTTGTTGTGGAATTTTACCTTTGAGGGTAGAAACAGGCCGTAGACAGAGAGTTAGAGATGATACAACTGAACAGACACGCTCTTTAACACTGGAAGAGCGTGTCTGTTCAATTTGCTCATCTGGCGAAGTCGAAGATTAATACCATTTCTTATTAAAATGTAATGTCATCGCCGATATTAGAGTTGATTATATAAAAAATATTATGCGAAATAACGCCGATTTTATCAATCTAACTTTAGAACAAAAATTTACCTTTTTGATCACCAAATGTTGGAAAGAAACATTAAATTTTATATGCAAAGCTAGGGCTAAGAGAAAAACCTTGTTTATATGTGTAATACTTTCCTCCTCAGCACACTGTATACATTTTGTTTGTTGTAACCTTTTATAAAGTGACATTATAAGCCAAATTGGCCCGGCATATCATATTGTTCATGACCATGATATTTATGTCTTAAGTTGTATATATGCATGTCACTATAATAAATAAATACCCTCTTACTTACTCATATAATATTCCTACGGTAAAAAAACATAGCCTGATATTAAAGTATCCTCGACCAGCATTAGAGTCCTATCAAAACATATATGAGAACAAATGACATAGTCGCATACTCTAATGACATCATAATGTCATACTGCCAATATTTTTCTCTACCATCATTATTTCAATACCATTTTATTGCCATGCATATGTTGACGTATTTGTGCTATATCTATTTTTTTAAATAGTATATCATGCAATTACAATATCATATCGCGACATAACAAAGCTATATGTACCCACCCATTCTGATAGCTTATCGTGACATTATAATTGCTAATCACCATGTCGTAGTCTAGGGCGAGGGTTACCATTGACGTTGCCGAATATTCGACAAGTCAATGGACGCGACCAACGCCTCAGACCTCGATCTCGATCGTGGTGTCTTGCCCGGTCAGCAAGCTGTGGTTCGCTGTAAAAACTCAGTTAAAGCAGAAGATTTTCTTTATTCATTCTTTATTCATTCCATATTCGTGCAGACATTGTCAGACATGACCGCGCTACTTAGTCCCGTGCGACAGGGGGCGGCTATCTAGCCATGCGACTGAGTGCGTGTGACGTGCTTCCCAGTTGATTCAGAAACAATAACACCATAATGTACTTACATTAAATTCAACCTCATAATAATATATAATGTGATATCCAGTAAATCGCGAAGTTGTGATTATATACCATGTAATGTGACACTACATGTACATATCTCCACACTATAATATAATTATATAACATAATATTATTATCTCCTCTATCCCTGCATTGTATTACTAATTTCTTACGTTATAATAACAGATGCATACATTTTTTTGTCATATCTGACTAATATGCAAGAATGCCATGGTATTTTAGTGTCATATCAAGATACTTAAATGGCATATCCGGAAGGCAAAGTGGTCTATCACTTATTACATGTATTATGTGATATCATGGAATTATAATGCCATATCCTGGCACTTTGATGCATTATGTCGTCATTGTATTATTCTAATTATATAGACATTATAGGTCATATTCTAACATTATCATATTTTATCCTGACATTGGATACACTGTCTCGACATCATAGATCCCGCTCTAGCATTCAAGTTTCAAGAAACAAAATGTTTCTTCGCCGCTCACTCGTAAGGATTGAATATCGTGGGGAGCCTCTGTGACCAAGAGGTAGTGTGCTCGGCCTGAATCCGCCGGGGCTCAAATGTTGAATTCTGTGTCTTGGGGGCAGTGTCATCTCATACATCTCACAATCCTCAAGAGGTTCTCCTGGCCCAATTTAGCCTACATGTGCACAAAAATAGACTTTTAGTTTATCCCTCCCCCATTTAGGCCTATAGGCCTAGTGCTTGCAAACCATATGATTATTGCTGACCTTTTATATACCGTTAGACGTGGATTTAAAAAGACGGGTTGCCACGATTCGCTGAGTACACATTGAAACCACATACGCAGCATGTTCAACGTGCAATAAAGGTCAGGGTTTAACCGCCAAATTATTTAATTAGAATTTCCACCCACTTGAAGTTTTGTCTCGCTGACGCGATCCACAACTTCAAGTGAGTGAAAATTCTTCAGATTTGACAAAATGGACCATTTTGTGAAATCTCGGTAATTTGGTTTGATATAATAGGACATAGGTGACTGGTACTGTGTATGTTGCAAGCTTGCCGGCAAGGTATATAGGCCCCTTATACAGGTATTTGTTCTTATTTGATCACTGGCTGACAATAATTACAAAATAATGCACATAGGCCTAAAAAGTAGACAGTTAGCACCAGTCTTCAAAACAGGCGCGGAAACATGGCTAACGTTATATTTGCAATAGGTAAATCAATAGATAAAAACGACAACTATAAAAAAACGGCGCGATGCTATTTTTTTTGTTATTTGCCCCAGAGGTCCTAAAGTTATAGAGAGAAAAATCAAGTGTCTCTAGACATCGTGCTATTAATTTCTTTCACTGGTTTCCATAAAAATCCAAGGGCTATATGGAGATTAAAGTGTTTCAAGACCTCGCGCAAACAATTTTTTTGTTAGTTGCTATCGAGATCAAAGGGCTATATGGAGATTAAAATATTTCCAGACCTCGTGCTAGATTGTATAACACAAATAAATTATCAAATGTTCTACAATAATTTTAAAACATCTATATAGGGGACCATCATCACCGCATACTAAGGATTTAAATGATATACATTACGGTATATGGGAGTACAACTTTGTAGAGGTTATGCATGTATGATATTGACTCGAGTAGATGGTTTCTAAAAAATAAATGTCCTGTAATCATAAAATGCGAACAATTATTGTTAATAACATAAAACTTAAATACGCATGTCTTTTCTCATAATAAACTATACAGGCTTACTGGTACTCGACACGAAACACACGGTAATATTTATCTGTTAATGATTGTGACACGCTGGTGACAACTAGTTTAATTCAGGCTACAAGTAGACTTTAATCCGAGCAAACAGGAAGCGTTGGACCAATGGCGATTTAATTTCGGCACACCGTAAAAAAACGTTTGTCTATGTAGTACCATGTTATCAAATTGAAATATTTATCCACTAAATCTCACTGAGGAGACATTCCACTTTATAAATATTATAATTAAATTGCTAATGAAAGGGGTGAACACGATTATGGATTTGTTTGGCGCTTAACCCTTTCACCACTGAAGCCCGTTTTTATGTGCTGAATGCCATATAGCCCTTTGATCTCGATAGCAACTAACAAAAAAATTGTTTGCGCGAGGTCTTGAAACACTTTATTCTCCATATAACCCTTGGATTTTTATGGAAACCAGTGAAAGAAATTAATAGCACGATGTCTAGAGACACTTGATTGAAACCACATACGCAGCATGTTCAACGTGCAATAAAGGTCAGGGTTTAACCCTTTAACCGCCAAATTATTTAATTGGAATTTCCACCCACTTGAAGTTTTGTCTCGCTGACGCGATCCACAACTTCAAGTGAGTGAAAATTCTTCAGATTTAACAAAATGGACCATTTTGTGAAATCTCGGTAATTCGGTTTGATATAATAGGACATAGGTGACTGGTACTGTGTATGTTGCAAGCTTGCCGGCAAGGTATATAGGCCCCTTATACAGGTATTTGTTCTTATTTGATCACTGGCTGACAATAATTACAAAATAATGCACATAGACCTAAAAAGTAGACAGTTAGCACCAGTCTTCAAAACAGGCGCGGAAACATGGCTAACGTTATATTTGCAGTAGGTAAATCAATAGATAAAAACGACAACTATAAACAAACGGCGCGATGCTATTTTTTTTGTTATTTGCCCCAGAGGTCATAAGGTTATAGAGAGAAAAATCAAGTGTCTCTAGACATCGTGCTATTAATTTCTTTCACTGGTTTCCATAAAAATCCAAGGGTTATATGAAGATTAAAGTGTTTCAAGACCTCGCGCAAACAATTTTTTTGTTAGTTGCTATCGAGATCAAAGGGCTATATGGAGATTAAAATATTTCCAGACCTCGTGCTAGATTGTATAACACAAATAAATTATCAAAAGTTCTACAATAATTTTAAAACATCTATATAGGGGACCATCATCACCGCATACTAAGGATTTAAATGATATACATCACGGTATATGGGAGTACAACTTTGTAGAGGTTATGCATGTACGATATTGACTCGAGTAGATGGTTTCTAAAAAATAAATGTTCTGTAATCATAAAATGCGAACAATTATTGTTAATAACATAAAACTTAATTACGCATGTCTTTTCTCATAATAAACTATACAGGCTTACTGGTACTCGACACGAAACACACGGTAATATTTATCTGTTAATGATTGTGACACGCTGGTGACAACTAGTTTAATTCAGGCTACAAGTAGACTTTAATCCGAGCAAACAGGAAGCGTCGGACCAATGGTGATTTAATTTCGGCACTCCGTAAAAAAACGTTTGTCTATGTAGTACCATGTTATCAAATTGAAATATTTATCCACTAAATCTCACTGAGGAAACATTCCACTTTATAAATATTATAATTAAATTGCTAATAAAAGGAGTTAACACGATTATGGATTTGTTTGGTGCTTTAACCCTTTCACAACTGAAGCCCGTTTTTATGTGCTGAATGCCATAGCATTCAGCACATAAAAACGGGCTTCAGTGGTGAGAGGGTTAAAGGATTAGAATAATATTATTATCAAGCGTGTTTTTACATGAGCTAAATGCACCATTCTCTGTTTAATTGGGGCCTGAAATTACACAAAGCAATTCGCCCGTATGCTTTTCAGTGTGTATGGAGCTATTTAAAATGTAACCCTTAGTTTGACCCTAAAAATATTGATTGCGACCTGTCAAATATGCAGATGGACGTAAAAAATAAATTTAATTTGAAAAGTTAAGAAAGGGTCTCGCAAGCTTGAACATTATAAAAAAAATGTAGAAAAATAATGCACCACATTATCTCATAATGCGTTTTGCACCCCTCATTATTTGACTCGCAGTTTTTAGCCAGCCTTTAATTGCTATTGAAAAAAAATCAAATAAATCATATTCTGATAACTAAGAGACAACTTTTGGTCTAGATAAGTGAGATTGAAATGGTCTTGATATATATGTAAAATATATACTTGAATATATGTAAAATTTTAATAAAATTTAAAATCAGTACTTGGTTGAAAGTAAATCAGTAGACCCTTACAGCGCAGGGATCGACACTAGTCGTCAGAATCTGACGTCTGTTGACGTCAAATTCTGATGAATCGGAAAGAGCTAACTATGACATTTATAATGATTTCAAATTGAACAAAAACCCTTGGCCTCCAAGGTGTTCAGAGAAAAAGACTATAATGGTTTCTGGTCCTTTTTTTGAGCACCTTTAATAGTAACTGTTACGTCTCAAATCGAGCAAAAGTAATTTTTTTCTACTTGAAACTGTGACTCGCTACCACGACTTTAAGTCGATAAATATTACTCTTTTTCTACATTTGGGGAACCAAACCTAAAATTATTAAAGTTGGTGTTTCAAAAAATAAAGCACGCGCATGTTTACCACGTTCTTCAAACCAACTATGAGGTTTTTATCCTTTTCTGACATCAAACAATCATGTTAAAATGATGACATCCAAAGTCAGAACATGGGACGCCGGCCAGTCATTGAACCACTTGGATCCCGTCCTGGGGAGACGGGATCGCCGTGAACAGGGTGCGCATTGTGACGGGGAGCGCACGGTACGGGGACGGCGGCTGACGGCAGTGCGGGGTATTTAACCCTTTCAGCCCTCACGATGCATTAAAGGATCATCATTCATTGCTGAAAATGACTTAATTTCTTACACCTAGGGGTTTTGGAACGATAATGCTCCTGGAATTGTTTAAATAATAACAATATATTTTTGTTCATTTGCCACCCACTATAGGTCATCTTCATCCACTACAAGTAAAGAATTGCGACAGCAATTTGCGGTTTGTAGTGGATGAAGATGACAATGGTCAATTGAAAAGGTTAACAGTGGTTTCGCAAAATGTGATCAATTTTGATCACAATGAAACAATTAAAAAGTAATTTCTAATGTTACAAAATACTCCGATAAGATTATCGTGTGACATATTGTGTCGTGTGGTGAAACTGAAGATTATAGACAATCAATAAGACCTTTTTCCTGGACGATAAGGGGGCCGCCATTCATTCTCCAAGGGGAGAGCTGGAGTTTTTTTGAAAAAAATAACTTCAGGCAGACTCTGCATGAAATAAATATTTTACTCTAAGAACTGTTATATATAAACACGTAATATTTTTTATTATTTTTAGCGCGCCGCCAAGCCGGACAATGGATGGTGAACCCCTAATTCATTATCGTTTGTTGTCATTTACCAGTTTAAATTATACAATTAAACAAAATCCGTTACAAACATGTATGTAGAATTATTACAAACACGATGGACATAGATCGTACAAAGCAATCTACTGATTTGAATAGCAAAATATCACATTTAGAAAAAACACGGGAATACATTCACGTTTCACACTGCTATCATTTTACCTTTTACTGACTCTGTGTTTCTCGATCTATATTTTGTTCGTGATAGGGGGATGATACATGTTCGTTCAAAAAAACTCCGCAGCTAACATGAGATATTGACCTAGCTAAAGTAATGTTGGGCCATCGTCACAGACGCTGTGTCAACATTAAATTAGCATTTGTTAAAAGTATCGAGATAACGGGGATTATTAATTGATTAATTTGTAACACTGAGAGGTTTGAAATCCAATGAGTTGACAGACTATTGTCAATTTTGAAGGGCCAAGTTCTCTGCCCATCAAGAAATGATGAAGGGGCTTTCAAAGCTGCGTCACAGCAATGAAGCCTCTGTCAACGCCCCATTATACACGTATGACATATTTCCTGATACGCAAATGCAATACTGTGACATCATGACAGATATTATATGGGAACACAATTTCAAGGAGATAATATATTATATTGACACGAGTGGATGGTTTCTCAAACATAAATTTTAAATAATCATAAAATTATAAAAATTCAGCCATCATTATTACAACCATCATTTCGACATAAAACTTAATTACAGAGGTTTTTCTCATATTAAACTATATGCTGGTATTCGATAAGGCACACACGCTACTATACTATTGATGATTGTGCAGACTACTGTAGGCATTTACTACAGGCTACAATTAAGCAGCCTCTATCCAAGCAAACAATATACGTTGGATCAATGGTGGCTTAATGCGAG